>JAUYWH010000001.1:14450557-14491134 GCA_034779795.1 Ctenopoma multispine
ATCTATCTATCTATCTATCTATCTATCTATCTATCTATCTATCTATCTATCTATCTATCTATCTATCCTGTGTCTGTTTGCTGATATAGTTTCACAAGGTTACTCTTGTAAAGGTGAAATTGGTTTTGCTGAGGCTGACAGCTGCAGGCTTTAGATTCTGTAAATGGACTCAATGTTCACTGCTTTATATGAATTGGCCTAAAAACTTAAAAAACTTAAAGCTATTGGTGTCCCTGAAAATGAATTTGATCTTAATATAAAATTCATAGGCTTTTGGTGTGTTCATACCTTATCAGTAAGGTACTCACCTGTAGTGTGCAGGAAGTTGCCAACTGAGAAATGTGAGATTCATTTCCAAGTTCAAATGCGTTTTTAAGCTCCAGAAGTGAAAACACTTCACAAAAAGAAAAGAAAAATGTTTGATCATTTGATAAAAATCAGCCTGGGACTTAACTCTGACCAGTCCAGGAAAACAATATGATGATAGGCATATACCACACTTTACTGTATGTCAAATCTCTAGGTAACAGAGATGTATGTCTTTATTGTTTTATAGTTTTCACCTTTGAACATATTTTTGCAGTTTACAATAAACATGACAATTCCCAAAAAAGTATTTTCTCATTTTAAAAAATGTAGTTACGCAAGTGTATGGCCTTCAACATTTGCCATTGTTTTGCTACTATAATGGGCCAGGTCCTGAACAGAAGAGATGGAATTAATGTGGAATACATCTTAAATGAAATTTTTGAAGTCATGTTCTCCTTGAATCTGTACATGAATGCATTTTACATTTTTAAATAAAGCTTATTTATAACATGGCATTTGTGGAATCTGGACTAGACTTGAACATTTATGTTATCAGCAACATCAAGCATTTAAATGTTTAAATAAAAGTATTTCAGTCAGATTGATTCTCAGTAAAATTACTTACTTAGTGGAGTACTTGCACTTCTGTACTTAAAGTATTTTAAACCATGTACTTAGAACTTCAACTTAAATTAATAATTTGGAGTGGTAGGTTTCTCACAGTGGAGTAGTTTTTTAGCCAAGTATAGGTTAGACTTTTGAGTATTGACTTTGTGTGATCCTGGCATCTCTGTCTATAATAAAACTCACACGTAGACATGTACACAAACTTACACAATTATGTATAGACGATACAAATCTTTTCACTCTGGGCATGCTTACTGACATTCTAAACTGTGATCTGTCATTTATTCTGTCATGTATTGTAAAGTCCATTGTAAGTACACAAGTCAGGAATTAAAAGCCTACAAGAGCCTCAAAGCCCAGAAGCAGGGTTGGTGACAGATATTATCTACTGTTGCAACAACCATCAGCTCCATAATATATACCCATTTTCTTTAAAGTAATTGTAAAGTAAAGAGAATGAACTGATAGGAGAACATTGTTAAAATAGTTTTTCCCTCTCAAACACTATTCTAATTCAAAGGAGCACATCAAGATGTAACACAGCTATTTTAGGTCTACATTCATCTAGTCCTACATCTGATTAAATAAAAAGCCATCATCATTGTATGCTTTTAGAGATGTGAAACCAGCTTTCAACCCATGTGAGACAAGTCACAAAAACACTGGTATGAAAAGCTGTACATGATGGTTTGCTGCTTCTCAGTTTAAAAAATGGTACGTTGCTTTTCAATCTTGCGATCCATTCTACTTGTACATGCTCTGTCAAACATAATGTGAATATTAATTGAATAAGTGCAGACCTTCATGGGGGGGGCAATGGATGCTGGTGCCTGCCTGCTGTAGGGATGATGTCATTTGTGTTGTTGTTGATTTGTACTGGTTTATACTGCTAGGGTCTCAAATATAGTGGGGTTAAATATGTAAATATGACTCTATGCTAAATTTTAACTAACCATACATTGAATATAACTTTTTAACCACATGTTCCTACAGTACAGTGTAACAGACTAAGGTTAACACTTCTCTGATGTCTTTATGTATATACTGTAGGTCGCAGCAGTTAGACTGGCCTGCACACAAATTTCAAAAGTGGTGACATTTCCATTTTTTGTGAGAAAATGCTCAAGACTAGACACAGTGAACATATGGTGAGAAATGGTAAAGGTAATTTCAGTTCAGATTAAACCAGAAACGAGAGAAGATGTGAAAAAAAAATGAATGTGAAGAATGAAGTTGAGGCTAAAACAGAATCAGGTAGAGGGAGAAAACCAGGAAGTGATGAAAAGACAGATGAAGACAGAGACAGAGTTCCACCTGGACTGGATGTATTTATTCTATCTTCCTGTAGATTCTAATATTTCTTGGACTGTTGGGGTTACAAAAAAATGTATTTAAATTGTACTAGCAGCCTGCCATCACTGGGTTGTCAAGTCTCATCCAGCTCATTATTTTTGCTAGGTTGAGGTTTTGCTAGATGTCGGTTTCAGCTCTATACTTAATGTCATTTAGCCCAGTAACAAACGAACAGAAAAAGGCTTGAAGGAATAATAACGTCTTTTCAACAAACATCAAATGAACCATTATTAATTTTGAGCTCAGTCCTCCATTCATCCTTTGTTAAAGAACACATCTTGGTTAATTTAATCACAAACGTATGGTACTTGGTGCTGATGGATCCAAAACTTAGCCTTAAGTGTGGGTGATTCCAATTACTCTGCTGTAATTAAAACCTGAAAAGCACAAGCATTTAATGGCTTCACGTTTATGACACAAGATGGATGTGGCATGGTTACTTCAGGACAGAAGTGGGTGTGGGTGATTTGGCTGAATGTAGATAATGACAACTGTTATACAGGATGAGAATGAGAGTGTGATATGTAAGGATGGTAAAGCTGAGAATAACTTGATAATATTAAGAAAAACAAGAAGACATGAGCTGTATGAGTAAGTTGTGTAAGAGAACTCGCAGACAGATACCTTCTTCATATATTTGCTGCAGGGACAGTAATACTGTGGCTTTCAACATCCAAGAAAACATAATGCAAAAGCAATTAAGTTCCTCACAAAGCATATTTGTGTTTGCAGACTAGTTGTATGGCAATGCAATTTAGGAGACAGTGTTGACTGATCGCAAGCAAAGAACAACAAAGAAACACTAGAATACAACCCACTATAAGCTACGCTAAGCTATGTGTCGGTTAGTTGTCATCTAACCCCCAAGGAAAGATCAGAACAAGAGATATGTGTGAGATCTGTGTTTCACTAGGAAAATGTTTGGTATCAATAAAGGACACACCAAATAATCATAAGATACAGACCAGCAGGGCTTTTGCTTACATGTTTTTTTTTTGTGAAATATACTATAATTTTAAATGGGAAGTTGTGAATCTTTCTAACTCGATAAATCAGTTGTTCTTTACTTCCCTGCACCATTCCACCACCTTTCTCTTTAAAGACTGTGTTGAAGATATGTTTATTTCTAGCAAAAAAATTATACTTGAAATTTCAGGTTTTTTTTTTACTTATTTGCTCACACAGAAATTCAGTCTCTACAGAAAAGCTCTAATGTTGGTACACAGAAGTTCTGATCTACCACTGCTGCTTGGGTGTTACTAAGGGCAGAATAATATTTCTGTGTGCTGGGGCAGCAGCATCAGAGCCAGAGACAACAACAAACTGATCAGGAAGGCTGGCTCTGTGCTGGGGACTTCATTGGAACCCTTAGAGCAGGTGGTGGAGAAGAGGCTGCTTATCAAACTGCTGAGCATCATTGGAAAACAGCTCTCATCCTCTCCACAGCCTGCTGGTCAAGCAGCAGAGCAGCTTTAGTCCTAAATTTTTTCAGCTCCACTGTGATCAGGAAAGGTATAGGAAGTCCTTCATGCCAACAGCCATCACCCTGTACAATACGTTCATTATGACAGAGAGCTCTGCTCCAGCAGTCTAACTGCATGTCTGTTCCATCTATTTCCAATTACTCCACATCATTTTTACAAAAGATCTCTCTTAAATATAGCAGAAAGTAACACTGGCTGTTGCCATGGTAACGGTGAGTGTTATCAAATCAATCAGAATGCAAATATGAATTTTATTTTAATTGGCAGTCAACATGGGATGGTACAAATAGATGTTGTACCTGCTGCCTCATCTTACTAGTGATACAAAAAAATTAATATTGTGTTAAATTTAATATGGTACAATAATGAATTATATCAAAATTAGAATAATGATTTACTATGTAAAAAAGAATGTAACTATACGTAGAACTTTCCAAAACTGCCTGTCAAACATTAGAAATAAAACTGTTGTGTTGTGTTGACTCTCCAGTAATCATAGTCATTTTCTCTCTGGAATGAGACATTATTGCCGAATTATTTTGGTCCAAGTGGCATTGGTCTTTTTAAGACACAAACAAAGATGAGTAGGCTGCCAAGGACCAAAAGGAAAAAAAGAATTTAACAAAGTGGAAAGTAGGAAATAGCTGCAAACCTCTCACCTCTCATAGTTTCAGAAGTGGCATGTTAATTCTGTTTTCTAAACGAAATCCATTATACTTTGACAATACCAAGCATTTCAGTGAACCATCTTTATAAACATGAAGACGTCCATTTAAACATTATTATTTCCTTCATAAGAGCCTGTTTATATGGGAGGAAAATGGCCTTGCCCAATCAGAACGACCAAATAGTACTGATTGAATGTTTTTTTAAAATAGTTTGGAACAGCAATCAAATGTATTTTGAGTATTTGGCAGCACCAACATCATACCTATACAATGTACCACACCTATCACATATTGGAGAAACTGACTTAACTATTTTAACTAAGTTTGACCTTTGAATGATGTAGCCTATGGAATACTTGAAATTTAATTCACTAAACAAAATGAACCAAACCTAGAATGGATAGAGCAGTTTAGTAAATGGACAAGCCTCACTCCCAAAGCTCCTCTGAGACTAAAATAGCTCAGATCCTCAGTCCCTTGCCTTTCTAAGCTAGTATGTCCTAGTGTTGACCATATGGTTGTATGCTACAGGAGTGTGCATTGAGAAGTTGGGTAAATTAAGGAATTAATATATTTGGTTTAGCTGGGAGGTCGAATAAAAGCTTGTGATGAGTCTTTTGATGAGTGGTTTTCACCACTATCTGATGAAATCTATAATTCTATAACAGACATTTCTTAAGGTCTGATGAAAGAGTTATGTCGTTTGAATAAATAGAGGACAGAACAATTTTGTGTGAGGTCTTCATTCAAATTATATGAGCAGCACAAATGGAATATCACTCACATCCATCATAGCACAGTGGCATTTAATAGCTCCACAGAATACACAGCTATCTGTAAAACTCAGTGTCACAATATGTTTACTGTTAGTTGAATGAACTGAAATAAGAAGTTTGGAATCAGAAGTGTATTGTATCATACATATGCATTGCTATGCATAGTTCAATCATCTACAGCAACAAACAGTAACTGATTCCTTTGTGGTGCTATTTTCTTCCTAATGATCAAAACTCCTAAACTTCCTCTGCATTCAGCATCTCTCAAAACAGGTAGGAGAGGAACGTGTCGCCTAACACAGTGCAGGTTGTTACCACCCCAGTCGTGATCTAAATTTGTATACTGTGATGAAGACCTGCTCCTACATGTTACAGTGGACTCTCATTTTCACTGATCCGTCAATACAATCTCTCGTTTTCAGTTTTCATCCAGAGGATCTCATGCTTCATTTAACACCTGACTTGCCAAACCTATTGATGTAAGACAGCACACGCCTCGGGCTTCTTGAGAAATCTAATAATGGCCTACAAACGTTGGCATGATCGCATCTAATTTTTATGACAAGGCACATGTGAGGACTGTAAATAAGGGAAGTAAGGCCATCTAGTGGCCTTGTCTAAAAACAAGTTGTTTTGGGCTGTTTAGAAACTATTAAACCTGTAATCGGCGAGAGAGTCAATGAATTCATCTGTCGCCCCGATTCAGTGGGGTTAAACTTAAAATTAAAATAAGCAACCTAAGAAGTTTTTTTTGTTGTTGTTTAAAAAATGATTTTTTTATCTGTCCTTTTCTACCATTTTTCATTGTTGTGTATGAATGCTGATGATCGCACAAACCCACAACAACACAATGATATTATTGTGATCCAGCGTCAAATCACGTCTTTGAGCACAGAAGCACTGATATTTAAGGCAAATTAAGTCAGACTATCAGTGAAGTGTCTTGATTTGTCGCTGATCGGTGTAAGCTTTGCGAACACTTGCTGCGCAGTCGTAAGTCCGGTAAGCGTCACGGACTCCGAGCTAAGGGGCTCTCACACGGACTCTGACTCACAGCTGTTCAGCCGTTCACCGAGGAGCGGCTGTATTATCACTGAAAGCAAAGTGAAACAAAATGTTTTGAACTACTTAACACTGGAAACACTCTGGAATTTCCGTTGCAGGCTGCTCCAATGCATTTGACTTGGGAAGCAGGCAATAATTAATATTTGGGAATAAATAAATTGGATATTCTTTGGATTTTACCGATGGATTTCTTTAACGATTCTAATTTTTCCCTCGGGGGCATTAATTCAACAACATCGGGTATGTTGAGCTTCAGTCTTCATCCAGGCTTCTCATTGCACAAATTCAGGCTGTAGTGAATCATTTTAACACCTTAATAAATTAGATAAAAAAATCAAACCGTCGACACATTTAGACTTTTAGTTTTAAAATTACAAAGCCACGTAGATTTTTAGTTAGTGTGTAACATTTTGTCACACAAATATCTGTGATTTTTTTTATATTATAAATATTACATAAGAGCTAAATTACACACACAGAAAAATGCACACACAAATCACTCATTTTTACACTGAATGTAAACAGCAAAGTATCGGAGAGAAAGTGTATAATAAATATACTTATATAACAATCCAGTAATACAAAATATATTATTTTGCTACTCTTGCTGTGACATGATGACATGATGACTGTGCTACATACTGAAGACAGTGTGGCATTACTACATCTTTTCATTTGACATTCTGCCTCTGCTCTGCCCTGCTCTTCTCTCCAGCTGTAGGGACCAGTCATAGCAGTGCCATCCTCCCGGTCATCTTTGGCATAATCTGCTTTCTGGGAATCATGGGGAACTTTATTGTTATCTACACCATCATGAAGAAAACCAAGAGTCGAGCCAAACAAACTGTTCCAGACATCTTCATCTTAAATTTGTCAATCGTGGATGTCCTGTTTCTCCTTGGGATGCCATTCCTTATCCATCAGTTGCTGGGCAATGGTAGCTGGCACTTTGGAGCTGCAATGTGTACAGTCATCACTGCACTTGACTCCAATAGTCAGATTGTCAGTACTTACATACTCACTGCAATGACCCTTGATCGATATTTGGCCACGGTCCATCCCATACGCTTCAACTATATCCGCACACCCTGCGTGGCTGCGCTGGTCATTGGACTCGTGTGGGGTCTGTCTCTACTCACCATCATCCCCGTGTGGATGTACGTAGGCCTGATGCCTCTGCCAGATGGCCTGGTGGCTTGTGCGCTCCTTCTGCCTGATCCAGTGACAGACACATGTTGGTTTACACTGTACCAGTTCTTCTTGGCATTTGCTGTACCCTTGACTATCATCTGCTTGGTGTTCTTCAAGATCCTCCAGCACATGTCTACCAGTGTGGCACCACTGCCTCCACGGAGTTTGAGGGTTCGCACCAGGAAGGTGACGCGAATGGCAGTGGCTATCTGCTTGGCTTTCTTTATCTGCTGGGCTCCTTACTACATCCTCCAACTAGTCCACCTAGGGGTGCAGAGGCCGAGTCTTGCTTTCTCCTACGCCTACAACATAGCCATTAGCATGGGTTACGCTAACAGTTGCATCAATCCATTTCTCTACATCATCCTCAGTGAAACCTTCAAGAGGCAGTTTCTCAGAGCTGTACGTCCAGTTAATAAAAAGTCCCGTGTGAATCCGAGCACCACTGAAGGTGGCAGTGTAAGTGTGAGAATGGTACCTGAAGGTGCTCAGCAGGAGGCTGCCCCTGAGGAGATGATACCATCCAACGTGGCCCCACAGTGAGTTAGCGTCACTGAAAAAGAATCATCACTGCAACCAGTAACAGCTATGAACCACTATAAGACATTAGCACTAACTACAACAAATACACATACTGTTAAACATAGAAAAATCTATTCACTGTTCTATTTAAACAGTATTTTCATTATTATTATTCCTTATTCATTTTAAAAAAATAATTTTCCATTACTGTCAATTATGCAATCAGCATAATTTACTGAATTTCTGAAATTTTGAATACAGTTCAGTTTATTACTTTACAGTTGCACGAAGACAAAATTTCAAACACGAGGAGCTTGTAATACAGTCAAATACCTTTCTTACCTGCTGAGCCAGTTCAGCTTCACTCAAATAATCTTTTTTAGAGAAAGACTTATTGACTTATTTATACTTGAACATATTTACACATAAGACAGTCCTCTTATCCTTCCCTTTTTAAAATGACTGACAGACATTTATCTAAATAATAATAATCAGACGCAGCAACGGAGAACACAATGACCCTTCTTCAAGTCACCGCAGGAGGTGATGTCAGACATGGGGTGGTTTTCTCTCCTCGGCATCTGTGTAAAAAGATGGCATCGGGTGTGAGACCAGCTACTAAGGCGTGTTTGTATGTATAGGCCTAACTGACGTGCATGTTATACAGTACATCACGTTGCACGTCATGTTAAACATCATGGCGCTAATACAGGGGTGCCGATACCTGGCTGCAGTCACTTCAGCACAATATTATTGTCACACAAAAATTTAACAAACATAATTAATCTTCAACTTATGAGTATAAGTCAAGCAAGGAGGAAAAATTAATGAGATTTTTTCCCTTGTCTTCTACAACCACAAAGGTTAAAAAGCTGCAGCATTTCTTCACGAAGAACCTCTTGAATAAGTAAAATGATAATTTGTCAAACTGAAAAAGTAGCATTTTTAACACCGCACATTTAAAATGAATGATTGTGTTGTGCTGCTGTTGTTAATGTTGTCCTACTGATATTAAGATATATTATTTTTTACTTATGATGATGAAATATTTTGTTAAGTGTTATTAATGTACATTTTTAAATGATTCAATATTTAACTTAGGGTTTTCTGGCCCAGTTCTTGTAGCCTCAAATTGCAATTTGAGGGAAGAGAAAGCTTTGAATTGAGTACACAGAAATTATGACTTTAACAGTTTTTTTAATAAAATATATCAAATGTATTGTTTGTGAGTCTTAGAAATCTTTGATAAGCTGATCCCTGACACCCTGTAGGGCCTTGACACTAAGGATAAGAAACTGTGTAATTCTCATTTCATTTGTTTTAAAGCAAAAGGCAAAAAAGTCATTCAGCACTGTGTGATGTGAACACTGATTATTGTGTACACTATATTTTTAACACTGTATTTTTTTTTTATTTGTCTTGTGATTTCTTCTCTTTCTCTCTCTTGTGATTTGAAGCTTAATGCTAGCATTATAACATGCCACCAATCTAACCTGTTAAACATTACATACTAATGTTTAATGTATTACATGCTAAACATAATGCTAACACAGTACTGGCATGTAACAATTCAGCTTTACATAAACATATGTTCTTCTAAATGATTGTTGAGTATGACATAGCTGATGTTGTTGATGCTGAATTAACTAAATAACCTGTCTTATCTTACACAGAAATAATGCAAACAAAATTGAAATGTACAGTGTGTTTAAAAGGTATGAAGTAATTAAGTTTGTGTAATAGTCCAGAAAAATAGACGAATAGATCTGGTCTGCTGGGTGACCTTTCTGATATACTGAGCTCCTCAAGTCATCTTCTTCTCTCTCCCCTAGTTGTGCTTCGTCCTCTCTGTCTCTCTCTCTGTCTCTCTCTCTGTCTCTCTCTCTCTCTCTCTCTCTCTCTCTCTCTCTATCTCTATCTCTATCTCTATCTCTACTTATATTTTCCAAGGTGCTAAGCCTTGTTATTTAAAGTGCCTTGAGATGACTTTTGTTTTGATTTGGAGCTATACAAATAAAGATGAATTGAATTGAATTGAATTGCTCAAATGCAAGATGAGGTAACAACTCAAACAGTCAGGTTTACTACAGTGTATAGTGTCAATCTGAAGTATGCAGCAGGTCTGAATCCATATCAGGCAAGGCTGGGAAAATCTAATTTGTTAACAGGAAATTAAGTCTGTCCAAATGATGGGCAGGCAGGGTCCAAACTGATAAGTTAAACAAGGACCTTGGCCCTCGACCTTTGGCCACCAAAATTAACTTGACAATCGTCTTTACAAGAATGTCAAAAACCCTATAATGTGGCTGAATTAAAACAATTCTGCAAAGAAGTGTGAACCAAACGCTTGATTGCAATTGATTGCAGTCATTATGTTAAGTGGACAATTACTTTTTCACATAGGGCCAGATAGGTTTGGACAGCATTTTTCCCCAAATAATTTTGTGTTTACTTATTTTTGGGTAATGTTAAAATTTGTTTGATGATCTGAATCATTCAAGTGTGACAAATAAGCAAAACAAAACAAAAAGTCAGGAAGGAGGAAAATACGTTATTGCAGCAAGCATTTAATAAGATAAGCATTTCTCTGCACCTCTCTATGTTGATCTCTGATGTGGCCGACACACAATGCGTGCCCAGAATTTCCACCCATGAGGGTGTGTGTGTCAGTGTATCGAGCCGTCAGTGTCAGTATCTCAATTAGTTATACAATTTCTAAGTATAAGATATGATGCTGTCATTTTAACAGATTTATCTCCATTGTAGACGCATTACTTGGCACATGGATACCGTAAAAAACGCAGTACTCGCGCGCACAGCTGATATCCTCACTACTGCTGATTGGAATGTAATTACCAGCGGCAAGCAGGAGATGTTCAGTTCACATTCAATACCTTTTAGAGATGGTTTAATACAAAGAGGACACAATTTGTTTTATTTGACTTGTGAAGCCCAACAATCACTGGT
This sequence comes from Ctenopoma multispine, assembly GCA_034779795.1. Taxonomy (NCBI): domain Eukaryota; kingdom Metazoa; phylum Chordata; class Actinopteri; order Anabantiformes; family Anabantidae; genus Ctenopoma; species Ctenopoma multispine. The sequence goes on from JAUYWH010000001.1 coordinate 14,461,520, forward strand.
CATAACAATTATTAGAGTACACATTTTTCGCTTTCATATACTGGTAAGGGACACGTGCCCTGGTCCCCTGAGGAGATTACGTGCTTCTCCCTCTCTCAGCTCTCACAAATCATGAGTGAGAATACTAACGTAACAGTACTGCAGCATGTCTAAACAACCAACATTATCTGGCTGCAAGTATAAAAAGAGGAAATAATTGAAGGAGAAAGTACTCAAAAACATTCATTCATTGTTAATTTGTGAATTCATTGTAGTAATATAGTGTCATGATTTCTGCATTGTTTATTGTATTTGGTTTTGAGTTTATTTTTTTGATTATGATTAATCTGATCTCTGGTTTCTCTGAAGATACGTTCTGTTATTTAGAGTTAAATTTCTCTTGCTTATTGGATGTTTTGAGTTTTCTGTGTTCATCACCTGTCTTGCTTCTTGTATGATACTCTCAGTCTTAGTCTGTTCTCCATCCCCTACATGCTCATGTGAGTAGTTTGTTTGGTTCAATTTGTTTTCTTTCTCCTTCTCTTGCCATTAGTTTTCTAGTCTATGTACACTTTGTCGTATGTCTGGTGGCTCTTATCCCTAGCTTACTGCATTTAGTTTCTGAGTTCTTGCTTTGTGTTTCGTACTCATGTCTCTGGTTTGGTTTGGGTGATTATGTGTTTCTCCTTGCCCTGGTTCGTTCCCTGCTCTGTTTGTCCTGTTCAGCTCCTGTGTTTATTAGTTTGTTTTATCTAGATCCTTTTTTTTTTTTTTTTTAATAGTCCTGTTATATTTAGTAGTTAATTTTCTCTGTGTTAGCCTCCATGTTGAGTGATTTCTAGTTATCCTGTGCAGTCTTGGATTTTGTGGACTTATTTTATTTAATCCCTTTAGTTGCCACTTCCTGCTCATCAGTGTTCCATCGGGTCCATCTTAGGCCAAAATTGTGATGTATAGTTGGTTTGTGTGTGCCTTACTCGGACCATACTCATCCTAATATGGTACATCAGAAATGTACATGACATGTGTGATAACTATCAACTTTAATACCATAGTATTCTTTGAAACCAGGATGCCTACTCTGGATACAGATTCATGCATTTATTCCTTAAGAAGTTAAGCATAAGCAATCTGACAATTGTACAAAGTAGAGATGTCACAAGAAACAATACTTCAGTAACTGGTTAATACCAAAATAAAGTAGCTGTCACAGAATGTGATTTCTCTGGCTCTGCTGAGCTTACACCTTACCTTACGAGTGTAGTCTGATGTGAAATGCTAAGAGAGAAAAGATTTTTAAATAAACTGCTTTTTGGTGTAGCAATTTTTTGGTATCATGGCATCCCTTGTACTATCATTGTCAAAAGAGAAGTGAGAAATGTTCATGTTGCTTTAAATCACAAGCAGAGTTTGGAACGCGGTATACCTCCATGTTGAATCTAAAACAAAACACTCAAGATGTGAGCAAAGTCAAGACTTTCAGCTTTCAGCTTGTATGTCTTTCTGCCTTCAGCTTTTTCTTCACTGAGTGGAAAGCATGCTCTACTGGGTTAAGATCAGGTGAGTGACTTGAAAACTTCGAGTAGCCTTTGCTGTATGTTTTGGGTCATTATCCATCTGTAATATGAAGCAATTTTGCAGCACTTGGCTGAATCTGAGCAGAGAGTGTAGCCCCATACACTTCAGAAATCCTCCAGGCATGTGTATCAGCAGTAATGTCATCAATAAACGTCAGTGATACAGTTCCTTTGGCAGCCACACATGCCCATGCCATCAATGGCTCCACCATGGTTGACACATGATGTGGTTGCTTTGTATCATGAGCTTTTCCTCCTTCACTTGCATAGACCTACTTGCAGTAACAGGGAAACCGGCCACACTGTGCCATGCAACTCCTTGTAAGCCATTTTGTTTGAGCCCACAAAACGGGTGTGTTTGTGAAAATGACACACCTCTGTTGAATTGAAGCTGATCGTGTCATCTTGATTAGTTATTCTCAAATTCAGTGTGATGAGACCAGATGGCAAAAACGTACCATCATCCATATATAGGGACCTAACTGTACATCAAACCACCTGTTCTTGATGAAGGTAGAAAGCCCTTACGCTCTGTAAATTCTGAAGATATCTTTATGCTCAAAAAGTAGATAAAAACAGGTCCAACAAACAAACCACAATCAATCACAGAAGGATCAAAGCTGAATTCATCAAAGCAAATGAACAACTATCAGAAATAAAGTTGAAAGTAAAAATTCTACTTCTACAAAGCAAATTAGAAAACAAAATAATACAGCATACTTATTCTTCAGAGAGCACTACAGTTGTCCATTGCTGTGTGTTTGCTGTGATTAATTAATCTTTGATTCCTTGGATTAATAATAAATTCACATTAAACACCATTTTATGTTATCATGTAGCAATGTTCTATAAATAAAATGAACTGCATTTTTAAAACTTTCAGTAGCCTATATGATGGACATATAGAATATAGTATATTTTAAACATTTATTCCTTCATATGTGTTATATGCAGAATCAATACTACTGTACAATAATATTCCTCATGTTCATATTGTATTGACTGAAAACTAAATGAGCGAGTTTCAGTTTGTACAGTAAAGTTAATTCAAGCTTGTAGTCTAGCTATGACTGACTGGCAGCAATTAGCAGCAATTAAAAATGTAATGTAATCAAATCAAAGCAAGAGCAGAACGTGCCCACATGCCTGCCCTTCCTGTCATGGTGCTATCCTCTGCTTTGAAAACTAACAGAAAACAGCAGGTTTCTCATGAAGGAAGGTAAAATTATTAAACTGATGACCATGCTATAAGTATATTGTTTCAGTGAAATAGAGACTGTGGGTGTTTATGATGAAGAATGTTACAGAAGAAGATCTTTAATATCTGTGTGAGAAACTCGGAGAGATGACAGATCCTGGCAGCTGCCCCCCTTGCATGTTTCGGGTATATAAATGTCATATGGTAGCTATGGTGAAGAGTTTAAATCAGTCAACGCTAACTATTAATATAATGGGTTAAGATAGATCATATTATCCCTACATTAGCTTCTCTCCATTGACTCCCTGTAACTTCTAGAATATATTCTTCTCCTCACATACAAAATATTTAATGATTAATAATGAGCTCCATCATATCTTAAAGACCTCATCATATTATCATGGCAGAACACTTTGCTCTCACAGTCACGTCCTACAGTTTCCAAATGTGGAATGGGAGGCAGATCGCTTAACTAGCTCCTCTCCTGTGGAACCAACTCCCAGTTCAGGAGGCCGACACCATCTCTACTACACCCCAGGAACTTGGTGCTGCTTACTAGTGATGGCCAGATGAAGCTTCATGAAACCTTGAAGCCTCGCAGCCAATTGGTTCGCAAAATGGTTCATTTCTCGAGGCTTCATCTCTGGCTTCATGTGCTCACAAACCCCCCTGCTGGTCTGACTGTAAAACAGGCAGATGTGTCCCTAGTGTAACTATATACAGTATAATGTAGCTAAAACTGGCGTGTCACAGTTTAACATGGCAATAATGAGTGCCAGAAACTAAATATTTTCATTTGTGTGTCAAGCTAGTATGACATTACTTGTTTGTGTATCCTTTCTAAAATTAACTGAATAAATCAAAAAAAAAAATGACGTGTGTATTTCTCTGACACTAAAACCACACATTTTTTAAATTACCAAGGTGGAAGGGAAAGTGCAAATTAAAAAAAACGGGGTGAGGAGAGTGCATGTGCTTTTGGAGCTTGGGAAAACATATTCCTTGAAAGTTTAGCATGCAGATTTGGTTTGACCATATTGTGTGCTCAGACCTGCTTAAATGTTCATTTATTTTGTGTTTGATGATCCATTTATAACCATTTCGTTGAACCATACTTTTTCTGTACTTCTCGTGGAGTGTTGATTCATGTTTAACCTAGAAAATACAGAAAACATGTTCCTCAGAAAACAGACTTGTATCTTCACATCATTGTTTCTGACAAATTTCATTTCAATTCAGCTTTATCTATATAGCGCCAATTCACAACACAAGTCATCTCAGGTCACTTTGACCAAATTGGCAAATTACCTCAATAAAAGTGGCCACACTCAGTTGGTAGTAGAAATGGTTTCTCTGTCCTGTATATTTTGAACTGCACTCCAAATCACAAACCACTTTCTCAACCACTCACTCTGGTAGGTCCCACTAGCCAGGCTTCATATGTCATCACATACGTAATTGAAGCAAACTTCGATACATGCTTCGCAAAAAAATCTCTAAATTACTCAACCCACACTCCAAAGCCTCGGCATGACAAGTCCTATCACTGCTGCTTACCCTCTCCAAACCTGCAACGTCGATGGTCAGTGGGGGGTGCTGTGATTGACCTCTTCTGAAGTCAACCACAGTCATTTTGGTCTCACACAGCTGTTGGGTGAGAAATTGTTGTCTTTACACCACTGGACTAGTTAGCTCACCTAGTTCCTGTAGTTGGCTTCATCGTTGTTAGTGATGAGGCCAACCACGTTTGTATTGTCTGTAAACTGTAAACAATGTGGTTGGAGCTGTAGGTTGGTACACATTCGTGGCTCAGCAGGGTAAAGAGCAACGGGCTGAGCACACACCCTTGTGGGGCCCCTGTACTCAGGATGATGGTGTTAGAATTGTTATTGCCGACCCGCACATTCTGTGGCCTCCCTGTTAGAAAGTCCAACACCCTGTTGCAGAGAGAAGTTTTGTGTCCCAAGTGGCTGAATTTTTGTATTAGCTGCTGGGGAATGATTGTGTTGAATGCTGAACTGAAATCTAAGAACAGCATTCGCACGTAAGAGTTCTTTGAGACCAGGTGGGTGAGGGCTGGATGGAGAGCAGCGGAAATGGAGTCCTCTATAGACCTGTTTGACCTGTATGCAAACTGAAACAGGTCATGGGAGGGGGGAAGGATGGACTTACACTGAAGAAAAATATAAACGCAACACTTTTGTTTTTGCTCCCATTTTTCATTAGCTGAACTCAAACATCTGAAAATTTTACTACATACACAAAAGACCCATAACTCTCAAATATTGTTCTCAAATCTGTCTACATGTGTGTTAGTGAGCACTTCTCCTTTGCCGAGATAATTCATCCCACCTCACAGGTGTGGCATGTCAAGGTGCTGATTAGACAGCATGAATATTGCACAGGTGTGCCTTAGACTGTCCACAATAAAAGGCCACCCTGAAATGTGCACAGTTTTGCTTTATGGGGGGGTGGCGGGTCAGTATCTGGTGTGGCCACCATTTGCATCACGCAGGGCAACACATCTCCGTCGCATAGAGTTGATCAGGTTGTTCATTGTGGCCTGTGGAATATTGGTCCACTCCTCTTCAATAGCTAAATATTGGCAGGAACTGGAACACGCTGTCGTATACGCCAATCCAGAGCATCCCAAACGTGCTCAATGGGTGACATGTCTGGTGAGTATGCTGGCCATGCAAGAACTGGGATGTTTTCAGCTTCCAGGAATTGTGTACAGATCCTTGCAACATGGGGCCGTGCGTTATCATGCTGCAACATGAGGTGATGGTCGTGGATGAATGGCACAGCAATGGGCCTCAGGATCTCGTCACGGTACCTCTGTGCATTCAAAATGCCATCAATTAAATGCACCTGTGTTCGCTGTCCATAACATACGCATGCCCATGGCAGAACCCCACCGCCACCATGGCCACTCGATCCACAACGTTGACATCAGCAAACCGCTCACCCACACGACGCCACACACACTGTCTGCCATCTGCCCTAAACAGTGAAAACCGGGACTCATCTGTGAACAGAACGCCTCTCCAACGTGCTAAACGGCATCGAATGTTTGCCCACTCAAGTCGATTACGACGATGAACTGCAGTCAGGTCAAGACCCCGATGAGGACGACGGGCATGCAGATGAGCTTCCCTGACACGGTTTCTGACAATTTGTGCAGAAATTCTTTGGTTATGCAAACCGATTGCTGCTGCAGCTGTCCGGGTGGCTGGTCTCAGGCGATCATGGAGGTGAACATGCTGGATGTGAAGGTCCTGGGCTGGTGTGGTTACACGTGGTCTGCGGTTGTGAGGCTGGTTGGATGTACTGCCAAATTCTCTGAAACGCCTTTGGAGATGGCTTATGGTAGAAAAATGAACATTCATTTCACAGGCAACATTCCTGCAGTCAGCATGCCAATTGCACGCTCCCTCAAAGGTTACGACATCTGTGGCATTGTGTTGTTTGATCAAACTGCACATTTGGGTGTGGCCAATTTATTGTGGGCAGTCTGGCACAACTGTGCAATATTCATGCTGTCTAATCAGCACCTTGACATGCCACACCTGTGAGGTGGGATGGATTATCTCGGCAAAGGAAAAGTGGTCACTAACACACATGTAGACAGATCTGAGAACAATATTTGAGAGTTATGGGTCTTTTGTGTATGTAGTAAAATTTTCAGATGTTTGAGTTCAGCTAATGAAAAATGGGAGCAAAAACAAAAGTGTTGCGTTTATATTTTTGTTCAGTGTATCTATACACCAGCCATTCAAAGCACTTCATGATGGTGGAAGTCAGTGCTACAGGCCAATAGTCATTATAGCTGGATGGGAGGGGCTACTTAGGAACAGGAAATATGGTAGTGACTTTAAGCATGTGAAAACAACAGCTTGGTCCAGGGAGATGTTTAAAATGTCAGTGAGGACATCACTGAGCTCCTCAGCACAGTCTTTCAGAGCATGGCCAGGTATGTTGTCTGGTCAGGCTGCCATGGGTTGATCATAGAGAGGGTTCTTCACGCTGGCCCAGGGTGGAGGGGGATGGTTGTCTGTGCCGGTGTGCTCTTTTGTGTCTCGAACTGGCCAAAGAAGTAATTTAGGCAGTTGAGCAATGCAATGTCACTGTCACATGTCTGTGGTGGGGGTTTATAGTTTGTGAAGGTTTGGATGCCACGCCAGAGAGACTGAGCATCTCTAATGTTGCTGAAGTGTCTAGATATTTTCTTGCTGTACTGTCGTTTTGCTTCCTTGATGCTGCTGGACAGGTTGACTCTGGCTTTTGCTAGTCCTGCAGTGTCACTGGCCCTGAAGGTTGCGTCACGACCCCTCAGAAACCTGTCGAGCTCTCCTGTCAGTCATGGCTTCTGGTTAGCACGAACGGTGATATTTTTGCAGTGGGTGACATCATCACTACATTTTGCAATGTATGCTGTACCCACCTCAGTGTACTCCTCAATGTCTTTGTGGTCGTTGTAAGTGGCTGCTTGTTTGAATATGTCCCTGTCTGTAGTGCTAAAACAGTCCCTTAGCACTGGAGGCTCACTCTGGGCCTTTACGCAGAGAGAAAAAACAATGCTTGAAACTTTCCTTTTTATAAAAAGCTTTTAGTTAGAGTTGGTTTAGGTGCCTCAGAACCATGCTGTCATAGACATAGCCTGCTGGGAGACCTCTCTTGATACACGGAGCACTTCTCCACTTATAAGCCACCATTGCATGTAATTAAATTTGTGTATTCTCTCTCCCATTGTTGTGATTTAAGTCTAACAAATAGTCACTTAAGTACTGGACATTTGGAATATTTTACCTGATAAGGATGCTAGATGAAGAGCTAATTAGACAGCATAAGACCCATAACATGAGACAGTCTCATGCCATTATCTTTGCAGGAGGCTCTGTGTCTCATAATCCAATAATCCCCAAAGGGGTGTGTTTCATACAATTTTTTTCCAGCAGTTATGGTTGACCCCAGAGCCAGCAAACTAGGCGGTCACTTAGAGCGCCACTTGCTGGGGGGGGCGCAGCTGAAAAAATAAATTAAAGAGTGTGAGAAAGAGAGTGCTATGAAAGACTGAATCCGACCTCAAAGACATTTGAGGACATTTGAGAACGAAGATACAACCTGTGAAACCATTTTACTGATGTAAATTCAATAAAATCATGGGAGTACTATGCAACATTAAACATTTTCTACTACCTACTGAGTCTGGCCACTTGCTTAAAAGTCATTAAGGTCATTTGTTAGAAACAATGATGTGAAGATAGAAGTCTGTTTTCTGTGGGACATAATTTAACAATTTTCTAGGTTAAACACGAATCAACACTCCACAAGTACAGAAAAGGTTTGTTTCGACTCAATGAAATGGTTAAAAATGGATCACCAAACACAAAATAAATGAACATTCAAGCATGTCTGAGCACACAATATGGTCAAACCAAATCTGCATGCTAAACTTTACATTCATAATAAATGTTGTTGGTGACAAGTCTGTGGCATTCTAATTATTGGTTTCTCCAGCTATTCAGGTTGGGCAATGTTCTCAAACTATTCCGTCCAGCTTTTCCAGCAAACTAGCTTAATGTTTAGTTCTGGTGATTTATCTGGTCAAGACATCACAAAAAGTATCCCATCAGTGCCTTTCTTCTACTGGTAATTCTTACACAGCCGTCTTAAGTATACTTGTGATCATTGTGTTGCTGTAGAATGAAGTTATCCCCAATCAGTTGTTGCCCAGAAATGGCATGCCTCTTAGTATGGAGTGGATGTGGTATCCATGCTGATTGAGGATGCCTTGCACACACTGCAGATTATTATGCTTGTTGCAATAGTTGGTTCCAAATTCTAAGCACTGAGAGATATCTGCAGGGTGTGCTTTATTCAGTCAAATCAATTGGAATTTAAATAAGATGACTCACTGTTTATATTTCTTTAGTGTTTGCACAGATAATTTTCAAAAATGGAAAAAAAGACATTCTGAAGAGCTCAATGCTGCGGCTGCTGCTGGTGTCCCCTACCAAGACCACATTCCCAACCTCATCATGTCCCCCATCCCCGACAGACACGTCCTTTTTTATTTAGCTTAAGTCTCTATAGTGTAACAGGTATTATATATTAAAGCAACGGTGGTGGTTAGGAGAGGATAACACTTCAAGCAGCTGTACTCAAGCCTTCAGCTTTCAGATTATGGTTTGAAAGATATCTGCAAATGTAACTGGGTCAATTTAGATTATTGTTATATTTTAGTTATAATTACACAAACCCCTCCTAACTGTTCTGTCATACCTGACGGTGAATACCTCCAAGCCTGTAGTTGTCCTCGTTATCTGTTAGAGCCCCTCCTGATGTTTGTTATTTCTCATTGTTTCGTGAGCATTTTAGTTTATCATTGTCATCATTATGTCTGTTGCTACAGTTTTACATTATTATTTTTGTTGAATATGTGTCGTTAGCTTAGTTAGCTTAGCTTAGGGTTAAGCTAACTCCCGTCCCGCCTGTTTTTATTTGTTTATAGGAGCTGGAGCGGGCAAGTGTTGATTTAGAGGTTTTTAAACTGTTTTAAAATGTAGCTACTAGCGAATTTCAACACTCAAACCATGGGCATCTGTGGAATTACAATTTAATGTGAGTTTCATGACGCAAATCTACATAGTAACTGATAATAAGTCCATTCTATGACCTCTACTTTTTGTCCTGGAACACCTATTTTCATTAATTTATTTCCCATTCTGTTATTGGAAACTATAATTTTGTATTTGGAATACAGAATCAACCTTTAGTTCTGGTCTTAAATTGAATTAGAGCAGCGCCTAGCAATTATTTTAAAATAAGCTATTATTGCTAGGTTTATAACAATGTGTAACCTGTATGACAGTGCTGCAAAAAGTAACAAGGAGGACACAAAGACAGGCAGACGCAGTGAAAGGTTGGTTTGATGAACAGATAAACAGGATTCCCAAAGTCTGTGCAAAATAATTCTTGAACTCCAGGCTGCATAAAGGGGCCTGGGTAACTGAAAATACAGGCAAATGTAGAAATGGAGGCAGAATGAACTAAATTTTAATGGCTGACACAGGAAGACAATGTCTAAATGGTCACATAATCCTGCAGCTTCCCTTAAATTTATGAAACTTAATAGCTGATAAGTGAAAATTGGGCCAACAACTTTGTTCTCTGTCTTGGTTCACTATAGCGTCTCTCATAGCATTGTTTTCATCTGAAGTCAGGGAGAAAAAGCTGTAAAACTCCACTGTACATTAAAAACTCAGCACAAAATAACAGACATGATTGCAACTAGGAACTAGAGAAGAGAGTAAAGCATTTGGCAGCTGTAGAACCATATTTATAACCATTTATAACTGCTGGATGTGTGAATAAGCAGCTGTAACGTTTCCATCAGAGCGGCAGCTATGTGTTCAACAAGAAAGTGTTGTCATTTGTCTTTTGTTGTTTAATTTTATCCAAAGACATTAATGTATGTATGATGAAGAAAAGTAGAAAGTCCTCATGTTTGTCAGAATGATTCCAGCTAGTGGGATTATTCAAATGATAACTCACTTGTGCTGTACTGTACACCGCTTATTAATAAACAACTTAAACTATTTGTAGGCTTGAAATCAGCCCTTCCTCTTACTGCGCTGCTACACCACACCATGCTCAGCACCTGTGAGAAGTCCTTGTTATGAAATTAAAAGGAGGTTAAAAAATATGTAACAAGCACGTATTGTACTACACATGATGAGATGAAAATGACAAAGGTTAGGCTGCATAATAACTACTTATTCTTATTCAGTACTTACAGTACATACAGCCTGTGTTTGAAGAACAAAAAGCCAAACTAATTAACTTAATCTAGGACAAAAATCAATGTATTATAGCATCAACCTTCCTTTGTGTATCTCTTTCAAGAATTTAAAAGCTGATGACTGAAGGTCACAGTGATAAATAACATCTTTTTATTTATTTGTATTGAAAAATAAAACCATATACCATAATGTACAGATGGTACAGAAGACAAATAGGCAGAAACTGTTATTTTACAGTGAATACATACTTGTTAAATGGGATATACTGCATGTAAATTCAGCTAGATAACATGATCTTGATCTTTTTCCCAAATCACTACAGTCCACAGTCCAGATCTTAATAGTAATTAGCATATGTATCATGTATGTATTTTCTCCGTCTTTCTCTCTCTCTCTCTCTTTCTCTCTCTCAAACACACACACACACACACACACATTTCTGTCTTTACAAACAAATATATACATTTTTTTATATAAATGTAGAAAAACTCCATATAAAAGCATCTTCAACCCACATTTCACAAGTATTATGTTAAAATAGAAGTGCAGTTTGGCAGAGTAAACATTGTGTATAGGTGGCCAGAGGTGGATTAAGCCATTGAAAGAAACACAGAAAAAAATGTATCCATGTATAATGCAATACAGACTTTGTGTCTTTATTTAGACTCTTTGCTCTGCTACATCACAACATTAATCTCTCAAATCAATTGTAATCTACCACTTTGTTCTCAGAGCAGGCAAATTAATTCCATTCTACATGCCAAAAGATGCCAAAAGATAGCCAAACGGCTACATCCACAGAAGAAGGTGGAAATGGTCAGCTTTGATGATCAACTGTAATAACGTAGTGGGTAAAGACATGCATGTCACTCAGATATAAAAGTTGGAGGAAACCGCTCTACAGGTTTCAAGATAGGTTTCATGTTCTTTTTCAAATGTGTCTCCTATTTTTTCATGTGGAAAAGGCTACAGCTACAGCTTTAATCATGGCGATTTTGAGCTCATTTTGTAAAATATGCTACTTGAGTTTTTGATTGAGAATGGCAGTGCTTGTGATTACATTTATATGGTTTGGTAATCTCACAATTCAAAATACTGCCATTAATCCCTCTTGACATTCAGGAGAAAAAAACAGTCCTACCGTACTTTATTCTTCAATTTTACATGCACCAATTCAAAGAATGACCTAGTTTATTATCATCACTTATGCAAAGGATCACTGGTAATGTGTAAGACATTCAGATACTATCTAAAGTACTGTCAAGAAAGTAGAGTGTATTGAAAGTGGTGAAAGCTCTAAGGTGTTGTAAATAAAAGACACCCTGGAATGGTTCTTGCAATTTCTGAATGGCCACTTCTGCTAATACTTTATAATAATTTAAAAGTAAAAAAAAATTTGAAAACGTATAACAATGTTAGGAAAACAAGCCTTTTTATTTACTGGAATCTTAAATATCTGATTTATAGTGTGTCAGTGTACTGTACCATGAATGAAAGCTATTACGACTTCAGCAAGAACAACTGTAGACATGACCTTTTTGGTTTGAAACATGCTGAAGGTAGAAACATTATCTACTAAAATAGTCAAACTCTTCAGCAGAGTGATTTAAAGTGCAAGGCTGTTAAATGTTGGCATTGATATGGAGAAGAGTCATCTTTTTTATTAACACCTTTGGGTGCTGCTAAATGTTTTATACACTGAGTGCAAAGAGAGAAGACACAGGAGAAATACAATTTGTTTGAAAATACCTTTCCACTTTTTGGGCAATGTTGTCATTGACTCTCCCTGAACTGGGAAATCATGAATTAAGTGAAAGAAAAGAGTAGAATCTATCCAACACATCTCCTAACACAAACAATTATGGCTCCACTATGAAATCCCGAACCCTCAACTGTGAAATAAAAAATAATGTGTATGCATGTGAAAGGTTCCTTGGCATAAACATAATATAATGTTATTTTCAGTGTTCAACGTTGACACTTGATATGCATAGAAAACTGTCTTCCATAATATGGTTTGCTTTTTCTTGGTAGTATTTGTATTTGCAGTGAATTACACTAACTCTGATCTATTTAATATTTATATATAATATCTCAGAGTTATCTTATAATGGAAATGTACACAAAGCTCTGAAAGTTAGTACATTATGTGAACGTACAATCAGAATTTGATGCTGTGACTACAAAGTCACTAATTTAAATCAGTGGAGTGGCAGGGGACAGAAAATGAATCTCTTTTCTTCATCAGTTATGTAAATGACCTTCAAAACACTTTCCTCCCAAAATAAAAACAAACAAAAAAAGATTGCAAATTAAGTTCTAATTGATAAAAGCAGTGTCATCATATGAATATACTATATCATCATATTTACTATTGTAATGTAAAGATAGTACACATCAAAACCTTCATAATATTGGCATTTTCATACAGGAAAGTTCTGGCTGATTACTTTAGTGTGGAAGATTTTAAGTGTCTATACTGAAACTATTTAAATAATGTAATAAACTCTGTAACTTGTATTTGCGTATTATCAGTAAAGTATACCATGCACTTACATACATGAATATTGCTATTATTAGAGTCATTATTAAATAATTACTTAGAAGCAGAGGACAGAGACCTGCCGACAGAGAGCTAGTTAGCTAGTAACTTTGTTCAAGTTCAATTATCTTGGGCTTCACCACACAATCAACAGCACAATGCAGGCTTTCAGAGACTATTAAACAGTGACTAAATCAATAGGACATATCAGCAGATAAACACCCCACAATGGTCAGCAAAGCATTGTTATTACTTTTCATGAGGACATGCAGTACGTTTTTTAAATGGAGATGCATTGTGCAAAACAAGCAAATGTCCAATCACAGCTTTGAAGGTGGCACTATGGGCAACGTTTATTGTTTCATATGGGCCAGCAATTGCAAGAATAGTGTAACTGACTGTATATTTTGTGAAATCTGTCACTGTGACTGACTAGCTAAAATAAAGTTCACACACAGTCTTTTTGTTGAGTGTGGGGAAGTACTAAGTGGGGCTTGTGGTACCTCACACATCGTAAATGCACAATGAATATGGAAATATGCTTTCACGTACAGTATTTATCTTTACTTCTTTGTTCGACTTTGAATTGAATTTACTCATTTCAAAATCTTCCTTAACTTGGATGTTCAAAGTGGGAATAGATAAAGGAAAGGCCCCACTCTAAAATAGTGAAATGTTGCATTTTTGCATTTATTACTCTAGAGTAAAAGTTCAGTGCAAGAATAAACAGTGTGAATGTCAGGTTCATCTAAAAATTCCTCATCATCAAATAGCAAAGACTAATATTTTTTGGAGCTGCCATTCTGAGTGCACATATAACAAAAACGTTCCAACAAATCCTCAAAGAGGCCGAATTTTCCCACCAACTATGGATTCAACTGAACATACATGTGATTCAGCAGCACTGTGCATTTTGGGTCAGAGATAAAAGTCAACACTCTCTTGCTGTGTGGGGTGTTATGGTAATTGTGGGCATATTTATATAGCCCACAGGTACATGCACATGTTTTCGAGGGTTAATAAAGCTTTGGAAAATAAGGAACTTATAAGAAAAAAGAGAACAGAAAACCAAAGTAGAGCGGTAAAGAATAAAAAACATGGAATGCATTTCATAGAGTTAAATTATGTTATAGCAAACATATAAAATGTTATTTAATGATGGACACTGCATTAAAATTACATTATAAAATAGACAAACATGTTTTTTTATTCCATTCTTCCACTGCAAGGTTAGTGGGGTTTGACTATAATGGCTACTGGTTCTGGGCTTTTATTGTCTTAGCCAAATAATAACAGGTCCCAGGTAAGTCCCGGGTCAGTGATTGTACAGCATGTCACTCCTTAGTTATTACAGGTAGAGGTCCTAGTCTTTTCGCTGCAGGTTGAAAATGGAATAAACAACAACTGCAGTCAGGGTCATAATGGGTCAAGTGGATGTTTTATAAAAACACTGATCTGAGTTTCAACTCATGTTATACTATACAATAATGGGAGATCATAGATTAATAACAAACGTTAATCAGAATCTGAAGCCTGAAAGCACCATGGTCAAGTAGACACATTACATTCTTAATTAATGAGCACAATCAGTGAGTTTTGATGTAACCAAACAACCAATGCAAAATGGATTGATGAATTCCAACACTCACACTACAGTAATAAGACACAGATGCAGATATAATGTTTGTATGTATGTGTGTGTGCAAGGGATTTCGTGCTTCCAGTGCTAAACATTGTTCTAAACCCATTGTTCTAAACTGCATATTAGTTTCTCAGGCACTTGTTTTAACTCATAAAAAAAACAGAATAGAGATGGACTCTGACATTGGACGGACAGGTCACATCATTTTATTCTGCCTCTTAGAACCCAGCATTAAAAGACCCTTCACTTTCTCTGGTTCTCAACTCCATGGTGCAAACCACTTGGACCAGTTCATAATCTGGGAACAAAAAGGCATATCATTGTGAATGGAGCTCTATTGCTTTTAAGTCAGGACGTCATTCACTTCATATCAGTTAAAAGGCCCTTTGCATGTGTGTGTATCTGTTGAATATCTCTGTCAGAAGCTCGACTCTGGGACTGTTCTTTTGCGCCCTAGTGAGGTTGTGCTGTAGCGAGTCCTCTGAAGGGTTCCATAAGATGGTTTGTCTGTGGTCAGGCTGTGTGATGGTGCGGTAGACATCCCATTATGGTGCAGTGATGCTGTCCTACGCATGCTTTGTTCTGCCTTGGTGGGGATGTTGGAGGAGCTCTGGGAGCGTTTAATGTCAGCAGTGCTTCGTACCACCTTCCCATTTGCCAACTCGTCACCAAGATAACCTGATACATTAGATTTGCCTCCATCTGCGGTTCCATTGGATAGCGACAGCCTAGAGAGGGTCCTTCTGCCTCCTCCTTCCTCATCTCTCCCTCTTCCTGACTCACTGCCCCTGGTCTTCTTTGAGTCCTTATCCTTCTTTAGGAAGTTACCTTTGAAGAAGGATAGCAATCCATCATGGCTCTTGGGCACTTCTCCTTTCTTGGGCTTATAGTCTTCTACATATGCACCGTTATGTTCCTTATCAACTTTGTGCACTTTTTGTCTTCTCAGAGTCCCATCATGAAGACTGGGTGTGCTGTGACTGGGCTGAACTACAGCGCTGGAGCTCCTTTTTGTCTCAGTTTCCTGAGACACTTTGGAGCAGCTCTGCTTCCTTGCATCCTTTATCCTGGTGAGGGTGTTACTACTAGAACTGCTACTGTTGATATTCAAGTTTTTATCATCTCTCGTCTGATTCCCTTTGCTGCGTCGTGGAACTGTCTTATCTGATGGCCTCCGCTGGCCCTCTGGGAACTGTGGAGACTCGTGCTTATCGGCTGCTTTAGCGACACAACTTAAACTCCCAACACTGGAAGATCGGACATTGGCTGTAGCCCTGCTCTCAGCACGTTCTTTTGTGCTGCGTGGTTCATTCATCAACGTTACTATTGGGTCCTTTGTGCATCGAGGTCGCCGGCCTGATTCCAAATACTGCACCAGCTCCACAGGGGCAGAATCTTGGACTGGTGGAGGCACTGAGTCAGGTTTTCTTCTGTCCTTAGAACCCAAGGACCAGCGCAGAGGAAGCACTTTGCTTAAGGTGTCCTTGGTCTTGCTGGGGGCTCTCATGCTCACGCTGCGCCCCTGAATACCCCTTACAAATGGTCTGCTCTCAAAACCCCCTAACAATTACATAGAGAAAAACATGTTTTAGCTCTGAAGTCCTGTAAAACATTTACACAGAAATATTACTCTTCTATCAACAAACCATTTAACTTATTAAAGTAGATCCTGAGTATGTCCACAGCCCTTACCTCTTTCCTCTTTAAAACCATTGTCAAGGAAGACTGGAGACTCTGGAGAGTCTGGTATGGAAGACGGACAGGTGGTGGAGGATCGAGACACCAAACTGCCTCTCTTACTGTCCCCAGTCAGCCGGACTAACCAGTGGTCTGACACTGATGAACTTGTGGAGCCTATGAGATGCAGAGAAGAGAGGGATTATGGGAGGAATATAAATCTTAAAGAACACTAAATCTGATTTGACTTTTTTATGGTGTGAACTGTGCTGAAGGTACATATGCAACATGGCTCCAAGCTGCTCTCAATCAACTGTCTTGAAGAAGTGCACTTGTCATTAAATATGAAAAATGCTTTGGACTTTCAAGCATCTCAAAATGGCCAAACAAAAAAAAACACTGCTGAAACTATTTTAAATGTTTTTTAAACAACACTCTTTTTTTACTCATAATTCATTATCACATTATTTGCATACTTATTTTTATGAATCTGCCAATGTGACAGGACTAATACGGGTTTATCTAACTTGTTCTAAACTGGTTTATTGCACATACGTGCACCCACTGACCAAATGTCAAACAAATCAGTTTTTAAAAATATGGATTAAAATTTTAGATTGTACTTTCATTTAATGAACCTTTTTTACAGAGAAATTACTGTCAGTTGACATATAATTCACCACAATTTGCTGCCCCTGAAGACTTGGTTCCAATATGTTAAGTATTGTTCTAGACTAGAGAGACTGTTGGAAACACAAGCAAACAATCACAACTGATTGAAATGTTGCTAAACTCAAATTCACCAATAAATGGAATATAATAATGTCCCATGTATATAAAATAAAGTATATCATTGTTATTATCATTATTATGATACAATTGAGTTACCTCTAGTCGTGGATGCATTTTTATTTTATAGGTAACTGGATGGACAGCCTGATGAAGAGAAGAGGTATGACAAGGCTCAAATGGCAACTTTTGAATAATATAGTTTCAGTTTCAAATTTTACAATATAGAGAGAAATGAGGAAATGTTTTACATTTCCCAACCTTCATACTGGTCTATTTGATTTTAAGAAGATCTGAGTCTGATTGCTGTGCAAACAGAATAGGGTAGACCAACACAAAAAGGTGAGCTATTATTTGTTTGTGGTTGTTTGTTTTGAGTTCACTTCATATTTTGACTTTCATAATTTGGTCCTAGAGGATTGTCATACAATGATTTTACATGCTGTGTGAAATAGGCATAGATGACTAAGAATAGGATGGCTGCTGCAGGTGGGTATATTATTATAAGGGCAGATAAAGAAACAGCACAGTACACTATAGTGCTTGACATTCTGAAAATTTACAATATACAAACCCCACTTTCAGAAGAGTTTGAACTTTTTAAAAAATACAATTAAAGCTAGTGTCAATTTGCTTAAACTGCCATCTCAAAAGACCAAAAAGATTTTTCATTGAGAGTTTTCACTAGCCAACTTCATTGTATTTTATAAATAAACTCAATGTTTGATGCCTGAAACACACTCCAAAAACTTGGAACGAAAGCGAAAAAAGACAGAGTAACAGTTAGTAACAGAAGGTTAATCAATAACAGGATGGGGGAATCTTGATGGATATAAAAGGAGCATCCACCCACCTAAAATATCTATCTAATATACTGTACCTAAAATAAAACACAAGTGCCACCAATTTCTGTCTTACACCATCTACAGCACATAATACTGTGAAAAGAGTCTGGGGAAAAGGCTGCATGCCAAAGAAAAAAAGACCATCCACACTGTTAACGGCAAAAGCTACAAAATCCAGAATCTGTGGTAATATGATACAGTTGGCCAGTGAAAATCAACAAATACATTTGCCAGATAAAGTAATGTTCAAATCTCAGATTTTAGTTCATATTTAATTTTGTTAAAATCTTTTGGAAAAGGGGTTTGTACACAAGCCGTTGATATAATGACTTTTATTGTCACATACAGTAACTGCAGATGGGGATCTTTATGGGTGAACAGTTGTACTTTAACAGGAGGGAAATTTCATAATGATAGAGGATGATACCATAAGTATTAGAGACAATCTGACATTTCTAGTATCTGTATCTGCATGCCCTGCTCTGAGCGGTCACAGCAAAAGTTCAGTTCCACACATGCTCCTATGCTGTATCTGACTGTTCCCTTTTTACACATCCCTGCCAGTGGCACTTAGTGTGTGATTTAATCCTCTTAAATATAGAGTTTTTAGAAGCAGTGATTCAGAATCAAATGTCACATAAACAATAGGGTAAGCATGTGTTTGCTGTTTCTGAAAGAGCAGCCACAGTATAAAACCTTTCTGAATATTTTCCTCGTTGGAAATTTTTTATATCTTAATGTGGAGGATGCTGTCAGCACCTCCTGTGATCCATAGTCATTGAACAGAACTGGCAAACGGTGCAGAGATATTCCCTTCTAAAAGATTTAGAGCGAGACTTACCCCTCTACTGAATAAAATAATTTATGTGATTTCTGCCTGATTACTACACTTATATGAAATACTTTAATAATACTCTTGCAGAAATGATTTAATGTTATTTGATTATGACTAATATCTGAAGGGCATCCCAGCACTGGGATTAGCCGCAGCACTCTTAAAGAGAAAAAGTGGTTAATATAATAGATAAAGCTAATAAATAACATATTTCAGTAAGGTGCTTTATTAATTGTTTACTCATCACCTGAACTGTGCATTTATTCAGCAGATCTAGTGTGGTCGCATGTATTATGCAGACAGAAGAAAAAACTCCCTTCGACAGGTGGTGTAGAACTGTATATTGGTGATCATGGATGGATGAGAGCTTTTAACATAACATTTTCTTGGGTCCAGATTTGTCTTTAATGCTGACAAAGGCAAAACAAAGATTCTTCAATACTTGATGTGTATCTGTATCAATCGTCATCATTAAAAACATAAAAGAACTATGTGCTACAATTGTGCAACTTGTGTTTTGCACTGACTAATAGTTAAATATGTTGCACAAAGTCCGAAGTCACACAATGTAATCTAACAATTAGAGTGGATCTCTGCTACCTCCCACTGTGACATCTCATAGGTGTTTGACACTGCAAGGTCATGATAATTATATTGCAGGGGGGTATCAGCAGGTTTACTGTATGATGGTTTTCAAGTAATTCTGTGTGAGTTACTTCTACAACTCTTTATTGTAGCTAAAACTCTACGTCCTCAATGATTCAAATATATTGGCGAAAATACTCCATCCTGTGGAGTAGGCAACCTACAGTGTAACACCCACTATTCAACATGTCGATGTTTAACATTTTATCAGTTGATAAAGTTATTTGATTTTTAGATACAGAGAGGGAATTTAGGGTATTTTATGTTCCATGTTATGTTGAACTTGCTTCCAGACATAAAAGGCACTAGTATCATAGCAATTCAGAAAGGATGAAAATCAGTAAAGCAGGAAAAAAAGGCACTGGCTGTTAAAATGAGCCTTTATGGAGTACTGTAGAGACAATTTTTTGTGCACTCCTCTCTGATATGTCCACTACTACCTGTAGTTATTATATGTATTATTGTCCCCTGTATGTAAGAACTCACAAAGTACTATTATTTAGCCTGTATCCATTAAAGAACAATTATGCTAAAGTGCATGTTTACATACTTTAAACAGTGGTGAATTCAGTATAATGTCATGCAGCATGCTGATGTTTTCCAGTAACTTCTGTTTTTGTGTTGTTTTCATATAATGCATGACATCTGTGAAGAAATAGTTTATATTCTTTCAATACTGCATTAACCACTCTTATGGATATATGCATTTACTCTGCATGTTTGTTCTGATATAACATTTACAAATCACAATTGCACATTTCATATTTAAATCCTGGAGTCCTGTCACTCTCCCTGCAATACGTTTGACTGGACAACAAACTCAACAGCTCTCTGCAACAAAGGCCAGAGGCAGCTGTATTTTCTGAGGAGTCTCAGGATGTTTTGAGTCTGTTGTGGCCAATATCATTTCTATGCTGTGATCTGTTGGGACAGCAACATGAAGCTGACCGACACTAAAAGCCTGGATAAAGTATGTGAGTATGATCTGAGTATTACTGACCTATTTCATCTCTTCATTTCATAGTCTCTAAATTTTCTTTTCTCTTACTGAACTTTTTACTGAACTAAAATGTGCCAGAATTCTGATTTCAACTTGTTACCCTAGGAAATGTGTGGAGAAGTAATTCAACAGCACATTATTGGTGCCTGTTGTTTTGAATTATTTGAAGTCTCCATGGTCTGCCACTGTTGGAAAAAGAAATACTCTTATAGACATGGACATGTCATCACTTTTTCCACTATGAAAATCACTAATTACTAATTAATGCTTACTTTGAACATATATAGATCACTTGATCATTAAACATTTTTGTCTCACTAACAGGCCTTTTCTTCAAATTAATGTCAATATTATGGTGTCTGATTGTCTATTGTTTGATAGCATACCTCTGATAGAGCTACTGGCAGACCATGGAGGAATGGTGTTGCGTCTCTGGTAGAAAAGAATGTAGGCTCCCCTGGTGCACACTTCTTCCTCCGGCACCAGGTCTACACTGCTGTCATCATAGCTGTACCACTGGCCATCCACCGAGTTCCTACAATAAGCTGGATTAAAAAAGAAGACAAATATATTAACAAGAGACACCTCAATATACAGGTTCAGATGATTTAAATCAGATCACACATTTTGTCTCTTTGGCTTTTACTGTTTTTATTGCTTTTTATTTATTTATTTATTTTTTTCATGCCTGTGTTCAGCACTTTAGTCAACTGTGTTGTTTTGAAAGTGCTTAATAAATAAATAAAAAGTTCAACTTAAACTTAGAAAAATCATCAAAGAAACCTTATGTTTACACAAAGAAAACTCTAGTAAATACAACATGCAGTTTTTAAATGATAATTTAATTTATTAAGGGACAAAAGCTGTCCAAACCTTCCTGGCCCTATGTGAAATATAGTAAGTAATCGCCCCTTAACCCTAATAACTGGTCGTGCCAATCTTGACAACAACAACTGCAATCAAGTGTTTACGAT
This sequence comes from Ctenopoma multispine, assembly GCA_034779795.1. Lineage (NCBI taxonomy): Eukaryota > Metazoa > Chordata > Actinopteri > Anabantiformes > Anabantidae > Ctenopoma > Ctenopoma multispine. Next base: position 14,483,028 of record JAUYWH010000001.1, read on the forward strand.
AACTGGCAGTGAGTCTTTCACATCACTGTCGAGGAATTTTGGACCAGTCTTGTTTGCAGAATTGTTTTATTTCAGCCTTCATTTCATTGGGGGGTTTTCGAGGATGAACGGTCTGTTTAAGGTCATTCCACAGCATCTCAATTGGATTTGAGTCTGGACATTGACTAGGCCATTCTAAAGTCTTAATCTTTTGTTTGTTTTTTTGAAATCATTCAGAGGTGGACTTGCTGGTGTAGTTTAGATCACTGCCTAACTGCATAACCCAAGTGCGCTTGAAGTCACAAACTAATGTCCAGACATTCTCCTTCAGGATTTTCTGGTAGATTCATGGTTCCATTGACTATGGCATGTCGTCCAAGTCCTTGGAAATCTCCCATGGATGCCATTTTTGCATTGTTGAATCATGAACACTGACCCTAACTGAGGCAAGTGACACCTGCAGTTCTTTAGAGGTTGTTCTGGGTTCTTTTATGACGTCCTGGATGAGTCGTTGTTTTCTCTTGGAGTAAATCTGGCAGACCGGCCACTCCTGGGAAGGTTAACCACTGTTAGGTTTTCTATATTTGTGAATAATGGCTCTCACCATGTTTTGCCAGAGTCCCAAAGCTTTAGAATTTTTAATTTTTTTTTTTGGCTAGGAAACTTTGGACAATTATGTAAAAACAATGCATTTTGTATTTACTCAAAATTATTTTGTTTAATATTAAAAATTCTAAAACTAGAATTAGGAATAAAGCTGTCTCTATACATTTATTATTATGACCAACATGTCCCATTTAGATACAAAAACTAATAATTAATTTATTTGACTAACAGTATACAGCTCTGGAAAAAATTAAGTGACCACTGCATGTAAGCTGTGATTGCAAATCTGAGTTGATTTCTGAACAACTCCTAAGTTAAAACATTATTAATGTGTTTTGCAAAAACGAATATGAACTTTTTTTGTTTTTGGGTTTTTTTGCATTATTTGAGGTCTGAAAACACTGGACCTTTCTGGTATTTCGACCTTTTTCATTTTCTGCAAATAAATATTGGAATTTGGGAGTTATGTTGTCAGTAGTTTATAGAATAAAACAAAAATGTATATTTTACTCAAACATATACCTTTAAATAACTGATCATTTTGCAGAGGTCTCTTAATTTTTTCCAGAGCTGTATGTAATAGAACTAAAATGCTGTTCACAAACTGCAAAATCACAAACAAGAGTCATTCCTTTGAGGTTTAGTGACTTTTCCCTTTACCGCAATGAACTGAGAAATTTTATTTCTGTTTCTTTAACTAGCAAACAGCCCAACACATGAAGTTACTCTCAAGTGATTATGAAATGCTTTTTAGAATAAAATACACTAGAAACGCTCGATGCAGTGAAGGAATGTCACAAGTACAAAGGTTTGACTCTTTGTGTGTCTTTGTGTGACTCTTTCGGTTCTACACAGTACCACTCAGTTCCATACCAGTATAATGTCCTCCGTGCATTCCTCCATGGTGGTTACACACAGCATAAAGGTCATACAGATAGTCATGGGGGAGTGTCATGTCCGCAGGTTGGTGGTGTTGGCCTGACGGTTGCTTCCATGAAGGTGCCCAGGCTCCCAGGTTCAGGTTCCTCATACTTTGAGTCCTCTTCACTACATGGGGGGCCATGTCCAATCCCATCAGGGGGAAACGCACCAAAGTTGACAGCTTGTTCCTCCGCTCACCTACCTGTTTCAACATTTCTTCTTTATTATGTGCAGGTATGAAGTATTTGTCATATTTATGTGGAAAACTATGAGGAGTTGAGCTTACAGAAAAAAAACAGCTATCAAAATGTTGTTATAGAAAGATAAACTGCATCATACAAAAGACATAAAATAATCTACTATAAGACGCTACACTACCACTATAAAAGAGATCACATCAGAATTATTGCTTATATTACAAAACAATTAGAAAAAACATGTTATTTTGTGTTTAGTGGTTGGTGAAGTGAACAATGTGACTCACTATGGATTATCTCTTCAAATTATTTTTCATTACTAAAGTCCCAGTTCCCCTTCTGTGATTTGTACCTTAACACAATAGTAGGGTCTCATCAATGGTTTCTGTTGACTAAAGGCTATAAAAAATGTACTCATGGACAATGCACACAGCATGGCGCCACCTGAGACATCGCCATTGTGAGACAACAATCAGTGAGGAGAGGCAAAGTGGTGCCAATCAAACACCAGACAAAGTTTACTTAACTTTAATGGCAAAAAATGATTTTGGATGTACTGTCATCTTGTGGGTGATTTATGCATGCTAGACAAAGGTGGGTTACTTCTGCAGACAGCAAAAGCCATAAACTATAAACAATTTGTAGACATACTCAAAGTGAATTTCCACAAAAAAAAGTGACTCCATGAAAGAAACGTGAATCTCCTGTGAATGTTCTGTTGCCCACATGTGACCATATTTTCTCCTTTAATTCAGAGGTAAGGTTCTTACTGTTGCCGATCCTTATCTAGTATCTATCTATTATTAACCGTTGCTGTGGAGAGGGAGGATACATTGACTGACTCCTTTCTAATTATCCAAGCTGAAGTCACTGAGGTTGTTTTACATTATAATGCTTTGAGTTGATGTGCTTTTGTAACTTAAATACACCTTCAATAGTGAACAGAGGACAGTGACAGTGTGGTGTGGGTGGGGCCGTTTCTCACCATTTTTACAAAGTAAGACCAGAAGTAATCCTTTAGTACTTGGGAAATTTCTCTTCCTCACTGAAAAAATAAATGAAGCAAGGGGGCTGAAAAGGCAACTGACTGACAGCAAACTGAAATTCAGAAGGAGCAATTTTATTAATTATTTGGGTAACAGTGTGCAATATCCCTGTTTCTTTTGTCAGCTTGTGAGCTGCACGCAGAGCTGTTCTGTTCAATCTTGCTTGACATGTAATTACCCTGATAAAGCAGGAGTTCGGTGAAAAATCTGTACATTTTGGTTCTGGTTTAACACTGAGAGAAGAACATTTGAAATTTCTAGTGTTTATATATTGCTGGGGGCACATCCACTGGCCACCAGCCCACGGGCCTTTAGTTTGACACCTGTGATTTAGAGCTTTTGGAGTTTTTGGCTAGCTGATGAATGTAGTGTAAGTCCAATATTTCCTCTCCTGGTGCTGTCTGGTGCACCTTAAGAATATATCTGGGCCTTTAGCTTTCGAACACCATGTACTGCACACTGGTTTAATCTAGGGTTTGTTGCTGAAGATATTTTAGGAAACAGTGTTGATAGAAGCTGAGAGACTGAATGAATTAAAGCTGCATGCTGTGAAGAATGAAATGAAAGAAGCTGATGTGCTCCATAGAGATAAACACAGCAGAGATCAACATTGTACATTGTTTTTTGACCAGTTTGTAACAGAAAACTATCAGTTAATGTAGCTCCAAGACATATAATTTTAATGTAAGTTAAACTAAGATATACGTCCTAACCAGAAGCCTCTTTACTACCTGTCGGAAACGCTTGAGATGGAGGATCAGTATGTCAGGAAGAGTCCACAGGCTCATCTTCACCATGCCCTGCTGAAGTTGCTTACAGTGGGGACACTTCCAGGCATCATCTGGGGCAAGCTGTAATCAATCAATTTATTTAATGGTTACACAAATCAAAAGTAATTATTAGTTAATATAATAATTTCATTCGATGTGGTAATTTAATTAAACAATGTGAGGACCTTACTTCAGGTGTATTTCCATATATTCCTTATATATTTCCTTTATATTTTTACATAATAATTTCTTCTTTATCAAAATCGTGTCCTTCGTCCTGTTTTTTTTTCTCTTTAGTTGTCTGTTCTAGATACTTCAAGCTCAAAATCACAAAAAGCGCTATGTGCTCTGGAATTCGCTGAAACCTACAAGCGTGGGTGTAGTTCTACTTCACCACAGGGACTATATCAAAAACAAAGCCTGAGAACGTGAAGGGCTTTGTGCTTGTTGTCACCTTGTCTGCTTGCTTTATGGTTTCAGAGGCTCTATACTGCAGACTGGGACATCTTGAGGAGAAAGAGCAAAGGCTACATTTCTATGACTGTCAAAGAAAAGGGTATGATCTGACACAGGAGGTGCCTTTAGCCTGGTATTTGCTCTTCATGCTACTCAGAAAAACAGTGGGTGATTTCTCAGAAATGCTTTTTATTGAAATGTGTTACATGTTACACATGTCTCATGCCCAGTCATGGTATAACTAGATATAATTGTCATTGCTCCAGAGACACTGCACCTGTCTTGCACAACTGTAGTTTTACCAAATGAGATCAGGAAATGAAATTGCCATGTCTAGTTTTGGTGCATCACAGAAAATAACTGATTCGGGAGAAAAATTAATATGTTGTGGACTGTATAGCCCTGTCTACCAGCTGTCTGTCTGGTGTGATTTGCGTTTCAGCAGGCAATCAAATCACTTCCTGCAACTCCACTTACTGAAATTAGGATTTGTTTTAGTACACTCAGAATACAGATGTCTGATTGACATGATTCATCCCATTTGTCTTGGCTATGTGTCCTTGATTTCCCTCACATGAATCTTTTTCATCCTTTGTTTCCTCCCACGCTGATTTAAAGAAGAGATTTGAAGAAGGGAAAATCTCAGAACATGTATATTGTACAAAAAGATACAGGAATACTGCACAGCTGGATAGCACGTTTGTAGCCGTCTTTAACTGTTACAGAATGCATCTTGATGCTTTAAAGTGTGTATGCAAAAATAACGTAATGTTTGTTTTTTGCTTGTTTTCTCTTAAAGTAAAGCAATTGTTAACAAACATTCATGAGTTGTGCAGTACAGACGAGCCAAATTAGAATTACATTTGCTCATCACATGACGTGACGTGTAAGATGTGTTGTTATCACAAGCTGCCAGGCAGGTCTTTTACTGAAAACTGTTTTACTGTAGTGTGAGCACAAAATAAAATGTCAGTGGCTTTGTGTGCAGGGCTTAATGTCATATGGAACAGTAGTCTGTGATTATAATGTCACAACATACGAAATAGTACAGAATTAATACTTATAATACAATATATACTACGGTATATTTGCTTCTGCATTCATGCAGTTAGACCCCCTGTAATGCCTGCCAATCTTTAAATCTTTACTGGTTCATTTGAAAAAAAATAATAATTTACACTAATACTTTCTCTGTCCTTTTTTATTTTAATACTTTAATACTTATGTTTAGGCGTAATAAATCACTATAATCGTTAATTGTGTGGGTATATGTAGTTAATAGATGTGTTACAAACATTGTATATGGAACAAAAACAACCTCATACAAGGCTTAGTGTTGCAAAAAAGTGTAATATTGTCAATAATTGTCAAAAATCTTAGTAGCGCAGCAATTTGCTGCGTACATTTGTGACAGCAATGTTATAACTTAGTAATATGCAACATAATAAATCTACAAATATCTACGAGAACAGACATACACGTTACATAAGATATTATTTTGAAATTTCCAGCTAAATCTTAGAAATATCAAAAATAAATAAATAAGAGCAAGAATTTAACCATATTCCTCAGTCTTGCTACATACTGAAAAACTGAGACTCAGAAAGTCACATTATCCCTTTGAAATAGCTGAACTGAACTGAACTGATGCACAATCATTAATTTCAAAGAGCTCAAGTTTCCTGTCGAACAAAGAAGAATTCACTGCTGGTATAAATGTGTGGGAGCTAAGTTAGTGAGACATAAAAACATATGGTCGCTGGGGAAAGTATATTATGTTATATTATTTTCATGATAGACAAACTAACAGGTGATGTTAGTGAAAATCTAGCCTCAGGTAGCAATGACAAGTGATTTCACAGATCTAATAAGCTTCTTACATCTTACACAAATAGTTATAAAACCTTGATAGTTATGTTGCCTTCATTCTCACCTGCTCTTCTTTGGTATACAGCTGGAAGCACTCATCTAAAGTACAGCTATGATGCTGCAGGTGCTGCTGCTGCTGGTTCCTCACACTCTCTGCATCCTTCACCACCTCCTCCTGGATGCTGCCAAACAAACTGGGGCACACACACACAAACAGGGTTTATTTTTCTCATGCAGCTGCAGAATTACCTGTGTTTGGCTCAGCAGAATGTGTACGTGACATACAGTACATGGAATTAATCAAAGTGTATTCTTGGATGATAAAATGACACACAGGATGACGTCCAGTGGAGCTGACAAACTGTTTGTGTGTTTGAATACATGTCAGCTTGCATTCAATAAGTAAACTTGTCTAGGAGCAGAACATACTTACCATTCTTTAGTCTTGTGCTCCCACTCAATGACAAGCTTCACATGCGGGGGTCCTCCGGGGCCGCAGAGCTTCAGAGCTCTACATTACAGCAAGAGAGAACACTAAAATGACTTATGAGATCTACATACATGTCTTATGATTTTACTTTAGTCAGTGTTTGTGAAAGCAAATTGTTTCTTCTCCAAACCAGAAAACTAAAGGACGCTTTACTCTAAATAACAGGCCTGCTCTAGTGACAGTACACACGAGACTTTGAATATTTGTTTGTGTTTTTGTAGATTATTTCATCTAAATTCACACAGATACACACACACTAACACACACAGTGATCGAGCACAGGTGAGACCTGGCTTCACATCATTTATTATTAATGTGCAAATGTATGATGTTGAGTTATCCTTTTTGTATTGCACACCTTACTTTTACTGCTTTGATCTCAGCAGTAAATAGTCAGCAGGATAAAACAGGAGTATTCAACAAACCACACACTACTGACGAAAGCCAAAAGTATTTTTAAAAGTAGAAGCGTGCTGGGAGCAGGACTTTTTTGTTCGTAGACCATGACAGACTATTTAAGGCAGATTTCTCAGAGTTGTGTCCAAATTCAGTTCACTTTGATTTAGGAGAGTATCTGTATTATGGATGAAGCAAAACTGATTCATACTATAAGTAGCTTTATACTATCTTCAAAGGAGAACTCATGTTGTTACCTGTGAGTATTTTCAATGCAAATGTGTTAGCATTACCACTGGATCAGGATTACATAACATATCGAGCATATAACAAGAAAAACGAACTGAAAATGAAAAGGAGCGGAAACTAAAATAAGAAATACACACTGTGCATGTGTGTATTTGCCTTCTGACAAGCTGATATTTCTTGAGTCCTTTACACAATTTTGCCAGGAGTGTGCTACTAGCATTAGTGCTGGAATAGGAGCGCTTATGTGGGTATAGCTTCACCTAGCGGTGGCTATATGCAATTGCATTTACACATAGCAATAATATTAAACTTAATGATAAAAAGAATAAAACTTCTAAGATGCTCCTTCTCACAGAAGCCTTCCACAAAGCTAGAAACAATGACAATGGTGTTTGTTGTGCAACTGTCTAACTTTATTTTCAAGTAATGTTAATCCAGAGAAAACTAATCCTACTAATGTTACAGATGATTAAAAATCAATATAATCAAAAATAATAATATTGCAGAAGCTGAAGCCACTACAGTATCTAATGTTAAAGCTAGAGCAGCTAACAAAAAAAGTGGAAATGCCTGTAATGTTTTATAGAAACAGACTGTGTTCTTTGCTCTTTCAACAAGGTTTTGGAGATTTTGTGCATGGCCATGGTGTCAGTTCCTTTGCTAGGATTTTAAAAAAAGCAAGAGAAAAGTTTGCCCAGCTCAACCATCTAACCTGCATTCTGTTACACCATGTGCTCTTAAAGCAGTTCTAGTTAGTGCTATGCTCTCAGAGTTAGTAGCTCAGGATCAAAATTCTGTTAAGACATTCAACAATTACATACAAGACTAGACTAGGAATCAGTGGTGCTTATCCTAATTTGAACAAATAGCTTTTTCAATTTGTAGAACTACTTACCCACAGAACCTGGGCTAAGAAGTTTAGTCATGATCGTGACTAGAATCATTTGAAACTTTTAAGAAGGATCAGAATGATCTAGTACTTGCTATAGTAAATAGTAAATAAATTATATATGCAAAAGTTATTGATCCCATTTGAACGTGCAGGGCAGAGAAAAAAACACACACACACACACACACACACACACACACACACACACACACACACACACACACACACACACACACACA
>JAUYWH010000001.1:14492906-14515570 GCA_034779795.1 Ctenopoma multispine
CCTTCACTCTGCGGTCCAGCTCACCCCAAAACACATTGAATGAGAAGGTGTGTCCAAACGTTTGGCCTGTACTGTATATTATTATTGCTGTTACTGTGTTTACATGTATTTGCATGTCAGCTAAATGTGTATTTTTTCTCTGGTTATTTGTTTGATACAATATCATTTATTTTCTTTATATCATTGTCTGTGTGGGTTTGTGTGTCCCACCTCTCAACTGCGGGGTGGTAGAGTGGCCTGCTGTCCTGTGGAGACAGGTAGCTGTAGGCTGCCGATCCTCCTACTACTCTAATCTTGAACAGCACCCCAGCATTCTGCAGAGAGAGAAATACACATTAATAACCATCTTCAGCTTTAACAATCTGACAGAAATGAAATTTAAAAAACAAATTTAAACTGTAACAGTTTGGAGCATTGAGTCTTAACCAGCATGTAAGAGCAGTGCGCTGTCAGTTGCTGTATGACTTGATGGCTTATAATAGGTATTATTAAGCAAGTATTTTTGACATTAGTATGTTCAAAACCATTCAAAACAGAACACACTACAGGGCATAGTTATCCTTTTCAGCATGTTTGCTTTGACGGCTAATATACAGTATTTTGCTTCTTGTGTGTGTGAAAATGTTCAAAATAAAAAATTTAAGGCACAAGTAACTATGGTTAAGATAGGATTGGCAAAAAAAACATTGACTGCTGGCATCTCCTAAACATCATCAACACACACTTTCATTGACATCTGCCCACTACACTTAACCACCTCTGACTCCCTAAAGAAGGATAATAACTGCTCAGCTGTCTCTGCAGCAAAGACAAGAGGCCTGAATGATTATAGAGCAGAGAGCAGAATCGTGCCACTAATATAGTCATTTTGAGTAGACCAGAAAAATATGGAACTGCAGCCCCTTGATGATCCTTCCATGATGTTTTCTGTTCTTCCTACTTGGATTTCTGCTGCCTGAGGTATTCAGCGAATATGTTATGAGTAGGGGCCATCTTCCTGATGGATCTTTAATGCTTTATCCTGGATAGTCGCTCTGGCATTCATTAGTCCTCAGGCTCCATCCTTTAGCTTAGTGTACAGTCTCAGGGTGCTGGATTTGGGGTGAAAGCCTCCATACAACGTAAGGAGCTGCTTTGGTCTGGCCTCTATCTTCCTAGATCCTAGTGGTGTGAATCTGTGAAACGATATCTCGTTCATCCTTGGCATACAGCTTGATTTATTATTCATTCCTACTGAAGAAGCACTTTTAACTTAAATGTTGTCTATTACTTACACATTTAAACTAATTTCTTCAAGAACTTTTTGAAATATAATGTACATACATTAAGTTAAGTTTTGCATGTAAGCCAGTATCAGCTAAGGTTCTGTTTTCTTTTTCTCATACGCTGAAACAAAGTTGTATCTTGCTAAACAATCCTCTGGGTGGCGCCAAAACATCTCACAATACAGACACGTGAGCGTGCGAGTGAACAGAAGCACAACTCTCACACACTTGTCTCCCACCAATGGAATGGAGAATATAAACAGCACTAATATGAAGTATGTGCTTGTATTCTTCATTGATAACACTAAGCTCATTTACAGCTTTTTTTTTTTTACTTTTCCTTTTAAAGAGAAAAGGAGACAAGAACAAAAACAGCAAGAATTAAAGCCTTGCACCCTAGGGGTATGAGTGGCCTTTTCAGGATTCAAGATTGCAAAAACTTTATTAATCTCAGAGGGAAACTGTTTTCAGCTAAATGTATCGTGTAATCTATGACCAAAGGAAGCTGGTGATTGTTTCCTTTAAGAAGACAGGGAAGAGGAGGGCAAAGGACTGGCCAGACAGGCTTTGAGGAGGTAACTAAGAAACAGAGATAGTGATCAGTAAATAACAGCCTGATATTTCTTGTCCTCCTCCTCTTTGTTTTTGTTTTTTTTATAAAGCTTACAGCTGCTTGTTCTGGATAAGGCCACCTCAAATATTGCCTGTCACTATGGCGTTGCCCATGGCAACCCGTCGACCAGCAGTGGGGACAAAATGTTTGCATGAGTTCCTGTATATGTCTGTGTTTTGGAGAGTGAAGCTCCATAGACAGGTCTAGTGAGCGGTGTACAGATCACTTGGACTGTCTATGCAGAATCAGACAAAGCTGAAGTGGAGAAGCACTTATCATAATCGGAATTTTAAGTACATACTGAGCAGAAGAGAAAGTAGAGGTGAATTTTAACATGCAAGACTGGCTGTCCACAAAATAAACACTTCACAATCACAGGATGTATTCTCTAAATCTAAGATGGAGCAGCAGTAATGTGCACTCTGTAGCAGCAAAGGTAAACATATGAAAATCACACTAGACTTCACTTCAAAATATATATGTTTATATATATATATATGTATATATATATATATACATATATACATATATATATATATGTATATATGTATATATACGTATATATATACATATATACATATATATATATATATATTTTTTTTTTTTTACAGGGAAAGGAAAGATGTATGTTGCATAAATTAGTGTGTTCAGCACATATAACCCCTAATTTTCACTGTGTGTGTGTGTGCACGTGTCTATACAATAGTTATGTCCTCACACTTAATACTTTTAAATTAAAGGCAGTTTTATATGCATATTGTTTCAAATGTATATACTTCTCTGAATGAATGACAGATATGAGCACACAGCAAGGAAATAAATTCAGAAAAAAAACTAAAAGTGTATGGTCACAAGGTTCCAATGGCACCTACCTAGACTACCACCACACAATTGCACTGTTGTGTGGTTTAACCTTAATTTTGAATATACATTTTTATAATTGTTTTTTAACTATGTCATTTAAACACAAACCCCCACAGTCTTACTGAAAATCAATCAAAGTTCCTATAAGCTAATCTCTGCTCTGCACAGCTAGTTTAATCTGATACACTGGAAAAAGATCCAGGAACATCTAAGGTGAAAGGTTCCCGACATCGAATAGAGTGGGTAACATGTTATTGGTTTTTGAGGGTGCAGCCATTACCTGAGCCTGAGAACCATTCAGCATCAGATAATAGAGCTTGCTGAGAATGCTCTGCTGCAGCTGGTCCCAGGTGATGCTCCTGTCCTCACGCATGAGAAACGGAGGTCCAAACCTGACAGAGAAAAGAAGAGGAGGCATGTTCAATTTGAAAATATCACAGCTGCTTTTATCAATAACAATCATGTTTATGTAGTAGTTAATTTAATATGGATTTTTGAATTATTTTTTAAATCAAAGAGTTGAAAGTGATCAGCCAGACATATCATTTTCATATAATTTACATTGGATAATGATTAACTCAGCAAGACACATTCACTGAAAAACTATGTGTCATATTGTACATTACATGTGGTCATGAGCCAAACAGAGAAACCAGTCTAAATATCATCAATGCTTCATAATGACTCCTCAGTACTCAGTCAGTTGAGTTGGTCTAAATAGACAAGTCAAGTATTTTAGATTTTTCACAGATAATTTTGGACATGCTGAAGATTAAAGTTCCAAGGTTCTTATCATTTGTATGAGCGTGTGAGTTTCTGAGAAAGAGCGTGTGTGAGAGAGAGAGAAACATTAAACTGCACTCTCATCACAAATGTAGTTTAAAAATCAAATCCCCAGAGATAAATCACACTTTCATGAAGGCTAGAATGTTTTAGAGGCTGTAGTATATACACAGTATGTGGAGCTGTTGTCTGATTTTTTTAGTCAAACACCTGAAGAAGTTTCATTTATAAGAAATTCTACTACTAAAATATATTAAAATGATTCCAACTTCCTGGCAACCGTTTGGAAAAAGCCCTTTCCTTGTTTAACATGATGGCTCTTTATTTTTTATACAAAGCTGGAAGCATGTTGAAGCACAGTGCTTTACTGAGGCAATAAACAGTCACACACAGGTCCAGTTAAGGTGTCCACAACTGTCTTTGAGTGTACACAGTGGTCTTACAATACTGCTGTGTAGATAAATACACAGACAGGCTGTGATGTTTGCTGCAGTGACACACAGAGTCCTGTGGTATGTGGACAAATGAGTCTGTAAATGTCATATCCTGACATTATCAGGGCTTTCATAGGAATGTCTGTTATCTGGTCCCATCAAAACCAACATCCACACATGGATCGCCTACTGCACGTCACTCTGTCTTTACTGGTCATTGCACCGCATGCCACTACTGTTTATTGTACGCCTCATTTTATTGATCTTTAGGGGTCTTTTTATTCTTAGAGATGGATGTTAACTAGTTTTTTTTATTTGTGTTGTTGTGGTTCCTGTCTTTGGTGTGGTTATTTTTCTTTCTTTCTGAGCAGAGAAAGAAAGAATTAAAGTTCTCTGAATCTTGAATGCATTTTGAATATGTGAGTAAGCATGAAAATTTAGTACTCAGCACAACAGGAGACACTGCTTAGTTTCACTTGTGTTCTGTTAAGAGCTACGGCCTCAAGCCCTGAAGGGCACATGATGACCGAAACTGGATGACTGAAAAGAAATATGAATCCACCTTTGCGCCAATAGGAGGTTAGACTTTGACTCTGGAAATGTTTGTCTTTGTACACAATAAGCCACTTAGTATCAAAGCATTAGTCTCTGAATAGTACTATGATCGCATACAGTCATTCCCATGGACAGTCTATCCTTAGTCAGTGTTGTCTTGTAACGAGTTCAGGAACCATGCAGTAAATTTAGTGTTCAGCAAATAGCTGCAGTCCTTGCAACACCTGACAAAGCACTGCTGGGATAAAGGATATAATGTTTGTGTCATTAATGTGCCTCTAAAAAAAGAGCAGGAACTGACTGACCTTAAATTCAGTTTGCACCATAGTGAATTGTGTTCAATCCATGCATCAGATAATTTAGACTGGAAACACTTAGTGGGCTGACTGTGTAGGTTTACAGTTTACAGGAGTATTATTTAGAATTTCTGGACATTATTCACAGCTACTGAGAGACACTTTTGCATCACTTAAGGTCTGTTATTAGAATTTGTAGATGCTGGGCTAATGCTGGAGTCAGTCTGGCAGGTGGTTCATGGTAACTGGACATCAGTTTTTTATAACAAGAAAGACGTCCGGTTGCCATGAACCAACCTCCAGATAACTTCACCAATATAACTGAGATTCTTCAGGAATCAGTCTTCACAAAAAAACTGTAGTTGTGCGTATAGTTGAATCCCAGGGTAAAATAAAAACAAGCAGTATCCCAGTCTGACATACTCATTCTTCTATGAATCTGGATAATCTCACACTAATCATCATAACATCACATGATCCTTGCTCATTTTAAATCAGATTCAATTTTTTTATCCTATAACATCCTATAAAATGTTTGTGGTGTTATCTACAGTGGCAGTGCCATTTCAGAGGAGATCAGAGTATTTATTTTTTGATTTACAAAGCCATTTAACCTCTGTAGGACATTTAGCCTCAAACAGAAGAACAGTTTATCTGTGAGAAACAAACAAAAAGCCTTCATCTAGCTGAACCTGACTTATGACTGTTTTTACTCTTCGGTCTAACAGTGTTTTTGTGTCACATTAGATACTAACCTACTTAGTGACACTGCCTACCCTTGTCAGACTAACATATATATCAACAAATAAAATGAAGCTTTCACAGGTTAAACGCTTAAATTTGAAGACATTGCATGAATCAGTCTGGGTGAGAATTTAAGCTGAACAAACTAAATAAAATTAGTCTAGTCTGGGAAATTTCCGCAGTACATACACAGTTCAAAGTCAAACAAAAGTTAGTTGCTGACATTGAGACAGCTCAACACAATAAAAGGGATAAACAGAAAATGAGATATTCTATTTAGGCTGTAGAAACAGTGGAGCGGTGCACGTCAAATGCAACCTCAGTGAGTTTAACAAAACCAATTCACATGATGGAGTCCTAACAGATGAATAAACTGACTTTAAGATATTGAGTCAAAGGCAACAGATCAATACAACACAGGTAAAAACACATTTGTGAGCCGTCAGCTCACCTAACAGCTTGCTGGCCAGATCCTGCTGTGTTACAAATGAGAAGGAGGACCTTTGTAGATCCACCCTGATTCAGGTATTCAGAGGAGAGTGTGCCAGATGGAGGTAACCTCTGTCCGTCAGGCCCAGCAGAGGATGTGTAGGGAGAGGAGGGGAGGCTGTGGTGATACCCTGAACAGAACAAAGGAGGACAGAACCGAATGGTAAGGGTGACATCTCATTGGCTTACAATCACATACTGTTCTTCTAAAACATCAGAACAGGAAGGCCAGATATTTGCATTTGTTGTACACTGAAGACATTTGAGCTTAGGACCAAAAGATGTATATGAAACAAAAGTTCAGAATTTAGTTTGCGTATTCTGGTGTTTACACAGTACAGAGTATACTCAGTTGTATAAGGTAACCCAAATCTTAAGTGAGAGAAAAGTATAGAAACATGTGACTGAGGTTTATGTTAAGCGAGTGTGTGAGATAGATAACTGGCTCTAAAGGCCTACTCTTGGTTTAAGCTGTGGGCTTTACACTTGAAGACTGTATTTGTTTTTAAATCAGCATGAAAAAAAAGAGAGACATCTATGTGAGAAAAGCAGGCATCATTTGAAGAAGATTTCTTGAACAGAAATACATAGACCAAACAACAAGATGCAATCCTCTCATCAGCACCAAGAAGCCAGGTTGGAATCTGTACAGCACAGAAATGTTTTATGCATCGATGAGACCAAGATTAATCTCTACCAAAGTGATGGAAGGGCTAAAGTGTGGAAGAGGAAAGGATCTGCACATGATCCAAATCATAGAAACTCATCTGTGAAGTACAGAAAGAAATAAAAATAACTGGGAGGAGCAGCAAGACAATGCTCCAGCACACACCGCCAAAACACACAAAGGACTTTCTGTTCTATTAAATTGGCCACTTAGATTTTGGGTGCTATGTTCTATGGTATTTAATATATCAAGGTGTATCATCAAACAATAGCTGAAATTCTGAACTTTCACTTCATATTTATCTGTTGATCTTAAACCTAATGCCTTTGGTGTACAGCAAAAATAAATAAATTGCCCCTGCTATTCCAATACACTTGGAGTGTACTCTCTCCAAACAGAACAGTGCAGTGTCCTGTGTCCAGTTCGCTCACGGTCATGGGGATAAGCAAAAGGCTCCTGGAACAATGTTCTATGGACGGATGAGACCAAGTAGAACATTTTTGCTTGAATGAGAAGCGTTATATTTGGCTACAACTAAAAACCACATTCCAACATCAGCACCTTATCCAATCTGTGAAAAATGGTGGTGTATTTCCAAACTTTGAGGTGGAGGCAAAGAATAAGTTACGGAGCATTATCTCACAGAAGGAAGAAATTGTTACACTGGTAGTGTGTTTTCAGATTTTTTTGACATATTAAGTTCTAACAAAAAAAAAAGGTAGTGGAAAAGCTGGGGATATTGTGGCTTCATTCAGCACTTCTTTTTTGAAGTATTACTCATCTTAAAAGCTTATTTTGTCAAGCTCAGAGGCAGGACTGAACTGGACCAGAATCACAAAACAGCTTTGGGTGTCAAAATAAGAAACTGATGTGTGAAGAGCAACAGCTAATGTGATGCATTTACACTGTGCTCTGAAAATATTTTCAGAAGATCTTATTAGAACTACTGTTTGATTCTTATTTACCCTGAGGAGCTGTATAAAGGATAACATCTGCTACCACACGAACACTTACACACACGCTGCTGTGCCTAATAGCTGCAAGTGCTACAGAGGGTACAACCTCTTGTTTCCCAGGAAACATAGACTTTGACATTATCAGAGGATTTAATTAAACAATGCTTGTTCGATCCCTACTGTGCAATTTATCACTGCCACCTTCCAACATCACCCACACACACATACACACACAACGAAGAAACTAAACATACAGGAAAGCAAAGTGCAAATATAAGTAAAGCTTAGATGTAACGCCTTCAGAAAATCAAACTGATTATTAAGCTGTGCACAGGAAATTGTGTGAAAGCTTGTCTTCAGAGACAAGGACAGTAAAGTCTACAATTTCCTGAATTTCAAAGTAAACGCACATTTTAAAGTAATAACATTGGAATAAAATAATGAAGGTCCTGACTGATAAAGTTTGTTGGGGCTTTGAATATGACTAATATTTGCTACTAAGCCACATGCAGATGTTTCTTTTGTAGCAGACAGGAACAACTCAATGTGACGTTTTCTGCATATTGCCTGGCCTTTAGACGGCCAATTCATCTCCTGTCTCTTTGTGTCCCTGTCGTCACCCCTCCCTCTGTCCTCCCCACTACCTTTAATTCTCACTTTTTCACTTGGGAGGCTTAAAAATAGAGCACCAGACAGTTTTGTTTCAACCTAAATTCTACCGCTTCTACACAAACATACACTGTACAAAAACTCTTGGTGTAATCCTAAACAATACTCTTTCCTTAGTACCTACTCAGTAATTCAACTGTTTAGTAAAGTGAATTAAAAACTCTTGTAAATAGCAGAATGAACAAAAAAGATGCAGCCCTTATTGAACTGTGTTTTGGGGTGAATATAAGTAATATAGGTCCATGATGGTGTCACCATGGTTTAAAAGGATACGGTTTCAGTTAAATGTTAATAAAATAAACCTTTTCACCTGCAAGCTGTAACTGTATTAACTCATTTCCCTTGCCCTGCCCGTGTGCTGAATCTCAGTCATGACAGGATAGAGTAAACAAAATGAACACAATATTTAATCAAATTTGCAGATACAGATGAGATAAAGCATAGTTTTACAGAATATACTGTACACTACACCAAAAAGAAATACTGCATGTCGTGCATTGGTAAGCTGCGTGATTTCACCCACATGCCTGGGTGTGCTGGGAGAACCTCCTGCCAGACTCTCATTCTCACCTCCTCCTCCCTCTATCCCTGAGATGGACAGAGGGGATAGAGATGGACGGAGGTGTTAGTGGGGTGGAAAAAAGACAGAGGCAAGGGTGAAAGAGAAAGGGGACCAGAGTAGAACAGCATAAAAGGAAAGATTTCAAAAAGTCATTTCCAAAGTGAATTGGAGTGACGTGAAGAGAGAATTTGAAAGAAGAAAAGCTACAGGCTGTATCATACATGCACTTATTTATTGATCATTTTGCATACTATCAAATCATTTGCTGATATTGTGACAAATTCATGGCAGCTGTGGGTTCTTATCTGCTATTTTAAATTAAGAGGTAAACAGTGGAACTGAAGTGAACTGAAGGAGAATGAGAGAGGTACAGAAAGAAAGGCTGCAGCAAGAGAGAAGCAAGAAAAGATACAGAGATCACTCGAGACTGGAAGTTGTAAATATAATAATGTTAATTAAACAGCTCAGCCCTGAAGACGCCACTACACCTCCATCTACTCTCCTCCTCCTTCATTTCTTCTCTCTGTATTATCTTAAATTCCGTCTCTCTCCCTGGTATTTTATTTATCATCGCCACTATCCATTTCTCCCCCCCAAACTCTTCTTTCTTCTATCTGATTGTTTGGGATGAATCAGCCCTCAGCTGTGTAGAAGCAGCCAGGAAATGAAACTAGAAACCAAAGTAATAATTGCTACAAAAGAAGGTTTTGGAGTGTGTTTCTGATCTACGGGATGAGTGATGAAAACATTTTCATGCCAGGATGTGCACAGTATGCTGTTAAATATATTCTTATATTTAAATACAGTTAGGTCTACAATACGTGTTTCGTACAGACACACTCGCTCTTTTCTGTCTTAAAGGCTTTTGCAAATCAAAGATCTCTTAGTTCCATACTGACATCTTCATTTTCTCCTGAGAATTGTGAGAAAAGTATCTGCTAACAGATAACAGCACAGTATGACTTAGAGCTATTGAACAGGAACATTTTTAAGATGACACTGTAAAAAAAAAAAAAGTCCCCAAGTGACACTATTAATATCTATACAAGTTTCTGCATCAGTTAGAACTGTGCTCTTGATGGTCCCATTTCTCTGTAGGAATGCACTCACACAGAAAAAAAAACTTTATTTAAGTAGATAATCACATTTTGCTGTTGCACCAGAGGCAAAACACTTTCAACATCAGTGTCGTATTTTACAAATCAGTCTATTTCATTACTGATGTGTAAAAATAGCATGAACTGTGCAAACACAAACCTCCCAAGAGTGGATTTTAGCCACAGGCTGACTAGAAATGATACTTCTCCCAAGTGGTTTAAGACCAAATGAGTGACCCCTGTCAGTGCAGTACACACACCTGGCTGAAACACACCCAGGGGATTGAAGGCTTAGCCCTGGACAAATCGGAGGTCCTGGCAGCAAACAGCAATCTGACCACATATGTCCCTGGTGAGAGCAAAGCACCTGAGCTTTCTGCCAACAGTGAAACGACAGATTAAGGAGGCAGTCAGGGAGGAACTGAGCACACCTGATGCTGCGTTCTTCTTTATACCATCCCTTTCTAATACTCTGTATGGTAAGAAGGCGCAATCTTGTATTAAGAGTGTCTGACGTTTAGGAAAATATAATATGACAGTATCAGATTTACAATCAATTTACATCACGTCAAGATCTCAAACATTGGTCCAGTGGCACCTGATGCTAAACTTTGTACAATGCTGCACATTCTAGCTGCTTATATCTGCAAAAACGTAGTAATAAACTTGCTGAGTTACTTACATAGAAAACCTCAAAGACAAAATGACATGAGAAGATTAGGACAAAATAATAGATACAAGAGGTTAACTTAACTTAACCTAGAGTCTCTTACACTGCCGACTGATTCCCATAAACACAATTGTGTCGGACATTACACTGTAAACTACAGGTTTAGTTTTAACAGGCTTGTGGGCAGAGGAAGCTTTCGAGTTGGCATTCGCACTGGCTTTTATGCACCATTTGTGTTATTCTTAATAAGGCAGCTGAGCTGAGTGTTGCTGCTATTTCCCAGATGATTCGAGAACACATTCCAGAGGCACTTGTGGTGATCAGAGCACCGACTGTAGACAGTCTTTCTTTCTGCCTTCATTCTCTTCAGGTTATTTTAAATCACAAATCCTACAGGAGGGGCAAGAGTTCCCCTATGATTGTTCCTGGAATATTTTTGGGTTTTTGAGTTTTTAGGCAGCCCATAAGTGTCTTAAAAGAACTGCACAGGATGTGTACTTTACAGAGTTCAGTTTGCATGTGTCATGTCTTTGTCTCAGCTTGAGTTCATTTATGTGATCTGCAGGGCACATAAATGAAATGTGTGCACACATGCAGAAGTAGCACTTCACTGCAAGTAGCCGACTGTCCCCCTGAGTGAGCTGACAGGAATAACACAGTGGCTTCCTCTTAGCTCTGTAGTTCACAGTATCAAGAACTGAACATTCAAATAACTTCTGCTGAACAGATATGGTGGAGTCACACCGTAATAGACTAAGTGTATGTGTGTGAGTAATTGAGAAAGAGGCGAGAAAATGAATAAGACAAAAGCCCCAACCTTGGTTTTATTTTCTTATTCCAGGAGCACCAAGTAAACAGCAACATGCTGCTATTCCCAGAGCTTCTATTCAGCAAAAAGTCTTTATCTATGCAGCATTAAAGAGCTTTGTCAATCTATTTATGTACAAACTACCTGGATAGTTGAGGATGAAATAGGATGCTGTTGGGCTTCTAATCGATTTTTCAATGTTTTACATCAAACCACCTGTTGCTATTTCCTGTAAATAAAAATAAAAAAATCACTGTACTGTACCTACATACAACCCCCCCCTCAAAAAAACTGCCTTAAAAACAAGAGGTGTGCACATCATACAGCCAAAGAAACATACAAAGAAGACACGAGACAAAGAACATAATGAAAAGGATAAACTAAAAAGCAGGGCCAGTGTAAGTCATTTGAACATTTACTCCTCCAAACATGAATATCACACTACTATTGCCTGTACAGCTGGTATGTTTGGTTTCAAAGAATAAATTTAAGTGTGACTCCTTCAGAAATGTTTAATGTGTTACAACAGTAGCTTATAAAAATATGAGGCAGTGTTTTATATCTCTGGAAGGTAACTGCTGGTTCTCTGCCTCGGTGACTGATACAGTGTGGTACAACACTGTTGATGTTATAAAGTCATCTACAGTAACTGGCATGTGTGCTTGAAGGTATCTGATTGCCCAGTGCAGTGCTCGTCTAGATGCGGCTTCGCTGCATAGATGCAAATATTTTTCCTTGATCCGACAACCCTTCTTTTTATTTTATTAATAATATATTTTTGCAAACAGGGTGCTTTCACTGGAATGAATGAGGGGACTGCATTTCTGTGCCATCACAGCTTTGTTATTTTGAACATGGCCTTACAGTGAGGTCAACCTCCTAAATCTGAATGGCACTGACACTCAGAAAAAATACATGTTTTGAATGTTTCAGCAGCAGCTTGTTCTGTCTTTTCCACTTCAAGTCAGAAAGAACATGGCTGAAAAATATCATTTTCAGGATGAAAAAAAAGGAAGAAAAAATATAGTATGGTGAACCCCATGTCACTGTAGAAAATGAGCATCCTACTCCATGTCCAGATTCTGCTGTGTGGTAATTTGCCATATTCCTATATCATACCTTCCTTGTCATCTCCTGCTGTTAAAGCATATTTTCAGTCCACACACCCTCTCCTCACACCTGCTCTGAAGAGGACAGCACACAGAGTGCATATCTGAGCCAAGTTACAGTATGTCATCCAACTCAGTTGTACTGTTTTAAAGTCACAGTACAGATGTCAAGTGACCGACCAAATTGTCATGCTGCGGTAGCTTGAAAGGGAGATAAAGACAGTCCTGGGAGAACATCAGTATGTGATGGCTTTCTGCTTTCAGACTGAGAAAATTCTTTGCCACATGCTGAGCTAACCAGTCTGTTTCATTATGGTTAATTCCCTGTTTCAGTTCTCACTTTATTAGGCTGTCCACCTAATGTTTTTGACTTTACTCTACTGACTACATTTATGTGTTTTACCTTGAATTGTTATTGTTAAGAATTAGTCCTTTGCCTAGTGTTTGACTGTGTTAATTAGAACAATGAAAATATAATAAAATAATCTGTCAATAAAATGAGACAGGCAATTGTTAAGCTGGTGCACTGTGTTAAAGTTTACTTATTCAACAGATATAAGATACAGTCCCTGTGATCAATACAGCTCACCTACAAATCCAATTTTATGAACATAATTTGACTTTGATTAGATATATGTGATTAGCTGAGAAATTATCCATCTTTACATCATCTTTACAATACATTAATACCAAAGTTATTTTCCAACTATGCACATCTACCACTGCTAATATATAAAACAGTGCTGCCTCCACAGAGAATAAAGCAAATTTTGTTCTGTTAAGTTATTGATTATTTTCCCCTGATGACTCTCTAAAACTGTAGTTTGTTTTTTCAGACCTGACCAGATTCACTACTGCTGCTGCTGCAGCCTGAAGAAAACAGTTTACAGATGAACAGTAGAGTCTGATAATGATTTACCATCTCTCATCTTTTCTGTCAGTGAGATTTTGTTAAAGCTGAAAATTAGATGTCACTCTAGGAGACATATAATTAAAACTAAACATGAGTACAATGAGTATATGCAAAACAGATATAAGAATTAATTCTGTCAGAATTCATGTAATACCTGCAAATAAAAAGAAAGATACAATTGATCACACATAACAAATTAACCACACACAAACATGCCAAACAAATGCACATCTCTTGGAGGAAAAAATATATATATATATATATATATGTAACCAAGACCACTGCTTTATAGGCAAAGTAATATTAACTCTAAATACCGGTGTGATAAAATACCAATAACAGTGGCATCTTTTGTCAAACCTGTGTGTAAATGTACAAGCTAGACTTTAAAAAACAAGACATAAATCTCACAGAGTGAAATTATGATTTGCAATCTCCTGTACTATGATTGTATGAATTATACTAAGTTATGGATCATTCATCATATTCATTAGATTGCTCCCAAGAAGGGAATTTGCCTGTGACTATTTAATTGTGAGTGTGTGTGTGTGTGTGTGTGTGTGTGTGTGTGTGTGTGTGTGTGAATGTGTGTGTGAATGTGTGTGAGACTGAAAAAAAGCGTACTGTATGTGTCTGATCTCTCTCTTAGTGCTGTGACACTGTGTGAAGTGACAATAGAAAAGCCTCCCGTTGAGAAAGTGTAGAGTCTTAATTTTTCATGAGCACTTTGAACACAGAAGTAAATTATTGATGTCATTCTTTTTTCAGGTGTAACAGAAACCCCCATAAAGACTTCATTCAACAGTAGGTTGGTGGAAAAAGGCAAACCACAACGTGTGCAACCTCCAGAGATTTCTACAAACGACCCCAAGCTTATAGTGATACGAGTTAATTAAAGCCCACTTCATTGCTTCCTACATAAGTTAGTGCTCGGTGGTGTAAACTTTTTACCTGCCTCTTTAGGCTTAGTTTACTTTGTTATTATGCATCAGCCTCCCTGTCCTACTGTTCCACAGCGTCCACTAGAGTATTGGAAATGAAAGAGAAATGACGAGAGGGGTTTGTTCGAGTATCAGCACATGTACAACTTCAGACATTAACATTGATTTGTTAATCTAAAGGTTAAAAAAGTGAAAGTTACACATAGAGCAGTCAGACCTAAGCAATGCTGGGTAATGTTCCCCAAAGGGTTTCTTAAACATGATGCATACACAATATTTACTGAGCGTTTCTAGAAAACATTCAGTGAGTTTGCTTTATAAAGAAGCAAGTGTGTTTGTGTTAATAAACTTGACCTCATTCTCATGTCAACAGTGCATTCAGCAGCAACTTTTATGAACAAGAAGGCCAGGGATGATGCAAAGCTGACTCAATCTCATACCTGTCTCCCTGTTTTATATGTGCATGGAGACGGAGCTTTTCTGTTGCACATAATGGAAAAAATAAAAAAGGGAGAGCAAAAGCCCGGGGAACCAGAGGTAAAAAGGGTAAAAAGGCTCTCTAACCTGAGCGTTGTACTATTTTCAGAAAATTGCATAAATCTGATAACTTCTTCCAGTTTTAAACATACTAAATTAATTGTTTTTTATTTTTTTTTTATTGTATGAGCTCATTTATGTTACTCAGGTAAACGTTTTATTTTGGATGCACCAGGCTGGGATTCAGACGTGGCATTTAATTTAATTTGTTTGGGTGCCATCATGCATAAAGAAGCAGACTGAATGGGGGAATACAAAGCACACTGCAGACACTGGCCTTCTATTTACTAAAGTAAAATGTCTGCCTGTGACAAACACTGTGGTTAATGAAACATAAGAGCTCATTGAATGTGAAAAATAGAAAAACAGAGTTAGTTTGAGTCGGGCAATAAAAGTTAATCAGGTGGAGGTGGACGAAGAGAAAATTAGGAATGAACAAAACCGCCAAGATGTTCTGTTCCAAGATGATGGATGTTCTGTTGCCATGGTTACCTGAGTGCAGTGCAGAGCCTCCACGATTATTGAGGGGCGGAGCCTGGAAGGCGTAGATGACGTCACTGTCAGCAATTGCCGTGAGGTCATCTTCATCTGAGAAAGAACGCTGGAAACCCGTGGAGTACAACTCTGACAGGATGACCTGAGGAGAGAGTGACCGAGAAAGTGAACCGTGATACATCAAGTAATCCTTGGAAAGCTGAATTTCTTCATCACCATTTTCTGGAAACTATATTACCCCAGAAGGGAAAATAAAGATTTATAAAGAATTTAATTCAAATAAACCAACAGAAATATTACATAGGCTAAATCTGAGAGGAAATAAAAATTTAATAGGTGGATACATTTGTAATTTGGCCTAAGAAATCAAAGCAAACGCTACAGGTTGCAGCTTTAAATACTAAAATAAATCAAATATAATGTTCTGTAAATAAGTTTCTCAAATAAACACAGAATCAGAGTCAACTTGTCAGCAGAAAAAAAAGATATAAACAGATACAAAGAGAATAATATGTATATATTTCTCTTTAGAAAGATTTTATATTTTATTTTTCAGTGTTGTGTGGGTCCTAGTTTCGTGTTTAGTCAAGAACTTCAGAGCCCTGACAGTGAAAGTGAAAAATTGTATTAACTGAGCAGGGCTGTGTAATTCACACTGCTGATATTTTGTGAATGCAAATGTAGACTGAGAGGTTTGTTTGGGTTTTATGTCTCATGTAATCAGAAATACAAATTTCTACATTAAACTGCAGACAACCAGCCCTTATAATTTGTTTACCAGTTTCCACTAGCTGCAAAATTAAAGTGACAAAATAAATTAGAAGAAAATGGATGATTATTTAAATACAGTGCCACTGTATCATGATACCAAAACATACATAACAAAACACTTTCACATGGCTTGTTCACTGTTTGGGAGAAAATGAATACAGATAAATGGCAAGAAACAAGAAGTTAAGTTTTCTGATCTGACAGTGGTCAGTTTAACCAAGAAAGAGGAAAAGTCATATGTATGACAGTGACTTTGTCTTGATGAGTAAAGGAGAGAACAGAGTTTGTACAGTCTGAGCACTTAGATAAACAATTCCTCTGCTCCATGACTTGCATTTGTCCAAACTCTCCCCCACAGAGAGAAAAGTGTAAACTAGAATCGTGTTGGCTCCAGGGTTGTCATTTTTCTGTCCTCATCCATTATTAAGTCCACCTATCTATGTTTTGATATACACTGAAAGGAAGCAGAGTCAATAACAGTGATAAAGATGTATGTTTTCCTATCCTATCAAATGCAACGAAGCTAGCAGAAGAGTGTGGGACATGCCACAGTAATCATTTACTGCATCTGGACTTCTTTCTCGTTAGGCTAAAACGTTTCACTACTCATCCAAGAAACCAGTAGTGAAAAAGTTTGAACAGTTCCTCTGACAGTAGCAGACCACCTCACCTAGACGACTGAGAAACTTTTCTGACACACGGCTTTGTCCGTACACTCACGTCCAGTCACCCAAGTCAGTAAAAAACAATTCCACAGTGAACTTAAACTGTACAGGTGTGACACAGACTACATACTTTGAGTGAAACATAGTGGATGGTGGAGGTGTAGCACCCTCTGTAGTTGGTACCTACAGTAACCCAGCAATGAGTGTCTTTAATCAAAGCATGTCACCATACACAGCCTTTGTTTGCACTTTAAATCAGCTAACTACCACCAGTGGATCACTTTAGTTTCAAACTATTTAAATGTTGTTTCACTTGCTCTCACACAGCAAGACAAGAGTGTCATGTCGTGTGTGTCTGTGTGTGTACCTGATTCGTGGAGATGTTGCCCTCCTCTGCCACCATGGTTCTCAGGCAGGACAGGGAACCATAGAGGGGTACAGCAAGCCCCACTCGCAGATACCTCTGACCTTTCGTACTGAACACTAGCGTCACACACATCGGCCTGAGGAACAGAGAGAGGAGGGAGGAGGAAGATTGGAGTTAGGGTAAGGGAATGTGTATGAGAATGTGTGTTTGTTAATGTAAGGGAGGGAAGAGTAGAAGCACACGTAGCACAAGATAGATGGCACGGTACAGCAAAGTGCCACACAGGGATTGGCAATTCAGATTTTCCATTTTGCATGTTTACACACAGATTCCAAACACACCGAGTGCATACATGTAGAAGTTTAATGCAGCTGTGCAGAATTCATGGTGGCCAGGGCAAACAAATCAAAGTTGTCAGTTTGTTAAAGGTATTGAGCTCAGCTACACTTTAATGTATTTATAGCAAATAAATATAATACAAAACGGCACAGTGTAATGCACTGTTGAGCTGTTTAATATCTAATAGGTTTGGGGAGAGATTTCCTCTGACAATACTCCTGTAAAAAAATTAATTTCATCAGCATAAACCATCTCATTTGTCTGTGTCTGATATAACAGTATCTGAAGTGATTTTTCAGCTGTTGCCTTGTAGTGTTTCGTTTCTCCCGTGTGTGTGTGTGTGTGTGTGTGTGTGTGCGTGTGTGTGTGTGTGTGTGTGTGTGTGTGTGTGTGTGTGTGTGTGTGTGTGCAGATTTATGCGTGACTGGACACGCCAATCTAAACCAGCATAGTGGTGATCGTCCTGCAGGAAGCTGCTGTGTGCTGGCACATGTCTGGTTTACAGCAATCTGAACACCTTCTGTAGGGGATGCAGAGATGGGGAAAAGAGGAAGATGAATGAAACAGAGGATTTGATCTGTAGCTGATGAGAGAGATGAGAGCACAGAAAGGATAGCACGCAGGAAAAGACAGAGCTGGGAGACAGACTAAGGTCACTCCTTCTCATTTAGGATGAATACGGTGTAATCGCTGACACTACTGCTTCCTGTTTCCCATCATGCATTATTCAGGTAAGTAATGTGTTAGCTAGTGGCAGACTGTGGAAGATCTGAGCAACTGTTTTGTTTACGCTGAAAGATCCACTGAGATCAGACACAGCCATGTGAAATTTAACAGGATGAGGGGTGAGCGATGACAGAAAATAAAGATGACATCTTACAAGGAAGGTTTTTTGCACTTTTCCAGCACCCTACTGGTATTTGTGTATACTAAATAACAATCTCTCATATGTTCCCACCCATACAGATGTTTCTGCAAGTTTCGGATCATGACTGAATACAATATACATTATATCTCTCTCTATATCTTTTCTGAGCTTTTCCACATAAACTAGTGTGTACCAGTAGAAACTACTTAACAGTCTGTGCTAGTACAACTAAAAGTAGATAATATTTAATCTGTCAGAGTGAAAAATTATACTAGTGAAATGTAATCATCATCAAAATGTGAGCTTATTTGAAAAGTCTGGTTGAAAACATCAATCAGACAATGCTGGCTTATGAACAGATTTGCTTTCATAGGTGACATTTTATGGAAAATTAAACACATTTTATTGTTTTAATAATTATTGTTATTATAAAAATAGCGGTCTAATCTAAAATTATAAACAAATAACACTATCAAAAATTAAATGCTAAATGCAAGTTGATATTTTACTTCAATGAATAAATGAGTCCAAGAATTTTAAAAAAGGATCAGTGTATGTGTTTATGCAATTAACATTAAACATTAAGATTATGATATGACATTATGATAGTAGTAGTAGTAGTAGTATGATAGTCTTATGGCTACAGCTGGTTGAGGGAGGTTTCGCACAGTGATCATATACTGTACCATGATGCAGTGTATGGTTTATCCAGTAGTCTGCTGCTGTTTATCCTGGAAGCACCACTTCATATTTTTAACATTATATTTTTATACACAAGATTTACCAAATGTTAGTTTAAGGACCAAGAGGAATCCCAAGTTATTTGGACATCGTGTATTGTATGTGATTATACAAATAAACATTTCCAAATAATGTTTGAAGATCAGTTCAAATATTTGACCTTAATGTTCTGTAATAATATCTAGTGCAATATAACACTTATAAATAATATAATAACACTTAAACGTTCACATTGTGCAGGCTGCATAAAATCTAATACTCATTGAGCTTGGATAACCTGTTAGCTGTGTTCTTTCTTTCCCACAGAACCTGTACCCACCCAAAAGGCCACACAATGAGTGGGGCCTACTGGCTTCATGACATTCATCTTTCTGAATTAGCCACAGACCAGTAACTGACAAGCATCTTGGCAAAGTTGTAGAGCTTGGAAATAATAGCTTTCGTAAAAATGTTGCTGAGACTGGCTTTGCAAGGATAGATACTTGGTAGTAAACAGTCAGAGATGCTGTCATCCTCCTTTTCTCTCTTTGCCATATACTGGCATTATCTGCAGCACCCAGGCCTCTGTGCCATGCTGCCAGCCAGACTGCTGTGTCTCTGGGGGCCTCAGACTTATCAGGCATTCTGCTGGGATACTGCTGCAGCAGGACGGTGCAATGAGGCCACTGTGTGTGTGTGTGTGTGTGTGTGTGTGTGTGTGTGTGTGTGTGTTAGATCAGTGCTGGGCAAGCAGTGAGTCTATACTGAACCTGAATGAATTTCTCTCTGTGCTGAGACAGACCACACACTGTCAGAGGATTCACACTGTAAATGTGAGTTTGGAGTTAGCACCATGGAAGCCGTGTAGAGAGGCTGCAGAGAAGCAGTGTCTGTGTGTTTGAAGATAGGAGGACTCGCTGGGTACTAAATGTATGCAAATTGTAAAATTGAACTGAGGTTAGTTGTTTTTAGATGTTTTACGGCATGACTACATACAAGAGAAAGAAAGGGAATAATATGATAATACGTAAGATGCTGCACAATTCTAAAGAATTTAAAGGTTGAGACTCTGCACACATCTGACTAGTAATAAGAATAAAAAAGGTGTCATTTGTCAGGTAAAGAAAAGCAAACAGGAGACTCTTGAACACGTCAAACAACAGTACAAGACATACAAATTAACAAGGTCCCTGTTAAAATGATTTAAATCAGCTGTGTCGATGTGACATAAGTGTGTATGGCGTTTAACTGTAGCCAGAGAACTGACTGCAGACATGTGAAGCACATCAGAGCTGCAATGTCTTCTGCATCTTATCTACCTTATCTATCACTGCATACTGTACATTTACATTCTCTCTCTCTCTTTGCATATAGTTATAATTAAAATAAAAGTCCTTTGTACATCCCCAGTCCCTCTCTTGTTCTCTTGCTGTCTCTCTCTTCATATGGCATACTGTCTTACAGCGGGACCTTGCTGACATGCAGCTTCTGGTACGGGTAAAAATGGAAACAACACAGAAAGTGTTTGGTCAGGGACTTTTGATGGCCAGCATTTATCACTTTGATGTGACCATGGCCATAAGATGTTTCTTTGCGCGAATGTGAGCCTATACATGTATTTGTCTAATGTCCTTTTGAAATGTGTGATTTTACATCATACATGCTAGTTTTTCATCTGTTATGTTATTTTTTTTTCTATTTATTCAATGAGGCAAATCTTTCTGCTATACTGGGTAATGTAGATAATCATATCTATATCACTGACATCAGATAACCTCATATATCCAGTTCGTTTACCCAGCAGCTAAGGTAAGCTTATGCTTGACTAAACAGTTCTGGGAATGCACTTGAATCTACAGGAGATTTATACAACAACCCAGTATGTTAAGCTAAACATCCACCTGTTTCTTCCATCATAACCACTTCTCAACACAGTCTGGCTTCCAGGCACAGACTACTCCTAAAAGGTATATCAAAATTCTCTCCTGCTACCCCTGATCATAGATGATCCATTACTTTCAGGCCTTCCTCAATGATGATGAATTTACTATGCTCTCAAATCAATTCAATATGGAAAACAATATTTTATTTTCTGTTTTAAGTTTTCATTTCAGTCATTACAGTTTTCACCTTAAGCATACTAAATGCAGAGATAGCTGCACTGTAATTGTGGTTTGTGTAGACCTCTTTTAATAAAAATTCTTTTAGTCTTTTAGAATATATGCTGCTACATCTGCTGCTAACCAGGGCATTTCATCTAAATTTCATCTAAAAGTCTCACCAACTAAGGTGAAGAAGATCACCTCATCTACTAAACCTCTGAGACAAGGTGAGAGATAGAGGCGACCATAAAGACAAGGTGGTCTACCCAATCTTAGAGGGGTCTAAGCTAAGTGACTATTTCAGGTTTCACTGATTTAATATAACATAATCTCAGTCTTAACTATTTCCTCCAAGCCTAATTGTTGCTTCTACTACGATATATATTCCATATCTATTCCATAAATTTTGCATCCCTAACTAAACCCATAGTAAATCAAAAATGAAAAAAAAAAAATCACAAATAAATAAGTAAAAGTAATCTTAGTCAACAGCAACAAATGTTTCCTGTTCAAATAAATATGTTTTTGAGGCTTCCATTGTTGCATGTGCTGTACATTACTTGGTTTGTCGCAGGGGGATTGGCAGCGAGATACACAGAAATGGGTCGAAGGTGTTGCTCTGCTTAAGGCAATGAGGGCACGTCAGAGACGACCTGGAGAGAGAGACAGAGACAAAGCCATTTTTAATGATTTTTTTTTTTTATGCATATATGACCTCAGCCTACAATGTACTCTAGTGGAAGAAATATTAACATATTTTAACTCTCTGTGACAATGTTTTTTTCCCATTTTAACTGCGCTTCTCTCAATTTTATTACATTTAACATCTTACGATTACAATAACATGGTACACAACCTTCAAATGTTACAATTTAAATTAACATTATAACATTCCCTGGAAATAAACAGACTTTACATGATTTCATAGCAGGTGTTAAACAGATGGGTTGACATTTATTGTTACTGTATTGCCACATACTAATTCACCACGTCTTCTTAAGTATGGACTAAACCTGAAGTAGAAATTGACTGTCATATGTGCCTGTGGACAGTGTTTAATACTCAACACTGAAACAGGCCATGTGGAATTAGTGTGCTTAGAGGTGAGATGCTGCTCTGAATTTGAGCACAGAAAACACTGAATAGGCAGCTGAGACACTGCAGTAAAATAAAAACTGCATTCCAGAAGAACATACAGTGCCTTGCGAAAGTATCCGGCCCCCTTGAACTTTTACACATTTTGTCACATTACAGCCACAACATGAATCAATTCTATTGGAATTCCACATGAAAGACCAATACAAAGTGGTGTACATGTGAGAAGTGGAACGAAAGTCATACATGATTCCAAATATTTTTTACAAA
>JAUYWH010000001.1:14523920-14573662 GCA_034779795.1 Ctenopoma multispine
ATTTGCTTGTGTCTCCTTGTAAGTCGCTTTGGATAAAAGCGTCTGCCAAATGAACTAAAGTAAAGTAAAGTAAAGTTCCCCCTTTAGTGCACCTGTTGTTAATTTCATTAACAACAAAACAGCTGACACTGATTATCAACCGCCTCTGCTACTTAAAAGACCAGATCAATATTGCAATGGTTTACCTGACTTGATACTATACTCTGACCCCTGCAGACCAGAGGATGGCATGAGAAAAATAGTAAATTCCTATCTACGTTGCCCTTTCCTATTTTACTGATATCTATATGTGTTATTTGAGAATACAACAGGAAGTGCATCAAAATTTTAAATAAATAATAAAGATCCTTTTAGGCACAGTACACTTCTGCATAGATAACAAAAAAAAAGATTTTAAAAAGGTTTTTTTTTAAGACTAGGTTAATATTAGATTTTAGTTAGGGTTAGGCTAAGGTGCTAGTGAATGCATTGTGCCAATTATTGTCCTCACAAGTATAGTGAGAGTTTGTGTGTGCGTGTCGTGCAAATACACCATGAACATCCTAGTGTGTGTACAATCCGTGATGTAAAACTGTGCATGTGTGTATTACACATACAGTAGTTAATTAGCCCCTACTGGAGTGTGTGTGTCTGTGAATGTGCATGTGTGACACATAGAGACAATTATAGCAGATCTTAGCCAAGGAGAAAGCATTACGCTGCCTGCACCAACCAAATAATAGAACTACAAAGAAATGTCACTTCAAATATAGTTAGAAATGTTTACAAGGAGAAAAGGGGGAAAAAAAGGAGGAGGAAAAAACATTTGTGTAGTATGGGATGTGAGTGGTGTGTGTGAGTCGAGAGAAGGAAGAAGACAAGTACAGACTCTTTTCTGTGTAATGTGTGTGTGTGTGTGTGTGTGTGTGTGTGCTTGTAAGGGTTTACTAAATTAACAGAGACCACCCACAGCTGTTAAAGTAGGTGCTTCCAGGGACGTGTGTTGTGAAAATGTCCCCAGACTGTTACTCTAGTAAGATAATGAACTGCAGCTAACCTGATAATGTCACATAAACACCCAGGTGTTGATATGTCTACTTGTTTGTGCGTTTGTGAGAGAATGACAGTATGAGAGAGAAAAGTGTTGGGAGAAAGGAAGAAAGAGAATAAAAAAAGATGTTCGACAAACGTCTTCACCCCAGTAAGCCACGTCCCTTTTACAGCTGATGGAACAAATAGATTTGGTGCAACCCATTTTCATCTACTCAGCCTGAGAGCATCATGGGATTTGTGGTACGCAGGGATACACTATTCTAAGTGTTGAATCCATCATCTTTCAGTGGGGCCACTGGAAAATCCCATGAATGAATTGCTCACAGAACCCGGTCAGTCTGCTTTTAATCTGCTCTCGTTTTTTTCACCCTGCCTCAAGCGTAGTTTGTTTGTTCATACACGTATTCTTGTCTGTGTTTAACTCTGTGCAGGAGATTATCATGTATGAGCCTTGTGGCTAATTCCCTGAATTTTACTTACCATGAGCCCTACCAAATATGTACCCAAGTTGTACCAAACATTTTGCCTGTGAAGACCGATTTTCTGGAGCCCAAAATAGACCTAAGATAACTATTAAATCCACAATAATTAATTTGAATGCTATTTAATGCATTTAAAGCTACCAACATTTAGTGATGCTAATACCTGAACAACACTACACGAACTACACTGTCAACACTGCATTAGTGAATTACACCACATGAATCAATAAAGTAGCATAAAATCTACAATTAAATGGTTACAGCACATGCCACGTGATGTCAGCGTCCCTTGTTCAAGTCCAGCTAGCAACTTTTGTTGCATGTCATAGCCCCGTGTTTCCTGTCGGCCTCTCCTTTTACTATCAAATAAACTCTTAACTGCTGAAAAATATCTTTAAAGAAAATTCTGAAGCAAATACCTCTGCACAACACAGTCTAGACACAGGCACAATAAGACCCTTATGTAATCTGATACAGCATGGGTTGACCTCCCATTAACAGTCAACCTGAGAACCTTTCCCAATAAATCAAGCATCAGTGACACTGTGTTGCACAACAGCACCACAGTCATCCTGAATCCATTACCATTTGGAAAAGCCTGAACCAACAGAGAGTATGTACCGAATTGGAGTTCATACTCGCTTATTTTACTTTGTAGAAGATAAAAAACTCAAACAAGAAAAACTTTGCTGTATTTGGTTACAGTGCCAGATTGTGCTAGGCTGATATTGTATTGGAGGAGGAGGTGGCAAGGAAATCCCTGCCAGTAAGATGAAAGCTAAGCTTTTTCATTACAAGATGCAAGTCATCTGTACTGGCTGTACTCTTTGTCTGATTATTCTGCTAGATGTGGAGACATATTGTCCTGTTCTAACTGCTTATGACCACAAACTGATACACTGAAGTCATGCACAAACTTCAGAGCTGATACAAATCAAGGCCAATGCCTGGAATCTTTTTACCTTCCTTCTTTTGATGTTTTTTTTTCTCTCTTGCTGTCTCCAAGATTCACATCTTCTGCTTTCCCGATCACAACTTTAACACCTGAACTGAAACAAGCCTGCCATCTCACCCAAAATATACTGTGTCCCTTGAATTTACCAGCTTTTCTCCTGTTTACATTGTTCAGGGATCAAATGAGAGGCAAAAGAAAGAGGCAAAGTAAATGTACCCAGCCAAGTGTACTAGCGAGGTTACAGAAAGGTCTAACATCAATTCCATTAGAGAGTCTATTAAACTACAGAAGCCCAGTCTCTGACTTCCCACTGTGAATGAAGCGAAGGAGCCAGAAGCCAGTACTAAAGATAAATCCCCTGAATCCTTCGCAGGTCTGTCTGACCTACTTTCTCAAGCTACTGATTCTTTTCCACAGGAGAGAAGGTTCATTCTCACCTGTGAATAGCTATTCTCTTTAATAGTATGTATTGCACTTTGCTTAGTCAAACACAACCTCAGGACATTAGATATAGTGCCCAGTGGAATCCAGCCTGCATACTGCATAATTTATAAGATACTTAAGATAGTTTCCAAAATGGGTTCTTGTCCTACTTCTTACTAAAAGCACTGACTTATATGATTTTTAAAGAAAGTCTAAAAGTTACAAAAACATCAGTATGGTACTACTTTGAACCTACAAGTCAACAAGGAACAATCAGTCATGCTGTCTATGTCCATGCCTCTCACCTGTACTGAGCCTGGAAGTGTTCCTGGACAAAACTGTGCCGACCTCGAGGCTGCTGTGTGCTGGGTGAACTGGGACTAGAAGAATCCTCCAGTGAGCTGGGTCCCTGCAGACAAAGACAGAGGAATAGACAAAAACTTACTTTACTGGACACAGTATATAGCTTTTATTTTAACATTGAAAAAAATTCTTTCATGTTGATGCACAAGCAAAAAAAACAACAAAAAAGAAAATTTTATTAATTCTTTTTAGAATAGCTTATTTCACATCAGCCAAAATCATAAACTTAGTAATAAACTATGTGAGAAAGTAATAAGAAAGATGAATCAGTGTTTATAATGACTAGATCTTCAGCAGACTCCAAGACGATTCAACAGAGACATGATGACAGATGCGAATGAGAGAAGCAATAAAAGAGAAATAAGAACAAAGAAGCTTATTTGTGTTTTGTGCAACAAGTAAAAAATGAATCAAAGATCATTTAATGTGTGAGCTAATATTAAACGGAAAAAAGATGATTAATAAAATGTAAGAGAAGGAGCATTTACGTGGTAAACGGTGGTAAACACTGACTGGAGTAAATGGCAGTGATACCCTGCATGCTGTGTCAGTCTCAGCAGGTGGGCAATAAGACTTCAAAGATAAATCTAAGTATGAAAGACTGATAGCAATGACTTAGAAGGTATGACTCAGGAAAACATACAAAGATTGTTGAATATTTATTTAAAGTAGTAGTATTAAAGCTGTCAACTGACATCAACTGGTAATGTTTTATACAGTACACACACGTTTGAGTAGTGAGTTAAATCAGCTACATCTTTTTCTGCTATGGAGCCATGGTATTAGTTTGTTTACTGTTAATCACAGGAACTACATGTGTACATCTGTATATTTTATAATTATGTCAGGTCCATATTGCAAATCCAGCATGTGCTCTGTTCTGTACACACAGCTATGTAACATAATTCAGGGAGATTAAGCAGGGCCATGTTGTGTTCATCAAATACTATGCTGATGTTAAACAATTACAAAATGTCATATTTTGTTTGTATAATCACTTATGAGTTATCTATGAAATCTACAGTACAGGGCCAGGACACACTAGCCGACACTCACTGGGAGTTTGTCAGCCTTGTTTTTTTTGTCGTTTCTACACAGTTTGACTAGTTGGTGAATGGCCCATCTGCAAAGAGACCAGTCTGATTGGCTGTCCATCGTAGCAAACCACTGTGTGACTAGAGAAATGGACTCGAGTGCTGAGGGAGGGTAGTGCGAAAACGGTAAACAAACTGCTGAATCAGTATCTATTTGCAGCTGATGAAACTGAGCCATCGTTAACTAAATCTGTTTGACCTGTGTTTTTCTTGCTGTCAAAGTCACACTGTACTGTTTCCCATTACCTGCCTAATTAGACCTCAAGTCAGGTTGGAAACTTTGGAGCTACGTTGGAACATTGGAAAAAACACAAATGCTATCTCCTAAATGGAGTCAACATTAGTGTTACCAGTTACAATAGCATAATTTATACAGAAAACTAACAACATTCAAAGAAGGTCACATATAAAGACTCTACTGTAAAAGACTTGGAAATAATTATTCGATGAATAAAAGAGATGACTAACTTTACTTCGCTTAAACACAGAAGTGTTAAGTGTTTGACACAAACTAACCCATGAACTAAACATTAAGTAGCAAACGAAGTTAAAATCCACAGAGATACCAGGTTCTGGTCTCTTCACCTTCTCATGGAAATTAAGCTTTCTGTTCTGGCATCGCATTGTGTCTTTGGGAATACCAACAACCCAACTTTGATGAGGCTTTTCTTTTGTTCAAACAAAATCCAATCACTGCTGCATTAACTTTGAACTTGAGCTGCTTTATTACAAACTTCTCCAAAAATGAATCTTCACAGAATATATAATGAGGCGAAAGCACAAAGCCAAGTAAGCACATGTGTCTTTTTTAACTCCTCCTCAGCCCATTTCCAAAATTGGACTTCCCTTTACTTTAAAGTTTGCCTTGTCTGGATAAAAATGTAATATAAAAGCTCATTATCCTTTACATCACTGCAAAACACATTAGCCATCTTTCTATCTTTTGAATATTATGTTACTAGGAAAAACCAAGCTTTCCAAGTAGTGCTTCTGTGTCTGGTGGGGACATCACAAATCATGGTGACCAAAAAATAAAAAAATAAATAGAAAATAAACATCAGTTACAACTGCTGTTCATTTGGGTCAGAACTTCCACATGCTCACAACTCAGCCATCTGTATGAGTAATGAATGTTAAAAAATTGCAAATCCCTCATGACACGGCCTTACACGGTATGTACATTTAGAGAAAATAGCAGAATTAAGGTAAGAAAAAAAGAGACTGCGGTGTAAACAAAATGGAACAAGGTGTCCATGCCTCAAAGCAAAACTTAAGCAGCATATCACTTGTTATGGACAGCTTAGAATGGCTGTGCGAGCTATAGAGATTGGAAAGGGGATTCATCAGCACCTAGAGACCATGCTATGCAGCAGGGGCTATTTGAAGTTGACTTCAATTTCCATTTTGTGCTGTTGAGTCTCACTCAGAGTGCAGAGAGTTGGGTGCCTGAACGAAAAAAAGAGTATCACCCAACAGCTATTTTGACTACTTGAGATGCAGAGCTTTTCGATCTCAGATACCTATGGCAATCTTATACAATTTTAAAGCTCTATTAAGCCATATTTTTCAAAAATATGAAATCAACAGAATTTTTTTTTCTTTGGTACATGTTTGTGAACATACTAACAGAAAAAATAAATATGTTTTTAAATTCCAAGTCTGCATCCACACATGCATATCAACATTCTTTTGCACATAAGTTGATCTGTGAGCAACTCTCTTTCTCTCAATGAGCCTTTTTTCCATTTCTCCTTCGGAGGACAAAGATGAACAATCCCCAGACCCTCAGAGACAGACTGGGTTACAAGCATTACCATGGAAACCCTGGCCTCATTCCCCCAAATCAACATTGGGGAACAGGGAACTCAGTCACACATTTGTACATTTCAGTACATTTCTATGTAAATACACAAACTAAACTAGCATTTATTTTTTAAGAGCTGTGACAACTACTCTTATAAAAGCATAAGTTTGAGAGCATGGCTAGAACTGTATACTGTCAGCAGCTTTCTGCAGAGATGTTGATGAATGTACGTATGAGCACATTAAGCATAAAATGGGCCGTCAGTGCAATATAGGATCTGAACACAACCTCAAGTACTACTTAAGCTACTTTAAGTATTCAACCCTGCGGATACACATAAAATACCCTTGTAGACTCCTCAGTTTAAAGAGTGTGGAAAATGTATCGTGGTAATATTTAACACTGATACTTTTAAAGTCAAAAATTATGCATGATTTATTTTGGCCACTTAAGTAAAGGTCAACTTGCATACATATACACAGCTCACGACACAGTGATGATAATGAAAGGAAGCCATTTATAGTCTGATGACTTCTCATGAAGCACAGTATAGTAATGAAAGACTGGTTTTGATACTATCTGTGGATAATATCAAAACCTGGGTCTTCCTTAAAAACACGCGAAAATATTTGACTCCACTGTATAAGAACAACAGCAGAAGCCAGTATATGAAAGAAGGACATACTGGAGACATATACATCAGATAGGCACGCAGGGAGAGATGGAGCAAAAAAGCACTGAACGTACCATGTCTCTTTATTTAGCACCTAGGGAATATTGAATACAGCCATGATGCTGCTCTAGCTTTGCTATCGTCTGCCAAAAATAGATGCGGGGGCCCGTCGTGGCAATAACAAGTGAATACTAATATTCAGAGGCACTAAGCTTTTCAATTGTCACACTGAGTGTAATCCGAAAAAAAAAAACCTCTGAATGTTAACAGATCTAGGCCATATTCAACTGCCTCCTGTTGCTTGACTCCTACATGCCCCTGGCAGTGTAATTGATTTCTAAGATTTAGATATCCCTGGTTTCAGTGCTCAGCGTGTTCTAGCTTAAATGGCTGTATTTTCCCTGTTCTCTAAATTACTATAGTGTCAAATAAAGACAGAGAGGTTACAAGAAGTGAAAATGATGGCATGTAACTGAGGACAAGACTGAAGGAAAGTGTTTGTGATGAGCATTAGTAACCCGGCAGTACAGAGTTGCTCTAAAATGAATCCTGTGCTGAGCAAGGAGAGGTCAGATACATAAAACCACCATCAGCAGAGTTCAGCATCACTGTATCACAAGAACATCAAACTCACAAGGGCCCATGAGCGCAGTGCATCAGTGAGAACAACACTGCACTTTCTACACACATATACACACTCACCAAGACCAGTGCACTCAAAAACACACACATGCATAAACTCATACAGGCAGATGTGCACACGCCTGAACTTCAAGGATGCGCAGCCCCTAACACAGCATTTGTGGAACTTGAAAGAAATCATGCTGGTGCTTCTGTGCTTCTATGCACTGATGTGTCAGGAAACTACAAAACCAATAGTTGTTTTTTCACATGGTGAAAGTGATATGTACATATATAGGGAGCATTTTTCACATTAATTAAACAAAGCAACAATCAACCTAACCATTTACAAAGGTGTTAATCTTTGTTATGTGTAGTCAGCACTATATTCTGACAGCCAAGCTAAAAAACAATAGCAGATTGCTTTTCTGGTTGTTTTGCAATCCTGCATACTGCATCACAACCATCCCTCCTGCTTGTTTTTACCTACTGCAGCACTGCAGGATATCAGTACATGTACGATCTGGTAACACTGTCAAAACACACAAGTGTAAAAAATGGCACCAACACATTTTTGAAGAACATGCAAGAGGATTTGTTAGAAATAGTTATAGGAAGGTGAAGACATATACACTTAGTGGGATTTTTATCCCATTACAGCTCACAAGTGAGACCAGAATTAAAACACCAGTGAGAACACGGTGTAACTGTTCGAGACCAGAGGCCACAAAGATGTTGAAAAATGACAAATGGAGAATATTTCTCTTTTGACAGTGTGTCTAATGCACAGTCACTGGGGTATGGATTCTTCCTCTCTGGAGGTGAATATGTATGTTTTGTATCAGATTGACAGTAATGTGATCATAACAGTAATCAAATGCAAACAAGCATGTACAGAATGGTTAGTTGGGATGATAACAGTGACTTCTCTTCTCTGCGACCTCAGATCTTTTCTTCTTCTCCCAGACTTTGCTTCTTCGAACACTCACTCTGCTCTAGGACTGGATTCTGCATGATCAGTGAAACGTTTCACCAGTGCAGCCACTGGAAATCTCTTTGGCCCTATACCCTCTTTGTGTGCTGGTAGAGGCACAGCATCCCTCCAGAGATCTGCACACTCCGACCCCTACATGAAAACACATGTTGTTATCAAAGCTTTGCTCATTCCCCATGGACCACATTCATGTGAGATGTTACTGAGGCGCCCCTCTAAACCATGCAGGGGAGTGAGTGGGAGTTGGGCTTGCTGTGTGTAACTGTATACTTAAAGGTGTGTGTATATGTGAATGTATGTACGGTACAACATGTGGGGGAGTCTGTAGAGTCAATGTAAGCAAAATATTCTGAAATCACTGTAACAATGGGAATGAGTGGGTGGTTGATGTTTGTGGATGGGTGTGTTGCAAAACATTAGAACAACAAACCAGAAGAGGCAGATTGGCCTCGAAACAACGAGCGACCAAAAAGCTGCAGATTCCCACCATGGCACTGACAGGCTCCAAAATAAATCACTGGAATCAGAAATTCCTCATCAGGTCACAAAGTTGTTAACTAAGCCGATAGTCAGAGATTTTCCAGTGGCTGCACAATACGGAATCACACAAACACAGTTTAAATGTCCTTTTCATTAAAGTGTAAAGTGCGATTTCTGGCCAGGAAACTGTCCAGGCTAATAAAACGACTATTGTCAAGTTCTGATGTTGTTGGTTTCACTTGGCAAACTTAAACCTACACACACACACACACGCACACACACACGCGCACACACACACACCATGTTACATTTTAGTCCTGTAGGCTGACTTTGAAGTAGAAGCAGCTAAAGACTGTTTTCACTCTAAATTAATATTTTAACACTTAACAATGACAAATGTCAAACTCCGATGTCAGCTGGCATCAGGAAGGTAATGGCTCTAAACCGGAGCTACTACCTGCTCTTCTGTAAAATGGCAATAAAAGAAATGCAATTTTTTATAATTCTACTGTGTCGATATGCTGACCAACCTAAGCTGCAGTTAGGAAGAAAACACATCTTTTATTAAGACTAAAAATAATCTAAAAAAAAAAAAAAATTGTGTCCAACTGAGAAAAGACGCTGATTCAGTTATCGCCTCAAACCACATTTCTAATCAACCGGCTGGCTCAGGGGGCTTAACACATTCACCTTGGCTGCCAGCAACTGCTCTGAGTCATCCCTACACACTGAGAAAAAATGCTTGCTCACACAGACATGCACACCCACACACTATTGCATATTAACTGCGTGCGCCAATTGTCTTTCACTTTCTCTCTCTCACACACATAAACACAGGCATGCAGCTTCACAAGTATGATCAGACAGATTCATCATAGCACCTAGTCCTAAAAAAATGACTCCAACATAACATCAGCACAAAGTTACCAAACTAGAGTGACAACACTCAAGGAGGTGATAAAGCAAAACTGTGAAAACACCCACAAATGAGAAAACATGGATAAACGTGAGATGCAGTCACGATTCATTGTTATCCTAAAGTGCCAATTCACTTTAGATATGTAATCTCACACAGCCAAACACTACCTCTGGCTCAAATGATGAAAGTCTGGAGAAATGCTCGTGATAAAAACTGAGAGACAGATCCCTGAGCTGAGCCAAAGACAGCAGAGACTGTGGTTGTTCAAATAGCGAAAACACAATTTTTGCCTACCTACACTATGCCCTGGGACATCGAACCTACAGTTAGGTGCCATATTTCTTGCAAGCTGGTTATGAAGTGTTTTCTTCAACAATGCATTTAAGTTGTCTGTAATTATAACAGCACTTAATTAGTATTAGTATAAATTAAAATTTATAACAATAATATAAACTTAGATACCTGTGTAATTAATAGGCTGGATTCTACAAAATGTTTGTTTCCTCGTTTGATCCACAGATAATCTTGGTAACTTTTGTGCACAATTCTTATCTAAGCTTTGTTTGTCTGTGCCTTTTTTTTTCTTTTTTTTTTGCGTATGAATTTGAGTGTGTGCTTGGGAAGTTGTTCTTGGGAACATTTCAGAGGAGCTGAAGTAGCCACACTTCAAGCTGCTCGTACCAGCTTGATGTTTTCAGTCTCCTGCAGGAAGAGATGACGTCTCCCACTGAGAGCGTGAATTAGTTGAGCCAATGTTGACATAGCTGCTGGCTGCTTCAGGAGACCACTGTTGTCTTTGAGAGAGAGTCCAGCCCCAGAGTATTTGAACAGATTATGACTACAGTCCTGTTATTAGAAGACGTGAGTGTGTGTGTGTATGTGTGTGTCTTGTACCTTGGTCAAACACCATTTCAGCACACTTTCTAATTAAACAGCCTCTAATAACAAATCAAGCTGCTCTGAAGGGATTTAATCATTTCTCAAATGAACAGTGTGAAAGAGACAGTTTGGCAGGGGTCGAACAAAGTCAACCGAGCAGAGGCTGAAGGAGAAAGAGTATAAAAGGTGCCAAACCAGTTTGGGGGCTTTGCCACATTGAGACGTAGCATCAGATGTGAGGCAGGTTTGAGGGTGCCTCTACCTATGTAAAATTAACACCGGACTGTCTTTAAGGAGGTTTTTTTATATTAAGTATAAATAGGCAAATAGGCAAAATGGGCCACCTTCTCACCAATACGTTGGGGTTTCTGTTTAAAAACAGAAAGTGATTGTGTGAGAGAGCCAGGGGCACAGGGCACACAGCAATCAAGAGAAGGGGAGGAATGAAAGAAATGCTGTCCGTGCAGTAAACCAGCTGACTCACCCCTATTCTTTCAGCTCCGGACGGCTGCCACTAATGCAGCCTATTCAAAGCTGGCTTATGGTAACAAGGCAGTCTGGGAGATAACAGTGGAAACCACAACCATGTTTACCCCTCCTCTTTCACCTCTCCTCCTTTGCCCCAGTGTTTCTCTTTGCTCTATTCCAGCCATGGTAACACTTTCTCCACCGTCATGTCCCCTATCCAAAAGCTCTGTGATCACTCTTATCACCCAAGATCAGTCATATTTATTTATTATACAAGACCAAAAGAAAATAGCTTCAGTGGTACCTTTCTTTGATCTTAGGCATAGTCCTATCTGAAGAGCTGTACACACTCATACGGCAGCGAGTACAGCCAGACCTGCCACTCTCTGGCTGTTACTATGGAGATGCCAGCCGGGCCAAAACAAAGGCAGAACAGAAAATAAGCAGCCTCAGATGAAAGCCCCTGGTGGAGCTCTGACAGCCAACTCTTGCTTGAGCCACCTTTTCCTCTCTGTGTTTCTCATGTGCTCACGTCTTTATTCAGAGGCAAATATTGATTTAGATAAATGAATTAATTGATGTGACTCATTGAGATGGAGGAAAGAGAATTTATTTGCTTCTAAAGAGTAAGGGTGCAGTAAGGGTGTTTTCACTTCCCTTTAGATAGGAGTTGAGCTTTGAGATCGTGCCAGAGCCTCTGGTACTAACACGAAAAAAAAAAAAACACTGTTGATCTGTGCTTGCCATTCTGAGAAAGACACGGTGTGAACGTTCACAGTGAAATGTGATCATCTGTAAGACTGGTTAAAAATGAGACCCAGCGAAAAAGCTCCACGCAGGTAATACTTCATACCTCAGTGCTGTTTGATTTTACAGACAAAATCAAGTGGCAGTCACAATGCCAGCTGATTACTTCTGTTAGCTGGCAGTGTACTAGATAATATGATTGAAAAAAATATCAGCCAATTTGTATAATATATATATATATATAGTTGTAAAAGGCACTCAACTGTAATCAACTAGTATGATCTGCATGATAAATCTCAGCCATAACATCTGAAAATATAATTATATTATCATAATACTGAAAGCTAATGAACAACAATATTGACTTTTCACAATAAGCTAAGAATTGTAAAACAAACTTTAAATTAACGAGGATTGAAAGGTGATCTTTCATTTTGCTCTCTCTTCGCCTCTCCTTCACAATACAATTAAAGTCTTAGTTGGTCCCTCCAGGGTGTGTGTTTTTTTAATTACCATTACCAAGTGAATTGTACAAGGAATCTGTTTTGTACTGGCATGAGACATAATGCAGCTTTTACTGTTTAAAAAGGCTTTTGCTTCCGCAAAATCTGCCATACTGGCACATTAACACTTAAGCCACAGTAAAACCAAAGGAAAACACACAAGGGGTCCAACACAATTCTAAACAGCTACAATGCAAACAACAAGCTGATCAGTCTAACACTGACAGATTAAACATTTAAAGTTTGTTAAAACTGTAATACACCGTGTGCTTTCTTTCAAAAACAGATCAAATTATTTAAGAAAATAAACGAAACCATTCCAACCTTTGTTCAAGTGATACCACTAATATGAAACTAAATGACTTAGACTTGAGTATAAATATTTCTTTTCAGTTCAGGGCACTGACAACAATGATAAACAATAGAAAACAGGTTACACTAACAGGTCAGACTGGATAACAGCTACCAGTCCAGTTCAACAGGCCTTTGAGCACCAGGAAGAGAAAACCATATAAGGAAGGAATGTTTTTAAAGGTGGAGGCGGAAGTAAAAACAATGAACAATGAACCTTCAGGACAGACTCTATTTATTCGAGTAAAACACATCTTCTTTCAGTTTCACACCGGCACCAGCAAGACCAGTTCAAAACTGGTCAAAACCAAACACCACTCATCATCACACCAAAGAAGGCAGATGGTAACTGCTCACACTTCTATTATCAGATATCTGGTAATAATTACCAGGTATCTTTATCTTTACATTGAAGACACAATGAAGAAAACATGTAAGATCTCACACCTGAATTCACGGATCTATCTAAGGTCTCTGTCATCATAAAATGTCATTTCAACAGCCAAATAATTTATTATGCTCAGTCTTAAAGCCTAATTACAACCCCAAAAAATATTAACTCTGGTGATATGTTATATTGACAATGAATTGATTGTAATATCTCTGTGTAGCCGACAGCTGAAATCACTTATTCCTCTGTGCCACAGGTTCACATTGATCTCTAAAATATATTAATATCACAAAGTATTTCACTGGGTGATCATTATTAGGATAAACATCGGCAGAAGCACCAAATCTGTGGCTAAAACATTCCTCCTCAAATACATTATTTACTCTCATTTAAGTAAGATTTACTTAAGGCAAAAAAGACTTTAAGAACTAAAAGTTAAAGTACATATTCCTGTGACCTTTTTTAAACTAACTGAAAGTTACCCTCTGTCAGTTTATCAACG
Organism: Ctenopoma multispine; assembly: GCA_034779795.1. Taxonomy (NCBI): domain Eukaryota; kingdom Metazoa; phylum Chordata; class Actinopteri; order Anabantiformes; family Anabantidae; genus Ctenopoma; species Ctenopoma multispine. The sequence continues at coordinate 14,537,602 of JAUYWH010000001.1, forward strand.
TTATTGTGTTATTGTAATGTTATGAGATCTTTTTTTGATGATAATTATGGAAATCAGTTTACCATCCAGCCCTACTCTTGGTAATCCACTGGGAAACCTGACTTTGCTTCCACCTCTTGAATTTCACATCTAATGAAAAGGATATAAAATTATTGAATGTGACGGTCATTAAATTCAACATTTGTGCAGGGCTCTTTCTGTGAAAAACCTCCTTTTTATGCTCAGAATGTAAGAGCTGAATTCTGCAGTATTTATAGTACGAGTTCAACTTTCATTAACTTCCCATAGTCCTCAATTCACACTAATCTTCATTAGCAAAACCTCACCGCCAACTCCCCTCAACCCTTTCTACTTTTCTACCAGTATGACTTTCACTTTCATTCCCCTTCTCTCTCGCTCTTGCTTTCTCGCTTTATCTCTCTTGGTATGGACAGAACTTTATCTTTCAGATGTTCTTGAACTAATAAAAAAAGGACATCCTTTGAAAATGTATTTAATTAAATGTTTCCTAAGAAATGCAGCGAATATTCTATTCACATAGTAGGACCTATTAAAATTCTTTTGCAGTAAATTCCCACCTGCAGTTCAATGGTAGTGTGTGATGGCCACCTTGAGCTGCTGTGCTGTAGTTAAGGGCATGTATGTTTGTCTAAACAGGCACGTTTAGTCTCTTCTTCAGCTTCAGCTCACAAGGTTTGACGATTCTGGTTTCTACTGCCCTCCGTGTTACCTACACTACAGACAGAAATGTCACGCATGATTTCTGTCACTTTTGCTGCAGTACAACAGGTCTGTAATCAAATATTTAGCAGTCACTGGAAACTAGCATGAGAAACCTCGGGCTCGACATTTTATATAGTGAAGATTAAGCATGAATCGTTTTAAGATAGTTGAGATTTCAAGAGGGTTCCACAACAAATGTTTGGTAGTTTAGGTCTGACTGTTATAGTTAACAAGTTTTCTTTTTTGTACATAGCAGAAATTGGCAGTTTACAATCATGACTTCCTGTTGCTGGTTTGCTTTCATTTGGAGCAGACACTGGCGTTCAAAAACACCCACAGAAGATGGTGAAATACTGAGGTTTTCTGACTTCAAGGCCCTGCAGGATCTCACTTCTCACAACCTTTCTCAGAAAATCCCAAACTCCCTCTATAACTATTCTCAACTAGACTTATTGTTTTGTGGTTGTATATCTTTGTCAGCCGGTCAAGTTAGCCTTTACGTCCGGACTCATATTCAGATCAGTTCATCCATAAATCCAAGTGGACGTTTGTGCTTGATGTAATAAGATTACCTTTCACTACATTGTTAACTTTTGTCTTTTTGTTTAAATTCAATTCAATATTTTTTAGAGAGAGGAAACAAAGTGAGAGAGAGAAATATGGATGTGGACATAAATCAAGGTTGGACAGCGGAAGGACGTCTCAATTTTCATGTTTCTAAGCAGGCAGGAGTATAAATGTGTAAGCAGTGTTCATGGCTCCAATTCAGAGCTAACATAAAGAGCTATCAGATCAACTTCATTCACAACATAAAAAAATGCAGAGTCTGCAACTTTTTTCATCTCAATATGGACAGCAGCACAAACCCCACCAAGGCATACAAATTATATCTCTGTAGAGGACTAACAGAGTTGCTGGTGGTGGATGGGGAAGGAGTGTGAAAGACCTGTTCAGCCTGTTCAATCGAGACATTACGTCAGGAAAGAGGCTTAAAAAAAGACACTTGAACAGGCAAACTGAATTATGAATGAAGCTGTGTAAAGAAAGGGAAGGCAAAAATATATGTTAAGAAATATTTCAAAAAGCTGAGATTTCCATCAAAAGTTTCTTTCTCCTGCCTCCTGTGTAAATCCTATTAGAGAGGTAGGATAACACTGAGGGATTATCTGACTGTCCAGACTGTTTTGCACTGATAAAATATAGAAACCCTTTAAAATGCTATAATATTCACGTTATATAGCGCTTTGAAAAACCATTTTCCCCTTCTTGTATTTTTTGTTTTTCTGCATCATTGTCATACTTAAATGATTTAGATTACATGTTAATATTTTACAAAGATAACCCAAGTAAATACAAAATGCAATTTTTAAATAAAAAAGCTGATCAAACCTGTCTGGACTGTGAATAAGTAATTCAAACCTTCCCAGAGGTGGCTGGCCAACCAAAATCACTACAAACACAACAATGTCTCATCCAGGAGGTCATAAAAGAACCCAGAAAAATATCTAAAGAACTGCCAGCCTCAGTATAGGTCAGTGTTCATGATTTAACAATAAGAAAAAGACAGGGCAAACAAGGCATCCATGGCAGAGTTCCAAAGCAAAAAACACATATCACATTTTCCAAAAAAACATCTTGATTATCACCAAGACTTAAAACAGTCTTCACAGAGAAGTGAAAGACCCAGTCATCGCAAACGCTTGATTGTAGTTGTTGCTGCCAAGGGTGGCACAACCAGTTATTCGGTTTAGGGGGCAATTACGTTTTTAAATTTTTTCACCAGGCAGATTTAGACAGCTTTTGTTCCTTAATAAGTGAAATCATCATTTAAAAACTGCATGTTGTATTTACACAGGTTATCTTTATCTTATGTTATATTAAAATTAGTTTGATGACCTGAATCATTTACGTATGACAATGATGTAATAAAAAAAAAATCTGAAAGGGAGCAAATACTTGACTTCACCTTTAATGAGTGCTGAAATGAACACTGGTGTTGCAAAGGCCACAAAAGGTAGCATAGCAAAAACAAGCTTTATGATTTCCTTTTGCTTTATGATTTATTTTCTAACATGAACCTTTTTCCCCATTTCTGCAACAGTAACCCTCTTTGAAAAACACATCAAAAAGAAAGACTTGTCACAAAAAACTTCAGGATGTCTCTTTCAAGAACCATCTCTTCCCCCTCTCTGTCAGGAGGAATCTGTGGCATCTCAGAAGTGTCACTTGCAGTTAAAATCAGGTTGCTGTTCGAGGTGAAAGTGTGCGGTGGTGGCTGTGGCTGTGGCAAGGGTTGTGCTGTTTTGATGTAACGTGTGACATTGAGAGCGAGAGCAGAGATATACCCTCCCTGAGCAGTGAAGGGTGAGGGGTAACCGAAAGGTAACCGAATGCTTCACAACAGAACAACTTCACTTGGATGTGACACAAACACAGATGTGGCGACAGTAAATGTTTTCTGGTGGTCATACTTTGGTCCAGCCAAAGACAAGATATAAAGGCTAGAGGGTGCCAGGACCAGTCTAAACACTATCAATTCAATAATGGCCTGACGTAACAGACTAAGGGTGTTGGGAGTAAAAAGGAACTTTGGGTGTCACAATTGCAAATTCTGTAGACTATCAGGAAAGCCTCATTATGGCTCACAAAAGAAAGAGAAAATGTATTTACACTATTATAACCTAATCTGACACATTTCAGACATTAATGGTAATCAGTCAGATACTACTACTGATGATTTAGTAATTTATTTTACTTGATGTTTTACAGTGATTTTACAAGATATTCTGCTTAAATTATGCCACAACACATCATGGTTCACGATTCTCTTATTTTATTTATTTATTTAGTTCTAGTTTTAAAAGAAGCAGGAGAGGTCCAGGTCCCGCTTTAAAAAAACTTAAAACACAAAATTTTTTTGTCTAAAATCAAGGAGCTGGACGTAATCTCAGAGCATCAATGTTCCGATGACTGTCACAGATGATGGAGACACAAGATCAAGAACCCATTATCTTCTCCCTGTCAGCTGATTCCTCTCATTCAACAACATCAGCTCTCTGCTCACTCACTCTTACTGTTGATAAAATAAGTAGTATTAGCATCTGACCGATTACCACATCTACTGACCCGATTTAAAAGTCTACGCAGTTGCTTGCAGGGCCAGGAGGTTTTTCTCTTCCACCCACCACAGTCAATCCTCCTAGGGCAAAAGGCCAACCACTATTGACATTTGTTACACTGGTGAATCACTACTGTCTCACTACTGTCCATATGCAGAGAAGGATGAGTTTTTAAATGCTCTTAATCCCACTCATGTACGGCCTGTAGCAGAATGTGACTGTTCTCAATAAAAGCATACTATGAGATAATTGCCACTCTCTGAATATAAAATGTGAGCTTGTTGGTTTGAGACATTTTTTCTCACCAGATGTCAGAATATAGTTTAATATAGTTTAAACCATTTTACTCCCTTAGGGGAGATCGTAATGCACTAGTAGTGTAATTTTGACCTTTAATATCATTTAATATCTGCCATGGCTCATAGAAAGCAGCAGCTTTGTTCTGCATTACAACTAGAAGGTCAAGAAAAAATATTTCTCTTCTACCTAACACTATTCTTTCCTCTTTTCACTTCACAACATTTGCTACAAGCTTCCAGTTTGGCAACAAATCAGTCAATGAAGATGACACTAACTCGATCTTTTCTTTTCACAAGCAGAATGCAAATCTTATATATACTACCAGTCAATGAAAACACATAGAAAAGACTATGTTTGTGAAAAAATGGGCAGATTTCATAACATCAAATTGATCAGAATAAATGTGCAGACATTGTACATATTGTAAATGACTATTGTATCTGACAACAGGAATATTTACATAAACATAGAGAGGCCTAAATTCTGCAAACATTAGTCTTCCAATAGCATGTTATGTTTGCTAATGCAAATGTATTAATTTAAAATAATAACTGATCATTAGAAAACCTTGTACAATGATAGTAACACAACTGAAGACATGCATCTTTTTAATAAAAAACATGGTCATTCCTGTGTGTCCAAACCTTTGACTGGTAGTGTGCATATATATTATTCACAATAAAACATAAAAACCTATAAAATGTAGAAACTGAGAAGATGTACAATTAACAAGTAATTTTCAAATTCATGGCAGCAACATGTCCCAAAAAAGTTGGAAGAGAGGCAACAAAAAGCTGGAAAAGTAATTGTTACTAACAAGAAAGAGCTGGATGAACTTTTTGCAACAAATTAGGCTAATCTGTGACAAGCTGTGTCTACAAATTACCAGACAATTTCAGGATAATGTTTCTCATCAGACTTTGAAAATATCATCATCTACAGCTCAAGAATATTTCCAAAAATCACTGTCTGTGAACACAGTTTTCCTGCCATTTAAAAATTCAAGTTAAAGCTCTATCATGCAAAGAAGAAGCCATATATAAACATGATCCAGAAATGCTGCCATCTATTCTGGGCCAAAGTTAAAAAATTAGAGAATCTTATTGGAAAGCAGGTACAGACTAAAGAAGAAAAGGATCTTCTCTGATGGTGTGGGGGTGCATCTACTCTCCAGGTGCTAAACTGGCCTGGCTGCAGTCCAGACCTTTCACTAATTGAAAATATTTGGCACATCTTCAAATGCAAAATAAGACAATAAGAATAACCAAGAAGATCCAGGAGAGTTGAGCAGTTAGAATCCTTGATCACGCAAGAACAACAACATTTCTCTCCCAAAACTCGAGCAACTGGTATCCTCAGTTCCTAAACTTTTACAGGCTTTTGTTAGAAGAAGGGATGCAACACTGTGGTAAACATGGACCTGTCCCAGCTTTTTTGAAATGTGTTGTTGCCATCAGTTTCAAAATATTTTATATTAACTTATAGTATAAACATTTGATGTTCTGTTGTGAATAAAATATACTGTAGGTTTATGAGATTTACAAAGCATTGAATTCTGTTTTATGTATTTTTACACAGCATCCCAACTTTTTTGTTACTGGAGTTGTATTTATTTAAGAAAAACTTTCTATCACTGACAGTGCGACAAGATTATTTGAGACGCTATCACAACTTCACTGTGGTCGTCTACTAGCCGGCATGGAATGCTGCTGATGTGGAGCCAGTGAAGCAAAACCAAGCGAGTTTAGCGAGGACCCACTGGACGGAGGATTAACATTGTTGAGCTGCCTTTCTGTGCGTGTGCGTGTGTGTGTGTGTTCACAGTCTTGGGTTACATATTATTACTTGGATGATGCTGTTAGAGTGGTCACACTGCTCGTACAGTAGGTGTGCAGTACAAACAAGGTCTGTAACACTTATTGAATGCCCCACTACAACAGAAATCTGCTTCTTTTCAAATGTATGTATGTTACATCATGCACTATAACATTAGCTTATCCAATGCAGTCCAGCACAACAGTGTTATACTTGTTCTTAGCAGGATTACATTGTTCAGCCTATGTGAATGGACCCTGTGTCTCTTTCAGTCCAGCAAATAGGAATTATAAAATCAATGAATACCGCTAAATCATTTAGCTTTTTCAGGCTCACACGAAGGCTGATACCTATCCCAGCATTAGGTCAGAGGCAGGGTCCAGTCCCACAGACACACATTAATTCATAAATATCCATTAATCACCCTAAATCAATTCATATACAATGTCCATACTGTATAAATGTTTTGGGAAATGTGTCACCAATAACAACACAATCATCTGAGTTTAGTCAGATGATTATATCTGTTTATGCCATCATATTATATATATGATGGCATAAACATATACTTCACATCATCTAGTTACTACCAAAACACGTTGTCCCTACCATATTCCCAAACATGTATGCATGCATCTGGCTTCACTAGAAAAACACTATATGCTTTTGGGTTCAAAAAGCAGATCAATGTGTAGCTGAGTAAAACAGTTAAACACAAACATGAAAGTGTAATTTCTGTCAAAGAAAGTCATTACACCTGTTCCCAGAGAATAACTCTGTGATGGTGGGAATAAAAATCCATCCATCCATCATCCTAACCACTTTTCAAGGGTCGCAGGAGCCTATCCCAGGTGTCCTTGTGCGAGAGGCAGGGTACACTCTGGACAGGTCACCAGTCTATCACAGGACCAGCACATAGAGACAGACACCCATTCACACCTATGGGCAATGTAGAGTCACCAGCTGCTAACTGCATGTCTCTGCTTCGTGGGAGGAGAACAGAGGACCCGGAGAGAAGCAAACACAGACAATGACAGAACATGTAAACTCCACACAGAAAGACACTAGGCCGTCCTGTGAATCTGAACCACTGAGACAGTTCTTGCTCAACACCACTGTGCTGCCCTGGAATACAAGTCTGACCATAGTAATTTCACAAGATTAAGAGGCTGTCAAATGCTGGAACAGAGGCAGGTGATGTACATGTTATAAGGAAAAATATAGTAATTAAATTTAGTGGTTTAAATTACACATCATAAAACAGTCAGTCAGTCTGTTTGCAAACATTTTTCTCAGGAGCGTGAAGATGTACAAAATGTCAAATTATGTGGGCTTTTGTCTCTTCCAGTTGTGCAAATTATTATATATATATATAAAATGTCAACTCTTTGCATTAGGCGCACTGAAAATTCTGCCTACAGCAGGTTGGTCAAGAGAAGGAGAAGTGTGGATGAATGGCAAGCCAAGGTGCCATTCAGTGAATGGCTGTGAAACTGATAGGGGCAATGTTGACACTGTTAAATTTCTGCCCTCTCAGCACAACCTGTATAATCCTGCTGTAGATGTTTCCCAGGCTCCAGTGACAGACAAAGCAATCAAAGTCACTTTCCTGCACCTCCTGCACTATACTGCTCAACTCAGCCACCGCTCCATTTTACTTTGTGCTTGTCCTTCTGTCCTCCCAAAGACCATCAGTTGTTATCTGAATTATACCGGGTACTTGGACAGCGCTATAATCGTCTCCCACTCGCTGCTTATCTTCCAATATGATTTTGTAGGTGAATCAACATAGGCAAACATACTTTGGCAAATCACTCAAAAGATGCTAATGTTTTTGTAAAAAAAATAACAAATAAACCAACCAAAGAAGAGTCAGTGAGGAGTTGGGCACTTGCTTTATGAAGAAGCCAATTTAACTAATCACTAACTAAGTTTGTGACTACCATCCCATTCTCCAGTTTATCCACAAGTCAACGAGTCAAGAAAAGTTAATGAAACATCAGGAGCCCTTCTTCATCACCTGGACTGGACAAAGACAGAAAGACAGAATGAGGACAGAATGAAAAAGAGAGAAAGCAAGACAGAAAAAAAATAAAACATGTGCGGGTGAGCATGTTAGCCAGAAGAGAGGTTAGACTGACACTTTAATTTGGCGATTTTTCATTGTAATTCTGTGATTTATTACCTAGGTGAATTAAACCACACTGGACTCTCTTATAACACTGACAACATGTACTGAGTCATATGAATAGCTGCTACATGAATATATCATATATTACTTTGTTGGAATGATTTTACAACTTGGTCAGATAATATATCAGTCTACCAGGGAGTATGGGCAGGTGGATGTGTGTTGTATAGTTAATGTCAAGGATTTGTTAATTAACTTCATGTTTAAAGTCACTAATTACAGATTAATAGAGCTTTGAGCCAAATAAGATTGTCTATAAAAAATATGACTGCTACCTGATCTCAGCTCACTCTATGCATGACTGCCTTAGACAGAAATACAGAAATACAACTGTGAAAAGATGAAGCATTTCAACTGAGTTTATATGTATTATATGTTTTGTGCACATGAGGTCATTTCCTAAATCCAAAGACAAGCGTGAATATCCAAAACTGGAGTTTCAAGATTTTGAGTAGTATAAACATTAGCACTCTGAGCTACATGAATGAAATCAATTTACGAGAAAGGGGACAAGCATTTCATTTCAAAATATCCTGGCGTTAAAAAGTGTGCCTCTTCTCTGCCTCGTAGCTGCAGCGGAGGAAAGCCGGCTTTATGATACCATGATTCACTGGCAGCCTAATGAGCTCCACAGCCCTAAGCTCTTTATGTGGCATAAAGGCTCCCTCTATTAGTGGTGCTGTCAGAGAAGGGCAGCTGGGCATTGGGTGGCAGCACAGTGACAATTCAGTCCGCAACATTTGCTAACAGGACTGTAGAGTCGGCAGCTGGCAGCCCAGCAAGGTCGATAATGGAGGCAGAACTACCAGCAATGCCCCAAACTCATGCCGACTAAGAAGCAGATACTTAGCAAATATAATTAAACAAAAGTGGGCTGTCACAATAGGTCTTCATTTTCAGTTTTTAATACTGTAATGTACACACAAACACACCCAAACTTTACACGTAAGTTTAACTGGCTAATCTAAAGGTGGATGAAATAAAAAGAGAAATCTTTCTCTACTACAGTGATGTGTGTGTCCTTCATTCCTTCTCACTGTGTCACATCCAGCCGTGGCTCATTTCCAAGTGAGAGCTCTCAAGGTGAACAACATGTCTCCCGCTCACATTTAATAAGTGGGGTAAAGATTCTTAGAGATGAATGGCAGGAGGTTACTAAACTATAAAGTTGGCTATTGTTAGCAGATATAGATCAGTATATTTCCACCTATCAAAATTCAGCTAAAACACTTGAGGGTAACACTTTGAGATGGTTTACCACTGTTGTGAGTTTATACTAATACTGTTGTTAACGACTACACTATGAAGCATCATGGAGAGAATTATCTTGGTTAATTAAAAAAAATTAATTTATTAATACCACCATTTTGGTGAGTAAATTAAGATTGTCTAGTTATAAGTTGTAATTATTGCTCAGTAAACACTATTTACACTATTTCTTTGTTAGTATTGTGATAAGTGTCAGAGACATGAGAGCTTTGTGTGAGTGAGTGTGAGAGAGTGAAAGACTCACAGAACGAGATTCAAGCAGTGACAGTTCTTACAGCCGAAGACTAGGTCAGGTGTCCTACTAAAATGCTATTCAAACGTCAATACAAGCTGGCAACACCTGCATATAAGCAATCTTTGACGTTTATTAATGATCACACTTTGGCATTTTAGGCCATTCGTGGCAACAGCGGCGAAACAAACCAGTGATGTGGACTCACCTTGGCGTTGGCTTTGGTCCTGCTGCTGCTGCTGCTACTGGTGGTGTTATTGTTGGGGCTGGCGTTGGCATCTTCATGAACTCTGTCCAAAAGCCAGAGGAGGAACTCGAGGGCATCATGCTGAGAATTTCCTCGAAACTGAGAACCGTATTTGGCCACAATGCTCTGAAGAGAGATATCATAATTTATCTGTCACTTTGGGTGATTTCAAAAGTCATTAAATACTGACATCCTGACAAAATGAGGTCATGATCACATCAAACACAAGAAAATTGTCATTTGTGGGTTAGAGTTGTTTCAGCTTGAAGCAGTCAGGAGAGAGATGAAAAAAAAAGCATTTAACGTCACTCATTACGGATTTATTTAAAGCTTTGACATCCTTTGACCATTATGAGACCATGTAATAAAATCATTTACAATTCATTCTGGAGATATCACTTTGGAAGATGCAGGAAAAAAGTGTCTTTTGTGACATGATACTGCAGCAGGTGTAAAGTGGACACCTGATGCATGCAAATCAGACTGTGCTAATGTAATTTATTATTATGTATGACAAAAAAGCAGCAAGTCCTCAAAGATTTTTGCTTGGGAATTTACTTACACTTATACAATACTATACCATCTTCAGTCTTTCGCTTTCTGTCTGTATGTGCCCTATTCATTCGCATACAGTATCTGGTAAAGGCATAATAACTTGCATACACTGAGTTGCATACATTTCTATTTTCAGTTGAATTTCTTCAAATGAACGAAGCTGAGCAACTTGTTTGTTTGCATGTGTGCGTTTGTATAGCTGTGTGTATCTGTGTGCGTGCTTGTCTCTTCAGAGATCAGACAGACCGACAGTGAGAAAGAAACAAGACACCTGTGGTTTCTTGACACCCCAATGCAATGACTACAATTAATGATATGATTACACAGAACCACAACTGCTCCAATCTTAAATCACCTCACAACTCTGGAAAACCAAAATCTGATGACTGACTGTAAGTTGTCCTAAATCATATCACAGATTTAAGGGTGTTTAAATAATGTAATCAGATTCCTATATTTGGCTGCGTAGCCACAACAGTAAACAAAATGAGACACATCAGTAATTAGGAGCCTTTTGTGTTACCCGATAATATCTTAAGAAATTAACACATACACTGCATACTAAAGAATGACTCATGCAAAGGATATCTTAAAATTGACAGCTGTTAGTAGAAAAACAGCCGGTCTGTCTAATTAAATTATGAGGAAGGAGTTTTAAGTTTATCAGTTAGACAGACAAAACCAATGGCACACTAGGTGGGTACTTCTCCCTCCCTGTGTGTGACTGACAGGATCCAGACTCTGCTCCACACCTCATTAAAAATCACCACATCATACCTGCAGTATCCCAGTATCTAAATATAAACACAGTGGTGAGCCCCTACCCTTCTCTACCTGACAGACACAGCCCACTAATGAGCTTCATCACTATGATGAAGCAGTGACAGGGAATGGTGGGATGAGGGACAGATGGAGAGAGAGAGGGAGGGAGAGAGAGAGAGAGAGAGACAGAGAGAGAGAGAGCCATGGCGTAAGGGAGGGGAGATGGCTGAGTTTCAACAGACGGGGATGTTTTTCTGTCTCCCTATCAAAAGGACAGCACAGTTGTGGCTGGCTCAGAAATGAAAAGTGAGAAAACATAGACAGCACAGTTTCTCAAAAGCTACCAAAAAAATAAGTGGGACGAACACAAGTAATAGAGGTACGGAGAGTTTCCAAGGTTACAATAACCTGGTGGTTACAAGATTAGGACTTCATTCAGGGGAGGGGATAACTCCTTTGCTGGAGTCTCCTCTGATGTTTTCGTTCAGCTTTTCTCTCACTTTGAGCATGTGTACATGTGTATGTCACAGCTGAGACTAGTAGTTTTGCTCATCACTTTGATATCTTGTTTACAGTGTTATCTCTCAGAGCGTCTCCTGTGAAATTTGCCACAGAGTCTCAACGGCACTTATAAAGATTTGGCAAAGTGGCAAATTTTTATTCCCAAGCATCAAGTCTTTTTTTTTATTGATTTCTTGTAAAGGGAGAAATAAAAGAAAGAATATTCTTGAGGTGGAGGAAGGCTGGAGATACATACAAGAGAATAGTAAGTAGCGTTGAATTCCTCTGAACAACACCAGCAGTGCTCAAAGCTGACCCGAGCACATCTCTCTTAGGATCTTAAGTGTTTGTTGAGCAAAGCCAGTCAAGGAGGGGATAAAGGTGGGTGGACAGGTCAACTTGAAGGAGTGCTAAAGTTGTTGGAAGATCTATTGATCAGTCTAGACTAAGGATTTGATCCTCAGCCCACACCTCATACGGCCTGACACAGTGTGATAGGTTTAGGCAGAATTTTGCTTCTTTCATCCAGATTTAAAGCAACCTTTGTTTCATTTATTCGTTTTATTTCAATTAATGCTGATACCTGCCTCCTATCAGGAATAACAAACTGCAGTTTCACTCCATCAGAAGTTCGGTCTCAATCAAAATTTAGTTCCCAGCAAAACCAGGAACAAATGAGTCCAAGAGAACAAAGTCTGATTTAGGCACCAGCAATTTATTTTTATTTGGAACAAAACTACATCATCGAGGACAGCCAGCTCTCCCCGAAAACAAAACTGCAACAAAGTAGAAGACAAGTTACAGACAACAAAATGACGAAATAGAGCCTACAGGCGTCATGATCTTGCAGCACGACTGAGCTCTGCCAATTTGCCATTCTTCAACACCCAGATGTCTGGCAAGCCACATGCAGAGAAGTTTCCTCTGCTTCAGTGTTTTCTGGTAGAGAACGCAACAAGCAGGGATGTGGATCGTGTTGCTAAGAATCCCATTGTTGGGACACATTTCAAGAGTTGCATACTTTGTTATAATGAGGCATCAAGTAAGTTTTTTTTAAACGCTCGCTCTGTCACTGGACTTCCTGGATCTTATTTGTCTGTCCAATACATGAAATAACACACTTCAACCAACCCCGGCCTGAAGACCCCATTCTGTGTTCGTGCAAGAGTCTGCATTACAACACAGTGTATCTGAACATGCTGTTAGTGTCCTATCTTGCTACCTTTGCTTCATCTCGCACCATTACCCCCCTGCACCTCCCTATCTATCTTTCTACTCCCTAAACATTGATAGCTTAGAATGGTGGAGAGCAGGAATTTACTATAAACAAACCTCAAAAATGACCCTCCTCTCTCTCCCTAAAAAACACATTTGCACCACCTCGTGTCATTGTAGTTCCGCCTGCCTAAAAGGCCTGAATAGATACGAGAAGATAGATACTGACAAATTCAGACAGGGCATAACCTTGAAAGGAACTGCACAAATACACTCTTCTTCTCCACATCACCACTCTCCACCTACAGGTGTGGTGGGAATGAGGCTAGATACAATTTGTCATTACTGGCTGCTCCATTTGCTATTTCATTTTTCAGTTGCCTGATGTTGCCTGCTCACCTCTGCTGTCAGAACAGACCAGGCACAGGGCAGTCATCACTTACAGCCTCCACTTATGCCACTCTCTCTCTCCTCATGCTGTGTTTCATCTATCCCTTTTCTCTCTCGCACACCGTCCTCTTTAGTTTTTTCTCTCTTCTACTGTATTATGTTTGTTTTTCCTCTCCATTATATGTGAAACATTCTCTCCATCTATCAGTCACAGCTGAGCTCTAGTCGACACAACTGTTCCCTGAACACACACACACACACACACACATGAGCCTCTCTGAGCAGTGTGGCACCTGTCCTTCGCTGCCTCTTCCTCCTCTCATCCTTCTAAGTCAAATTTCAGCCTACCTCTCCATGTGTCATCTGGTTTCACCTCCAGAACAACACAAAATTGGCAGATATTCAGATGACAAATATCAATGCTCAGCACTCAATGTGGTAATCAGACCTATAATTTCTCTGCAACACTGTGAAGCTTGGAAATCTGGGGCCAGCGAGTGAGCCCTGAGCAAAGCCTCCGTGTCGTGTCCACAGATGTCGTCTGCAGACTTACTTGTGATCAGGAAGAAATAAAAAGGGATGCAATTTATCTAAAATGATCACCTCTGAATGGTTTACAGGCCCCTGGGTTCTGCTAGAATAGATATCGATGCTCTGAGGATTCACATATCTGCCTCACTGAGATTGTAAATATACACAGCTGAGTCTAGTCAGGGAAGCTTGACTAGGAAGCTGTTTCTGTCATGCTATCAAGAGCTGTAAGAACATTCCTTTTTCATGGGCCTCTCACTCAGATAACATAGGAAAGCCAGTCCAGACTTTGTCGCACTCCAGAAAGGTAAAGAGTGATGTTTTCCCATGGCTTCACAAACCATGTCGTACACAGATACACTTATGCTTATGTTTCTTTATTGCCTTTTGTCACAGCAGTGTAGGTATGATGAAGTACAGCTCACTGAGTCCAAACAGCTTATTGTGGCTCTTAAGCATCAAGCTTTTGTTTTATATGAATAAGGTGATGTGCTGGAAGCATTATTACTTCACATTCACCTCGAGACATCCAACTGCATATCTGTAAAATACATTCGTAACTAGACACTGTGCGCTTAAAGACAATGAAAATTAAATCTTCTTGTCTCATAGTGTTTACACACAAATTCAACATCTACTCCACTGAAAAAAATCATACATCATCATCTTAAATCATACCAAAGTAAGAGGCAGCCCTACTGTGCAAATTCAGCAAAGATTGTCCAGGTGGTGCACATCTCCTCCGCTATGTGTATGTGTCAGCCTAAAAACAATATATATATCTTCAGTTTTCTTATCTTATGTGAGAATATGCATGGTCCTCGAAGGAGTTCAGAGACAAAAAAGACAAACACCCCATCAGTCTCGCTGGCCTACCTCACTGTCACACACTTCCTGCACTCCCAGAACAAACAAAACTACTTATAACACCAGGCTTTGTCTTCCTGGCTGAGTTTCACTGGCCTCAGATAGCTGCGTTCTTCCTGGAGTAAAAAGATGAATCCGGGCTACTCAATACAACTTTTAAAAGCAGTTACTGTGTTGTTAAATCCTTTAGGTCATGAGAGACAGCAGTAAAAGAAACACATTTTCTGTCATCAAGCTAAACTGATGTAGACAACTTTTAGACCAACCAAAAAAAGAATACTTCATATCTCCAGATTTCATCAACATCGAGATGTGCAGCGAGGCGGTTATGGCAAAGTCAGGAAAGTCCATTAGTTTGATCACTGTCATTTGTAAGCACAGCTGTATTTGGGAGTACACTGTTTCACTATCACAGTAGGGGTATGTGTTATTACACTGTTATTACAGGGTAATTGCAAGATACGTATTAATTTATATGATTTTGGCAGTTGCGACACAGTTGAGTTCAGAAAAATGTACCAATTTAAATGATGACTTAACTTCCTACTTTATCTCTGTGAGAAGCCTGAGGTCATTTTGGTATCTTCAGTTGAGACTTTGTGACTTCTACTGACAGGCCCATGAGTCCTATTAAGTCTACATCCCAATCCAAAACAAAACAGTTAGGAAAAAGTACTGATCTCAGAGAAAAGTTAAAGCCTGTGTCTCTCCTTAAGTGCGGACGCATTGGAAAATAATGAGACGTTGTCAAATTTGTCTGTATTTTTACCACGACAGATTAAAGGTTCTTACGAGAATCATGGGGACAGGACGTTGACAATAGGTTTGTTTACCAGCAATATCCCTCTTCCCCTCTCAGTTTCTCTCTCTTTCTCCGTCTGAGTGCACACCATCGGAGGCATCTCAGCAGGGGACATTCTCCTGTTCCAGGCTGAATGCACTTGCCACAGTAAACACCCTTCTCTTGCCTCACACTGAGGTGAGCAGATAGACACAAATTACTCTGTCGATGTGATGAGGTGAGGTGAGAAAAGCAAAGTAAAGGACATGTTTTCAGTTTTTTTTTTTTTTTTGCAGTCAGTTTTAATGAGAGTTACTGGGGGGCAAATGTTTTACACAGACAGAAGCACACTGACATATTATTTTCAAGTGCTATTTTTCAGTATTTCTTTCCAGTGGGTAGCCATTAAAATGACATATATCAGCCACCGTATTTAACCCATTACAACACTTGGTGTGAATGGAGATTGTGTCTACCCTTTGACATTGTAAAGTAACAGAAATGTACTGCCAAAGTTTAGCAGCAATCTTTACAATTGTGCACTGTGAAAAACTACTGTCTTTATATTATGAGGCTTCAATCAGTCAGTCATCACGTTGTCCACACTGTAACCAAGGTAAATAATGTATAAAGTATCAAGTCTGATTTATATCCTAATTCCATCAGGACTTTGCCTGACTTCATGTTTTTCTCATCACAAACTTTAAGTAAGCAGACAAGAGTTTTAATACGCTCTTAAATCTTACATGCAGGCAGGTGCTCAGCCTCCGAAACAGTCATGACTACTTGTATTATTCAGATCAGAATAGCATCAACCTCTTCCTCTGTACTCACTGTCTTTCTCTCTCTCTCTCTCTCTCTCTCTCTCTCTCTCTCTCTCAACATGTATTATTAATTTATTACTAACTTGTGCTGGTAGGTGCAGCATCCAAAGTGACTGTCATGAATAATAACTTTTTCTATTATAAATGATATCCCACTCTGCCTGAGTGTGAGCCTGTGTGACGGTGTATGCTATTGCATATTCCCTCCCCTATAACTCCATCACACTGTTCAAGCAACAGAGTAGTTATCACTGCTTAGGTCTGCTGGTTGATTATCGTGCAGTAAGCCCAGACGAGAGGCTGCTAACCTCGCTCACAATAACCCAGAGTGACTACATCTGCAAGAAGACTTGTTTAACAGTGTCCTAATACTTCATACTTAATAGTATAGCTGCATATAGTCTATATCCTAGTTTTATGTTCCTTTAAGGGTTTGTGGAAGTGAGATAAGAATGTTTTTAATTCCCCATCACTGCACAAAGAATGAGGGCAAACCACCTGACGTGCTGGAATGTTGGGCAGGTGAGTCAATTAGAGATTCTGCAGCTTGTATGTGTAATCAGTAACCACACGGCATACACACAATAACCTTATCATGAGGCAAAGTGGTGAGGAGATTTTATTACTATTCCTTCACATGACTAATGGTCATCTCCTCACCTAAAATACTCAAGCTAAACCTGAGCACTTGTATTCATGGAATGGGCTCAGGGTGACTGTTGCACTGTCATGTGAACACGTGATCTGTTTTTTCATGACATACTGTATGCCAGCTGTGTTGGTAGGCTGATGATGTTGACATGTCTTTTAGCATTGAGGCCCTATATGACTACTATCATGACTGTGTGCTGAGGCAAATACACTGTTACTAGCTGGTAACTGGGCAGAATCCTTAGGAAAACTGTGCATGATGTAGACTGAAAATAATAACACGTCTTTATCCATGGTTGTAATAACCTGTAGAGTACAAATTTCCTGTGCCCCCGAGGGTCCTATTACCCCCTCCCACACTGTGTATGTCTATGTCTCCTGTAAGTGCCCACAGAGTGCAGCACACATGGCAGGCAGCTAGATTTTTTTTCCAGCACTACCCCGTCACAGATTTGCTCTGTGTTAATTACTTTGAGGTGTTAACTGCTTTGATTTAAACACCTTAAGGAGCTATTATTTGACTTCTAGAGTGTCTTAGTAGAGTACATTCTCTACTGTGCAGCCAATGAAATAATCACACACATACTTTGTTAACACATACTGCATGTTAGGACAAAAAGCTGGACATGTACATGAAGTCTGATAACACAGCTGTGGTGAAATGGGTGAATCTCCTGGAAGGACAACCAACAGCAGCACTCCACTAATCAGTCGATGAATAAGACTCTTACATTCTTCTTTACGTGAGAGATTTCAGTATTGACTTTAATTAGTTTTTAAAACGTCTTTTCACTTTGTCATCATGGGTTCATGAGTGTGGGTTGGTGACCAAAATGGAAATGTTATCCATTTGAAATTAAATCCACAACGCTAAAGCATAAAGTGAAGGGGGTTATTAAAGACTGCACGTAGCCTCGCTTTCATCCAAATAACTGAGTATTATTTTCAAATATATACTGCAGATACTGCCTGGAGAGAATTATTGGAAACTTGGAGAGAACTGAAGCAACTCTTTAAAATCATGTCACGCCCCCTCTGGTCAAAACTGCTCTGTCCACTGACGTAAAGCTATTGCCAACATTTTAAAACCTACAACTTAACAAATAACAATAATTACAAAACAATAAATACATTTTTAAAAAAAGAATCATCTCTTGTCTTTTTACCTTGAAGTCCACAGACAGCTGCGGTTTGTACTCGAGCGTCCACAGCGCTCGAACCAGCGACGCCAGCTGCTCTGTCACCTCTCCCCTGGCAGTCTGCGGCTCCTCTCCTCTCACCTCACCGTTCACTCTCCTGTGGCACAAATCCGACTTGTACTGGTCCAGCCCGAGGTACTCAGCCAGCAGGTCCGTGTTGCTGAGGCACTGAACCACAGCGTTCATGAAACAGGTGTTGCCGTGGTTCTTCAGTCCCAGCACTCCGGGTGTCTTGTCGCCGAAGCACCACGACAGCCTTTCTTTCACCGAGCCGTGAGAGGAGGACACTGTGGAGCTTTTCTTCACCGTCCCCTCTCTGGAGACCTGCGAACAGTCGTCTTTGAAACCACCCGTAGCGCTTTGCCCGAAGCCGCCGTCGTCGTCTTCTGCGTCCGGCGGTTCAGCGTCGCCAAAGTGCGCCAAAGTGCCCAAAGTTTTAAGGATCCTTCCCATGAAATTCCCAAAGGATCGCAACGATTTCCTCCTGATAAACCTCCCGGTTTTGTATTTCTTCTCTTTTCGCGTTGACGATTTGGGTTTCATGGGTTGTTTCCTTTCCTTGCTTTCCTTGCGGCTATCCATGGCTCTATTACTTAATGAGAGTGAAGGAGCATTAACAGGCTCTACAGTCGCACCTGTCTGCCAGGATGTCTAACCCCTCCTCCTCCCGTATTTCAACAAACCTTACCACTGAGGTGGCACCGACTCGGTGCCAATAAGGCACATGGTTACTGATTGTATCCCCTTGACATCCCGGTAATTCCCAGTACGCTGTTGTCACCAGTCCGTGCGTCTTGATAGGTGACGCTTTCTCCAGGAACTACACAGATGAGCTGCTTTGCTCCCTCCACATCGCAGGTTCAATTACACTTCCTCATCGATGGCTCTCTGTGCTGGATCATGCGCCTGGCGGTCTTTTACTCTCTCACCACCACCGCTATTCTGCTCTCCCTCCTGTCTGTGAAGCCACGACGTACAAGTCTGGAGAATCCTGACTAGTGCCTGTCCACCAGACATGAATTTAACTGACCTGGATTAGATCACTCTACAACCTCTGCTATGATAGTTTATCACAGTAGAAAGGTGTATAACGTGAGTAGGAAACCGCGTTCAGGCGGTCACACGCTGTTGCTGGGCTGGCAAAGGACATAAAACTTTACATGTTTTGTTTATTACACTGGGAACAAGGAAGTTGATACCTATAATAGGGGTCAAACACTGTAGCCTAAAACTGCCCCCTGCAGGACCAATCACCACATCACCTGTCTCAACATCATAAGAGCAGTGTGTTGACATTTGTTGAGATTCACTTTATAGTACACTCTGGGCAGATTCCTAAATTTCTCCATGACCATGAAGTTCCCGACATATGTACAGTATATGGGAAGTCACAAAGGATGAATTTTGATGGTGTTTTGGAGTATCACGACAATGCTGCTGCACAAAAAAAAGTAACTTCTAGAAATACTGCTGCATTTTTCGGAAAAAAACATCACAATATGCTTCACAAGCCAATAAATAATATACTGTATGATAAATAGAGTCAAGTTGAAAACAAATTACTACAGATGAGAACAAATATAAAGGTCAAATATCATTTAAAAGGTAATGATAACAGCTATACATAATTATCACCATGGACATAAATGTATACAAATGTGTACAAAGATACAAGTATAGACAATGCATACATCCACACACATCTATGAGTGTGACCATACAAAAACCTGTGATATAGTAAAATTACACAAATGCCATTGCAAAGAAAACAAGTTTTTACATGTTTGCTTGTTTTTTTCATTGCATAAAAGCTGAGAAAGACAGAAAAACAGAGTGGGTAGAACTCAAGTATTAAAAAATAGAATCAATTATGACTTTATATCACTGAAGGTTAAATAAGATGGTTTGGTTCTGCAGGGACCTAGAGAATCAAACTGATGTCTAAATGCTTCAGAATAAACACATTTATATAAACATTCATCATTAATCTAAACATGTGCATAAAAATGGACAGGCAGAGGGCACACTCACCCTGACTGAGGGTAAGAGGCTGTTCTCAACTATGTTGGACACCATGAGAGCTTCACGGGGAGTACTAGTATAGAAGCTTCACCTGGAGGATGTTCATTTCATTTCACTACTAATATCTCTGTCTTGCTATTGGTAAACATCAGTTATTTTAGATGCATCCATTCTTTGACTTCAGTAGAATAATTATACAGGGGGATGAGAATATTATGGTTATTATGGGTGGTGGGTATATATTGTTGTGTGTCATCTGCGTTACAGTGGTAAGATACATTCGATTTTTGCATAGATAACAAAATGGAAGCACCCAGGCTCTGAAGTGTTTAAAATAATTTTATGACAAATTAACATGTATCTGTAAGGTCATTAGTTACTTAAGTAAGAGTGCTGTCTCTGTACTGTGTGTAGAATGAAACTCTGACATTTACAGTAGCAATATGTTCCTATTTATGCTAAAGAGACTATCCACATCATGCTGTTGAAATAACTTGTCTGTAACACACCAGCATTTACACATAGATGTATCCTATAAATAGCCTGGCTATTCTCTGTATGCACATTAATGCAGCTGCCTGCTACTATACCACTGAAGCTCCAGAGAAAAATGGATGACACAGAACCATTTGGCCAGACATGCTATGTGCAATAAGGACTTTCAATGGGGATCCAGTGTCTTTTGTTCTATATTCAGATTTTAATCATCTGAAGCTTAATTTCACAGTTCACTAGCAAAGATTGAATTTAGTGAGCCAGATGTGCTGATTTATTGTAATAGTCAGGGCCTCTATTCAATATTTCCATTACTCCCCTGATGTTCTTTTTCTAGCATTGTTAGGAAACATGTGCACATGATACACTTTCATACAAATAAACTAATTCATTATCAGACTTTTATTTTATGCATTACTTTTCACTTATACTGCACTCCTCTGTCCATAGGCAAAAAGTGGAAAAGGCTGAATACAGTTCATACTGCAGGGTTGTTATTTTGCTTTTGGAGGGAAGCAGAGGTGAGTTATTAATCATTTAGATTAGCCTTTTTGAAGAATGGACCAGAGAAAATGATAGATGCTTTATGTTGTACACTCTTCACCTCACTCTTTAACCCTTTTCCTTCAGGGAATCACTATTGATAGAGTACCTGACCAAAAATCTGGTTCTTCTTCTTGTCTCTTCAGTACCAGATAGATGAATCATTTCGTTATGCATTTGATGTTCTATGTAAATTAGCCTGGTTTTTACATTCTGGCTTCATCTGCATTGACAAAGTGTAAATTCCAGTACGTTGAGGTAGATTATTAAATTCATGTGAAGTGCTGCTCTGTGAATTTCGACCTTACATTGCCCAGGAAATGTAATATTTTTACTACTGTACATAAAGTATTTTCACTGCTGATAAAAAAAACAAGTCACTGGTGCTTAATCAAACTACATTTATTTGGTAACATTCTGCAATGTTAATTTAATATTGTTGAACTTGAAGTCAGAGGAAGATTAAGGAAGACACACATCTGTACACATTTGAGAATGAGTGTGGAAGTACTGCATTAAAAATGTATATTGCATCCAGAGTAAAAAAAAGAGTCACATTAAAGGGAGGAAGGATGAGGGAACCTCCATCTGAGAATGGCTCCATCTGCACTGGTGCTGATTAAGGTGCGACTGTTGGAGCAGATCTTAATGCTGGTGATACTGCCACCATGAGCTATCCCCATGTGGGTGACTACTCCTTCCATGTAGTCCCACACCTTCACCAGCTTGTCATCTCCACCTGGCACGAAAAGAAAAAAATAAATCAATAATAAGAAAGAAATTTGAGAGAATGTATTGTTGTGTCATGATAGGAGATGAAAACAAATACTGGCAAAGTTATACATTTGGTAGTATCTGAGAAAAAAAAAGCCTCGTGAGAAGTAACACAGACATATCAAGATCAAGAAAAATCTAATTATTTAATGACACTGATCTTTAACTGAAAGAAATTTCCCGAAACTGTCTTTACAGAAAATTAGTAGATTCCCTGTGGATTTACTTTTGATTGAATTAGACTGACTGAAAATGTACTAAAATGAGCCAGAGGACCAATATAAAATGC
The DNA here is from genome assembly GCA_034779795.1 of Ctenopoma multispine. NCBI lineage: Eukaryota > Metazoa > Chordata > Actinopteri > Anabantiformes > Anabantidae > Ctenopoma > Ctenopoma multispine. The sequence continues at coordinate 14,559,897 of JAUYWH010000001.1, forward strand.
AGAAGTGCAATAGCCCATACCTGTCACAAAGTATTTGCCATCCTGTGAAATGTTCATGCCATTGATGGCCCCAGACTTCGAGCCCTCTAGTTCTCTGATGGCAGAGCCATCATATACATCCCAGTAGGCAACCTGAGAAAAGTGTTAACACAGAAACTCTGAAATGTAGTTGCAATATTTATTTATTTATTTATTTTATTTATTATTTATTATAATGTGTTGGTACCACAGACCCATTGAGCATCTTTCTTGTTATTAAGTTATAAATCACAAATTATGCATCATATATAAGTACTTAATACAGTGGCCTTTTGAGTTTTTTGCTGCACTTTGAAATATAGTATTAATTACTATTAATACTATTGGTTTGATCGAGTTGTTGTACAGACATCTGGCTTACTACAGGAATGATGCCATGTGTCTTTGTATGTTTGTTCTGCTATGGTTGTTTCATTGTATTACATAATCATATACATGCTGTACCATTTCTATTGGTACTGGTATTTGTGTAGTACACCTCAAGATATCATGTTTTGTTATTGCAGTGGATTGAAATTTGCAGGTCTATGGTCAGATCACCCCGTCATACACACTCCCAAAACCACGTCTGCTTATCTGAATGAGATTTAATCATCCCTAGGGCTTAACAGCTGTCAAAGTATAAAGTCTCACAAAAGGCAATTGTTAGCTGTTAAGTTATTTATAGTACAGGCAGCAAAAACATCACAGTACCACACACCAACAAGAGTTCTTTGTTGTTATTTATATGACCAAGTCGAATAGCTGAGTAGAGATAAAAGAGGGGCTAGGCAGATTCAATCATTAAACTGTGTTTTTGTATGAATGAGTCTCTAGTAGAAGGCACTAATCTCAATCCCAACGCATGTTAAAAATATAAAATTTGTAAAACACAGACTGAAAAGATTGTACTTTAAAGTCAGTTAAGTGTTAAATGTACTATACAGCCTGACTGCTAACACACAGTGTACAGAAGTTCACTTCTAAATTAAACAAAAGCATACGCATTGTCGTGCAGGTTGGCTATGTGTAAAAGGAAGTTCTTGTTCCACAGAGCTGCTTGTTTATGAGAACAGCCTCGGAGACAGGATTTCATATCTCTGCACAAAGACAGTGCCTATAATGCATTATGGTGGTGGGGGTGGAGGGTAGAGTATATACGCAATCTCACACAGACATATCGAATATTGTTTATATGGTTATAATGGAATGAAAGAGGAACATAAGACTGAGTGACTACAGCAAAAAAGAGTGCTATTTATAGTTTCACAACTGCAGAGTGATTCTAAGGCTCATAAGGGCAATAAGCTGCTCACAAGAGCCACAGAAGCGTTTTTTTAAGAGTCCACATTGTTCTTCTGCCTTAGACTGTCTTATAAAGATGGAGCACTTGCTGATAAAAAAATTCTACACAACATTTTTGGAAAGATAATTTAGGAAAACAAAGCCACAACCAGATGAAACATGGTCCAATATAAACACTAAATAGAAATTTCAGTATTTTTAAACTGATACTTAAATCACAATATAAAGGCTTACAGCTATACGAATCACACTAATTCATTCAGCTGATCTGTGTGTTGTATTTACCAACATGAAAACAACCACTAACAAAAATACTACTAGACTACTTCTGTTGGTCTGTGAGAAATCAGACTAATGTTTATAGACAGTTTTCTGTTTATCTGAATATGACAAAAGTGACTCTAACACTCATTATTCTCCTTATGTGATCTTGCATTTATTCCTCCTTGCCACAGTCAAGACCTCTCCCTCCTCCCTAATCTCAATTCAGCAACTTATTAGAGACTCCCACCTGTGTGAGTTGTCTTGGCCCATCTGTGTTCTCGCTACCTCAACCAGGGAAACTTGCCCACAGCCACAACATGGGCCCCCAGGAAATTAATTACATGCAGCAAGCATAAGGAGGTCTGAAAGTCAGGTCTACTGCTGGTACTGCTCATTTATAATTAGAAAAGACCTGAGTTCACAACCAGAGTACACTATCCTCTGCTAAGGTCCACCATTAGGGCCTTAGGGTAATAAATTCTTTAAGAATTCAAGGCAAACAAATCATCATTATCAGTTATAATTCCTATTTAAGTTCACATTGTACAGCAAGACAACTACATTTTAAATGTGTTAGCTATTAACACTTTCCCATTCTCCTATTAGCAAATCAGACATTAACAGGAAACCCTATAAACCCTAAATAAAATGGGAAGAACGTCATCACTATATTTTCTCTACTCATCATCATCAACCTTCACAGATTATATCATACTACAGCCTCTCCCTGACCCTCCAATCCTCTAGTCTATTTGTTTTCTCTTGGACACAGTTTCTCTGTACTACCCACTCCTAACTCACAGAGGCATGCTGGGATGTAATGAAAGGTGGGGAATAAGGGAAGGCGATAGAGAGCACTGGTACTTGTTCACCCAGACAGAGCACCAGTGTCCTGGGATGAGCAGATGGTGAATCTGGCTGGCACTTGGGTGGCACAGGCACATCCACAGGAAGGCACGAACACCACAGCACTCCGCTCTATCTCTCTTCTCTCCCCTCTTCCATGAATCCCTTTTTCTCACTCTCTCCACTCACTCAGCGCAACCACAGCGCTGCGTTAATCAGCACAACTTGTCCTCACCTCTCAGTGTGCAGGGGAGCCAGCATTACGGGTCTAGTGTGTGGCTGGGTTCAAGGAGTGTGGATGAAGAGCACAATCAAAGACACAAGTGTTTTATTCTGCTGCTGTGAACTTCTGACCGTATGTAAATAAGTTGTGCTGAGTTAATCAAAATTACTCCCAAAATAACAGATTTAAAAGGCTGAGTGTTTTCGCCACAGTGACTCGCAGCCAACACAATGGTTTAATTATGCTAAGCTGAGAAACAAATTACAAGCTTTTCAGACTAATCTATGGACATGTAAGTGTGTGTGATTGTGCATGTCTGTGCTCCTCTGTGCTGATCTTCACAGAGCTGCAGGCTTTTCACTAATGCTCAGAGTGAAGATTATAATAACAATGACAGCATAATGAGACATCTAGATTATGACTGTTGAGTGCCAGTCTCTTTGCACCCTGAGGGATTTTCAATCACTACAATGACTATATTTTTTTCCTGTGAGGCATGACTGCTGAGTCCCAAAGGTTTCTTTTTTTCGCTAACCAACGTACATGTCACTGTATAAAGCCAACTAAAACACTGGCCCACCCTAATAACTGGATATACTAGTTGGACTTTACATTATCTTAAAGACGAGAGAATTTTACTGCACTGGGTAGTGATTGGTACTAGGCCAAGCTGACAGTGTTGGCTGGACATGGGACGACATAACCTTAGATCTCTGATAGAGCTACCAGACTCAGGTTTTTATGTCAGAGAAAACATGTTGTGTCTTTTATACACAGTGCCTATCTATATTTTATAGCGCTGGGAAGGACAGTTAGACAATGTTAAATGCTGCTAAATATTTAGGTGCTGTTTTTTACCTTGCTCCTTCCTCCCCTGCTCCACTTGTTCTAGACTCATCATCATCACCTGGTTTTAAATAATTTCTCATAAAATCTCTTCTCTTCTTTTTTCTTGTCTGTGCACACGACCTATGCATACCAGACATTCAGACAATTTACTGGAGAGCGCTAAATAAACTCAGAGTCAAAGGTTGTTGTCTATGGCCAAACCATTTCTGTCGGGGTATTATTGACAAGGACAATTATGAAGTAATAAAAAAGAAGTACTTTATGTCACTAAAATATTGAATATTTGTTTCCACAAATAGTTTTATTTATATTTAAAAATTATTCCTCCCGATAATTTATTGGGTTGGGCTCCCAGGTCTCCCCCCCGTGGGCTCGGGACAAGTGACCCGTTTGCCCTCCCCCCTTTCGGCAGCCGTGATTGATAGTATTGCATATCCAAAAGACATACCTTTCTGTCTGTGCCACTAGTGATGATCTGGTACTCCTCTGGGTGGTAGCACACTGTCCTGAACACTGTGTTGGCGATCACCATTTGAAGACTCACAAATCGCCTACAGGAGGAAAAGTCACAACACAAGAGAGAGGAGGGTGAGTTTCACAGGTGTAGCAATAGCCTTGAAAAATCATATGTGCTCGATATGCCATTACCAGTGACATTACCAGTTAGACATTTAGGCTTTTGTCTGTCTGCATGTACATCCACATCAATGTGTTAGTAATCATACAAAAAAATCCATGTTATTCTTCATGCACACATACAGACTACTATCAACTAAAGTAATTGAAAGGCAATAGACAGTGAAAATATGCAAACACATAAAAATTATTAAAGATACGATTCTCCTCACTCAAAAAACCCATGGGTTAAAAGACTTAGAGCTTTCTTTATAAAGATACACCAGATATCTTTTTATTCTTTCTGTACCAGCCAGACGCAGATGAATAACTTGTTTCTCTCTCATTGCAGCTCAGACCTCAGGGCAGCACTCTCTATTATCCACTGTCATCTCACTTCTTATTTGCTTTCTGCTGGCTATGTAATGTATATTATCAGCAAATATCTACGGTGATGTTGATGTTTTATGCCCAGTTAACAAGGCACTCAATTCAATTCAAATCACCTGCTCTCAAAATAGACCAAGATGAGTTTCAGAAAAATTTTATTTATTTGTCATCCACTTTGATATACGTGGCTTTGCCAGGGTGTACTCACTGTCATACTAACAATGAATTCCTCAAGACAAAGGTAAACATAAGATAAATGTTTAAAAATAATCAATACTGCTTAAAATGGCACGCATGTGTTTGAGTCCAAGTGTGTGCGGGGATACAGATGGGCTACTCACACTATGTCCCAGATGATGCAGGCACCATCAGAGCTGGCAGTAACACACTCTTTGTCGTCACTCTTGATTTTTATACAAGCAACAGTGGCTTTGTGCTCTTTCATTGTCTCCAGTAGCCTATGGCCACGTGACTGCAGCTCCCAAACACGCACCTACAACAGGTGAAGCCAAATTCATTCAGCCTTATAGGATATCATTTTGTACATCACATACAATGATTAATTAAACTGTCAAACTGTTATCTTACTGTATACTACACTGTTCAAACACATCTTAAAATGCACAATACAGTATTTTTAGTATTGTCTTATACAGTATGATGGACATTTTTTTTACCATCTCACTACCTGCATTTACCAGCTCCCTCTGGACCTGTCTTACACAAAATTATTATTATTATTATCTATAAGCTTTTAATGTCTCTGTAATCAGAAACATTATTCCATCTTTAACTATATGTTGTTAATTAAAAGAATGAGACTGACTCACCGAAATCAGTGAGAAATGTAACTTTATAGTGAAGAATTCTAGTGTATTGCTTTGTGTTCCTATTAAACAACAACACTGCACCATTTATAAAACAGTAACAGATTTGAGGTGTCTTTCTGTTATGTGTACTGACCTGCCCCTCGCCCCCTCCACTGACGATCCGCTTGCAGTCCCTGGTGCCAGCGATGGCTGTCACACCCATTCTGTGTGCATTGTGAATGATGAGCATCACTCGGCCACTTTCCGGCGCAAACACACGAATCTTACCATCATTCCATGCTAGAAGGCAGTGAAATCTATTTTTAACAGTCTGCTATCAAGAACATTAATTTGATCCACTATGTGAAATAGTATCATTTTAGTGGAAGTAGGTAACTTGAGAAATGTGTTGCAGTTTCATGCACTACAGTAACCAAAGAACAGATATCATTGTGCTGAACTACAGCCTTGCAGATATAATTCTCTGATTCCCACCGCTGATGATGCTATGTCCATCAACCATGAAGTCCAAGGCATTGCAGGTCATATTGGGAACAGTGATGCGCAGTAGCTCTTTGGGCTTGTCTATGTGCCACAATCTGATGTCCTCCATAGAACAGGTTGCAAACAATTCAGATGTTCCACTAGCAGGAGAACAAATAGGAGAGAGACATAGAATGAACATTAAGTGAATACCAGAAAAATAATATGGTTTAAATACATTACCCATGTATTTGTATATAAATCAGATTTATGTCCAAATACCTAACAATATACTTCTCTGAAAATACTGACTTTCTAAGCTGGAGCAACACTGCAAAAACTGCTTTTCTTACATAGTATTTTTGTATTGATTCCAGTCCAAATCTCTAAAAATTCTTAAATCAAGATGCATTTACTAAAGTAGTAAAGGGCCATAAGATATTATGTCTTGTTTTCTGGGGAAATAAATCAAAATTAAGTGAGTTGTTGCTTAAAAAAAGCAAAATTATCTGCCAGTGGGGTAAGAAAAATTATCTTGTTTTTTGTTTGAATTAAGATATTTTTTCTTACCCCACTGGCAGATAATTTTGCTTTTTTTATTATTTTTAGAGATTTGGACTGGAATCAAGACAAAAATACTAAGTAAGAAAAGCAGTTTTTGCAGTGAACATGGATGAGGCATTCACATGTCACCCTCTAGTGAACACAATGGGGTACTGTGAAAAATGAGATGTTTGGGAATCATCACTTTCAATATTCATATAATTTTCTATAAACAAAAACACACTTAAACTCCAATGCAGTGTTTGTGTCTGTCTTTGTAAAACTTTAAGTAAAAGAGGAAACTTTGAAAAGAACCTGGGAGTAAAGCGCTGTTTCCATTGGGCAAATATAACAACAGCCTGAAAACAATGCATTAGACATCAAACAGCAATACAACAACAACCTGTCATATATACTGTACATGTGAACAGGCAACTGGCCCCACGCTAATGTCTTTATTCCATATATATGTGCATGTTGACTAAATTAAAATAATGAATTTCCAAAACACAGCCATTAGCTTTACAGATTTTAAATGGCATATCATAAATACTTTTATCTTGTCTAAATCCAGGACATAGTGATCTTTTTACAGCTTGATGGAATTTTGTTTATCTTACTTCCAATCAATTTAGGATGCACATTTCTCTCTTTCTTTCAAATAAAAGCTGAAAAGATGCTATATTCCAGTTTACCCACACTGGTGGGTCTCAGTTCCAAACCATTAAACCTTAACAGATGGTAAATATAATTTGTGACAGGTGATTTTGACCCCTTCGCCCTTACTTGTCTGACTGGCACTTACAAAGCTATGGCTACATCCTTGACAGCACTGTTGTGGCTAGTAGATATGAGTTCAGGTTTGAAATCCTGATAACTGAAGTGGTACATCTGAGCAGCTTCTGTCCCAACAAAGAACTGCTGGCCCTCTCCTCTTAAAGCAATCGAGGTCACCCCTTTCTCCAGCTGGACTTCCCTATTGTGGGAGAAGAGGAGCATTGTATAATAAGCACAGTAAAACCGTCTACCTTACACCGATACCTTGGATAGTTGCACACAATGTGTTGTTACCAAATTAAACATTTCTATGGGCCATATTCAATAAATGATACAGTTGAACGACTCACTTAAGGGTCTTAAAGTTAGTCCTGGAACACAGAGCGAAAGTGCCAGATCCAGAACCCACAAGCAGGTCACCAGACTTCATCATCCTTAGGACGCTGACACCCTGCACAGAAAAGCAACAAGTACACGAACAAGATCTTTTCAAATACCTAGTTCTTTGGTGCAGACTGAACCAGCTGTCTAGAAAGACCTGGTGAGCTTTGTCATGTTGCAGCTCTACCTGAATTAGTTCCAGAAGCATAAGTACAAGTCTCCATTCCTTATATGGTGAATAAGACATTAAACAGAACTTAAATATTAGTAGGTCACAAATATACCCACAAGAATATTTAGATTCGTAATGATGGATTATATGAAATACATGACATTATATTTCCAAAGGAGCATTCCACCAAGCTTAATCTGCTCAATAAATGTAACAAACCTCAGATAAAGTCAAGTGAGCAGGAGCTGAAATTACGTTCACATGGGCCAACTGACATGTAATGAGCTGACCTACCAGGCTGTATTTTGTTTTAACTGGACCACAGTCACTCAGAAGTCTTGTCCTCAGATTGATTTTCATTATGTCTCCACTGGTGGTGCCACAGTAAATGAACTGATCATCCTCTGAAATCTGTGCAATATATATAAACAAGTCAATAAGAGCAATCCTGACATTTCTGGTCTACTAGAAGTTGTTTCCAAATTAAATAATATTATATTACCATATTATTCTATGGTGTTTTGGTGTACCTTAAAGGAGTAATTCTTACGTATTTTTTTACTAACTGTACTATATTAAGACGTAGAACCTTAGTATAAAGGTAAAGTGTTAGGTAAACGAACCCATGTTAATTTACATAAACTGTCAGGGTGGACTCATCTGGCCACATACCTCTATGCATTTCACAATCCTCTTCAGCTTTCCTGTTTGGCACTCTGTGGGTCTGATCTTCCTGTTAGCGAGGTCTAGCTCCCAGACACTCAATGTTCCGCTTCAAAGAATACCCAGTGATATTAAAAATCTTTACGAGAGTACCAAGAATGGCACATTGACTACTGTTGAAGGACTACCATAGTAGACCCCATTCACTCACCTCCCGGCAGAAACAAAGAGATTCTCATTTGTGTTCGAGTATTTCACGGTGAAGCAGTGACCAGCACTGTGAGATGAAGCTGGGCTCCCACAAATGGCTTGCTTGGTTTCAATATTCCATACCACTATGCTGAACAAAAGTCAAGAAACATCTCATCCACAAGTCGAGGGACTTTAAATACTGTGTGTTTATTTCTGAATACAAGCACAACTTTCTAATTGGACAGCACTAACCAAACTTGGTGTTTACCTGCCATCATCCTGACCTCCTAGGGACACCAGGTACTTGTCATGGGGAGAAAAGGCCAGTGCCTCTACTTTAGCCTGATGGAGCTGCAGCTCAGCATAGATGGTCCGTTGCACATAGTCCCAAATAATTATCATAGCCTGGGAAAATACATTTGACTTTTCGTTATAAATGTTAGATGATAATTGATGATTAAATGAGCTGACATAATCCGTGTTATACACTTTATATTAGGACAATGTATCTTAGCTACAGCTACCTTAAACCCCATGAAGGTGACCTGTCCAGATGCAATGTGTAAGCCACTATTGGACACTGAGATACAGGACACATTGTTTGTGTGTCCGTGCAGGAACTCCTGCTTGCCATCATGGATTCTCTTCAGAATAACTGTGCAGCCCAGAGGATAGATGAGGTGCTCTCTGTCTGGGTGAACTCTCAGGCCAGAAGTCACGTGTCCTAATCAAACATGTAGCATAGTACATATGACACAAGATTAACATGTTTTAATACAGAAAGAAAGATACATTTTGTGATCTTCATCCTGTTTCAAAAGTCTAATAATCCAACCAAGTAAACTACCAAAATGTAGTTGAATATTTAAGATATTACAAAGTCATACTTACAGTATATAGTCGTTATTAACAGTCAATTTTGAAACAATTGTTTGTTGTTACAAAATAGGAGCGTAACGTTAATGTTTCTTGAAAACCTACCGTTGAACCCAATAGCAGCCTCCAGTTCAAGCTGCGGCCCGTCGTGTGTTTCAAGAGCCATGTGTGCAAATCCCAAACTTTCTCCTTAAAGTGTTATGTCTACTTTCGCAGATTAATAGACGAGACGTGCAGGAAAACTAAATGTATTCGCTGTTCACTCAAACAGGCCTCAGCTACGCCAAACAAACGTTGCCAAGCAACGCTTCAAACAGTTAAAGTGCGACGTTTCGCTGTCATTGGTTGGCGAAAGCTCCACGTTGCCTTCACGTGCTTTGGGAAATTTCACCACTAACAGGTGTCACACGAAATCTTTAAGATAAACATATCAATGGCAATTACACTAACTTAAATTAAACTATTGTTTCTAGTTCTGCTGGAGTTTAGCCTCTGACCAACAATCCAGAAAAGCAGAAATCTAAAACAAAACAAAAACACATGACATGAAACTGTTCCGTTTACACTCAGGCTACAATCATAATTTGGGACACAATAAAATACATTTTATTACTAATCATTATTTAATAAAGACACGTAACTGTGTTTTATTTAAAGTATATACATTTTTTGAGAGTGAGTTTCATAGGTTCTCTTTACATCATTATCAGCAAAATAAAAATACATTGAAAACATGATTGTAGGGGACCGAATGTGTTTGCTGTTCCTAAGCAGTTATAACTATTACATGTGTCCATTTATTCACAGTAAGCTACCATGTATGCTGATGGTGTCACAAATAATATAAACGGAATCCAAAACATCACATTATTATATACTATACCACATCCATACTAAATTAAATAAAAATATCTGAAAAGGACAAAGTTGTTGTTTTTTAACATCACACAACTCAGACTATAGGAAAAGAGCTGTAGAGGTACTTCTCTGCAACTAATTGGCGTATATTTAACCATTCTATTTTTGGCGTTTAATTGTTTATGATGGGCAACAGGCTGACAAAAAAAATCACTGAGCTAACTGACTGCACCATGCACAAAATATCATGTTTATGTACTTTCTATTGTGGTATTAAAATGAACTACCTGACTGCATCAGATTAGGTATCATTTTAGAGATACACTTCTCATCATACTTACGCAAGACTAAACAAATTGTCTGCACATTCATTCATAATAATGCCACATTGATGTGGCTTTGATCAATAACAATAATGGGTGGAAAAAAAATAGAGCCCTGTACTAAGAATCTCTAATTGACGTTTTGTTGGCAGTTAACAAAGCAAGTGGCAAGATGAATCATCACAAACCTTCAAACATAATTTCTCAATGCACTAAAAGTCTGTACATTTTACCTTGACTGTGGCTTGTAGAAAAAAGCTTATGATGAAATTGAATCTTTAATGACAATTCTACATCTCTTCTCAGCTCTCAGGATTCTCAGAAGGTCCTTCAATGCTTAGTATATCTTGAGATGCATCCATAGACAACTGTCTGTGTGTGTGTGTCCTCCGGTGTCTACTTAGAGAATGGCTCCATGAAAACTTGCGACCACAAGTGAGGCACGTATAGGGTTTTTCTCCCGTGTGTGTCCGCTGATGTTTTGTCAGTGACTTGTATCGTGTGAAGGTTGCTCCACATTCATTGCAAATGTATTTCTCTGACTTAATATGAACATTTTGTTCATGTTCCTTCATATTGCCCAGCTGCGAGAAGCCTTTACCACACACAGGGCATAGATGTGGTTTCTCCCCTGAGTGTGTCAATCCATGAATATTCAAATCCTGACGAGAATAAAATCCTTTACCGCAAATAAGGCATTTGTACGGTCTTTCCCCTGTGTGGCTCCTCATGTGTCTTTTAAGCCCTTCTGATCGGGAGAAGCAGCTCTCACACAAAGTGCATTGGAAAGGTTTCTCTCCTGTGTGGGAGCGGAAGTGCCGACGAAGTTCTGAGGCCTTGAAAAAACACATCCCACAGTCTGCGCAGCAGTGAGGCTTTTCTGGCTGCTCCTCGTGAGTCTTTTCATGTGCTTTGCAGTGGCCTGACTCAGAGAATCCTTTTCCACACACTGAGCAGGTGAAAGGCCTCTCCCCAGTGTGCATTCGCTCATGACGGACAAGTTTGTTAAGTTTATTGAATGTCTTCATGCAGAATGAACACTGATGAGGCACTTTTGGTTTCTTTGAGTGCGTGTGCTTATGCCTCTCTAACCTGGACGGCCTGTTGAATACTTTTCCACAGTCAGGACAGGGGTGCTTGTTAGTCCTGTTGTGGCAATTCTGATGTCGGATCAGCTTCTCTTGTTGTGTAAAACTCTTATCACAATGCTGACACTGATGAAGAGTCTTGGGCTTCCTCAGGTGCACAGGTTTATGCCTCTCTAGTTTTGATGGTCTGTCGAATATCTTTCCACACGTGGGGCAAGGATAACACTTGTCTGATATGTTGCTCTCTGGCTGTTTGGAGTTCTCCAGCTCAGTGGGAGTTGAGGCCTCATTGGAATCAGATTCTGAGATTACCTCCACAACAACTTCTCTGGGACCTGCAGAATAATGACATGAAAGAATGCGTTGCTCAACAAATTGACTGATGATTGGATTGACTTGTTATGTTAAACGTTATTTGTAGAGTTAGTGTTTAAACAAAGAAAAATGTGAGTATTAAATAAGCAACAACACTTACTTTCCTCTGAAGATTCAGTTTTAGACCCAGTTGCAGTGTCTGGGCCCATGACTTTAGCCTATTCACATACAACATAAAACAGATTTGGGAAATTTTTTGTCAGTATTGCAGTACAGTGATTCAGTTTTGTTTTTTAACATGTGTCATACAGCCTGAGATTAGTAGATTTTGGACAATGACACTGACCTTTGGCAGTTTAAAAAATCAGATATATAAACAAACCAATTAATTAATAAATAAACATATTGGCCGATAACTTTTACATAAAGAACTAGATATGTATGATTATTTATGCTTTTTCTTTTTTAGCTAAAATACATACGTTAACATTTTACTGTTAAAAAACTCGACTCACCTATGCTCTCTGTTGGACAGTATGCAGAAATTATACTGGTTCTAAATTATCTCAGATGTACACTGACATTTCTATGCTGCATGTCCTGTTAGTTAATGGGCAATGCAGATACTCATTAATCTGCAAAAAACAATTAGTCATCTATACAGTAGTCCGGCCGATCATGTAGCACGGAGCATGCAAAAGATCACGTAATCAAAGTCAAAGAAAATGTGTTTAATACAAGTTCAACACGAACCTGTTAGAAACATGTTTTGCAGGACTGCGTTTGTGTGAGTAGTGGTTTCTTTTGACTTGTGTGTTTAACAATCAAGACAACTCAGACGAGTATATGGAAAAAGGAAATATACTCTTATGCTATTAGCCATCACTGAGTGAAGTTTTACGCGTTATTTAACTGTTTCTTAGTAAAAGCATGCCATGTTAATGATGTGAGCGAGAAGTTAGGCAGTGATTAAACTAGGTATGAGTAGGGCCACAGTGTGCCCTGTGACAAATACCCATAATCTCTTGAGCAGTCATAAAAGCTCGTGAGGCTGAGATAATGCAGTTAATTGCTTTTTGCTAGTAATATATATGATTCAGACTTCTGCGTATATGTATCTAAAACTAAGAGGCACACGCTGGGGCTAGTTGCAGATATTCAGCTACAACTAAGCTTAAATGTTTACAATTGTGATATCGCCTTTCAACAGAAAAACGCCGACTGTACTGCAACTAACAACAGCTACCTTATCTATAAACTGGCTTTACAAGCAAAGTAATGAGATCTAAGACACGCATGTGTAAAAAGAGCTAACGTTAACGTTTAGGTAACGTTGGCTAACTTATCCAAGCTAGCGGTGTAGCTAACGTCGTCTCGTTATCTTACTAAGCCGTATAAGATTCTACAAGGCATATATGATTCAGTCCCACCTCTCTAACAGTAGTAATCCTTAAAAGCGAAGATTGTCATTTGTCATTTTTCCCACAACTTTTCAAACTTAACGTAACTTCACATTTAAAGATTGCTAGTCGCTCCAGATGCTGCACAAGCTGTTCCTGCGTTAGCTAATACCTGCATCCCTGCGTGATACGTTCAAACGCTCAACGTAAGTTCCGTAAGTAAAAGCTGTAAACGGAAGGTTTATTGCGTTTTTTTATTGTACAGTTGTTGCAGCACACGTCTGTTCTGTGCCGTGCCTTTAACCCTTCTGTTGTGTTAGGGTCAAAATTGACCCGTTTTCAAGTTTAACTGTGTAAAAAGTACACTTTCCTTTTT
>JAUYWH010000001.1:14573762-14587410 GCA_034779795.1 Ctenopoma multispine
CATTCTATAAGAAAAATAAATATATTTAGTGAATTTAAACAGTTTTTGCAATCAAAAACGAGTGGTATATTTTAAAAAACTGTGTCTGTGGAGCCAACGAAAAAACAATTTACACACTGGTTCCATTAATATGAATACATGCTAAGCCAGCAATTAGCTGAAAAACATGGTGATTTTAAGCATTTTCAAGCATTTTTAAATCATGGGTCCAAATGGACCCACTAACACCACAGGTGTAAACAGATTTCTAACACAACACAAGTGTTAAAACAATGACAAGATTAAGCATTTTGTACACACAATTCTTTATTTTAAAAGAGTAAAAACTCACATTGTACACGTCCAAACCATATATTGACTTACAATGTCAATCCAATTGTGTTTTTGGTGAACTATAAAATAACAATCGAATGTTTAGAGGTTATCATATATATATTACAAAGCTGCTTTTCCCACAAAACGATTATGTCTACATTGCAGAACACCAGATATCAATACACTTAAAAGCTAGATTTTTCTGTTCTGGTTAACATCAGATGATGTAGCGTTAAATTTGCAGTGGACAACTCTCTGGTATCGGGTTCAGCTTGGTCCTCTCTGGTAACTTCAGGAAAAACTGGTTCAGTGATTTCCAGGTAGAGATTTGTGAGAGAGGCTCCCTATGATGTGAACAATCATTTATGGGGGCTGGTAAACACACTGTATATGATACAATGCTGTATAAATAAATTTAACTTGACAATATGTGCATTACACAAAATAAATATTCACAATAATACATATTCATAAAAAAACATTTCTAACAAGACAACATCTAGAAAAAAATGGTTCACGGTTTACTAAACAATGCAGTTTAAAGTTCAAAGACTGTTCTGACATTATTTTACAAAGAGGGAAGACAGTGAGAGACGGAGATAGAGTTCTGGATGCCCCAGACTTCCAGGGACTGGATCTTAAAATGTCCTTTGCAGAGGGGGGCACTCTTGAATGTATCACAAGATTCTGAGTATCCTTCCTCAAGATCTTCCTGTAGACAGAGAGCATGGCCCCCATCACCACCTAAGAGTAAACACACACAGCACATCAGCAGTGCATACTTCCTGGTAAAAATCCTGCTGTCAAATGAAGTCGCTGTTTGTCTGAGGCCTAAGGCTTTACTCTTTAAATAATATACTGAACTGACAAACCGATAATGAGCTGATTGTCACTGGCTGATATGAATATAGAGGCTTCTTGTTCCTTGGGTCTCTTCGATACTTTGGCAGTCATGAGTTCTTGTGATGGGGAAGCAAAGGAGATCGTCAGGTAGCGGGGATCCTGGCGAGTACCAGCAGTACAGGTGAGAATTTTGGTATCTGGGGTGTAGCCCATGGAGGAGGTGCTGCTATTGGACACCTGGGAGGAGGTAGAGTTGGGGGCTTGAACCTGCTGAGAGGAAGCCCGTCTGGTCATAATGCTGACCATGGCCTGCTGGTAGCGCTCCATGCTAGGACGAAGCTAAAAGTGTAACCATGTAATAAGCATCATAGTTTACAGGGAATAACAGTAATTGGCAATAAAGATATGCTGAATAAAATGATAATGCAATATGACCTACAGTAAAAACAAAGCATTCCCCAGTTCCAAAATATTTAAGTCCCTCAGAGTCATGCTTTCTTCTTTCTATCATATCCGTTGACAGAAAGGCGCCAAAGACCTGAGAAATGAGAATGTTTCAGTACCATCCAAAATGTATTATACAAGCTAATGATCATCATTATCAGCATTAAGACATCAAAGGTTCAAATTTTAACATTAAAAAGACAAAAGCACGAATTATCAGATGTATCTTGATATTAATTATGTTATCTAATGTTACCTCCTCATCCTCAGTTTTGATCATCAGGATTGTTGGGTGGTGTCCCTCCACAAGTGAGTAAAATCTACAGTATGTAAGAAACATTGTTCCATAAACTAAAGTGTCTCTAAAACAAGTTCATAAACAAATATTATGTTGACACTATATTTCTGGGCCGTATATTATTTGATATTATTTGATTCAAGAGGAAATGTAGTATATAATTAAGAGGAGCATATTCAAGATAAGGTCATAAAATGTCTTTTCATGTAGTTCACTTAAGAGATGTTTGGTTATTTCAGAAACGATCATTTCTACTTAATGCTAAACACTCATTTATTATTATTTGTTTCAACTACATGTATTTTGCTGTATAAACATTTGCCACCACTGAACGTTAAGCAAACATGTTGATAATGGAAACACACTGCATCTCTCTGTTAAAGTAACTATACCCGATTTTCATTTTATTAGTGTTGGCACATGGTGTTGAACAGTTTTGACCCATGATGTCCTGTCCTGATTTTATAATACATGTATTAAAAGTAGAAATTCAAAGACATAAAGGGTTATTATTGACATTTTTAATAATCTGTAGAGTAACTTGAGCTTTTATCGTTACAGATGTTTTCTTAGTGACATTAAAGTACTGAACAGGTGTTACTTACGAGGCAAGACTTTTTCTGTGTTCTTCTGTACTAAATACTCTAAAGGGGCTGAAAAGGGCAAAGCGCTCAGGGATCCAGGCCCAGACAACTCTCATCTCAGTCCCTGTCACCACACTGGAGCCAAAGTGGTTGAAGTCCACTGTCTCTACAGATTGCCTGAAACATGAACAGGTATGTAAGGGTATGTAAGGTATGTAAAAACAGAATTCACATATAAGAAATAAGAAGATTTAAAACTATACTATACTTTTACGTGTTCTATATTAATTTATGAGTTGACCTACCTCTTCTGGTGGCTGCTGACACCTTTTAGCGCGAGGGATTCTTTATTGGCTTTAAACAATAGGTTGAGCTCTCTCCTTGTGGCCATAGGAATCATGAAGGCCTTTTCCAAAAGCTTCTCAGTTGTACAGTGTTGATCAACATTCTGCACAAAACTTTTCATATCTGTTCTGAAGTCCTCCACATCTGCCACTCGAGATGACACAGATATTTTGTATAGGCTTAGCAAAGCCAATGCTACCCTACAAGAATGATTGTGAAAAAAACTTATTGTATTGTATCATTTCTCATTTGTGCACATTTTTATTCGTTATGTCATGGTTATGACACATCATGAAGGTGTAACAACAAACCTGTAGAGGACCTTGTAACCCTCCACTAGGTAGACATCCAGCACTCTAATGGCGTATGTGAATGGAAGATCAGCAAAAAGCCACATTGCCCAGTCAGAGTAAAAATCAAAGAGGTTTTGGTGAGAGCTGGCTATCAATTTACGGATGTCTTTGCAACACCTGTTAGCAAGGTCTCCAAAGGTCATACAAGAAGCGTGGTTGGTGAGGAAGGTCTGGTCAATGTAGCGCTTGTTGGGGTCATTGGAGCAGATGAGCTGGGATACAGTGTGGAAACAGTCAGCTTCATCTTGGCTGAAATGAAGGATGAGGGAAACCAAGGCCGGCAGGATGGGGCAACAGTTGATGTCTGGGAAGCATTTGCCAAGGCAAAGGAGGATCTTTTTGGCAGAGTTCAGACCGGCTTTATTGAGACAGTATCTGGATAAGAACAGAGCAATCAAAGCTCATTTGATCCATTGCAGCTTGTATACACAGTCATAAAAAGCTTCACTTGGTGAGAGATGTACATGTCAGGCCATTGTCATGGATTGGGAATAAAACAGAAGAAGAGAATCCTTTTGGAAATCTGAATGAATTCAGTTCTGACCAAAATCACACTAATAATCTGTGCATCACATTCTTTCTGGGAAAGAAGGCAAGACATTTTATTTGTACACATGGGGCAAATATGGAGCTATACTGTGTACAGTGCGTTTTATATACATGTAGCATGTACAAACATGTATGTGATACATAAACCAATATTATATATATTCAAAGAAAGTACCTGGGTATTTCTCCTGCCTCCATGTACTCTGGTACAGGGTGGGTGCTGGTTTTCTGTTCTCCAAAGAGCTCCTTGGCCAGTTCATAGTAGACATCTCTGTCTGGAGTGACAGAGCTACTGCAGATATAACGGCATCAGTTGGCATCAGTCTATACTCAGATCATTTTCGTAAGTGATTTCATACTGTAAATTATGATTTTGCAAAAGGTCATAACCTTGAATTGATGTTGTGGATGATGTGATAGTAAACTTTAGCCCTCAGTGTGTGAGGTGTGGCCCATAATCCTTCTCTGCCCATATTTTTTAGCTGCTGGTGCTCACTCTTCAGGATCTGCTGGTATCGAGATGCGGCTTCAGGATGAATCTTCTCCCAGTCCACAAACTGTCCATACTTCATACCAGAGCTGAAACTAATCTCCCAGTTGTCCAACTCAGAGATTGTGATCATAGACACTGACTTGACATTTCCTTTACTGCCTGAACAAAATATATCATATGTCAATTTTTTTTATTATATACAGACTCAAACTTTCAAAAAATGTTCTGAGTTGGGGACCAGAATCTACGTGCTATTATAAAGCATAATTCCAATACCTTTAGGTTCTCTGGAGATGAAGGGCATGTTTGGCTTAGACTTTGACTTCTTTGAGGTGATTGGAACACCAGCTCCATCCCCTTCTCTCTTCTCTGTTTTGGTCATTTGATTCTGGTGTAGGGAGTTTGCTCTCTGTCTCAGTGGACCCACATCATAGTCAAAGTAAAGCGCTGACGTCTCATAACTGTAAAAGGTCCTAAGAAGGATTTGATTTAGAATTAATTATGTAGTCAGTAATGCTATACATCTGTTTGTCAGTCATTTGTCGTGTTTTTCACGGTATGTCTGTTACTCAATTTTCTAGAATTTGTAAAACATAAATGCACAAACAAACAGAACATTATATATAAAAAAAACAGCACGTCTTAAGGTAAATGTCAAATATTACCTGGAGCGAGGTCTCAGATGGGTTTCCTCTGTCTGTGTCTGCACACCATAGTTCTCATTGTCCTCTGGGCTGTAATAGGAATTAGACATTTGCCTGCTTCTGCCTCCTGCCATAGAGTCCAAATCTTGATCAGAGGATGTGTCCACTGAGAGTGAATTCATATTTCCACAATGAGAGTACTCTAGCATTCTTGAAACATGAATCATCTCAAGTTTTATTCTTCTAAAGTCATGCAGGTTGGAAGGTACTTTGTCTCCTGTTACTAGCTGCATGCTCTGAAAATCCGGTCTTATGCCTGTGGGCTGTGGCTCTGTGAGTCAAGCATGGTTTGTTTGTGGTGATGTCAGTCACAGAAAATAAAAAGTTCTACTAATTTTCTTTTTTTTTACTCTAGGAAAATACAGTTTATTCTGGGAAAGGATCAGCTTCTGTTCAGTATAATTAGAACCAAAATACAAGAAATAAAACTCCCAGATCAAATGACAATTCACAATTTGAACAGGTGTCCTTCAAATAACTCTACTCATTGCAATATGAATTACTGTTATATTGGTATTATACACATCAACTCTTCACAATTGTTTTATAACTACTAGATTGATAGTAGATTGATTATTTCTTTTTTTTTTTTTTACAGAAAATCCCCCAAAAAACATTTATTGTTCAAAATCAGGTCATCAGAAGGAGGACGTCCTTCTCTGAAATAGTTTCATGGGTGTCAAAGGAATAATAAATGAGTTTGTTCCAAGAAATTATTCCAAATATTATTATTCTACACAACAGATATTTGTTTTGATCTAAACATAGCCACTGTTTGGTAAGGCAACATAAAACCTCAATTACCTACATGCAGGCTCCACATGTAGGTAACTCTGTTGAAAAACAACTCTGAGAGCAGTGAGTGAAGAAGGCCTGCTGCCATTCCCCCCATACCAGTCTCTATTAGGGCTAGGACAATCTGAATCTGTCCTGTATATATAATATAAGTATAATGTAAGAAATTAAGTGAATTAGAACAAACACTCCACTCAGTGGCCACTTTATTATGTACACATGTACAATGTAATGCAATCCAACACAGCAGGTTATAATGTCGCAGTTTTTGTTGATGTTTTGTTGTTTTCTTTGTTAAATATATGTTTATTATTGAGGTCAATTAAGGGGTGGTGGATAATGGTACATAGTGCGTGGAATGTGGGACAAAACACAACATATTTATTGGAAAAAGAAAAAGGAGATTCTGGGTTAAAGTGTTCCTCGCAGCGCACCGTAGTGACGTCACACCCAAACAAGAAGCACTTTGCTGGTGATTACTGTCGGATGGTACAAACGAAGTGGATTTTGCCTTCATAGCTAAATGTTAGCATAATGTCTCAGGATCCCTGGTAAGTAATGCGATTTAAGGCTAGAATGAATTGGCTCAACTACTATAAATGATGTTACAAACCATCATTGCTACTGTTTGTGTATCCAGCTAGCCAAAGTGGTAGCTAGCTCTAGCCAAAGCACAACAACTTACATTTGACCTGTTTACAAAATCTTCACTTAATGTATAAGTTTGGCGGTCATAAGCAACGGGGAATAAAATAGCAGTTTCACCCATCTGCTGTTCATAGAAGAACTTTGAACACGACTTTATCAGAGTCGAAAAAGGAAAAATGCAAACGTAGGGGCAGTCATGTGATTTATGTTTGCGCTCAGTCTGACGAGATCAACACAAACATCCTTTGGTATGAACGCTGTATTAAATGCTGATATGAAGTAACTCAAGCTTTTGAAGTTATCGGGTATATATAATTTATTTGTGCTGTTTGTCACGAGTCAGTAATCATGGTTCCATTTACGTGACATCTCTTTGACAGGTTACAGAATTATGATGCTACTTGCCGCCTGTCACAGGAAATAGCAGAGAACATCCATGAACGGAACAGGCAACAGAGAACGGGGGGAAACCCTGCAAAGGTAAACTGTTACACGCACAAACAGAGAGGTATTAATCACAAACACTTCCTCGCATATGTTTCTCTGTAGCTCAGCTGGTGTGAATATCGCCTGTCCTTTCAGATCAACATGACACTACGGGCGTCACTTCAGAAGCTGAAGCAGAATATTGCCCAGCTCAAAGAGGACTTATTGCGAGCTTCATCATCTCGGCGTGTGTATCCTTTTTTATGACACAGTGTTCCAAGCAGAGAAAGTCATGAGACTGAGATTACATTTGCAATCATTTACTTGCATTAGCCGCTGTGTTCCTATAGAGGGCATTAGAGTGTTTGAAAAGGTCTTCCCCAATTGCTGTACTGTTTCTTATTAGAATGTTTTTTTATCTTCATTGGATAAGTCTAAGCTGATCTAACAAGAAGTGTCAGTCTCAACATCATAATCTTTAATTGTCTTTGAATCTAGTTAAAGTAATGTTAACATTTTGCATGACCTTAATTGGACCACATCAGAATGCAGTCAGAAGCCGACAGGAGGCAGAACCTCCTTGATGACCTGTTAACCAGAGAAAAGCAGCTTAATGTCACCTTCAAGGGAGACGTCACAGAGCCAGAACCTTCCAGGCAAGTTGTTTTATTCCAAATAAAAGGTAAAAGGTTAAGAAGAGATTTTATACTGTCATGAGTGGGATCACACTTGTCTCCTTGCTTGTACATCCTGTAGTTAGTAGCAATTCAGTGACCAGCAGAGAATGATAAACCCAGAGCATTAAGCTTCATCATACGAATGTAAAGTCGTTCCTGCAAAACTACAAAGCTCTTGTCTGAAACAGTCCACATGTGAAACACTTTCTTAAAAAAAAAACACCAAGCATTATCCCACAATTCTTTGGGAGGCATTCTGCTCAGAACGTGCAACCTTTCGTTTCATGATATTCCTTTCAATTTTTAAAATAATATCTAGCAGTGGTCGCCCAATTAAAAATAATGAATCCTCAATTTCTTGTCTGTATCCTTGACCACAGATGTTATAGGCTCTGTTCTCTGCTTTTATGATATATCACCAATCACTAACTTTCTGTGAAAGTCTGGATACAGCTGGTATGACCGATGTGCTGTGACCTTTTTCTGTGCTATCACTTGGAAGGAAGTCTTTCTGTCTGCCATTTTGACTGGGTGCTTTACTTAAGAGCTAATTCTTTTTCATTAAGGGATTTGCTCGCTTTGCACTGTTGATCACACATTTGGCACCTCCTGAATGGACACGCACACACAAATTCATTCATATGAATATGATTGTGCGACTGTGTATGTGTGTCTTGACGAACGTGGTGGAAAGAACACATTTACAGTTTATAACTCTTGACGAGCATTCATTCTGGTAACTGTGGAGGTATTCAAAGAGCTGCATGCCACAGCTGATATCCACTTCATCATCTGAAGTTCTGTCAGTGTGACAGCTTTGAAAAACCTCTGGCAGCAAGTAGTCATTATTTTGTGTAAGATTCGACCTAGTGCCAACCAGGTGATATTTGTTTGGACAGGAAGAGGAAATGGTGTCATGTTGTTAACTTCCTCCAGCTGCTCATGCGTTTTATAAATCAATTTTATTTGCACCTTCATGTTATATTGTAAAGGTTCAGCTGTGCACAGAGCAGTATGTATACTTTGTGACCATGACTCAAGTGTCACTGCTTCACACAGCGCACTTTGGTCCACATCTTGATATAAGACTGCCTTTTTTTGATATCTTTCACAAGTTTTGGTTTTGGAATTGATGTACTTAGCAGTGCTTTGTACAGGGCTCTTTTTACAGACCACACACCCATTTACATAAAAGGGTCTGTACAAAAAAATCTGAGATGAAATTTGCTAATACATTAACTTGGCAAACGTTAATCATAAGGTCATATGGTTTTAAGTTTGCTCAGTAAAACCTTAATTTAATAGTGATATCTGTTGGGTTATTTGGACTTGTGGGTAGGACCCATTCCTTCTGTGTGGTCTCTGAGGACAGAATGTGCGAGGGGGTGGATTGGCCTTACTTGAATAATCTAAGCCACTCAGAAATTTGGTAAGAAAGAAGGGGATTGCGGATGCCGAGGAGACTTTGATATAACTCTAAAAAATACATTTCAGACTAAGCAAAAGTAGTACATGGCGCCTGGATTTGAAGGCTCTGTTCACCCTGTTGCCCCATGGACCACCTTTCCTAACCTTTCCTTTGTATTTGATTGCCCTGGAAATAGTTGTAATTAGTTAAATCTCGCCTGTCCAAGTCACTCAGTCAGGACTTGGGTGCTCAGGCCGGGATGGCGGCAGTCTAGTGCTTTGTGGCTGCCAAAAGATGTGCCTGACTGATTCTGGCGCTCCCACTAGCTAATTGGATCTTCACACACTGGGCACTTTGCATGGAGGAAGTAGAGGGCTGGCACACAGTCTCAATCAAACATGTCAGAGAGATTAGACTGAATGCCTTGTCTCACCTACTTCTCTGATGGTATCAGCCTCAGCCACCCAGCCTTGTTAATGATCTCACAGTGCTTTACTGGGCCCATTAAAACCAGTTTGAAGTAGTTGTCAGACTATGAGATACCTGAGAAATGAGAGATGGTTGAGAAAAAATAGTTTTATGCTTTGATTTTGTCCAAAGAAATATTAGCCAAAATAACTTTCAAATTTGAAAAGTCATTGTTTAAATATACAACATGATAGACTGAATCATGCTGACAGGACTGGACTGGATCAAAATTATGGCACTTATCATATAGTATAATAGTATTAAGTTTTATTATTATGTCCTTAGTCACTGATGTGCTTACATTTTCCAGGATGACTTGTTCTTGGCAGACATGGTAAAATCCAGCCTCACACAGAGATCCTGAACCTGTCACAGCAAGAAAACCCAGGAGGGTAGTTAATAGCTTTAAGCTATTAACACAAGAATAGCTTTTAAACCACACAGCAGTGTTTAACCCAGTCCAGAGCACAGTACTGGTCTGTCACTTTGTCAGAGAAAAACCTTCCCTGCAGTCCTGTGACAGATTAACATGCACTGTTTACACACTCAGCTCGCTAAGCTGGTATTTCTCAATCATTCAAAAAACTTAAAAGACTGAGTGAGTTAATACATGCATTTTTTTCTGGGATCTGAAGGGTTTTGTTGTCTTAAAATGAGTAAAGTAAAAAAATGGGACATGCCCTGTACACATGTGTTTACTGTAGGAGTTGTACAGATGTGTATTGTACTTCTAGTTCCAACTAGGCATATTGCCTGTGTTTACTTATATAGCTTAAGCTCAGTGATGCATGAGGAGTGCTTTAGACTTGTACGTTGAAATAAGCATTGACGGATGGCAAATGGCGCTCTTGAAATTTACTTTTAGTTGAACTTTACTTTTGGCTGATTTGTCTTTGTTACTTTGATACTAAGACAGATTGTTCTGCAGGAATGTTTAATGGTCTCTACAACACAAGTTTTTTTTTTTTTTTAATGATGATGACATTTTACAGGTCGAAGTTGATGGCGGGAGGGACAGGAGCGAGTGGGGGCATGTCAGCCAACCCCTGGCTGGTCAACGAATCCGAGGAGACTAGAGGGCTGACCTTCGGAGAGATCAAACAGCAGCAGCAACGAATCATTGAAGGTAATGACAAGTGATTGGATAGCAGCCAAGGCTGATGAGATATTTCAGATATAGCGCTTGTCTTTCTGAGATGATAAACATATCAAGACTCAAAATGGGAATAGACAAAATCCATTGCATTAACAATATCTCCTAATGTGTATGTGAACAATATGTACACTACACTCTTTTTGAAATTAATGCACATAAAGAAACCTTGAATTTAACACAGTAACATGAAAGCAGTTTTGTTGGTGGACTGAATTGTGTATTCTACACACAATGTGATTTCTATTGTAGTGGTGTTGACCATGTATTAATGGTGATTCTTGTAATTTGCTTGTGGCCTGAACACCCAGACATTAGTTCACCTGACTCCATGTGACACTTTGTTGCTATGTCTCCATTACAGTCTGGTTATTGTTAAGACAGCGAAACCAAACCACATGGAAGTTTCTAGTCCCCTGTGGGATCTCTGGTGGAGTTGGGTAATAGTGAATGCCCCAAACTGTGGTCATAAAAAATTCTTGTGGTACAAAGTGTGTCAAACTTGGAAATCTACAGATCTCCTCTCCTCTCCTCTCCTCTCCTCTCCTCTCCTCTCCTCTCCTCTCCTCTCCTCTCCTCTCCTCTCCTCTCCTCTCAATTTTTCCCATTTTTTCCCTTGGCAAGCTGTAGTTATAATAACAGGAAAAAGGCTCAGTGGGGTAAAGTACTAAATGACTCACATGCAGGACCGTGAGCTGAGCTGGACCCCAACAGTCTATCATTCCTATTTCGCAAGTAGTTCCCTCATTATATCACCAGTATACTGTAATTGCTGTATTCTTTAGCTGACATATTAAAAAAGGACTGCAGCATTACTTTGTCATACCCCCTGCTAAATTTAAAATAGATTCTTGTCCATATAACATTGTTGATAGATGGCTATTTTTTCTGTAAGAGGTGGTTTTTTTTGTTCTGTTATATTATTATGTATTGCGTTATCTTGGCTCTCGCTTTCTCTGCCTCCTTTTATAATATTTACCATTTCTTACCTCTTTTCGCACAGCCCAGGATGCAGGCTTGGATGCGCTGGCAGCCGTCATCAGCCGACAAAAGATAATGGGCCAGGACATTGGCAATGAGCTGGATGAACATAATGGTAAAGTTTAATGTGTAGGTGTGTCTGTACATATTTGTCCAAAAAGATTCCATACACATTACACACTGCAGTGTGAAACAGACATACTTGTTCTGCAATGGAAGGACATGCCTAATGTAACTTGTCGGATAGTGATCCTCATTCACACGTTAACGCTGACATAGGTGTAGTTAGTCTCCACACATGCACATACGCTCACAAACTGCCACTGTCAGAGTAGGTGACCTCACATTTATATTACTTCTAAGTCTACCTGCTTAAACTTTAAAAGTTTTGTTTTTGTTTTCTGGAATCAGATCTGTTCACGGCTAATGGTGTTTTTGAGTTATTTCTGGCAAATGCATGTTATCAATCCATAATTAGCTTCCAATCTCAGCTAAAATGCACTGTACAGAATGGAGTGCATCACTTCAGGTGGTTTTTCTGCTCAGACTCCTGGTACTTGAGACATAGGACTTTGGGACGATCATCTGTCAACCACTGAACAATTAGATCCTTTAATGCATCGCTCCCAGAAGACTTCCATATATTTCAATAGGCCAAGGCCTGAGAGTGTTACCTTACAGAGAGGATGTGCACGTTTTTTTTTTTTTGTTTATACGTCTTTCAGCTTTTCTTCTGGCAAGCAGGGAAAAAACCTTTTACCACCAAAAAGGACTACAGGGCATTGTTAATAAGTGGGCAGTTAAATATTCTGAGTTGTACAGTCAGGAAGAAAGAAGATGATGAAGCTTTAAAAAAGGGACTGTTAGTCTTTATTGATCTTGTTGGAAGACCCTAAAACCAAGTCAATATGTATGAACTGGGATATTTTTTGTACATTGTGTATTTGACTAATCTGGATTTGTCTCATACATTAGTTATTGTCTGTTTCTGCGCTGATGACGAGCTTTCAGTTGGGAAAAGTAGGCGTTGTAATTTCCCGTAATATCCTGTCTGAGCATTTGTACCCAAACAAGTCCAAATGTTGTATAACTGAGTGATCTCGGCTTGGAAACAAATGACCTTCCCTTCTGCCGAGACGGAATGGCAGATGTTTGGCTGGTTTTGGTTGACACCAATGGGACAAGGGAAATGAAAGAAAGGAAAGATGATTGTTTTAGCCTGGTCTCCTGTTACCATATTGAACTAGAGACGGATCGTTGCTCTAATGCTCCGGCTGGCATGTTTTTTCAGCTTGATGTCAGCGTTTCCAATAATATGAACCTGAATGTGTGATGGGAGAGCCATAACTGAGAACCATACCAGTTTCACTTGAAGTGAGTGAGAAGGCAAATGATTTTTGGCCCTGGAAACAATTGCTTGTGACTTCTCCTGTTTTTTGAGCCAGCATGACTTGAATACAAATTTGATGGGAACTCCACTTTTCATTTTTCTTATTGTCAAACATATCTTCATCACTCGTAGGTATTGGTAACTGGTTTCACGTGTCCAAACTAAAACCGTACAAATTTGTAGAAGCCCTCACACAAACTCCCTCCTCAAGCACATGTTGGTATGGTAACATTTTAATGCATAATGCCATAATATATACACATATAAACTGTCTGTTGTCTCTTATTGAATAAAACCACTGTGCATGCATTGTAACCAGCCCCTGGGGTGATGTAGTTTAGAAATATAATCTCTTCATGGACCACTCCGGGTTCTTTACAGACTCCCCTGGATGTCTCTTGTCATAATTTATAGCCAAGCTTCAGACTCATAATACCTGCTGACACACACTAGTTATTCACCTTGCAGAGTTTTTCTTTCATTTGTGGGTCTTTTGCTGCCCTCTTGTCTCTCATTGAATTCCCTATTCTCCTGCCTCTCTGTTTTTATTCGATACTATCTCCGCTAATGGTGTTGTTTCTCTTGTATCCGTTCATTCAAACATACCTCAGATAAGCAGCACATATTGATTCTTGACTATATGGTGATTTTCAAATCACCAAATAAGAAAATTATATTCTAAACATATGCTTATGAGGACTAGGGATGGGAATTGATAGGATTTTTACGATTCCGATTCCATTTTCGATTCTGTTTAACGATTCGATTCTTTAT
>JAUYWH010000001.1:14587510-14598167 GCA_034779795.1 Ctenopoma multispine
GTATAACCAAACTTTTGAGCGTTTGTGCCGCTTAGGCGCCATGTTTCCTGCTGGGTAAATGACGCTACGCGACGTGCTCAAAGAGAACCGGTTTTCGATGCCCATCCCTAATGAGGATAGTGTTTTCTGGTGCATGTTTTCAGATTATGCCATCCTAAAGCATCCAGACTTCAAGGTTCAGTGAATTTGTTTCAGTTTTCTACACACAGATTACTGGAATGTTTTTCTTTTTAGATTTAAATGACTTGGATTATTTCTGGAGACAACTTGGTAGGTGCTGTATTTCTTACTTGTATTAAATGTCAAAATCGACAATATAAAAAGTAAGAGAATAGTTTAATGTTTTTGCGGAGGCAGAGAAAAATGGATTTAAGTTAAGAAGTGGGGAAAAAGCGAAGCTCTTTGTTGACCTTGACAGTTGGCGCGTAACCTTGGCGTCTGACTGTCTTTCCATCTTGTAGGGTTCCTCTGCCCCCTGATCACTGTGCTGTAACAGTGTTTTCCTATAAATAGATTAAGCTCTTTGTAGTTTGGCTGCTCAAGTGTAACTCATGACCCAAGTGCAGTGGAGGTTGCAGTCATTTCCTTTTAGAGAAACAGTTCCGGACGAGGTCAGCAAGGAAGATTACCCTTTTTCAGAGATTTCGAGATGAACCCAAAACCCTAAACTATTCTGCTCTGTTTTAACTGCATCAAAATGGACAGAAACGAATGAGCAGACCGATTACCTTAATTTCAGTGTCCGATTTATGACATATACTATTAATCTGTTGCATATTGAAGGTTCTTAGCTGCCATAACAAAAACAAACTAATAGTTAAAGAAAATGATGTCATTAGGTTTTCATATTTCTCACATGATACCAAAGATTTATATATTTTAATTTCTACATTAAATATTTGATGTTAAATGATATGGTGGTTAGCAGTGTCACCTTGTAGCTAGGAGGACCTGGATTTGAATCAGTAAATTGCTGTGGGGAGTCTGCACGTGTACCTGTGTGGGTTTCCTCCAAGTAGTCTGTTTTCCCCCCACAGTACAAAATCCACAGTCCAAGTTAATTTATGATTGGTGTGAATATACACCTGTCCCTGTACGTCTTTCTGAGGTGTACCCTGCCTCCTGCTCAGTGACAGCTGGGATTGGCTCCTGCATCCCTGCAAACTTCAACAGTAAAAGCTGTTATGATAGTGGATGGATGGGCGGTCTGGAACAAATTTTAGATGAATCTAAACGATATTTTCTTATAGACAGGCCTGTCTACATGTCATTACATTTCTCTCACTACATGGATACATGAAAATGACATAATAGCAGTTAGTACGGGTTGACTTTTGTATTCTGTATTTATATAAAGTATTTTCTTCAGTTACTTTAATACCTGATTATTCTTTAAGAAAAGTGTGTGTTACATTCCTGGTGTCCTCTCCGTTAGTAACCAGCCTATAAAAATCAGAATGGCCTTTGCTTCTATAATGGACTTTATTTCTGGCTAATAATTGGACCACTGATTTTATTTTACATCAACACGGCCCAACTTGGGCAGCCATAATGATATCCAAATAAACAGCAGAGTGAGACAGAAGAGGCACGTACCGCTGCAGCAAAGTGACATCAGCTGTTGCCCCAGAGAGCATGGCTCTCTGCTTGCTCCTGATTTTAGAAACAGTTCGGTGAGCAAATAAACCATACTAATGATAGCACTTGACAGAAAGTCAGTGCGGTTATAGTTGTAGATTGATTTATTGTTTGTTTGATTCACTCTGTTTGAAAAGGAGTACGTTTGAAAAGTATGTGTTTTCCAGATGGCATGGCAACTGAGGAATGTCACATTTGCCACGAAGGAGAACATCATCTTATGTGACCACTATATTGACTGAGTGGTGTTAGACCTAAATTAGGGATAATGTTAGACACCCTCACCATAGCTTTGACACGCTTTAGCCTAAAAAAATTTTTTAGACTTTTCTTAAAATGCCTTTGACAATGACTGCTGCTTTTTTCCTATAATCCTATAGTTTAGATATGCAGTGTACTCTAATTTGTTAAAATGTACTGATGTACATTATTATGACAAGTATTTTATGTTGTCTTCTTTTAAGTTATCACACTGAGGACGTGTCTAAATTGTGCAGTGTTTGTAAACTCCAGCGCTTTTCATCCCATCCTGCACAATCACAGTATGTGGGGCTTATTTTCATTTCATTTTTAAAGATTTTCCTAGATAGTCTTCAAAGTCAGAGCCCATATTTGCCTATTTCTTCAAAACTAATCACTGAAGATTATAATCTCATAAAACCTCAATGGACACTGACAGTTTTGGCTTTGTGATTGAATGACAAAAGATCACTGTGTGAAGATGCAGCACCTCTCACAAATTCCTGTGCTACGCATCCTCACCCGAGTACAATCAATCATGAGTCCTTGTGCCCTTATTTCTCCATCCATCTGTCTTGGCATCCATCTATGTCTTAAGGTCTGTTGGTAGAGCTATGAAGAAGAAGGGGCTAACAATGACATAAGGGTCTTGGGTCACATCAGCCACTGCCAAGTGATGAATAATCCAGTTTCTGCGCAGTAAGGAATTAACATTTTGGGATGCAAAAGAAAAAAAAACAACTGAAGATATTCCATCAATCATGTCGTCTTTTATTTACCTCAGTGGATTGAGGCCCCTCTTCTCACTCAGAATGCATGTGTTTGTTTGTTGTTGTTTTTTTTTTGCTTTCTTATAATGAAACCTCGTCTACCTTTTAATGGGGATTTTGATGCTCCTGGTACTAAGTGTCAGCTTTTTAAGATACTTTTCAAAATGTTGAATCTCTTAATGCTTCATTATTAGTGGCTGATTTGAGCGTCAGAGTCTTTAGATGTCCTTTGTGTTGGATTGTATGAAAAATCCATACAAAACAGGTTGTGTGAATGCTTCCTTATGTGGTTTTTCTGGCTCAGTCCTATACCTGGCATCAATTATTAAGGTAACTCCATATGTTTTAGGCGTTAGTTTCCTTCCTAATAGAAGATATACTATTCTGTTCTGTTTTTTTATGTCCTATGCCTTGTTTTTATAAAATATGTTTGTTAAGAAAACAAAAAACTCAAAAGTAAAGATTATTAAAGACACATTTAAACTATATTTTTATGTACCATAGGTAGCTACAGCTACTTACAAAGTTTTTTTGAGTTTATTTGTGCGTTCATTATTATCACAGAAAAAGAAGCATTAAAAAAATCATCTTTTTTTTTTTTAAATACCAACATGGAGCATGCTTTCGTCCTAGGAGATTTTCTCCTTCGTGGTTTCTGCTCTACAAGCAGGATCATGGCTTTGATTTATTGCGATCCATCTGGAACAAATATGTGCTGGTGACAGTTCTTAGGAGGAAAGGCCCCACATTAAAAAGCCAGTGGCAAAAATTCTCAAACTACAGGAAGAGAGAACTTATGTGTGGCCATGGTGGAGAGGAGTGATGCTGTACAATGAAATGCATATTAACACTGTGAGCTATTCCATGCTCCTGTGATCTATGCTTATAGAAAACTGAACTCAGGAACGATATTTTGTAATCAAAATGACTACAGTTGATGTGATAATAAAGGTTTGATGCCAGTGTTTAGGCCCAAATGATTTCTGCATTGTACTGCTGATGCCATCTTTTCTTGTAGTGAAATGAAAGCAAAGACTAACACAACTTTTAGCTGCCTGTCAAAACAAAGCACAATACACAACTGTATTGGAAACTTTCAAAAGCACTGGAATGCACTTCAGGTTTTTTGCATTTGTGAAGAATGCACTAAAGTTTATCATAATTTCATGGTGACTCATTTCTGGATGATTTTCTGTCCTGTGTAAGGGATATTATAGTAAATTAAGAAGTATCCACCCCATGGCTCCGTGGATCAAATTATCTTCTGTCTGCATGTTTGTGGTAGCTGGTGTTCTTTTGGAGGCAGTTTAGTTTCAAATGTCTATGATGAAAATTCTCGTTTAAGTCTGTTCGACTCAAGTATTGGCGATTTAACAGTGGCACCATTCGTTGATAGAAATAGGCAGGTTGTTGGCAGGTACAGGATATAATGAATTGGGCTTTAAAGGTGATTTTGACTCAGAGTTTGATCATTAGGTGTATAATCAAAAAAAAAGATTTATGTAAAAAGAAAAAAAAAAAAGACCAGAAGAGATACTATAAATTCCTAAAGGACCTGAAGTGCTTGATGCTCTGCCTCATCCACAAAACCCACCAATTGTTTAAACCCAGTTGAAGGCTTGAAGTAAACATTGCAAAGCTGCCATGTGGCTGCTTTACAGTGCCAATTAAGTTCATGGTTTAAAGGTAGTAACAGAGGTGAGAGATTTATCAGACCCCGTTTTAAGCCCTGAATGTCCCTGATTCTTCGACCTTCGCTCTCTTTGTCACATGCTGTATGATGAAGACATGCACCTAGAGAAGGTTGAGGCAGGACTGAGGTGTGCTCAGCCCTGCTCAGCTCATCTTCAGACCCAGATCACATCCAGATGTCCACCAACACGCCTGTGTAGAGACTGGGCGAGGTTGTTTCCTTTTCACTCCCTGCTTCATCCATCCTAAACAACACAACACACATAACCACCATGCTGACAGTCACAAGCTTTTTCACAAACTATTAATTGAGTATAATCTCCGAAAAACACTAATAAGGATAGGGAAAAGTCTAGAGAGGTATAATTTCAGTTTTTACCCCACTATGGTCTTTAAAGTAGAAAATGACACAACACTTGGAAACATTTTTAGGATTAGGTTCTTTGAAGGGCTTGGTCTTATTACCATGTCTTTGAGTAATCCTTCTTTTTAATACTTTTTTAGTGGACATTAGTGGGGCTATTAGCTAGCATTATGGGTTCTACTGTGATGCTGACTTTCTGGCCACAGAGTCTATAACGCTGTGCTCTAAACAATCATTTTTTATGTTAATCTTCTAATATCTGTTATATTAATCTATTAGCTGTCGGCACACCAGTTATTAGACTGAGCTTTTTCATTTAAACTATTTAATTTTTAATTTTTGGAGTTTTCTGTTCTTTTTCTATTTCACAAATATATGCTCTTAAAAATAAAATCATTCAGCACTGCATTATAGAAATCTATCTTATCCATCTTATTGTCTCACTCATCATAATATTTTAATCTTGCTCAGACAGTGAACACATGTAACATGCACTGATGCATAAATACAACTCTGACATGTGCTCCATGTACTTTAATTTAATAGTACTTTGTAGTGTGATACAGTACAATACAATGGAGAAATATTAAGTTTTTGTTCTTGCTCTGTACAGCTTGAAAGAACTTTGGTATAGGCCATATTTGGATGACATACAATCTGTGAAAGAATATTACTGATGAATAGGAAGTATACTCTATACCATTGTATGCATGGTACACTATGCACTGTTCAGTATTACCCCACAGAATTACCTGCTCAAGGAGAGGATGTTATGGTTTGACTGCATGTTGCTTACACAGTCAAGTCTTTTTTGAGAGAATTGCCTAGTGTGTGTGGTATGTGTACAATTTAACGGAAAGCTGATGTTGATACTGTGCTGTAATTTTTCCCTGGAGAGCTTTTGCGGCAAGATTGTCCAGGGGAAGCACATTAGGCGTATGTGTTGGTGGTATTGGTGGTTGGGAACTTCTGCAGTTTCAGTTTCCAGTTCTTTTGGCTTTGGGCAAAGGATTCCCTGCCATTTAATGGTACCTTGGACTGACTCATGCTTGGCCTGGTAGGTTCCTTTTGGCTAGCGCAAGTGACAGCGGGAACAAATCTCCCCCTCTGTTTATTTAATTGCTAACCGCTCCGGTTTGGAGACTGCTTTCAAAGGGCCGACGAGAGAAGAACTGCCTCGCGTTCCCCTCAGCCTTAGGGTAGCATGGGTCATTCAACATAATGAGTGGAAGGACTTACTTTTCTAAGTCTGCTTCAAACCAAAACCAGCACGTGGTTCCCATTTAAGCACAGTGGGAAGATTGCACCTTCATCTGCTGGGCATTTTGTGTGTGTGCAAGTGCACATATATACATCTGTTCTTTTGCAGCCTGCAGTCTGTGTGCACAGAGAGTGTGTATATCTGAGAGTGTAAGTTCCTTTTCTGAGTGTGAGACAATTGTGTTTGTTCTGACATTGTACACCACATGTCCAGCACATGTCAGATTGTGATTGGCACACAGGCCATATTTATATCTGCATGAGGAGCAGAGAGGCCACAGGCCAGACTTCGAAGGGATGAAGTTCGAAGTAGATGTCAGTGCAGGACCTCACACACACAGACACAGACACAAAAACACTGACACACGTGAGCAGAATGTGATAGAGTGCAGGGTGGGCTAATCTCACAGATGCACAGTGCAAAGACAATGATGCAAGGGAGTCCGAGATCTCCCTTAGTGAGTGAAGGGGTGACATAAGAAGACGAGTGGCAAAAAAAATGCTTTAGAAACTAGAAAGGAAACTAAGAGAAATGCTAAAAGTGAATGTGAGATAAGGTACAAAGATAATGTATTACCTTAGAACATGGCTAACTTTGTTTATAGAGAAATGTATGATCAGTGGTAAGGAAAGGACATTAGTTGAGTTAATTAATATTTTTTTAACAAGGATTTGATCGATATTTGTTGTAATCCCCAATAGGAACTCTAGTCAACAGTTTGTGTAGTCTGTATTTTTATTGTCATGTGCATTTACACTTTATTAGCATATTTATTGTTTGCACATCTTTAATGACTGTTCACTTAATCTACACTTCATATATCACATATTTTAGCTGAGGTTTTATACTAAAAAACAGTAGACATAACTTTTTATTTTTATTTTGTAGAGGTATTTGCCAGGAGGACATTTAAGTGATGGCTATCACTTAACCTTCAAAGTTATCTCTGGTCATTAAAAACTGTTACATGTCTTTAATCATGTTGGAAGATGTTTCATCTTCACCTTTTATTCTTTATCTACTACATCTGATGATCTTATCTGATAATCATGCATGTGTGCAATCAGACACAATCTGCAGAGCAACCTAAGGAGGAGACACCTCCTAGACAAAAACATTTTAAGGATCGAATAAAAAAAAAAAAAGCAGGATCCTCTTTATTGTTCACTTTTTTTGTGCTTAAAATGTAGACGTTCATTTTAGTCCTTCAGAGTTATGTGCTGCTTGAACAAAAACACTGAAATGCTTTTGATCTGTTATCTAATCATTCTCATCTGTATCACCCTTGGCTCAACACCAGTCCCTCATTTTGTTTCCAAGCTACTATTGGATTACACGTTCAAGACAGACTTTGCTCAAAGTGTGGACATAGAATAGAGGATGAATTAAAAAAAACACACACACAAAAAAAAATTGTACAGAAATGAGAAAGATGTAGTTTTTAGGTATAATTTTGTCATATTTCTTTTATAATATGATTCCTGTGAATATGAGTTTTGTTTGTGTTATTATTCTAAACTATTTAATATAAAGTAATCCATACGTCAACTAAGCATTTATTGGCTGATTCATTTGTTGATTCAATTTTGGAATTAAAATAATTGCATCATGAATTATTTAGATTTATTATGGTTTTAAAGCTGCAGTACAGGAACATACTATTTCTCAATTACTGCTAAAATATGTTATTTTACTGCTGGCACTGGTCTTATTTGGAGCCAGAATAAACAAACTCAACATACATGAGGATGCACTGAAAGTTATGTTATATTCGTATTGTTGTTCTTTTGCATAGGTTAGATAAATAACACTGTTACTACAGTTAATCATTTGAGACGGTAACTTTTAAAGAAACTAACATAAAGGTCCGTCCGTCTCTATTCCATCATGCAATCCGTGCATGAACCCACTAGTGGGCAGTATGGGCAATGGTGGCTCACCAGTTTACACCAGATAAAATGATTCATGTTTGTGTGCTTTCTGTTCCATGGGATAAAAGTGTTGTGATGGTGAAATTATCCAAGTTTAGGGCAGAGGAAGAGAGAGTCACAGGATTTATTAATTTGTTTAATTCTACCGACAAAGCTTCTTCTTCCCCTCTAGTAATCAGTGCCTCCTTTTTTTTGCTCATCGTGGATGGGTAATTAAACACCAGCTGTTTAAATGGCTCCAACATGTAGCGCATTGTCAGACTCAATAGCAACAGTGTATGAGATTTGTACTGTTATGTTGGAGTGTCATTCATTCATGTGTCTTGTGTGTATGCATGTGGTTTTTCTAAGTGTCTATGTATCCAGATGTTTTTTTTTTTCTTTTCAGTGCATGTAGCCAAGTGTGGAGCATGTGGTCTTGTTTCATATTGTTGCTGCTTAGTGCCCTGCACCACTCTTAGCTGTCCACAAGCTACGT
This sequence comes from Ctenopoma multispine, assembly GCA_034779795.1. Taxonomy (NCBI): domain Eukaryota; kingdom Metazoa; phylum Chordata; class Actinopteri; order Anabantiformes; family Anabantidae; genus Ctenopoma; species Ctenopoma multispine. The sequence goes on from JAUYWH010000001.1 coordinate 14,595,885, forward strand.
GGGAGGCTGCTTCCTCTCAGGATGGGAAGTTGTTTCAGCTGCACTGTTTGGCTAAACATTTATTCTGGCCTGCATGTGTTGAGGGTAATTACCCTAAATCAACCATGTACTTGTGAAGTTTTTTTAGTAATTATGTAGATCTTATGTGGCATCCTGGTAGACAGTAGATATAGAAAATTAAGCACAACCTATTCAGATGATTGATACTATGGTTGAAACAGGTTAAGTAAAAGTTGTGGTTTACATAAAGAATGTAGAGCCCTGTATGGGTTGGGTTGGCAAAGAAGGAAAGTAAGAGGGGTGCTCAATGCACCTGTCGTACATTCGTTGAGTCAACCTGTACCTCTTTTTTTCCTGTTCCAGATTAAAGAGAAATGAAGATAGAAAATAAACAGAATGTTAACTTATAATAATAACTGTTAGTTGTAGCCCTAGAACACATTGTGATTTGCAGGTGAACTGAATGAATGAAATTAAAAATGCACCAAAAAGGTCCGGCCACTTTCTCTGTGCGTGGTGCACTTTTTCACCCTATTCTTTAATTGACTAAATTATTCCTTCCATTTCCTACCACTCTTTGTTTCTCACTCACATTCACTACGCAAACAATTGTTTTGTCTTTGCTTAATGCTGTGTTGGACACGAGTCAGCATGGGAAAAATTGAATGCAATGCATTGAAGTTAAATTACTGAAACTCATAATTCAGACCTTTAACGCGATATCCATATTAAAAGAGTTCTGAAAGGGATGTTTATGCAAAGTCCAGATTTGATTCCATCTTATCTGAGAATTTTCCAGGCTGGATAACAACATGGTGATGTTTCATGTTCAGCATCCCCACTGATCTTAAACCGATAAATACCAGCTGGCCCTGAACTCTCTTTTCCACAATAAAACACCTTCATCCTGTTCTCTCTCGGAACAGCACTGTGGGTTAACACTGTGGAGATGACTTCAGTCTGGAGAACAAATGTTTGTCGGAAGCATGTTACATCTGGGAAATATGTGTAGTTGCACCCAAGTGTGTGAGGCTTTCCCTATTAGGCGTATGTCTTTCTCTATGGTTCTCATAGACAAGAGTGTGTATACATGTGTGTGTCTTTGCATGAGAGGATGTAGCTCCACGCGTGTGAGTGCAGTGCGATTAAAAGACGTTTTGGCCTGAAGATCAAAGTCCCTCCATAACTCCTTAGTCAGTCAGTCAGTCAGCCATCCAGGGTATTACCAGGAAACTCCACTCACCATGGGGAATGTTGAGTTATTTAAATCATGTCATCAGTCTTTTGATTTGTTCACAACGTGGTGATAGCTGAAATATTGAATAATGAAATATAGTCGTTGATACTGTAGTACAAACAGAAGTAAAGGTACTTGTTGTTCGTAGTGTTCATGTAATGGTCACTATCGCAAATAATCATGCCACTTTCACATCCATCAAGCCTGCTTTGGGAACCTGAGAGCTGATATAATATTCTTAATGATTAATTCTGATGTGTAAACCAAAAATGAATACTGAAAGTGAATGTCACTGAACCTAGGTTACCTAGTAGTTTATCATTAACACAATATGACCTCAGAATTATTGTTGTGTTAATTTATAATAATTTTGTCTTAGGGAATATAGTTATAGGAAAGTATTGAAAGGTAAAACGTATTTGTAGTAATCTGCGATAAAAATGAGTTGTAAAAGGAAAGTAGCAGAATGATTGTCTTTTACTGGGATGTCAATCACTTTTTATTCACTTTTCATCAGTATTGAATAGTTTTATCATTATAAATGACAGGTCAGTAACAAAGATGGTGTGTAGTACATAGACTGATAACTGTGCCAGAATCCAGCACAATTCTCATGTCCTATAAGTTTCATCTGATCAAACCTATTCTGTTTCATTTTTTCATTAGTTCCTAGCTTCTCAGTATGTCACCTCCCTCTTGGGTGTCCTCGCAAATGAGGTGTGATGGTAGTGATGAAGTGTAAAAGCGGCTGGTTTAGAGGTGCCGTGCCAGTGACAGGGTGGTCCCTGCCTCACATTGCTGCTGCTGCTGGCACCCTCATGCTCATCATGTACACATTGTTCAGTGGCACCTGGCCATAAGAGGGCTGATGGTGGAAAGCCTGGTAATGCTCAGACTTCTTGAAATATTTATTGCTGTGTTTTTACATTTCTAAACCTTTGTTTTCATTAATCCTAAAATAAGTCAATAAGTGTGTGTGTGTGTGTGTGTGTGTGTGTGTGTATATATATATATATATATATATATATATTGTATAATGTATAATA
>JAUYWH010000001.1:14608491-14624359 GCA_034779795.1 Ctenopoma multispine
GGAACCACAAGTAGACCAGCACTCTGAGAGCGAAGTGCTCTGCTGGGATAATAAGGTTCTATGAGGTCTTTGATATACGATGGGGCCTGATCATAAAGTGCTTTGTATGTTAGGAGAAGGATTTTAAACTCTATTCTAGATTTTACATTTACATTTACATTACCACTTGTTTCAACTGATGTTGGTGGGAATTGAAGAACTGGGTTGGATTAGTGTTACAGACCACTATATAGGACCAAAGGGTCTCTTGAAAAGTAGTGTGAGTTCCACAGAGCTTAGCCATCACCAACAGGCAACATCAGTGCTTGGGCAGCCCTTCTCAACAGTGCTTGTCCTCAGTTTGTAGAGGGCCATTTGTGCAACCCCTCGAATCCCACAGGTGGCTTGCATCTCAAGTAGGTTTGTACTGTTTGCACTAGAGGGGAAATCTAAAGAGACTGTGGGTGAGGGGAAGCATTTGACACAGTTGAAGGAAGAGCATGTAGGTCTAGTAACTGCACTGAGTCTCTGATTGAGTCTCTAATTGTAAATTAAGGATTGTCAAGAAAAATACAAAATTTCTCAATAGGGAAAACTATTGGCCTAATACAGTATACTATTGAGACCCAGACATAGCACTTGGATATGTGTTTGACGAAAGGATTGCTTAAAGTAATAACATCCTCCTAATGATGTTTCCATATCTGATGTGACACATTAAACTAGTGTAAAATAAACTATACATATTTGAAAGCCTTTTTTTATATGTATTGTGGGATTTAACTTTAGTCCTAGTTATTTTGCTCAACCCACAAAATTACACAACAGCTGCAAATGGTTTCATCTGAATTCCTGAACTTCCAGACTAATTTATACTTGGATATTATCCAACATGATTATTTATTGGCAGGCTGGATAAGTTAATTTCAGTGCATAACATTTGGACACTGCACATTCATCTTCCCCAGGGAATGTATCCTGCAAACTTCAGTGATCCTCTGGCTCTTCCTCTTACCATAATGTTGATTAACTATTGGATTGATTGCAATGAAACATATTAAAGACATTCATATCTCCATCAAGATTAATTGTAATAACATAAGTGATGCCCTGCTTTTTTATCTAGGAGCATGATTTCATCATTTAACTTATAGTATTGCTCTTGGCTAAATACTTCAACAATTTCCCCAACAACCTCAGTTGTTCTTTGTGTTAGGTGCTAATTAGCAGATGTTAGCATGCTAGCAACATAATCTAATATGATGAAAATGCTAAGCATTATATCTGCTAAAGCTCAGCGCTTAACAATTACCAGTGTGAGCAGGTTAGCATGGTAAAGTTAGCATATAATTTAAAGTTAAACGTTTTTACCTCTCTCAAGGTCTGTGCTATGAGAAAAATGATAAAGGTCATGCTAACCTTGTTAACATTTGTGTCCCTTGTTTTTGGAGGTCATTGTAACCTTTTGTGGTCTAAAAATGGTCTTTGAACCATGAGCACAACGGGAGTAGCGAGGGAAGTTCAGGGATTGTCTCTGTCTCTGCCAGGGCTCTCGCCAATTATTTGTTCTCTCTGTGATTTGTCTTACTGATGTGTCTGGAAATTGCTAAGATGGGATGAACCCAGAATCTGCCCTCCAAAGCTCCTGGGTGGTCAGTCTGTCAGCAGACACCAGCTATCTCCCGCAGCATCAGTGTCACAGCCTTAATCTATTTGGCAAGCAAATGCCATTATTGTCATTAGTCTCTGGGGGCCTCTTGAGGGGCAGGAGTAGATTGTTTAGTTACTGAGGTAGACAGGGATGGTCCAAAGACAGCAGGGGGTTGAGGGTCAGTGCTTGGGACTAATTTGGCTTCAGGACTGGCATTAGAGGGTGTGAGAACCATACTCCACAGCAATGTGTCTTAGTGTTACAGAGCTGGGCTTTTATTGCTATTGTTGCTATGGTGTGGGCATAAAAAGTTGCAGACAGATGTTGGAACAGGCTGAATGAGATTCTGATGTTGGAATCTAATGTGGACTGGATGCTGCTTTGGTATCATTTGCACCCAAATAAATAAAAAAAAAAGTGTGTGTGCATTTGCTTTGAGCATAAAGCTTTTAAAGAGTCATCAAAAAATATTCTCACATGTGTAAGTTATCGGGAGAGGTCTGGTCTAAAAGAGTGATAACTCCCATATTAACTTGTCATGTAGGCCTGATTACATATGAACACCATCCTCTGAAAAGAAATTCATTCAAAGAATGAATACATTTAGAGAAAGAAGCAAATAAGCCACTAAATGCCTACAAGAAACACAGAAGAGACAAAAGTGCCGCAAGGAACCAGAGAGGTGCAAACACATCTGGACGTCTTACAGCCATACCCCATATCCTGGCACAGAAACCAGCATTAGCCTCACATTTCATCAGACCACCATTACCACCACAAGCAATTAGTTTAGCATGGCTTATATCTCGCCCTGTCTCCCTGTGGGAAACACAACCAATTAGGTCGCAAAAGGGAATGCAGAAGGAGAAAGCCAAAGAATGAGAGAAATGTAAACCCAAAATGAAAAGCTTAGGGAAAAAACTGCCACATGGAAAAAGAAAAACAACGGACGTGAGTCAGTGTGAGGTGTCTTTGAGTAAGATTTTGCACATATTTTAGGAAAGAATCTGACATTTTGAGGCTTTACAAACTCAAAAGGTTAGGACATGTAAACTGAGGATTACAGAGTTACAGTACATACATTTGTGGCATTGATCATGGTAAGTCCTTTGTGGCAACTCTCCCTCTATATGCCGATGTGATAGAACTGCAGTGAAATAAAACTGAAAAATTGTCTGGAAATGCTGGAGATTTAGTACTGGAATAGATGTTTTGGATACTGAATGTTAATTGTTGACAATACAATAGGATTTGACGTTTAACCTGAGCTGAATAGATTCAGTAAGGTATAATGATTGTTTAATTCAAAAGGTGCATTAAATGTGCTCAGGTTTGATAAAATTAGACTCCCACATGTATGTCTTTATACTTAGATGTGAAACGTCCACATGTAAGATTTTACAACAGTACGTTTTTTTTCCCCCGTGGGTAGTAACTACAATAAAAACTGTAATATTTTCAGGTCCTGGGGATAAAGCACTTTGATGAAGTGCAAGTAAGCATTTGCACATATTTCCTTGCTTCCATAGTATCAGTGAAAAACAATGATTATCCTCTGAAGGCAAAATCAGAAACATGTGTCTATCACAGTCTGCGATCTGTGGCAATAAAGCTTTTGTAGCTGTTTGAACGCATGTAAATTGCATTAAGTCATCAAGAGAAGAATGGTGATGTGTGTTGAGGGCATAGGCACTTGGGACTTGTGTTAGATCAAGGACTTTGAAAATTAGTAGTGAGGTATGTAGGCTTCTTACCTCTTCCAAGTGTATTCTCTTGTGTCTGCGGCATTCCCTTCCTTCTCTCTGAGTCTGTCTGAAATCATAATGTGTTCCTCAACTGACATTTGAATTGTCAACATTAAAGTTAGAGTTTGTTGAGCTGCAAAGGTGTTATCACAAAGGGATAAAGCAAAGTAAATATAAAATCTGATATCTTATATTAAAATACCAAACTTTTAGCATTGCGTTTCACTAGTGTTCCCCTGAAACTGTTCATTTCTACAAGGTCCCCAAAGTTCTGAAAGCTTATATATTTTTATTTAGTACATCATAATTTTCTATGCAGACCAAGTTTTCTCATGTTCTACAGAATTATCTTAAGTTCATCAACACTAGTGGCCTCATTATTTCTTAAATGTTTTAGTCACAACATGCATAATTTTATCCTTCACAGGCAAACACAGCCTGCTTAAATCAGATAGTAAATTAAGAGGTGTGTCTTTGCATCACTAAGATATGTCAGTCAGGTGTAAATAGTGGAGTTTTTTTACACATTGGTTCAGTAGTGACTATTTGCAGAGACACTGTGGATTATAGTCATGCTCACAGTGCTGAATGAACATGCCATCCAGAGCAAAAGTGTGGCACATAACATAAAAAGATAAGCTGCATCAGGCTTTCACCAGGCTTTGGATACACAAACAACACTCTGGTAGAATCAGTTAATTGTTGGTGTTTTCATAGGATTTGTTGACTGTAAGGACCAGTCATCTCCTGTTGCCTTGTGTGGACACCACAGTGTGAAATTGCTAAGTGAATCTTCAAGTTGGCACAATTGGATTTGCTTATGCCATCTGATGTGCTTGTTTCTTCTTTTTCCTCTTCAGGGATGCTGGTGGTGATTGTGCTGCTTCTTATAGCCATCGTAGTGATAGGTGTGTGGCCCGTGTAGCTGAGAACAAGGACCACGATGATCATGGACCTGTGCTGCACGACTGCAACAACAACAGTTTGGATCACCAACTCATTAACACTGTCTCTCATCAGATTTTCTTATACTTATTCATTACATTGTCTTTGTTTCTGCCCAACAAAAACAATGCAGAATGAAGGTTTAACTCCAGTAATAGCACAGTTCAAATGTATCTAGGTGTCTCTAAGTTATTTTAATGAAGGGCTTTGGAAGTCCTGCAGCAGAATATAGTACATACTGTATGTGTAAATTAACTTCTTTAATACAGTAGTTCACTGGCACATTAAAACAGAAACTCAGGCAAATTATTTAGAGATTTGTTAGCCTGGATTGTGGTGAATGTTGAAACCAACTGTAGGATCTCCCACAGGTTGCAGGAGCTTTCCTTTCATAAGTCTTATCTGTGGTCTGGACTGAAGCTTACACTGGGTACTTTGCAATATTCAGACTCACCTATATTTCCCCCTTCATTTGCTGTATGAGCTGTAATGTTATTATTTGTCTTGGGATTTTATAATGTTTATAGTATAACTCTTGGCCAAAACAATCAGCTGTGTCACTAACATGGCTGTTTTCTTTTGTTGTAAATCCGCTTGTAATTTCTATTAAATCACATTTCCATTTAGTAGGTCTTGTCTGTAGTCTGCATTTTTGCCTAGGTCTCAGGGAGCGTTTTGTAACCTGATATACAACAAAGCCTTAACACACTACTTACATGTTTTAATGATGAAATCTACATAATGTTGTTTTATCTAGTATACCTGTAATGTTATAAAGTGGCAACCAGCAAAAGGAGAACAGCTATTTTGTATTGTATGGAATTATCTTAAAAAGCTACAGAAAAATATTCCAAGCAACAGAGGCAAATGATTTTTCAATGTAACAACAGTTTATTTCAACTGAAAATCTGAATTTAGTTCTACCAGGTTGGTGTGTTCAGTAGTTATTATTATTATTATTTCCTTCTTTAATGTCAAAGATCTAAACAACTGCAAGTAAAAACAAATTTAAAAAGACAATAAAATCCACAATATTTTGTGTCATTAAATATATTCATATATAATAACCATAATATATTAGTACACATTGTAAAACCACACTGCAAAAAGTCTTTGCAATGGTGACAACTAAACAACATTTACAATTCATAGTATGAACACAAAGCAATGCTTTGACAGGTATGTGTGTAGCATTTCATCTGGAAGTTTGTCAAACCATTGCTCAGAAGAAGGATTTAAAATTTACAACATGAGGCTAGAGAGGTGTGATTACAGATTACATTGTGCCAGACAGAAAAACATTTACAGGTAACATTATGTTGTAGGATTAACAATGAAAGGCAGGAATATGGAAACTGTGTCGTCACCATCATCATCATCATTATTATCAGTGCTGGAGAAGCCACCAGCATGTAGCATCATGTTGGACTGAAATCACAATCATTTAGTTGCTCGTACAGTAAGAAAAAAAAAACTGCATCAAACCCTAAAAGTAAATACTGAGACGTACTTCAGCAACTCAGTCATCTGTACTTTTTTTTATCTTACAGTTGAGCCCAGGTGATTTTTATTTATTAGTGGTTCTAAAGCCCCTCTGAATTTGTCATCATCTAGGAGGCATTTCAGTCCGTTCCCGCAGGAAGATTTCTGAAACAGTGGAATCCAAATTATTGCCATTTAGAATGAAGTCCATTTGAATAAAACCATGTGATTATTAAAACTTTGTTTACACTTACCTGTGAAAGAACAAATACCAGCAACATCAAACATGTTGCTCAGAGTGTTTTGGGAAGGACTGAAAGGAACCCTAATTTATGACTCGTGAGGATACACTGTGGGCTTTTTATAAACCTGAGCTGTGTTTTTGCCACACATTCCACAGAGAAATCCAAACTGAACTGCATACAAATAAATGAGCAATGTGGTTTGAATCAAGCAGCGTCAACTGATTGCAATACACCCATTTTCTTCCTGTGCAAGTGTAGAAGTGAAGAGAATTAATGTGACAGGTCAATGGGATGCTACAGCTTGTGACTGGTCGCACAGAGTTCTTTTAGTGAGTGTACAGTCAGGCATTGTGTTTGCAAAAGAATGTGTGGACTGTAAAAGGATTTATCTGCAATCTCGCAGTACTGTAGGAATTATTCTAGATGAATACAAGCCAGTGTGAGGTTGATTTCAGATATTGATTAAAGTAATTGCCAAGCTCTTTTTTAAGGTGTTTGTGCTAATGATTTCATTTATCTGCACTAAGATCTGCACCATGCAAGGTAAGGAAATTATTATTGTTATTATTACTGTTATACCCATTCTCACGCCTTCCTACAACGTGTTTTGATTACATGTATGTGACTTTATGTTACTCGTTTCACACCTTTTCAGATTTAGTGTTTAATAGCCATCCACATTGTAATCCCTTAGTGAGAGGCAAGGGGTAAATTTAGATACTGTTTTTCATAAGTGGGTATAAATTAATATGGTTTTTTTGAAGGTAAAACATTCTATCTATGTATGCACTTCCTGTCAGTTTGCACCTGCATAATAATGTTGCATCCACTTTGCATAATGACCTACCTCAACATTCACAAAAATATAGATAAAATTAATTGAAACAAAAAGAAATTGACATTTTGTAGCCACTTAAGAACCAATAATTAGTAATATTTATATCTATTACTCTACCCAACAACAGATATGATTTTGTGGATTTTTTTATAAGTATTTTTATAACAGTCAGGCTGGCCTCTTGTCCTTTTGTAAGTCAGTTGTTAAACTGCTGGAGTTGGAAAAAAAAAATAAAAAAAAATCACAGTTACTGTAAGTACTGAAGATGAAATCAGTTTTAAATGCATTCTGTCTTCCAAAATAACGTACTATTAACACTAGTAGCATCAGCAGCCACACAGAGTTACACATGTTTACATGCAGGTTTGTACAAATACTGGACCAAAATCTATCCCCTGAGGGGGCAAATACAGGAGTGAAAATGTGCTCAAGATTAATCAGGTTCAAATGCTTTAGTCAATACTGTGTCATACATGTTGATTTTCTTCTGTCGTGTTTCTTAGATCAAAAAAGGAAACGAATGACAACTAAGCGTACTTTGCATTTCTGTGGCTTTATGGCACGTTTCGTAACAAAGAAAATATTTCTGCCTCATTCAGATCAGTGAAGACTTTTGATGAAACAAGCTTGCTTTCTATCTAATAATTTAAAAAAAAACGTGCAGAGGCAACATTGCAGTGGTTATTGAGCGGCTTTTTCTGGTTTTTTTTGCACCAGCAGAAAATGTCCATAAAATTAAACCATAAAATGATTTTATACTGAGATAAAGAAAACAAACACAAATAACTTTATATACTGGTAATAGGTGCAAATTTGGCAAATCCACAAGAGAGACAAATCTCAAAGTAAAATAAACCATAAAACCAAATCTGCAAGGTGAGCTCCTTCAACAAAAGTTCACTAGAAAAAAATAAATCATCCTAAATAATTCTCTTCATGCTTCTACACAAAAAAGCAGCGACATAAACAGTCTCTTCTCTGTCCATGGTCCTCTGTCTCTCTTTCACTCATTTTATTTGAAATCACCCGCTCAGCTTTTCACTTGAATTCCGCTCTCTCTCCGACTTCCTCTCCATCTTTTTCTCTTTATGGCTTCTTGCACTTGCCTTTCTTCTCACGCTGCTGGAACTTCCTGAGCCTGCGTGCCCACGTGTCCCTCCACTGGATAACCAGGCTGCCTTTATCTGCCACCACTCCGCCCTGTCCGGGGGAGTCCTCATCATTCCCCAGGAGCAGGTACTTCTTCCCGGGCTTGATCTTGGGACACTTGCAGGCCACGTCTTTGGCACGGACCCACAGGAACTGGTCTCCACGGCGGATGCGGCTTTCACCCTGCTTGTAGACGGAGATGATGTTGACTGTGAACTTCCACCACTCACCAGCTTTGTCTGCCTTTAGGATATGGACCTGGACAGCTGCAGAATGAGGCAGAGAGCAACAGAAATTATAAAATTGTCTATATGTATATGAGCATTATCTACAGTCACGTTTTTTACCTTCTCATTGTAACACATAATTTTAATAGTATTTCCATGCCTTACTGTGGTAATCTAGACAAATATACCCCTGGCCTTCTGAGACACTTTTTTTCCTTATAACCATTTCTACTCTGCTGAATTTTCTCTGTCATTGGATATTTATGAAGGTAATTAAATAAGATACGGCAGGTCAACTAACCACCTCTCTCCTCCACAAAGATATGCAGCTTTTTTTTATTATTTTAATGACAACCTCCCTTTTGCTTCAATTTGCTGCATCAGCTTCTCATTGAGGAGTAACCACCACATTCAAAGATCTCTGTCACGATGGAAGTAAAGGGGCTTTTTTCGTCCAAGCTTCACTGGCTCTTTTCCCCCCGACTGTGGCCATTAACATCAACACAGTACTCTGTCCTTGAATAACCATGAGCAAAGAGTTGGCAACTAAAATCACACTGGCACAGTGTGGAGAGAGGCTTGCAGCGAGTCCTGATCCATGCTGCGGCATAGCGGGATCATGTCAAAATATCTGGAGTTTGAAACCTCCTGAGAGGCCTAGCTGAATTGGCATCAAAATCTCTGAATCAAAATAGTTTTGCTTTGTTTAAATGATTTCCAGATGTTGTCTGTATTTAGATCTGTATTTACCACTATCTACTCTTACTTAAGCAATAGCTGTATTATTGTAGAGATTTGTTATACATAACACTTTTTCCTAATCTTTTGATACTGAAGAAACCTTCACAGTTCATAGATCGGGGAACACAGGACATACGTATATCTATCAGGATAAAACATACAGTTGGTATGATATTGGAAATTTGAACTTATTGTATGTATCAACACTGGCTCTGTAATCTTCCTTTTTGTCATCAATGAGCTACTGGTAACAATACTTATAACAGTAAGAAGTAACAAGTGGTAAATGATATTGGAAAAGAAAACTTTGATAAACTTTGGTAATTGTGTGACCATTTACTGTATGTACAAAGATGTATTGTATCCTACTTGTGTAGTTTAAATGCTGCTTTTTTATCCTCAGTGGAAAAAGTTGGTGTACGGTCCAGTTATGATATACAGCTCCACATGCATTATGTCCATTACCACTGACACAGCAGTATGATTTGTAATGTGATTAGGAGGTAGGTTAGGGCTATTAAAGACATTAGCTAGAAAGACACTCAGTGAAATCATATGATAAATGAACTGGTACAGTCTTTAGAAGGAGGGAGTGAGAGAAATAAAGAGTGAATAAAAGCAGGAAAGAGAGGGCTTCCTTTCATGGACTCTACCCCAGAAAGTATCAATATGTATTATATTGACCAAATATCTAAGTTCCATTATAGCTCTCTCGTACTTATGAACCACCTTGTTACACTGGTTTCCTCTTTAGTGTAGAGCTACTCAAACTGAACATCATGATTCAAAGTATGTCCTGCAGTAAGGGCAGGTTTTGAACCACATGTGTTAGATCACTGCTTTGACTGATATAAAGAGCTTTTAGCTAAAGCACAGTGTAGTGACCCTGAAGCCGTATAATAATAAAACAAAATTTCTTTCTGAGTATAATTTTAGTTTCCAGTACATGTTTGGTATTTAAGGAAATGATTATTTCTTGCCTAAATCCATACAACACCTGTATATATTGTTTATAGGAACATGGCTTTAGCATAAAGACTGGGCAAAAAGGGGAAACAGTTTGGCTTTTTCCAGAGTAACAAAATCCTCCTAAGTGGAAACAAAGCAAGTTTTTAATGTATGAACTATTTGTTGGACAGGAACAGTAACTCTCTTTCATTTTTGTGTGTTGTCCAGCAACTTCCAGAAACTCCAAGAACTCAGTGTTTCTGCAAAACAGTTTGCTCATTTAAAACCTGTTGTGCTCGTTTGGGTTATATTGTGGCTTAAACATGATGTGTTAATTAGCGATCTTAGAGCTGCTCGTAGGCGGATTTTGCAACTTTTAAACAGAGCCAGGTTACATCTTTACCCCCTGACTGTTCTCTTTTTGCTTAGCTAACTGACATCTCCTGATCCATATTAAATGCACAGAGATGATAGTGACATTGATTTCTTCATATAACTCTCGGGAAGAATTAAATTAGGAAGGTTTGTTTAAAATCATTTAGACTCTGCTTCCCAAAAAGTTCACCATATTAGTTGATACTGGTGCTGGTCTGTTGTTTGCTATGTGCTCTAATATTCTTCAGTTTTATTGTTCTACTTCTGTTGGCATTACTGGGTCATTTTGTCGCTGGTGTTGTGCCTCTGAATCTCCTCGTCATGATGGTCTGAGTGGCTGATCTGTTCTGACCTCGTGGTGACCTCTGCAGCACCTTGCACCTACCAGCTGCCACCAGGTGCTGCTTTCTCTGTTTGTGTTTGGACAACAATCGTTGTGTACCGTGGACACTGAAATGCTTAGGATAGTTGTCCCAGGGATTTTTCTGGGATCAGACATTTCCACCGCCTCCTTGCACCCTACTCCCTCCTGTGATTCTTCATGTGTGTCTGTATATCAACCACAGAAGCTTGTAGCGTCGTTTCCCTACGCAGCATGGAGCCTAGCTCCCCTGCTGATCTTTTCAAAACAGTCCAAATCTGTGTCTGTCTCTCTCTCTCAAGCTATCCAGTAGTTTTTCATTGTGTTTGACTTTTCCATCAGCTTCATTGAAGTTGTGTCTCATAAAAAATGTACAGGCAGCTTGTTATGTTGTGAATCATGAATATGCTGCTGCAAACTATAGATGGATATGATCAGACGTTTGTCATTTGTGACCTCCTGAGAAAGTGAATTACACAGTGGATGATATACTACTTAAAACTAATGGTGGAAATACGGATTGCATAAAATAAAGAACTGGATTATATAAAGTTTGAAAGAAAACAAAAAAGTAAATAAGCATTTACACACAAGAATGAAAAACAGCAACTTCCATTTGTCTTTGCCCTTGTTACTTATCACTTGGTATCTTAATAAATCAGTACCAGCAGATTCTCATAGTTACACGGCATGTACCTGCAGCACATGAGGGCAGTCAGTAACATGTTGAGTGATGGTTTCTCCTGCAGGAAATCCTGATGTCTCTTTTCCTCATTATCTCTTCACCCTCGAATGGATGCTGCCAGCTGTTATCATTTAGGTGTTACATAGCTGTTGACATAACTGATAAATGCTGTCCTGTGTGTTATCTCTAACTGTAGATTTTAGATTTAAAAACACTCAACCTGTTGTTGTTTTTTTGACTTCATCTGCTTTTCAGCCAAACCAGAAAACTCAACACAGCCATGTAGCTGACACATTCATGCTTGAGCTAGTACATATTACAGAAATTAGGTTCTTCCCATGACACCAGCAGCAAGGTAGGCATTGGTAGGAGAGGAGGTGTCTATAAGCTGACCCCTAATTCTTCCAAATCCCTATAGAACAAAGCCCAGGCCTGTCCATCAAGCTGCTGAGGTATGCTGCAGGATGCCTCTGCTTGGTTGACCGATTCAGCAGCCTGACTTAAATCAGGGGAGGGGACAGAGGGAGGGGAAGAGGGGAGAGGTCATATGTCTTATCCACACCTTGAATGGCATGGCGGACAGACGGTCATAGGAATGCAGCGAGAAATGCATCGGTTGTGGGGGAAGCTGGCTGCCTCAATGAGGATCTCTTAGAGAGCACTCACTGTCCATCACAGTGCCTTTTCTTTATCTGCTGAGCTCTCTCTCACACACACCACGGCCTTCTTTATTCTCCCCTTTCTCTCCTTCTGTTTGTCTGCTTCTCTCTTCTCTCTGGAAGATTTGCCTACATCTGTTTGATCCTTTGTGTCTGTATTCGGAAAGCTAGAGTAAGCAATCACTAAAATGCCTCCCTTGTAATCCATAGCAGCACACCAGCACCAAAAGTAGTAAACATATGCACATCAGGAAGGATCACAGGGATAAAATGTTGTGTAGGGATTCCAGCGCTCCTAACAACTTTCACACATTTATCTGTAGAAAAATGACTTGTTTTTCTTACTGGACCCGAGTTTCTGCCATCACAGCACATGTTTTTAAGTTTTCCTGTAGAAACAAATCCAAGAATGCCAAGTCACTGACGAGCTATGTGTTTGTTGACTCACCATAATCTTTCTTGCAGTACTTCTTCATGTTGATTTTCAGTTTGCCTTTGGATGCCTTGCAGTACGAGTCACAGTCTGCAGGAAAAAATGACAGAGAAAATACAGTTAGGAGCCTTTTTTGTTGTTTTTTAGTCATGTGGGGCTTCTATGAATAGAAAATTCACAGATGATGTGGAACTAAAAACATTCTCATATTACTGTACTGTAGGTGATTTTTATACAGACCCATTAGCGTGTGTAAGCTGACTAAGGCCATATCTTGCATGACTGATTTTTAATTACTTTTCAAAATAATAAAAAAAATTTGTTCCATATTTTTGTCAAAGAGAATTTTAAATACATACAGAAATCTTAAATACCTTTTTCACACATATAATTGATAAAATACAGAGTAATATAATTTAAAAATAATACACAGTGTTTAAAAGTTTTTTTCTAATTTTGTCATGTCAGATTTTGTAATGTAATGTAACAGGAGCCTCTGCTTTGGTCATCTCCTTCAATATAAAGAGTAATGTTAATGGGACATTTATTTTCTGTAATTGTTAAAAACAGGCAGCATTATATTAAAGAACTAAAAGGTGAGGAGAGACCTTTTGTCCTGTTCCTAACAGTTTTGGAGAACAATAATGGTGATAGCATTTCTTTAAGTTATTGTTTTTGGCTGATAGTTTGGCACTAATCTTTTTAGTTACCTAATGGTGTGGGGCCACAGCTGGAAGAATGTGTATATCAGTCTATTTTGGTTGCAGTGGTGACACTTTACCCTCAAACCATGTCCATAACCTCAGTTTATGATGGTGAGGAGCTGACGGTACCAGCAGTGGTTTTAAAGAAATTCAAATTATCTACCCACTCACTCCTTGTGACACTGTGGGAATGAGTCAGACTTGTGTAGATCGCCCTCCACCCACTTCAACTTCACTTCAAATCTCACCTTGCTTGTCACCTCAGCTCCCCACCTCCTAAAAAAAAATAGCCCCTGGGATCACTTCAAGGCCCCAGCAAGGACCACGCCAAGCTTTAGCATTTATTGCAGTGTGGACAAGGGAGAAATGCACAGAGGGCTTGAAGCTATTGGACAGAGTGGAAAGTGGGGGTTGAGAAGGGGGTCAAGGCAACACAAAGGGAGGTCAGGAAGGGAAAATTAGCCATCCATGAAGCAGTAGAGAACCCTTTTTAGGGGGGACGGGATGTCCACTCTGGATGCCGTGAACAAATAAATACCTCACGCAGGGGGTCACCCAAAACGCCTCATGGCCTTCTGCTATGAGGAAACTCATACATACTTGTTTATGTATCGCTGTGGAGCCCTGTGATAGGCCAATAAGTTATTAAATGATTTAATGTGAATAGTGGGCTTCAGCCACTCTGACTGTGTTTTGATAACAATGTATATACAAACTCTTTGAGGTTGATTGGGACATGATTTATTTTCTATATTTGATCTGAGAACAAAACAGAAATTTTCTTTGCACAAAATCAAAAGTTTATTTATCACTATTTACTACATGAACAGAAACAAGCCCATCAATAGTCCTGTGCAATGTGAGTAATATAAGTAATGTAATGTAATGTTTATATACTGTATGTATTTCACATTACAGCTGATGGGTATGCTTTCACTTTTATGATACATACCATGAGGTGAAGGTGGCAACATACCACCCTCCACTTTGCTGGTCCCTGAAATCCCAGGAGTTCATAGCTTCAGTGATTACCCCATGCTGTGCTGTCACACTGCCAGCCACTTACAACCAGAGCCAAAATAATGTAAGGTGACGCCATATCATACAAAGTTCTTCCTTTTTTCTCTGGTGCTTTACCAACTGGTATAAATTGGATCCAGAGTCCTGATTATCTTTATACTTCAGTGCTGTGGCTGTAATGAGTATAGTGAAACAAAAGAGGAAAACTAAGGAGGTAGGAAGAGGTGGATGGACAGTACTGGAGGAGAGTAATGGGGTAGTGGAAGCAGGACTGGAGCTTTCAGGCAGCCTGAATATGAACAAACTGCATTGTTGTAAAGAGATCTTTGCTTCATGCCTTTACTACCCTTTATACTCTGTTTGAATGTGGTTGCCTGGGGAACACCACGACAAGAAAAAATGCACCCCCCAAAAAAAAGGTAGGAGGCGGGAGAATGGATACTGGTAGAGAGCAAAGGGGTGGAGTGGTTGACAAAAAAGAAGAGTGAAGTTTATCAGGGGGGAATGAACAAGAAGAGGAGGATCAGGACCAAATCAGCAAAAACACAATGTTAGCAAGGCCACAAAGCTGATGCTGGTAATATGGCAGAAAACAGAGAGAGTAACAAACATAGGCAAAGTAAATGAAACGGAGGAGTCTATAGCTGCACCTGATTACCATGTAAATGATCGAAGAGGGAGCTGTGGAAAAGAAGCTTTTGTTTTCTCATAACCCCCCTTGATGCCATCATGATACTTCCCTTTGATAGCCTTTCGTTCCCCATTAGTGTACCCCTGAGACACAGCTCCAGGCCCTGCTGAGAGCACCCCGAGATCCCCATTTAGGTCCAGGCAGTCCCCTACCGTGAGGACAAATGTTCTCTTTGTGTGCGTGTTACAAGCAGGGGAAGTGGGAGCAGTCCAGTAGCACTGAGCTAAGATGTGCTTTGGGTGTTCTGAGCAGATGTAGTTACTACAGCGCTTTGTTTCCTGCCTTTCAGAGCAATGAAAAGTGTGTAACTGAGAGGTGGACCTTTGCCCCTTCTATCAAAGTGCTGTACAACCCTTTAAACTAATCGTTTTCATTTGGGACATTTCTTACTCAAGTTGTTCTATGACAGGACACAGTACTGTACAATTCTACTGGTCTGAGCCAAAACTTTACTATTTTTTAAAAAGTACTAAAATAGTACATAGTATAAACATTAACAGAAATAAAAAAAATGGTAGATAGTTTGTTTATGCCCTCCACAACTTTGCTTACTGACCCTGAAAATCCTTTTCAGCAGGTAGCGTATCTTTGAAAAATCTTAAATCAAAACAGCAGTTTGCTCCAAATTCAAATTTTCACTTTTAAGTCAGAAATAGCAGTGTTAGTCGTTGATCATCATTTTGATGATTAGCATTGCTAAGCAACAACCAACATTGCTATTTTTATGATGAGCAACAACTAACAATGCCACTTATGACTTCAAATAACACATGCCTCTGGGATTTAGAGGATGACAACTAACTCATCCATGATTTATAAAAATCAATAAACACAGCAGGGACAGAATGCAACAACATTCATCAACAATTCAACATTTTATCTTGTTACATATTTGAAGAATTCACAACAGGACGAAGAAAAAGACTACCCAACAGGACGACAGCCAGAATGTAATCATTTTCACAAGGACAAATTTTATATATATATATA
>JAUYWH010000001.1:14624459-14674178 GCA_034779795.1 Ctenopoma multispine
TCCATATTCAGAAATTGAAATTGACCTTTGATAGCAATAAACATTTAGAAGCAAAGAAAAGAAAAAATTCAGGGCTACTCACTAGTGAAACTAACCCTTTTGAAAAGGTTATTTGTTGTGATCTCACTTTATATTAGTCCTCTAAATTAACTAATAACTACTTACTGCTGGTTAATAATCTATAATAACACATCACATTTAGTTATATTTTATCTTCTCTGCACCGCTGCACCTTAAGTAAGTAACTTGTGAAAAACGTTGTCAAATAAATGTAGTAAAACACTTATTGCAGTAGTAAATGTGCAATACTTTCGCCTGAATTGCAGTAGAGTTAAAGTAAAAGTAAGTATTAAAAAGAAATATACTAAATGTCAGATGTGCTACACACCCATCAACTACTATAAAGTCAACACTGACTTTCCACTTTCCTACTGAAACACTCTACTTAATACACTGTCAGTGAAGTGAACATTGGCACAGAATGTAAATTTATTGCTCAATTGCAATAAATTACTGTTACTATTACTGTGTGTTTAAAAATAACTACCACCAATCGTAGCTGTACAGCTGAGTACACGCCTTTTGTTATTTCTATCCAGCAATGGAAAGTTTCCACACAGATAAAATCTAATGCAGCCAAGCAAGTGAAATCTGATATCAAGTGGTCTCTCGATTCAAAACCAGGTGTGAACAGCAATGTATATGAACCAGATCTACACACACTGTGGATGTATCTAGATATAAGAAACGCGACATGAATGTGGCCACAGAGAGTGGTATCAGAGGTACCAGCGCAGTGAGACAAGGAGGTGTAAATGACGGCTTGGGAGGAGGGCTCTCTCCCTCAAACAGAGTGATAGAGAAACACATTGCGGCAAATAAAGCATGTAATTAGATTATGGAGCCCAGTGTGCTGCCCTGCCTTTGTTCTCTTTTGCTCAGCACTGGACTGCTCACACCAGAGCTGTGAGTTTGGACCCTGTCCAGCGAAGACGCAGGGAGAAAAGAAGACAGAAAGAGAAGAAGCCCTACACTTCTTTTCTCATTGTATTGTCACAAAGTGAAAGATGGTTTATTTTTGACAGAAACAGCCAGTAAAGAAGACTTTACTTTTACTTTTGGGTGGCGTGCAATCAGTTGGGTCGTCCTCTGTTACTGTAACTGATGAGTTTAGGATGAGTCAGTGGGGCTCCTGTTGGTTACTAGCCAAGGGTTACACATGGAAAGAGGAAATAATCCTGCCAAGGTTTTCATGTCATTAAAAAGTTTTTTGAACAAAGATGTTAAAACCGAATAACAGTTTTATATTGATCATTTGACACCGTGTACTTGTCTTTTCTCACTCTTTCTTGTCTCACTCTCGTATAATTAAGCAGTGTAAAGAGATCCCATGCTGTCATGACTGTAAAGTGCAGTGTAGTCACAGAATACCAAACAGGGTGTGTGAAGCAAGACTCATGTCCAAAAAATCCAAGGAGGGACCCGCCACAGATTCTGATCACTTCCAGCCCCAGACAAGACTCACACACATGTATATGACTGAACCTCGTCACCTTTATGAGCCTCATCATCGTCACTCCAATTCTCCTTCTCCTCATCATCATTAGTTACTTTCACATCCTGTGTATCCTGACAGGCCAGGCGGCCATCACAGGGTCATCAGCGGTTAATCTCCTCCACATTTCGTTGCTGTGCAGACGTCTCTGTCATGACCCGTGGGAGTGGCGACCCACACCATCCGTGACCTACCAGCACAATGTGTGTTTTGTCTGGGCCACACCATCGGAGGCATTCTCCATGCATTCCAGTCATCAGTGTGGTCGTAAGGGGGAGAGCCTTGCTGCAGGAGACAAATTAATACCCGCTCCATTTCCCTCACACCCCCTATTCACACCATCCCACTACCATCACCATCACCAAAAAAATCTGCTTCCCCCCTGTTTGACTGAGGTGCAATGAGGCACCTGCCTTACAGCTGTCAGTCCATCAGCCTTTAGTAGCACATATTCATGAGCACACACACTATATCTTTGTGGTATTTGTTTCCATATTTGTTTTCAACATCTCAACTGATCCCGGAGTCCTTCTTAAACTCTTCAACATCTTCTTCCTCCTCTTTTTTCTTTATACCAATCTCCTCTCCCTCTCAGTCTTTATTCTCTTTTGCTTTTCCCTCCTGTTTTTTTCCCTGTTATGTAGTTTTAGTATTTTCCTTTTTCTTTACTTCTAATTCATCCTTTTAATTAATTTTCTCTAGTTTCCGTTTCCCTTGTGTTAAATGTAATTTAAAACGGCTTTTATTATAAAATGGCTTCTCTGTTTGTTTGTTCTACTTCCTGTAGATGTGTCCGCACAAAATGTAATCTATATTATCAAAATCGATTAATTAATTTTTTGTATGTATATATTTTATTAAATTGTATATATTCGATATTTTAATAATATTTTAAAAAAATTTTAAATACTAATTCTCTTCCTGCTGTTTTTATTACTGTTTCTAATATTACTACTGCTAATAATAATGGTTGTAATTCTTTTTTAATACGTATAACAATAATATGAACTTTAGTGCAGGTCATATTGCTGGAGTGAGATGGGAAATACTGTTCAATGCTCTGATAAAATCGAACACATCTGTTTGCAGTCATATATTATGTGATATCATAGCTGTTTGAATACCAGGCTGAGCAGAGGTGGGTTTGTTCTCTGACCTTCTGAAGAGGCTCAGAGGGTAATATATGCATCCTGTGGGCCTCAAGGCCAGGTGGTCCAGCAGGACCCGGGGATACTCATGATTCTGACATGAGCAACACAGGACGTCCATCAAGTTGCTCCACACTGCAGTCTGCTTTATTTCAACCTCTCTGGCCTGAACAGACTCGTGCCCATTATACATATGAGAGGGAATTCCCAGAACTCTTAGCCACAATTAGATTATCTGTAGCTTCATAGTCTGAACCATTACACAGTCCCCTTCAGGTTGTGTTTACTTTAGTTCAATGACATGGTTTAATCAACGGATGTAGCATCCAAAACGGCTACAGGCCAGATTTCACGTAGCAACTGTGAACTGGGGGCATATAAGTTTCAACCAAAAAAACAATTATATATATTTCCTGTATTTTTAAGAAAATAACTAAATATGCAGTAACATGGGTCCCCCCTCTCACTCCAGTAATTCCTCTGTGAGTTGAAGGAAATTTCCTACACTCTAAAAGCGGACAGACAGGGGGCCCAGAGAACCTCCAGATATTCTAGCTCGGCACCACCCACAGTGCTCTGTGAAGACAAAGCGTGAAACAGAGGAAGACGAAGGAGGTGGAGGAGAGCAAAAGGAGACTGAAAGGAAAAAGAAAAGAGAAGGAGAAGGGCTGGGGATCAGCGATATATCTCGACTGTGCTGTCAATCGTAGTCGTTCATGGGATGTTAGGGACCTGAGAGGGCCCAACAACAGCCGCAGGAGCCTCTTACACACGCTCACATACCTTGAGCCTCCTGTAACTTCATGGGTGACACAGTGTAAACATGCTGTGAGCCTGATGACTCAACTTTTCCAACGCAACATCAAAAGACAAAAAGCTGAACTAATTACTCCAGCAGACTTTGCACAGGTACGTCTGCTTAGTGCTGTAAAACAAGATACACGCACTCATGCTCTGAACAATACAATTGTATATCGTATGTAGTTCATTAGTGATAATTGTAAAGTGAACTGTTCTGTCTAAAGTAAAAGGTTAAAAAAAATTCATAATTTAGTGTTAAAATGTCATAATTCATCTTTAATAAGTCATGTTAACAAAGAGAAGGAAAAAAATAATGTGGTTAAAAAAATATTTCCTGCAGTCAGTATTGGTTATGCGTATCTTATTTTGAAGGTGTCGTCTGTGGTTGCACTGCATTATGGGTAGCAGAAACAGTCTTTCTATGGTCAACTTTACCTTCTGGGTCCTGAATATTTACACCTTCGAAAGCAATGACTGTAAGTTTATTGAATGTTCTGGTTAACTTTAAATGTCTTATAAAATCTGATTTGGAAACCGCTTTGTGACTGTATTGATACCAGGAATTAGCCATGTCCCTAATACTGAATATTAGCATAGTAGTGATGTCAACGATCTAATTAGCATATGAAACGATTGTAAAAAAATGACTGTTTATTAATAATAAAAGCTAAGGTTAACGTTTATGAAAGTTTTCTGGCGGTTAGTTATCTTGTTGTTTCATTTGTTTTACACGACAAAGAGCTAATGTAAATTTTATTTCTTGTCTATTTTTCGTTTCACTCGACCTTTTCACCGAGCTATTCAAGTCACAATTGTAGAGATTTGTAAGCTGTCAAGAAGATTATTAAAGGAGCAAGACGCCCAGCTTCCTGGCTCATGAAAATCGAGTTTGGCTTGCTGTTGATCTGCGTTAACATACAAAGTGTATCTAACACGTAGTGATAACAGTTCATGAACAGTTTGTAACAAAAAGCCATCATGCCTGATAAGAGTGGTCATGCTGCTTCAATCATTATAAAAAGGCCATTCAGACAATTTAGTGTCACACACATTTATGGACGTATCTTGAGTAACAACTAATCCCAATGTTATATCCTGTCCTTAAAGAAAGTACAACTACAACCGAAGTACAACTGGATCCTATGTTAGATTACAAGTTTACAAGATCTACTAGTTCCCTTCACTGCACCAGAGAGGGAAATAAGGAGAAAAAAAAATCTAACAAACTGCCAAGCTCCAGTGCTTCACACCAAACCAACACCCTACTGCGCCGCAGTTAGACTGATTAATTGTGAAATTGTGGGAGATTAAAGGAGGCACGTCCCAGAGCTGCTGCTAATGGATTCAATATTCATGAACCCCTAATAATGAGGTGGAGGGCAAGAGGGATCCAGTTTATCCCATAGTCTGTTTTAACACTTCTGGAAAAGTATCTAGAAGTGCTGGAAAATCTCATATTCATTTATCATATACAGTATGTCAACAACCTCCTGTTTCACTCAAGGACTGGAGTATGTGTAACAACATAAAGGTACATTTAAAACTCTCAACTCTACTCACCTGATGGCTCTTCTGTGTTGCTGGATGGAGTTGTAGGAAGCGCAGGTGGAATCTCTACTCCCAGAGAAAACAAACACAAAGATAGATTTTAGTTTCATTGAAATTACTTGGACTGAGGTGCAAAAATATACAGTGTATTTTAAACTTTTGTGAATGTTAGTATGCAAGATGTCAAAGATGTTCAGCTCTTGTCCTCTCCATTCTTCACTGATAAATTTAACATGTAACCATATCTGACCAGTAACGGTGAACGCCAGTGGTGGGCTGGAATTTGTTTTACTGTGCACTGCTTCCATGATGCTGCTGAAGTTGTTAATTTCAGTATAGAAAACATTACTGTAGTTCAATTAGCAAACATTAAGTTTCAGCAACTATTTAATAACAAGAAGGGTCCTATCTGAGGTGCAATGTGCCTGCCAGGCAGATACCAAGTAACAGTTTGCCAAAAAAAAACTGATTTATAATAAATAATGTTAACAATTTTCAGTGGATCTTGCTTTGCATCCTGCTGCAGTCACCTGCAACAGAGCTGCCGGCAGTTTGCATGTCCAAAGACTTGATCCTCTCAGCCCTCCTTCATACTCACTGTTGTATTGTATTGTATACCAGTGGGTAGGAAGTAGCCACTCAGAGAAACCACAAATGAAGAATGGCACTCTTATCTCCAAAGGAGCAGGACTGAGAGAAAAGGTATAAAACACACATAGTGCCTTTTTGTTACTGTGGGCATGAGGTAAAGAAGGGGCTCATCAAAAAGTCTGTACCTAGCAGCATGGGGAGGGGGGTGGGCACATGCAAAGAAAGTGTACATTAGTGTGGTTTCAGCTGCTGCAAACGTTTGTGCACGAGGGAAGAAAGAAACAATCAAGTGTTTTGATACAGTACAGTCAGATTTTCTTTGCTGGGTTTGAGGAAACCTGCTTCCTTCTTTCTGAATGTACACAGTATTTATGTCTACTGTGCACCATAAATCAGAATCAGTGGAATTATGTGTGCTCCTGTTGTTGACTTGTCAACATAACAAGGTCTCCTCCCATGGCAAATAGGTCTATATAATGATAAGAAAAACAATCACTGCCAAAGCAACGATACCTAAAGGTCCCTTTGCTCATGCGAAGATTTAGAATCACATTGATGATTAGCAATCTTCTATCAATATTTAACCTCCACATGCACCAGTTTAGTATATTTATTTATTCAATTTAAACTTGGGACACACTAATGTCGAATCTAACACCACGTTATAGTGATTATCAGAGAAGGAGGAGAAGTTTATTTTCATCTCACCGGGATCACTGCAAGTTTGATAGTTCAACTTTGAGATGACATTCCTAGGAATTAAAGATGTCTGATAAATTGGTTTAATCTATCCTGTTATTAGACCGTATCCATATATAGATATCCTAGAGATAATAGAGATAAAAAAATAATGAATTCTAGCATATAATGCCAAGAGCCTCAATTAAAGTGCACTGTTTGCAACAGAGGAGATCATTTTCCATAAATCAATGTTCTTATTATAATTAAGTGCAAGCGTATATTTTTACTAAGTGGTGAAGGGTTAGTGAAAATAAGACACATTTTGTAACTCAACCCAAATCTTGCACTTTCATTTTAGACCCACTGGGGCTGAATATGATGCTGTTAACAACTCTGTGTCTTTACTCTGATTTATGGAGACCAACAAGCTGGGAGGGCTGTGCTGCCATAACCTTGAGGTTTGGTTTAATGGTGTGTTTATTTAAGCTAGCAGATTTACTGGTCAGAAAACGAACAGCTGGACACTAAGCAGTTGTCTGAAGAAAGGGATGAGAGGATTTAAGAAGTGTAGGAGTGTGTGTAAAATTGCAGTGTGTGATTTGGGTGCGTAGCTTTTAGATTATGTGTTGGTTTTATTGTGCTGAATATGCACACAAGAATGTGTATCATCACAGATTAGAGTGTCTGTGCAACCCTTCCTTTCAAATGCTTGCAGTAGACCTTGTGGCCAGGCCATACTGCCCAACTGTGTATGTTAAGACTGGTTCCACGTACTTATGCAAGGGGCAATGGGCGAGCGGCTCTGCTGGTAGCCTTTAGCACAGCGGTTGCACGTGATACCAGTCACGCCGTCTTTACAGGGACATTGTCCTGTGGTTTGGTTACAGGTTTTGCCAGCAGCACCCACGGGATGGCAATCACATGCTGTGAGGAAACAGAGGAAGAAAGAGAGGCAAAGTGAGTGGTCACACACCGTGGGGAGACACAAACAAATACTATCTATAAAGAGTGCAGGTGGGTACATAGCAGCAATGACAGTAGAGGTGGCAACAATGGGGAGGTAAAGACACAGGTGGAGGCGTGCACAGAGACAGAGCGACACAACACTTATTCTCAAGCCACTGTCGTGACTGAAAGGTCAACACATCCTCTAAAGTCTAAAGACATTTCTTGACATTTTGGTTGCCTATTAGCTAATTAGTATGTACCCAATGGATGTACCGTAATTAAAAGCTCCTTTCAAACAGTATCAGCACAATTGTGAATCTTCTGCACGTGTCTGAGGAACTTCATCTGTATGTGTGAGGTAAAGAGAAAGGCCTGCGCATGTTTACCGAATGATAAAATAATGGGGGATAATCCTAATTGCCTGTTTCTGATGAATGCTGGGCTTTGAATGTGAGCCCAAAATGTCTGTCACGTTTCCTCCCAAACTGGGGGGTCTATCAAACACATATGCCTCAGGAATGTAATAATTTTACATTTGCTCGCCCCAGTCCAAGTGCTTAATTTCTTTCACAGCCAAATTGCAAATCAGCGTTGTATAATAGTTGTCTGTGAGTTATTTCTTTTCATCTATTTTTGGATATAAATAGTCACTTTGGCAAGAAGAGGTCGTTGAATTAACAGTCTTGCTCACAGTCTATACAGTAAATCTTGACAGTCTAATCCAGAGTAGAGCAGTCTTGTTAATCTATCAGTCATTTGTACTTCTTTATTTAAAAAAAAAACCCTCAAACAATTCATCAAACTTAAAGTGTTACTTTTGTTTTGTTTATTTCTTATGGAAAACCAGTGATGCTGACTTTCAGCCTCGTGGTTGGACCCGCTCTGCTCAGTGCCTCTCCCTAGAAAATAATTTTTCTGCGTTGTGTCACTTGTTGCTCTGAAAGGCTTCAAAGGCATATCTGAATCATGTGCTTTGAGGTTTTTGAGGGTATTTAGTGGTTTGGCCTGTTTTGTTTCTAACCACACAGACGGTTCAGCCCAAAGATTCACAGTGCCACTTGCAATGCAATCCATCCGTTATCTTAATTTGACCTGGTCCAATCATCTAGGTGTCATTCAGTCAGGCTGTGTGAGAGACGAGCTCTCTGGGAGATCCATATTACTGTGGGCCTCAGGGAGAAAACTGCTATAAAACTGTAATGTAATATTGCATTTGTTCCCTTTAAGACTGACCTCGGACTTGTATTTTGTGAGATATTTTGACGGGTTATGTACAACAGGACCACTATCCTCTGGGCTTAAACCATTTTGCAGGTTTTTCATTTCAGCAGGCCGCCTCCTCTCACCTCACAGGCACACTCTCTCTTGCTTTTATCTCTATTGCCTGTTTCCTGTGATTCAGCTTCTGTTGCTGCTCTTATCTCTTCTCAGTATGGGTGTGTGTGTCTGTGTGAGTACTTGTGTTGTTCACCCTTCTTATCAGACTCCAAAAGCCTCCTTAAAGTGTGTGTACCTATTAGTACCTTTATCAGACCAATCTGTCACCGCTTTCATTGCTCAGTCGTGTCTAGGTTAGTGAGAAGAATGATACACATACACACACAGGGTCTCAGGAAGCCCAATAAACAGCGTGGAAGCTGGTCTAGCACGTCTTCAGGCCTGTAAATTTAGGAGCATGTCAGAGGAGAATGAGGAACAGGAGGGCAAAGTGCATTTGTGGTTGGAGCTTCAGAGAGCTCAGGTTATATTTTTAAGAGCATGTGTCTGTAACCACAGCTCAGAGCCCCAAGCCTGCCAGTAAATCAAGGTACACAGCACATGGTCTACAGGTGGGAAACACTCAGCCTCCCTTTCCTCCTCCGCAGTTGGTGCCCTCCTCATGGACTCGGGGGCTGATTGACTAACTTGCTGTCCACCTAAATGACAAATTGGTCGACTCTCTGACTTAAGTATTGGTTTACTGGATGTGTGAGTGAGAATTTCTGGTTTAAGTGTGTGTCCACTTAACGCTTAAGTGCCTGTGTGCTTTACTTCATGGCTACTCCAGATGACTCACGGAGATATCAGGACAACAGAGCAAGAGGTCCTTTCTGTCTCAACAGGTCCAGCGAGGTAAGCTGACAGAAGTTTATGATAAGAACAGTACATAAGAGAGCCTGCGTTTTTTTCCTAGCTACGTAAAAGGCTTAGTCCTGTATACATACCACATTTCTAAATAAAGACAAAATTCCTTACTTGAGAAGCTCTTGGGGCTGGGAAAGGAGTGAACTTTTTGTCTGGTTGATGGGGAGAAGCTTTTTCAAAGGCGGGCAGTCGGACCAGAGTCAGAAATTGCACAATGTGTGTTCTATTATAATTAGGTTTCTGCACCTCCTCAAGTACCTTAGTAGCAGAAAGAGACAGCATTATTGGTTGTGCTATACATAAATATTTTTCCAAATGACATGTTTATCTAATAGAAGGCGTGTCTTGCTTATTGGGCAGTTAACATTTTATTGATCTCAATAATAAGATGCAATGGCCCAAACAGTCCTGCACTTAGGCCTCAAATGTTGGACTTATGGGCTTATTTTTGGGAATTATGTCTGATGCACAACACTGCACATGTGTGTAGATCTAATTGAAAACACGCTGATATCAGCACACCCACTGGAAAGTCATAAAAAACAATATTTTTCAAATACCAAGCATTTTACATGTGGTTGATAAAAACCCCTACTGTGTCAATGGAAGACATGTGCTGTGGAGAGGAAGGAAGATTTTTAGTATGTTATTTGGAGTTAAATAGGCCAACCCTCAATCAAAGTCTAATTTTTATCCGTATGCTAAATATGTTCCTCATCCTACTGGCCGATGTAATTATATGCTGGTTGATTCAAATGTGAATGTTTGAATTTAATCTGTCAGTCACAGATCCAAAGCCAGTGTGGTCAAGTTTGATTTTTATTATGTTTAGATGGTCTTCTGAGGAGGCCTGCCATTAGCAGTGCTCATTATTTTAACATCTTTTGTACTTATCATTGATGTGAAATATACAATAGTTTCCATATTAAGAAAGAATTTTGAAGAAATTGCTAATGTTTAACTTTTTAAATCAGTTTTTTTTAACTAATAAACTGACACAAACAGGGATAACAAGCGGCTGTTTCAATTCTACAGAAAGTCATCACGGTGAAGTGACATTAGTTATCTCATTTATATGTCAGAACTGTTCAAAGACCACCCAGAGTACTGCATTTCTTAATCTTTTTAGATCTCACCTCTTTAAGTTAAGCTCATCCATTTTTATGTCAAATACGACCAGTGTGTTTTGTACAAGCAAGAACTGTTTGAATCACATTTTCTGTTTACACTCTTGCTCAATGAGGGGTGAAGTTATACATTTCAGCGTTTAAATGTAGCCACCAGGCAGGGTTCACTCTGCAGTGAATAAGCCGCTGCAGTCCTCAGCGTGTATTGGCCTCCTATGGAAATGAGCTGCTTTCGAAGAGGATTGTGTTACACATATAAAAGCAAACTCTTGTGCTACTTGACCTGCCCATGCTCCTACGGCACTCATTCTCTTCCAAAAGCCACACAGCAAAAAGCCTCCGTCTTATTCAATGAATAACCAAACCTCTTAATTGCTGTCACTTCGCTGCAGCGCTCATGCTGCTTGAAGAGCAGACAGAAATTAGTTCTGCGGTCTGAGTTTCATTGAATTATCATGAATTATGATGCGGTAAACCTGGGGGAATTTGGCAGGGCAAGACTTTGACAGCACATAAAGGTGTTTGACGTAAGGAAAAAGTTGTGTGTGGTAACTTTAACGTAAATAACAGAGCGAGAGAAAAAGAGCATGTAATAAAATGACACACATCCTTAAAGTCATCATCTGTAACTGTCCAAATATAGTTTGCAAAAAATGTTTTAATTGGCAAAAGAAACAGTTCATGCTTCGTATCATTTGTCAGCTTGGGGTAATTACCACAGATCTTTATTTTTAAGTCTGTTTTGATGTAACTGAATACCTCAGTAGAACTTGGACAGTGTTTTCTCAGACTTACGCAGGGCTGGGAGAGGTGGGAGGTGCATAAACTCTGGCAAATTTCATGGATTAAATTGAACAAAACCGTTTGGGTTAGCTGACAATTTTATAAATGATGATTTTGTTTGTGTTTGAAATGTGTTTAAATTTCAGTTTGGTGAGAAGGAGTCAGACGTGTTTGAGTGAAATGATTTAGTATTCACTAATTTGGAGATGTTGATGTAATGGGCATATGACATGACTGCACTCCTGTGTTGAGCCATGGGAACAATATAATTGTTTAATTTGATTGTTATATTAATTAAAGCTGTAACTAATTCCATTTTTTTTATTGATTGATTTATCATTTAGTCTATAAAATAATGGAAAAAGAACAAGTGTTTGCTGTGATTATCATGTGTTATCATAATCGTTACAGCTTCTGCTGATTGAACAACTCATTCATTCATTTTGAAAAAACACAAGAAACTAGTGACAAACAGTTAATTGATATAAGCTTGATGTTTCTTGTGTTTGTTAAGCTAACAGCAGATAAAATGAATGAATCCTGCAGGAGAGGCAGGTTGAGAGCTCCAAACAGAGTCAGTCAGTAAAAATGAGAAAAGCAGGTTGCACAGTGACAGGATGCATGCACAGAAGACAGATGAAATGAAGGAGTCTGTGTTCCTGTCACAAGTACTGTACATAATTACTTTGCTGCTTTGCTTTGTTTTAACTTCTACATCATGACTGCTGTGTCCAGAATGTCTCACCAGTCATCATTGTCCTATGAGAACAGATTTCCACAGCAGTAGAAACATTATTCTCACTGCAGACAGTTTGATTTATAGTTATGGCATAAAATATTTTCTCATTACATGAAATGAGGTTTTCACTCTTTTTGCTTTAATTTGGTTCATCTGCTTCGGAACATGAGCACTATAACAAACTCACAGATGCATTTTTTTCCCATGTGCCAACCTAAATATTTCCTACTTGCTTCAAAAGTCAATCCAGTGTCAGCAAGCTTTCACCGTCTGTAGGGCATTAGTGCAGTATACTGACCAATAATACAGTCAGTTAGTAGTTATAATATGATTAATTTATTAAGCATAATGAGATAAAAACTATGCTCAATCAAATTTTGTTGACTGTATATAGTAAACGGTTTCTTTCATATGCAAGTACAGGTATGTAAATGTCTTTTAATTCTGCTGAGAAAAGCAGAGCGGTACATTGAAGCAACAAGTGAGAAACAAACCCCCAAAGAAGTGAGTTATGGGACGCTGAAAGAATCAAGTCTTTGACACATGAGAAGGGATGTAAAAACAACAAAAAAGAGGTTAAATCTCCACAATTAGCTTGCCTGGTAGACACAGCAGAAGATAGGGGTTAATGATACAAAACATCCTGACGTGATGAATGTTTGTTTGCATTCCTGCTCGACAGGAGAATGGGCCCAAAGCCATGGAAGGTGTTAATGTCAGTTTAGGAGTATTGCTCACGAGTGGCTGCAGGGGTGAATACATAGAGGCGTTTGTCAGAGAGCTTTGTTGTGAATTTAAGTTCATGCAGGGAAAGAAATGTGCTCAGTATGGCTGCTGAATATGAGGAATTTAATGAAACAAAATGCAACTTGTGTGACTTCTTTCTGCATTGGTTTGACAAATGTTTTTATTACAGCAGCACTAAGCATGTCATCTTATGGGAAAAGAAAAGGTGCATGTTAGGAACTTATTTTCTTGTCTGAACAAACACCAGATTCTTTTGCAGATGTTCTACTCCTTCTGTTAAACTGACTGATTGGTCAGTTTATTTATTTAGTCCCTGGTGAATGATATGAAGAAACTAAGGCTCAAACTGTCAGCAGGCAGCTAATATTTCAACATGAACTGCCTTTAGAAGTGGGTGATCTGAGACCCTCAAACAGGTATGTCTATACAGTATCTCTGTGCACAGAGAAACTCAGAGGTGTCTCTGGGCTTGTTTGCACAGGGATTCAGCTCCTGTTATCTTTCCCTGCAGCTATAGAAGAGGTGAGAAAACATATCCTCTGTCTTTTCAGCCACCCCCCCCCCCCC
The DNA here is from genome assembly GCA_034779795.1 of Ctenopoma multispine. Lineage (NCBI taxonomy): Eukaryota > Metazoa > Chordata > Actinopteri > Anabantiformes > Anabantidae > Ctenopoma > Ctenopoma multispine. Next base: position 14,637,819 of record JAUYWH010000001.1, read on the forward strand.
CCCTTCCTTCTCCTCATCCTCCCTCTCTCTTTCTTTGACCCTTATTAGCTACGGTGAGGGCTGATGGCATGCGATTCATCCCAGCACTGAGCAGCGAGCACACCTGCGTGGGGGTGCTTTCCTCTTGTCCTCCTCGTCTCCTCCTCTTCTCCTTACCCATCATTCCTCCCTCCCATCTTTCATTCTCTTGCCACCTCTCTGAAACGGACTTTTTTGCTTTGTCTCCTCCTTTTCTCTGCAGGACTTCCACCACAGACTCTTCCCAGATTTTCATTCGTGTTTGACCTGCACCGGGGATCACTTCACACCTACGCTCTGTTTGTTATGCTTGTCCTGTCTTTCCCTTACCCCCCTCTCAAATGAAGCCAAATAACTCAGTATTGATGAGGGAACACCCAGTCCAACCCATCCATACCACCACGACCTCCACAATCCCAACAAACCCCCAACTCATGCTGACAGAGGGAGATGAGGGTGAAACGGGCTCAGGAATGTAAGACTGCTGGCTTCCCCCCACAGCCTGTAATTCATCTAAAACTGTTTCATATTCTTAGTAGTGGTTTTAAGTATTTCTGCATGGGTCCTGTGACACAGCATACGCAGCAAGTTGTCCCACTGACACATTCAATTTTACCCATGCCGTTCCTGACTGATTGGTGTAAATATTTTGATGAAATTCTTGTATCTTAAATCTGGATATATTCCAGATATAACTTTTCTGTCACAGGACACATAAATACAATTTTGTGTCAAATTCAAAACTTCAGTAAAAGCCACTGAGTCACAAGTGACACAAGTGAGCTGTGGTGACTAAGAGGGAAAGAAAGAAAGAGTGCTGTACCTTTGCAGGCTTTCCTGTGTGAGATGGGTTTGGACAGGTCCCTGTAGTAGCCTTCCTTGCAGTAGTGGCAGTGGCGACCTGCTGTGTTGTGGCGACAGTTGAGGCAGACACCTCCGCTTTTCCTCCCCGACAGCTTGTAGAGCTCCATGTTGAATCGACACCTCCGGGCGTGAAGGTTACAGTTACAGGCTGAGGAGGAAATGAACGGATACAAAAATGTCTTATATCTTCAAATTACTGATAACATGATACCAGTTCAAATTATAACTAAGTTTTGACTGTGGTCATTTAATGATCTGGATTATTTTTATTAATTTGTCATGTGTAAGATAAATCACTAAAATATATGTGGTACAGGTCCAATGGTGGAAAGTAGTGAAGTACGTTTACTAAAGAACTGATAATAAAGATGATTTTTACAATTTTGTTACTTTGTAGATTCAGATTAATAATACAACACAGATGATGATGTATTTTATAGGTTGAGATAAAATAAGACTTCCTGTGTGAGGGATTCTTGTGTGTGTTTTGTACAAGACCTGAAACCTGACTTGACGAGCCACCACGGAAACAGCACTAAGTGAAGAGAACTTTTCTGATACTGAGGTCAAACAACGCATCAACTCTTCCCACATCTGGCTTTTACTACCACTATCCAGCTTTCTTTTTCTGTGGTTTGCTCAAATACTCCTGTACTCCTCACTCCCCTAACTTTTCCTCAAGGTCCTCTACAGCTTTGTCTGTACTGTACTAAACTGAAAGTGAAGGTCTGGTATTACCATTCCTCCATTCCCTCCAAATCCCTCTGAGCATGTGCAAGACCCCTCACTGCCGCTTGTTTACTGATAAGTACAGTTGCCAGAGCTGAGTTTAATTAGCCACCTGATGTTTATTCATGACTTTCTGGCAGCACAGTGAGGCAGAATGCCCAACTTCATTAAGACCAGCCGTCCGAGACACTGGTCCTCCACCACCAGCACAGACACATTCATGCATTATTAACATCAACACTTCTGATACAGTTTATGGCTCTGCTGTGTGGGAGTACTCCATGTGTGTGCATGTACGGAAATGAGGGTTATCTAGTTTCCAACTGGGGTCCCTTGGTTGGTTCATCTGTCCATGTTTTTCTGCACCACCACTTTTCATCATCTGCCCATCATAATGGTGGTAGCTGATGACTGATGAGTGTGTGGGTGTTTGTGAGTGCATTTGTGTGTTTAGTGTGTTTTCTGTGCATCTATCTGTTTAGGACCCTTGAGACTGCTTCTCTTTACTCCAAGGACCTAATTACAATATATTTTCGATACACACACAGCAGCGGCAGCACCTCTGTGTCTTATCAGCAGTGACTTCCCATCTTTTCTGCAGGACAGCAAGGGTTTAATTAGTGACATGTTTCTCTGCATGTTCTTCCTTCCTGCTTCAGCATTTAATGACTCTGATTTATCCATAAGTTAAAAACAATATTTTAATAAATGACAGTGCAATAATTACATTTAAAAAAAAGTTTATGTTAAGTAAATTCGAGTTAAAAATCACCTATAACCCTGTGGGCCTGCATTTTCCTGAAAGGTGACATAGATATTTTGCGAGGCCGTCAGCTAACAGACTTGAATAAACTCTTCCCTGTTTAGACAGCTCTCGATAATCAGTGTCACTAATGTGTTGAAAAACGTGGGCTGACTGTCAGTTCATCTCTGTGAGTCCAGCTCTGGGCTACAGCTGGTGAAAGCTATCTGTGAGCACACCTGCAGATAACAGGGAACTCTGTATAGAACAAAGCTGTTGGAGGATCAGTGCATGACTGTCTCTCTCTACAAAGATTGTTTCACACCCTCCCAAAATGAAGAGGAATTAACCTACATGGTCCTGATGAGAATACTGTGTTACTGTGGTGATACAGGGCCACATTGTGGTGTGTGTGTGTGTGTGTGTTCGAAGGTATCGTGCCTAATAGGATGTTATCTCAGACAAAAACAATGAGTTTTTTTATCTTAATGCACTGACACTGGGCATGATGTAAGCTTGTTCACACCTTACACTCCCTACTATGTTTATATTGAAAAAAATGTAGATGTTTTTGAGCTGTTTTAAAAATTACACCACCACAACTGTGTCTGTTAATAAAACATTCTCTAAAAACAGCTCCTGACTTCGTCTGGCACATTAACTGCTTGTCATTCAGACATTACATAGTTATCCATTCAACTGAAGCTACATGTTTCCCTTCGTTATTATCTATCAAGCGGACATGAACTGTTTAAAAATAACACTATGCTGTCATGTTCAAATACCACAGTAGCACCGGAGTCTCTGTCCTCAAGCTTTTTATTCTCTGCTGCTACAAATCAAATTAATTTTAGAGTTACATAAATGGTTAAAACCCTTTCTCCTAATTTAAATAGCAGATCATCTCTGTCACAGCTACATTCAGTGGTAAAATGGTCAGTAACGGTCCTGAAATTAAAAGGAAAGCAGAAATAAACTTGAAATACACAACACAAAAAAACATTAGTTAAAGACACATTCTTATATTTAAAAAGACTGTTCCGTACAACTGCTAAAATACCTGTCATTTGTTTCAGAGAGAAAGACGGCAGACACACCGTGCTAACAATGGCAAGTCATGGTACTGAGCACCTTTATTGCACTCGCACACATATACACACACACTTCACACCTGCTCTTCACAAACAGCAGGATTTAAGGTCTCTGAGACACAAAAGCTGAGCTGTAGTTTTTTGCAGTCAAGCAATCAGCTCACACACACCTTCACGGCAAACAAAGCCTCCACGCCAAAAGACATGCACCAGGTGCAAAGTTTAGACCTACACGTAGGTTACTGTGGCTCAACATTTGATCTTTGAGTAAAATATAAAGAATAAATCAAATTACGCACAAATAAATTGACTATAAATGCAAAGAGATAAAAAAGAAGACATTTTATTTAAGACCTTTTTATTAAATTCTTTTTTAGTAGCTTTGTACAGTGAAATAAATGTGCAGAATTTGTATTTTGATAATTACTGTTAACAAAGACTAAGTAAAGGCCCTAAAAAGTTTGGCCTGTTTTCCATCAAGTTAACTGCTCCAGGCTGGATTAGTGAGCCGGTGACCGGCTGTAACTGCCCCCAGGTGAGCAGTAAAAAGAAGTGTGAACTGATGCCTAAAACAAGTGTAATTGAATTAGATGAATAAAGCTAAGCTTGCCCAAAGCTTTTCAACACCTCCTGTAATGTGGACCACAACTATCAGAAATGACAAAAAGCTGCATTTAAGTAAAATTTAACAGGGAACTGATTTGTTTATCAGGTGTTTGTGTTTCCTGCACATCCTGTGTCTGAGTGTGTTTTGGACCTCAGTCTTACAGCAGCACAGAGACAGCCTTCCCTTAGCCTTCCTTCAGCTAATTAGTGGTAAAATTCAACCAACAGAGCTGGAGGTTGAGGCTAAGCTCATCATGCTGACGATAAGCCTTCTAATTGAACAATGTCGGTCACAGACTCGATTTGTTCTAAAGAGACACTAAATCCACATGCTGGATTTGATAGCTGCTGGCTCTTCACTTGACCAAGTATAAAGACACAAAATAGAAAATGTAAGAACTTGCGACATGAAAGGTTGTTGTATTTTGTGCAATATCAGAGCATATTAACAGCCTCCACCGACAAACAACCTCGCCAGGTCTGTAAAGATGACTTTTAGAACATGTCGGTCATTTTTCCACAGCTCTCAGCAGCAGCTCTCCTATTGCCGGCCGTCAGCAGCTCACCCAAACATGACAACGCCCGACACCGTCGCCAGCGAGTAGACAACCAGTGCTGCTATTCTGTCTGCTTTTAAACAAACGCCAAGGGGAGTCTATGGGTGAACGGTTTACTTTTAATTCTGTGGTTAAAAAATGAGATTAAATTCTAAACACTGAGCGTCCCATATTTGGGGTTGGAAAGAGTTTAAGAGAGAGAAAGAAAGTTACATTTCTTTAACCTATTTCTGCAGAAGTTTTCATTAATTGCGCCTTAAACATGTCTAGAACAATTTGATACCCTCCCTGTATTGTATAATATACACACACATAGCTGGATCCACAATTCTCGGGTGAGCTGTGCTGAGCAATGCTAACCTGCAGACGCCCTGCTGCCTGTTCCCTCTTCTCGCTCTCTGTCTCTGTAGTGGAGAAACATGACACACATGCTGGGAAAGTTTGGGAAGTTTGCTTTTTGTCATGGCCAAACACAGAATCAGATGTGCGCTGAACACAACACGCCACATGAATCCATCTTAAGGATCTGTTCGTGACCAGCACTAAATATAAATGCCACAAAGGCAACTCAAAAATCACAGTTTGACAAGATACTAGTGTCAAATAAATCATGGCAAATTTTCAATTTATTTCCATTAAATATTTATCAGTTCATGAAATTATTCCACTTTAACACCTGCATTGGCAGTATATTTCTGTGCTTTTAAGGGTAAGACCAGGCAACAAGGAGAATCAAAGCTCTTATAAATGGACTGAGACATGACTTAATGTAAAATGTACAAGTTGTCATCCCGTAGTTAAAGGAGAAATTAACTGCTGTGCTATGAAAAAACATTTCCCTTCATAAAACACTGGCAGAAGCAAGGATCATTTCTTGACAGCTATTAATTGCATTATTGTTACTTCATATACTGTATAATATGGAAAAATTACAAATACATGTTGCATAGATAACTAAAATAAAAAGTGCTTAATATATCAAAAGTAAAATGTCTTTTGCGTACTATTTGCAGCTTGTTATGCAACATACACGAGTAATTAGTATTTCCCTGTTGTAGTTGGTCATGGTGAAACGTAACTACTCAATACACTGTTGGGTAGTTTAATGTATTTCAATGCACATACTGTTCAAAATCTAGAATTATGTAAAGTTTGTTGTATAGTGTAGAATAAATATATGGTATGTACTGTAGAGTAAAAGTTACACTATCCTGCTCTGATGAAGAGACATACAACATACACGCTTGCAGCCCACCCCGACTTCACCAGATTCTCTCTGTGCCACAGCTTTGTTCATTTCTTTATTCTAACTGATGTTGATGTTTATATTGTGGTTTCTGTTGAGACTGGACCACACTGAATTTCTTGTACTTGATACTCGGCAAATAAATCCGTACTTAAGTACAATAAATAATATTTAGTTGCACTCTCCGACAGTTGACAGGAGGCAGACTGTAATATAACGGCTTCAAAAAAGATAATGTGTGTTGACACATTTCATACATTTCACTGTAAACAGAAAACAAACACTGACATTAGACTTTAAAGTCTGGCATGACAAAGAATCATTTTGCAACCAGATTAATTCCTTGTTGATATAAAACAGGGTCTTGGTGACAGGTACAGGTAGAAGGGCCTCACATTCGACTGATGTCTGACCACACAAATTAAGACATTTCACTATGAAGAAATAATCACCCATCACTGATAATGACTGTTTCTCACAAAACAACTGAAGAATTTCACTTTTTTAAAGTCTATAATAACTGTATAGCCAAAACACTGAATGATATGAAGTTATGAAAATATTTATGTTCACTCAGTAACTGAGATCTACTGTTTATTTAGCCCTCTGTTACATATCAACTTATAAATCTATTTTGCGGTGACAATTAATTTAATTGCATCCTGTTTCCCGGCTCTTTTGTTTAACAGTTTATTTAACCTCCCATAAATTAGAACAATACGTCTTTTAATCTTACGTTTGTTGATGCAGACATGAAACCACAGGGACATTCCAAATACAACAAGAGCTAATTGAGGGCATTTGATGGATTGAGATGACAGATCAAGAACACAACTCATTGTTTTGTGTTAGCATTACCAGCCCATTTCATCTTTTAAAAGATTCAAATAATTTTTTTTCTTTCATAAAGTGCTGCCAAAATATGTTTAATTTTTGTATACAAGAACAAACACATGCTTTATGCATTATTAAACCATAAATCCCACGCAGGAAGTCTGAGCCTCAATATGCAATAAGATCGACATTCTAAAAAGCCTGAAGTGCCATGGTTTTAACCACATTTATTACTTTGCTCAGTAAAACAAAATTTCAAGAAAAAAACAACTTACATATTTTATCTACACTTCTAAAACTTGCATCTTGCCTAAAAAACTGGTACCATCTAAGTTTCCAAAGACGTTAGGAAAGATCTGAATTTGTGATGAACAGAAAACTAAACTCCAACAACAAATATAAAAACATAAAGCTGGAGAGAAATTTTTATTGAATTTTAAAATATTGCAAATATCGCTATATTACAAAGTAAAGAGTGAAGATATTCTGAACCCTAATGATGAAAAGAGAGAGTGGGAAAAAGAGGTAGCACTAGTGATGTGGAGGAGGCTGGGAAATTTGGGGTTAACTCTTAATGTGTGTATTGGGGAGCACCCTGGGAATGCTGTGAAGCTCTGGGGTGTTGGAGCGAGGCTGTAGATGAGTGGGAAGAGGGAAAGCAAAGCAGGATGAGGTACCCACTGCAGAGATTATGTCAAGCTAATTTAATTCCTTTATTGCAGCCAATTAGCCACAGCACTTTAGCCCCCTGCGAGCCCTCCAGCCCTCTTCACTCCGTCTCTAATGACCCCAACTAAACTCTGAATCTCAGCTGCTCCCAAAGAAGGCCATGTTTCACAGCTGCTGTATTTTTAATAAGCTGTTTGCCTAGTAGACACTGTACAGAGGATGAGAAAGATAGTGAGAAAGAATGAGGAAAATATAGACAGAGATAAGGAAGAAAAAAAGAAAAAAAAACGGGTGAAAAGAAGAGATGATCTGGACTGGGAGAGCGGGACAGAGATCAGTGTGCTGCTTGTTAAATCCCACGCCTGACTTGAGGAGACTTGGCTAATTGAGACCAAGTCATACAGAATATTCATCGGTCCTGCAGGGTTATCAAAGGCAGATTAAATATGCAGTGAGGACTGATTTCCAGTGGAAAGATTCATACAGCCTTCACTCACTTGTCTAACCCTTTTTCATATCACTCAAGCTGTTTATTTATTTCCTCTCTCTTTATTTCATAATTTAACTCTCAGATGTTTTCTCATATTTGGCCAAATTATGCAATTCCCAATGCAAGCAGAGCCTACGGTGCATGTTCTGTCCGTGGGTGATAAATTTGACTGACGCAATTAAAGAGCTGTGAGAACCGACTTGCTTCAGTGCACGTAGGGATCCCTCATGAAGCTATTTACATCAAAGTGAAGCTTAATATTAAGCAATGGATTTACAGTAGACTGCAACATAAATACCATGTAATAGCGGAGTAAAACACACGTACAGGGCCTCAGACAAGTCAGCTCACAATGCAGTAATTAAAGTAATAATTCTCCACACATAATGTATCTAATATATCAAAATGCAACTGAAATTAGCATTTATGGCAACCGAAAAAATAATTTTTGCTCTGTTTAGATGACTTTTTTCAATTTGTCTCTTTCAATTTCCATTCCTTTTATTGAAATAAACAGTGTAGCCAGTACTGCTCATACCTTCTTGTTATCCATTTCTAACTGGATAATAATTTAATCACGCTTTGAATAGTGTGTGGTGGATTTTTCACATATTGAATGAGAATAAACTGAAGGTCTAGAATTTTTATTGTTACTGCAAGAGTGTTTCAACTATTTCAAAATGTTGGTCTCATTTTGAAATGGAGGGAAAGAAAACAGCCTCTTGGAAAGAAAAATGCTGTGTGGTTAAGTCTTGGGAATTTGTTGACAGAAGTTTAAACGCAAACGCACAATAGAAAAGATTTTTTAATCATTTGTTTCTACATGACCTGTAAACTTTTCTTACTCAGTATTCAATTCAGCTCAGTTTATTTATATAGCACCATATCACAACAAAACATTGCATAGTTAGGTTAAGAATTATACGAAAAACCCAACAAATCCCCCTCAAGCTAGCACTAAGGCTATGGTGAACACACAAATGTGACTAGCAATCTTTTACACATTAACACCAGTTTAAATTCTACTACTGTAATCTACTGTACATCTGTTTGCACACTGCCCCACAATCTGCAGCAGGCTCCTCCATGCCAAGCTAAATGGCCCATATATTCACCCTCTGTGTTCATGTGGGGGCTAATAAGGCTTTTCCTTTTTCAAGAGTCTAACTAGCCACGCAGAGGCACAACAACAAAGAAAGGCCTAATGGCCTCCAATTTCCCGCATTAGTGCCCATTTAATGGCTGACCTGCCCTTTCGTTAGACTGCACAGCATGGGAGCACTTCTCAGCCCTGGGTGCGTGTGCACACACACTTTCATACGCTCACACTCGCACAAAGTACTCCAGAGCCACGCTGCCTCAGGGTGCTGCAACACTTCCACCCCACGCTGAGACCACATAATGGGACAGTTTGTAAAAGGGCTGGCCTGTGATCAGTGGTGCATCCATTTGCTGAGTAATCAAGGATCTTTTGTCTGAATGGTATGTATAAAGTGTGTGTGTGAGAAGGTGTATGTGCATGTGTGTGAAAGAGTATGCACTTGCATGAGAGAGAGAGAGAGATAGAGAGAGAAAGAGCGTGAAAGAGAGAGATTCTCTTGGCCCATCTGTCTTTATAAGTGCGTCCAAAGTATGTGTCTCCATGTGAGTGTTTGCGTGAGTAATTCTGAGATAAAGTGTCGCTGCCTGGAAAAGATCTCCTCCAATTTCTGTCTGTGTGAAAACAACAGCTGACATACAGTGCAAGAATAAAGGCAGCCCGACTAGAGCCACGCATAGGCTGACGAGAGTGCGTTGTGTGTATGTCAGCTATGCCATAAAAATGCCATGGGTGGAGGTTGACATTGGCAGGTCCTATTCAGGGCTATAGCGGTGAAAGGGTCTTTAGGGTGAATAACGATTCCTTAGGCCTGTCAGGTCCCCATAGCTCCCTGCTGAACAATACCCAGTAAGAGCAGCTGTCTTAATAGTGTGAGGGACTGACAGCTTTAGGACTGACGCGGCGCTCCGAGCAGCATCAAACCTTCCAAACAACGCTCTGCTGTGTGACAACATAATACAAGTAAACAGGACTGCATCGTGATTGCCAGATAATTTAGACCGTGAATGCATCCTGTACGTTTCTATTACATTTTAAACTTTAAGGAACCTGAGTTGACAGTGTTGGCAGAGTCATATCACAGCAGTGTTCATGAACCTCGGATGTCGTGGCACCATAGCAAAAGATCCTTCCTAAGCTCGATGTTGATTGGAACTAACTGGATTTACAGTTCCTGTAGCAGGAAGACCAAAGCGCTCTGCTTTCACTTATGTGAGTGAGTTGTGTTTTAAGTGGTTGGGTTTTAATTGAAGGTCTATGAGTGGGAAGGGTGCATAAAAGTGTTGTCTTTGACTGATTGAGCAATGTTTCCTTTTCAAAATAAGGGTGGATTACCAAAACAAGGGGTTGAAGTTTCTTTTCTGCCATCACTGTCTGATCGGATAATCACAGTGTGAACTATGTGAGACTTCACTCCTCCTCCTCCTCAAGTATTAGCCGTAAATCAGTTGTGCAATGGTTTGCAATTGCAGCGAAGCTCTCCGCTATCATCCTGGCTGACAAAGCCAAGTATAATAACCTTTCTCCACAGTCTTTGCTCTCTATTGTTTTACATCCAGCCATTACCTAACCCCGTCTCCTCTGCCTACAGCAGTACAAATACCACGCAGTCTTTCACAGAGAGGATGCTTGTCGGAAACACTCCAGACAGATCTCTGAATCTCCTGCTCATGTCAAACATCACCTCCAGTCTATTTACTCTGTGAGTTTTGTCTCTATGGGACTAACGGATCCATAGTGTTTTGGGTTCACATAATTCCTGGCAAGTCTGGTGCGTTGCTGGCCCTGAGGCTGACTGGGATGGGCTGGTGCTGTCAGACAATAAGACAGACCTTACACTCGGCTAACTCTCCGTCCTCTATAACTGTGATTTATACTAATCCCACAGCCTCTACAATTAAGGCAATCACTCTGCTCCAGCAATGTTAACTAAAGATTTTAAACCTGGTGTATTATAACAGAATGCAGTCAGGCCAAAACAGATGATCTGAGAAAATAAACAGTGTTTGAAGATTAGATGATTAGAAGATTAGATGAGTTAATTTAGCCCTTCAGGCAGTGAAAGAAAGGATGTTTCCACCTTGTGAGAAAGGAGGAGAAAGAAAAGGAAAGACACTGGATTTCTTCATCAGCAATCATAATGGCTCATCTTCCTCTTTCTTCCTCTAGTTTCTTCTCAAACACCTTTCTACTTTTCAACTCAGTGTCTAAAGTGTCTAAAATGCCATTCACACAAATGATTTGTCCTGTAGATATGGTTTGTAAATCCCATACACCATACGCGCTCCATCCACCCCAACCATCTCCTTGCGACTTGCTTTTTCATAATAAATGTAGCTTGTTATTCGTTCAAAAAAAAAAAACACAGCATCACATTATAATAATTACATTTGCTACATAAACTGAAGTGCAGCTGCAGTTTAGGTGGATAGCAGTGTAATTTTCAGGAGAGCGTTAGCAGAAAGCACTCACCTCACTGGGCAGTAAATGCTTAATTTAAGGTGTGCTCAACACCATTTTATTGCAGGCTCATTAGCAACCACAGCACTGTGGCTATGCTAAGCAGGTGGGAAACCTTTGACCTTCACACACACCCCATACATTCCTTTGTCAAGTCTCCATTACTAAGTTACCCCTTCTTCAAAATGGGCCGTGAACCCTCCTCCTCTCTTTTTTCCTTTAGGAAAAACTACACCTTCCACGCTGCATATGTCATTAGTGAGTGGTATTCTGACTGAGAAAAATGTCTCTATAAAATTTATAACCCATGAAAACAGCTTCAGCTGAGCAGTCAAACATGGTGAATGGGAGAGGAGAGGAGAGGAGTTTGAATCATCTACAACACAAGTTGATCAAGTGACTTATGATTATGTTGGGAGAACGAGAGATGGAACAGAAATGAAATAAATCTCAGCTTTTTAACAAAGACACCATTTTTCTTCCTGCCCATTTATCCCACACATCCATCTACGTCTATCCCTTCTGGAGAATCTCACAGTGAATTCAAGTTCCACTACTTGGCTGTGCGACCTTTTGTAACTCTTTTACAAGCGTTCAGTTACTATTAACACTGTCAGGAGCCAGGTTTGGCTCAAGACCACAATGCAATAAAAATTGTAGCAGCAGCCCAGTTTGATTACTCTGAGTACAGGAGGTCTTTGTGCAAATGGTTGCTTTAGTGTCAGAATACAATGCTGCTTGCTAGCGCATCACTTAGCGAGATTTTGTCAAGCAATTGTAATGAAATTGCACAGTGGTGCAGCGTCACTGCATAATTATCCAGCTACAGTATATAGTGAAAGCCAGAAGGTCAACAGACAAAATGTTCAATCACTGCTCATCCTGGTAAATATGGTAAAGCAAAAGTTTGACTCTATGCAGACAGCAACATGCCGGGAAATGATGAACTGTAGCTGAAGAGGTCTCTGTGTGTGCACTGTACATTTTTGACTCCTTGCCACCAAGTCAAGCAAAGTCTCCTATCAAAAGGAGGGAGTAAGCAGGAAGCTGCTGGAAGCCATAAATCTGAAACCCCACAGCTCTGCTCCTTTACTTCTTTGACACATTTATTGTCCTCTTTTCATTTTCCCCTTCTCCTTATATTGTTCTCAGCTCTCATCCATTTTCAAACTGCACACTCTTAAACTTTAACCTGAATTCCTCAACACGCTGTGCCGCTTTTTTAAACACCTCAGTGTGTAGCTTTGAGTATGTGAGGGCAGGTAGAAATCATCCTTCTCCCCACCCATGCTCTGAGCTTTAATGTCTGCTCGATCAACAGTGAATGCTTTGGGTTACAAATGGAGTGTGAAGCCAGCAGCAGGCAATGCTTCTGCCACATCTCAAATGTTTTTTTTTTCTTGGAAAAGGCAGGAGGGAGTAGAGCTGCATGTGGAGAAATGAGCTCATGAAACAGATTTTGCCAGACTGTGGTAGAAAGGCTGATGCCAAGACATAAAGGATACAGGACCAATGAACGAGATGGTCTCTGCATATTACTGGACCAGGGGAAGCATGAGTAATAACAGTGATAAACCAGTGACTGACAGGATGAATTCAACAGGTACCTACATGCTGAAGAATATGATGAGTTATTAGCAATAATCAGCAATTCTCTGAAATGCTCATAATGTCTTATGATCCCTAAGACCCACTAGTAGAGTCCTGACTTAATCGTGAGCTTAATTTGGGGAAAGTGAGTGCACACAGTTACAGTAAGTAATGAAACACTTTTTGAAGAGGAGAAGAGGATAGAAAGGATAAAAACACTTTAATGTTGTCTCTGGACTCACACAAAGTTAGTTCTGTATTTAAACTGAGTCATAACCAATTGAGTCATAATCTAAAATATAAAACCAAATTTAACACATTCAGAGTTGTTTTCAGCTCACAGTCATCCTACATGTCTGTCAGATGATCTTTAATACCAGTAAGGGCTACGCTGTCCAGTCTCATTGTCTACTACTGTAAATCACTTTTCCCTTATACAACCACAGTGAAGGAATGATGACAGTTGGTAGAACATGCTGTGATCAGAGGTGATCAGAGGTGATCATCAGTGATTTAGGTTTACGCCAACTGTCTCATATGAAGAAGAAGAAGATAGGAGTCACATAAAACAATTGTGGAATAACATAAAAACTTAAATAAATTATCTATATATTATACAGATCGTGAGTACGTTGTATAATCTGCATTCAAGTGTAGTTTAAAAATGTTCTCTCATTATTTTTAACACGACTGAACGGTCGTGTGACGTATTTCCTGCTCTCCTTTGGGGCGCAAAATTTTTTACCATAGACCTACGCTGCATGCACACTGCAAGCCTTACAAAACAAAGTACAGGAGAACCTTGGGGTGCAAAATTTATGCCCAAAGCCCGCCCAGAAGACTGGCGTCACCGCTCCAGATATGGAAATTCAAACGGAAGTTCACCGCAGCAGTTGTGTTTTGCTTACAGTCAGTCGGAGGAGCAGTTTTTGTCATGGATTATACTAATTCTGGTGCTAAAAAGTGAACTGTTCCACAGAAGAACCCCACTGGAAAAGATTAAATATTCTGGACCTGAGCAGTCGGACATCAAAATCAACTAACACAAAGACAGAGGGAGAAATAACACTTGGTCTTCCTCCAGAAACTGGTATAAGAAGAAGTCCTGGCTAACTGTCTGTCCTGAGACCGAAGGTTTGGTTTGTTTTACCTGCCTCCTCTGCTGTCAGGAACAGAACAAATCTGAATTCAGGTAATACGAATTTAATACACTTTCCTGAAAAAGTGAGAAAGTATAAACAGACTAGAAGCCGCATAAAAAATGCTAACTGTTATGTGTCTTACAATGATTAGCAATGTGAATATTGCAACGCAGCTTGATGAAAGCTACAGGATAGAGAATAATGAGATGACTTAATGAGGAGAGTAACAAAAACCAACACATTTTGTTGGACTGTTTTGATAGACTGTTACTGTGTTTAAGGGGACATGTAAGACGAGATGAGCTGCTTACTTTCCTTTTCTTTACTTTAGCCGCTTGACTTTAGGTTCTCAGTTGAAGGACAGATGGGTGAAATTTACTTATAAATAGTAAATGACTGAAAAAACAGACTGCGTATTTTCACATTAATCATTTAATGTAGTTTGATTCATGATAATAGTGCTTTGGTTTATACTAGTGGTGATATGTGGTTAAGGTGCATCTGAAAACTGACTTGCAAATGTGCGCCCCCCCAAAAAATAATTTCACCCGTTGCCACTGGAGTGAAGACAATGTTAAACTTGGATAAATACAGTATATCATATATATATATTATTATATTCAATGTATTTTTTTAACAAATTAATGTCATTTCATTTTTACTTTCTCCTTCAGTTGCACTGTTTCCAGTGCAGCACATATAACTTAAAGTTTTTATCCAATCAGATTTCTCTCTTGTGCTGTCATAATCTCAGGCCTTAGGGATTCTTAGTCAATTATTGGGACAGTTTTGTAGATTTTCATATTTTTCAACCAATCAGATTTCGAGTTTGCCATGTTGGGTGTATTCTTTGAACTAGCTGGCCTAGCCGCCTACGTCAGGACTTTCTGGCTAACTGATCATAAGCTAGCTAGCTTTGATATTTTAAACCTATATTCATGTTGTCACTTTGTGTTTATCTTGTCATTACATCACGATAACCTGTCAACACGTTTCGGATGAAGCTTCCTATAAGAACAATAGTCTGCCAGTAACTCTTTAATGGGATTCATCATTAGTTTAAAAGCAGGAGCCAGCTGCCATCCTGCAGCAGGCAGTGTGGCAGCTGGTTTGGTCTATGCAGATTGTTTCTGACACTGATGGAACATAGAGGTTTTTACTGTACTGACTCCAGAGCCACACACACACACACCTGCACTGCCTTCTATTTTTGAACTGTAACGTTGGAACAGTAGCCTTTCAAGGTTGTTTTTGTTTTGTTTTTTTCTCTAGAGGAAACTATTTTCTTGCAAAAATCACAGCACCTCATATCTTCTGTAACCAAATGTGACAATTCTGACTCAGCCAGGAAGGACACATCTGGGGAAGTGGAGATGGAGGAAAAGAGACCCCTCTGATCCAGAAACCCAAAACCTCATTGTAATTTAGTCATTGGTAGAAGGCAATTAGCAAGAGGTGGACTGGTCTTTGCCAGAGCAAGCAAACGACTGACACATGCAGAGAGTAAATGCACTTTGCAATGAAAGAATAATTTTGCTAGGCTAATAATGTGGCAACAGACAATGGATATTATTTTGTTTAAGAACATAGCAAGTGCAAGTTGAAAATTAGAGAGAACTCGATTCTGACTCCAACTTGGGGTGGACTCTTCTACAATATATATACAATACAGTACTGTATTGAAAATAGAGTCTGCGGCGAAAGAAGTATTTCAATATTCTTTAAGTAAAGGATGAAAAAGTAAAAGTGCAGGTATTATAGGCACTTAAAGCATCGAGCATTATTGTAATCATCACACAGAATGGTCCAAGTCATATATGATATTATTTATAAAGTCATATTATGGCTAATGTAAAGGAAAGATAAAGTTCAAGTAAAGATCAAATAAAATGTGATTAAGGTATCGGTAATGATTAATGACATTCTTCTGCATGAAAGTAAGATGTGCTTCACACCTGTTCCTAAACCCCAACTTCCACACCTTCACTTTCTGCCGTTCCACGTAAATGGCAGACTACTTCCTGCATTGGCACTTAACACAAATTAAGAGGTGCAGAATTGTCTAAAATGGACATTAATCCCAGGGGAACTGATGAGGTAGAGGATGAGAATTTAAAAAAAGGTAAACAGATTATCAGGATAAAGGTGTTGTGTCAGCTTTAACAGGTTTCCAAATACTATGAGTATTGTAAGCTTACAGTGCACAGTGTTTTCCAGTGAAATCTAAGTGGTTGTTTAATTTATGTCAAGAATAATATTACCCCCAATGTGTTACTGATTTTGTAGATATTTTTTATATTTACTCTGGCAGGAAGCTTACTCTCAGATACAGGATGATTGCATTGCTCAGTGGGACAGGAAAATTGACTATAATGGTCAAATAGGCCACTTAAACTTAATCTAATGAAAATGACTTCAGCAAATACTTTGACCTCTTAGTGCAGGTTTATTGTCTTAACATCTTGCAGCTGATTTATGAAGCAGTAAAAACCCAACACAGGACTGTTCCACAGAGTCTGATACGGATCACCTTTATGATGTTGTCAAAGAGTTTCAAATATTGATTTTCACATCTGTGCAAATGCCCCCTCACAACTTGCCCATTGTACTGTAATTTACAGTGTAGTGTATAAAATATGAAATCCGCGGCACTGGCATAAGAGGTGTTTTCCTATGAGGTCACTGGCCGAGGCAGCAACCCAAACACTAGCCACTGTTATTCTTTTCAGTAAATCCCATCCTTCTGTTTCTTTTTTCTCTCTATCTCTGTTTGCAATCGCTTCATACTTTATTTTTTCACTGATCTTGTTTGTTATTATGGCTCTGAGTTAATTTCATTTCCCGCCCTATGCTGTGGAAATCCCTCACAGAAACCCAATACTGTCTTTCATTCTAAAAGTGGAATCTGTGCTTGATGCTCCTGGATAATAAAATGGTGGATGTCACAGGAGGCAGGACAAAGGCCACAGGCTTTAGAAGAGTACTGCTTAAGTTTCTGTCTGACAGTGCAGTTACCAACTGACCAACAACAGCTTTAACAGATTGATAAAGCCCACAAGGGTGAAGGGTAAAACGGCTCAAGACCATCAACACCTGTAATACAGTGTGTGTTGGTGTTTTTTTTATTTCCATTCTTGTCTTATTACAGTATGGAAAACTTCCTTTGAAGTTACCTAAAATTCAATTTAATCACAAATTACCTGGGACTAAGTTTGTGTTGGCCACTGTTAACACCCCCACAGCACACTGACAGACCAGGGGAAGGTTAAGACACAGGAGGAGATTGAGAACAAGCCTCCCACTCACAGCTACCAATATTCATCTACATCTTTCTCCAGAACACTCTTTCTCTTCTCCTCAAAGACTCAGAGACAGTAGAAGCATCTCCCATTGGTTTTCCCTCATGCTCCACACACCGACTTTCATCTCCAGCCAACGACCTGTCCCGGCGGCACAGGAGAAAATATGACCGAAACAAGGGAGGGGGATGAAATGCCTTCTCCAGCTTCTTTTTATGATCAGATGGACATCTGGATAATCACATAAACCTGGTACATATGGTAATCATTTCAATATCTGCAAGTGTCCCATGAGGTTGGACACCTGAAAGGGGTAGACAAAGAGTGAGGCCATTTTTTTTTCTGTCAAACAGGTCTACTTATTAACTTCAGAGAAAACAGAGAGGGGCCTCTTTTGGATATTAATTTTTGCCACAAACTATCATCTCATAACACAAATATTACCATTAATTTCCTTACAATTTCCTTATCAACCACCATAATTAGGACCATTTGTTTGCTTTGTCATCTTTCAGTGATATGGACTTTTTGTTATTAGAAGCTGAGAGGGGACTCACACGGGAACCTGATGACTAATTCAGCTAGAGGAGGAGGGTCCGGACAGCTGCCGAGGAGCCCCTTCAAAATACACAGACACACACGTCTCACTTTAACGCTATGTAGGTAGCCTTCATCCTGCGACCCCTTCACCCAGCAGCAGTAGTAGATGCTTTTTAAACAGCCTTTACTAGTAGCACACTGAATCAAGAGACTCTCTTTTATTTTCTTCAACTTTCTACATTCTCCTGCTATATCTTGAGGTGTTTCTTTCACAAGGTCAGCCCTGTAGTCTATTTTCTCTTTTTTCTCTCCCTTTAATGAACCTTCAACAGAGTTAAATCAGCCAAGGTCAGCGCTGTCTCCAAACCTAATTAATTGGCTGTATTATCCCTGAGAGAGCAGAACCAACAAAGGGTAGGGGCTGGTATAAAGGAGAAACAATGTTCGGCATGGCTTTATTCTATCAGATGGCGTCTGTTTCTTGAGAGGACATAGCGTGTTCTTGTGTAAGGTGACAAGAATGCAAGGCAAAGAGAGAGAGAAAGTGTGGACTCACAGCCCCTCACCCCACTAATGTCCCTTATCTGTGAGAGCTAATGAGTGATGGATTAACCTGAGCTCACCCCTGGCAAATTGAGATGACCCCACAAACCTTCCCAGAAAGCAAACCCTCTAAGATGTCTGCATTCCACTTCTCACAACCAAAGAAATACTTTCGCAAAAGAAAATTTTATCATTTTGAATATCTTTGGTTTGATGTAGGCTGGTTGCAGAATTCAGTTGTAGCAATGTGACGAAGTTCATGGTTGGAACTATTTTGTGGAAACAACACATGCAGGGAAATGTCACGTATGTGTGGATACAAAACTGGATTAGAGCAGAAAAGTTTATAAATGTTATAAAAACCAAATTCATCTAATAGTACTCATGCGTTTTCTGCCATGCCCCATGCTTCAAGCTCTGATTTCCAGCAACGAGCTTTGCATTTATTACATTTAAATTTGAAATCACATCAAATTACCTACACATTAAAGCTGCTTGTATACTTGACTCAAGTTTATAGTAAATCTTTCTACTTTGTGCTGACCTCTGCTGACTGAGATCTCTTTGTGCAACCACGTCAGGTTTTGTTAAAGCAACCTTATTTACCAGCTTGTTTTGTTCAAAAGTCTACCATCCATGAGAACAAAGATAAAAAAAGCCCATTTATGACTCTTGGTTGTTTCTGTTTCTATATAGACAGCCACAGGCCCACACACACTCGGACACAGACACAAACACAACTGTGACTTGAAGGCATCCATGACAACCGGGTGCTACAAACCTCTGGTACACACACACAGAGCTTGTGCCATGACTTATATGGAAAAGACAAAGACATTGGTGATAAATCACTGTCAGCTATTCAATAATACACACACACACACACACAGGAGGAATTCCAGGGAAGTTTTTTTCTTTTTTTCTGGCAGTGTGTGAGCATGTTTGACGCAAAATGAAATTGTTTGACTCAGCTTGATCTGTCGCAGGTGTTTTTGTGTGTGTATACATGAGGGAGAAAGAAACCCCCTGCATACAATGCAAAATAAAGAGAACAGATTAACACACATAATTACAGTTCTATCCAATATCATTAAAGACTAACTCTGGGTCTGCAACCTTTAACAATATTTACAACATAATTAACAACTGGAGGCACTTTATGCATAAGAGGCAGGTTACAGCTGGTTGCAGTTCATTCAGATGACGACAGCAGTGTGGCATAGAAACAGTGGGGGGCGCTGTGAACTACCCAACAGGCTGCTGTGTCACAGTTGTAACTTCATCCAGCCATTAATCATCTATAGTCGAGAGTGCTAAGGACCCCCGCTTCGGGCTTGATGGGCTTACACTCGTGCTAGGTGGTCCTGTCGGTAAGTAGTGCGACTGTTCCCAAAGAAGTTTTTTCCAGCACTTTCACCTTGATTCAAACGCTGAGCGGCAGCAAATACAAAAGCCTTGTTCTCTCTTATGTCTTTCTCTCTCTCTGTCACATGCACACACATAAGTGAATATCTGTTCTTTATTGTTGTTAAAGATGCTGTTACAGGCCTATCAGCTATAGAAACACTTGGAAATAGTTTGTAGCATCCAGGAGCGCCAAGGCTTTCATTTTTAAGTGTGAACAGACTTGGGTAATTGTAGCATAATGTAACAACACATGTACCAGCTATGGGACTTGTTGTGATGTGTTTTATCGACCTGAAAATACAAGAAGGAATGCTACATGGATTTTAAATTTCATGTCATCAATATTGCATTAACTAATCACTGCAAGACATAGCCCAGGGCAGAGTGAAGGAGGTGTTGTTTTCTTCTCTTAAAATCACTTTCTCTCTTTTTTGCTTATTTTCAGGCTCTGTCTGTCGTTGCCTCCAGTCCACATTATATATTTACTTTGGCTGCAAGCACTCGACCTCCTCTTGGTAACCTGCTGCCACACAGAGGTGCTGAGGTCATCAGCTCTGATCCTCTACAGCAGCGCTGGCCCCAGTCTCAAGATCAGCTCTCATATGTACACATACACTTTTCTTGCTTTTTCTGAAACTCTGAAAAGCTGCCAATGCGTGTACGCACACATCATCCAACACACATGCACAGAATCCCACACAGTGTTTTCCTACCCTGTTTACTGGTCCCTTTATGGCCTGTTAACAAGTGAGACTGCTGTGGTCTTTCTATGAGGCCAGTGAATCAGGATTGTGTGACAGTGTGTTTCAAACCTGATGACTACTTAAATGAGTGATGCTAGCCTGTGTATAAACTGGCAGGCTTAAGGGGGAACTCCACTCCATTTTACATATCAAAGAATGTTTATAGGTTTTGGGTAGTACTACTCAAAAATCTGTACAAAGCCTTTCGTGGCTCCGGAAGGAGCTGAATGAAGTCACCTGAGTTAGTGTCAGTAAATCTGGGGGTGTGAAGTTTGAAAGATGTGACAAAACCAGACCTCCGTTGTCTGCTCAGTTCAAGACTGCATTAGCAATAACACATACAAATTTGAACCAAACTGTGGAGTTGCATTTTGGGTAATTTAGTAGATAATATGGCCCTGCACAGCCTTTAAGGTATTAGTCATCATCATACTATTATCAGCCATTACAGTAAATAACCATGCTGCAAAATGTACTAATCAAGCAGAAATTGTTGACATTTTCTGATTGGTTAGAAGGGTGAGCCTCACTCATAAGCTTTTAAAAACAAATAGTTCTGCCTTGCTGTGAGCTGTTCTTTGAAAATGTTTCTGATTGCAGTTTAGTGGTATAGAAACATCATTTTCAGGAGACAGGGTTGGGCCCCGTTACATATCTGACAGACGGACAGCCTGTGATGCCTGAATGTGGGAACACATTCTGATGTTATCTAGCGTGGGCTTTAATTTCCCCTAATCATCTAGTACCCGCTCGAACCAAACCTTTCTATTACACACAGACACCTCTCACACGCTCATCTTGTGGTTCATGCCAAACCCACAGCACACAGAGATCCTCCCTCAGCTAAGACAAGCTTTCACTACGGCATCAAGTCGCCAATTAATTCATTAACAGATGTCTCCCCGGGCACTGAAAAGCTGCTCACGTCCTGGACAGAATTACTGTTTGCGTAAACACCTACTGGCAGAAAAGGCAAATTAAGAGACACACTCACATATGCCTGCACAATTGCTTTCTCTCTCACACATACACTCCACAACAGAGAGAAATACACTGTATAATGTCAAGGCCTGCTGGCAGAGAAAGACACATGGAAATAGCAAGTAACTAGCAGACAACAGGTATCAGCAAACACTGAGCAGTACATATTGTGTCTGTCCGTCACTGGGGGACTAAAACATGAGTAGCAACTTGTTGAGTATGGTCTGTGTATATGTATATATCTGTATGTGTGTGTGTGTGTGTTACACGCCCACATTGCTCAAGACGTTCTGCAACAGCTTTAAGAACTTTTGTAGATGTTTGGGAGCAATCCTAGTCATGTTTTAACAATGTTTTGTTAAATTTGTAATGCATTTACCTTTTTGCACCTAAGTGGAACAGCTATGATCAAGCACTCACTGCTGTCAAAGAGCACGTCATCCAATAAAAATAATGAAACAGCTGTCATCGCTGTATAGAAACCCTACTTCATGTCTGTGGTTTGAAAGACTCTGATGAAAGATTACTAAAAATCTTCAGTGGACGCCCAGATTTCTCTCCTGAGAACATAGCTGACAGTGTAAAAACACAGTACGGAAGTGTGTATGTGAGCGACTTCTGCAGGGTGAAGCTAATATTGAGGAAAAAAGAGGAAGAAAATTTGCTTCGATCTCCAAGATCGATTATCACCAGCTGCTGAAAGAGTGTGCCACAGTTTGAATGGAAATGTTTTACACACAGAGAGAATGTCTTCACTCACTGGCATGCAGAGGTCATTCTGATCGTACCAAATGGAAGAAGGAGGATATTAGCGATGAGGATTGTGGCCTTGGTGGATATTAGGATAAAGCAGACACAGTGATTTCACAGTGACGTCAAGCACAAATGAGGATAACGAGAGGAAGTGAGTGCAGGCCAGACGCCAACAGCGTAAAGCAATACAGCTTTTCAGAGGCAATATGGCTTTCCACAAGACTTTCTCAAAAACAAGGTTGGGATTCCATTTGTGGTGTGAGCACGTGCCCGGAAACCTGCATGCACACACTCACACACATGCGCTTAGACACTGGCAAAAAATGTGGACTCACACTGAGTGAGTGAGTACGATCTGTGTTGCATTATGTGTTGTAGCCAAAGGAATGAAACAAAACCATGGACGCAGAAATGTTCACTTTGCCCAAAGGACCCTGGACTGAACAACACACACCGGCTGTAAAATATCCGAGCAGATTTTTGTCTTTTCTGACAATTGAACAAATTTCATCACCCATGACCTGATCTCGGTCAAAGATGGTCAAGTGGATTATAATGAAAATGATCTGTTTCCGCGTTCTATCCAATTCTGGATAACATGCAGATAGCTCTAGTAAAACACATCTACAAATCTACTTTGGATTACGTTTTCTGTTTTATGAATGGCAGAAGCCTACTCTCTCAGAACAAACACACTTTCTAATTACAATTCTGCGTGTTGCCTGGCTGTCTTATTTGTATTTGAAGTCTTCAAAGACCTATCAGGATCTATTATCTGTGCAAAACTGGAATTCCATCAAAACTGAATTGCTTCTTGAACAGGCCTCATGACAAGCAACAACTAGCTTTAAAATTCCAGCTCCAAAGGGGCTGCTCCCAAACACATACACACAGACATTAATAGCTTCAAGATCTCCCATGCTTTAATATACACAACATTCTCTTCATTATTTGTCCTCTGTTGCTTCCATTTTAGTCTAATTATCACTATTAAGAATGATCTAACTCCTGCATGGTCTCTGGATTAGTTCCCAGTGTGGTAATAGTTTTATAAAACCATTTTATTTGATGATTACTATTGTTTTAATACAAACAGACAGAAATGCAGCAATGTCTCACACGTAAGTACTGTGCACGGCAACAGTTACCCAGGTGTCCCCTCTTCTGTGTTGCTCATAAATTATAATCAACCGAGTATTTTTATTATCAGTGTTTGTACAATTCATGCAATCAGGGTGATGGAACTGTGACAACACTCAACAGCTGTGATTGCTACCCAAGGCTGAAAGTCCAATACTTGTAATACTTTTAAATAACTGGGACAGATTCTCTGTCAAAATAGCAATGAGCAGTGCAACAAGCCTCTCTCTTCCCCATCCGTCCTACAGAAGTGGACATTTTGAAAGTAACAGAAAGTTTGTCATTATTACTGACTCCTCACTGACTAAGTGTCATTTTTAGGGTTTGGTTACAGCACTTGATATAGTGTGTTTACAGTATGCACTGGCTCGGTGGTCATGTTTCTGTCTGTTTGAGAAATATAACAGGTCCCTGAGTCTAAAACAGAAGCGTGAGACGGTTGTCTGGACCATGCTTGACTTATTTTTGCAGCGGTTTCCAAAACGAATCATAAACACTGATAAGAGCTCAGGGAAAGAGGTTATTGAAGTGAGAGAGAGGCCATTCCCCCCTGTTTGAACTTGCAGCTAAAGACCTGAAAAAAATTGCGTTTTTGTGTGCATTTGTGCACATGAGCATGCCTACAGGCGTGTGCACGTCAGTAGAAAGAAGTAAGTGTTGACTGAAGTGAAGGTGAAGCATAGTAAGACAGTGCAAAATGCTAATCAGCTCAGTCAGTGTATTCCCTGCTTTGTTTGCTATGACCAGGACTAAAAGTGCATCCTGCCGGCACCTTTGAAGATGAAGGATGCCGGTTTATGGAGGTGCACGGTGGTCTGCTCAAACATTAACCAGACCTTCAGTCGTGTCTGAAACGTACCAAACGGCCTGAAGAACTGCTCTGCTGTCTAACAGACTTATTATTTTATTTGAAATATTTTAAATGAAAAGCATTATTTTTTATTTGCAAAGACAAATTTGAGTTTCTCATTATTAGTTATGTACAAGATGTTGGTACTGTTATAACAAGTCCACGTCAAAGAACAACACCAACAACAAAAACACCCCAGTTATCTACAAAAAAACAAGACAACACAACTATCTCAAAGGAAAAATTCATCCTATAATGTTTTCACACCGCTATGCATCCTTAGTCTTATGCTCTTTGGATTGCTCTTGACAGTTTAATGATGTATTAAAACTGTTTTTACTTAACCTGAATTGCCTTCAATCAAATGTGTTTGAATAGATAAAGCAAACAGAGCCGGAGTTGTATCTATGATTATGGCAACAACTGCTCAAGTTGAAACTAAAATATTTTCAGTGTGTTCTGGTCTATGTTAGGCACAGTTTCCATTTCTCTATACTGGTTTTCTCCAAACGTTTAGCAGCAACACATTCCTTTTGATTCTCTCAAAGAAACCTGAAATTGACTGCTGCTGTATTCAAACTCCAGTTTAAGTGTATTATCCGAAACCTCATTATGGTTTGGGTAGTGATCTATGAAAATAAGAAAACTACTCCACCAAACATCAGTATGGGCACAGCTGTTTGTAAGTGCTAACACGTGTTTGCTTGAGAATTATGTTTCAGTTAATATACACTAATCTAGCAAAGGCACTCAGATTTTTTTTTATGTAGGGAGAGTTTTGATGGCTGTGATGGTTTTAAGTTGGAAACACACCCACATATTGCAGGGCATACAGACTACTTAAAATATTTTTTTCTTCGATACAAGTGGTTGTGGTTTTAAAACTCAATTATTTTAATGGGTATCAAATCAACCGTGTCAACTTTGCTGCAGTTCATGTTTGCTGCTGTCAGTCAGATGTCTGGGAACAGCACCTGGGAGCATTTTCTGTGATTTCTGCAGTGTAGATTTGGATACAGTGAGGCAAAACAACTATCAAATCATACATATAAGACTAAGCAAGTACGCAAAAACAATATTTTCCATATTAGTGATACGTTATTGTATCAATGAATGTACAAGAAAAAAAAAGTTTATTTCCATCCCAGCCACCTTCACATTCCCATTGGGCCAATAATAGTTGACTGGAAAAAAAGACAACTGTCAACATGGTCTGCTGGTCGACATGCCATGGAAATGTCACTCTACTTCTCCTCAGACATTTTCCTCTTGCTTCCCTCCCCTCCCATCTTGATCACGTCTGTCTCTTCCATTTTCCCTAATGTCCTCCTGCTCCACCTCTGTCCCTGCCTCTCTGCGGTGCAGTGCCGCTCCTCTCATTCTGCATGCCTTCAAGCTGTCTTTCTAGTCTCCCTGAATCATTCAAGATACTTTCTCCTCAACACAACATGTCCAGTAAACTGCACAAACCTAAAACTGGACTGATCGAAAGGTGTGGTTATTCTGTGTCGAAATAACTCTCTGACTGCTGCCTTTTCTCAGCATTTCACAATAAGGTGGAATAACGTTACGTGTACCTTTTTTTGCTCTGCAGCTGAGTTGAGTGGGATTTCCTTTTTTGTAATACTCACCACCAAACTGAGACTCAAACAGGTCTCTGCTGTGCCAGTGGTGTTGGCCTTTGAACTCATTGCATTAGAAATCAATAACCTAAATGGACCAAGGTGTGCACTCAAGCAATCAGCAAAGTGCACTGCAAGACAAAACAGAGTTTTCAATTGTGCTCGTTTTTATTCTTGTGGGGTGGTTTTCTCTTTTTTTAATGGGGATATAGGAGTGGGAAATATTAGAGGAATCAATGATAGCTTACATCTGTTGTGATCCCACACAGTGCCAGAGTTTTTATAGGATACAGAAACACATTTGTGATAACTACATCCTGAGTCCAGCAGCCAATAATGCTGTCATTAAGGTGGGATGAAACCACACACTTTGAAACAACTGTGTGATCACAAAAACTTGTCCCGCTGCACACACTTGTCCATCTAACAAACTTCTTTCCATTGTTAAGTGAGAGACACAGTGATTTTTGTCCTTCTCTCGTCAAGATTTTGTGTTTGCTCTGACTCACACACACACAAACACAGACACACACTCGCACCTGTAACCTCAGCTCTCTTCCAAAAACATGATGGATGCAGGTGAGTGACAGGAGTTTACAGTTAAATGCAACAGATGTGATGAGAGATTTGATTTGGATGATGATCCTAAACTTTCTTTTCTCACTGAAATGTGGAACTGGCATTAAAATATTTGTGTGTGTACCGTGTGAGTGCCGAAACGCTTTATTCCTGTCTGATGACATGAATGGAGGGTGTGTTTACAGAAGTCCACATTGCTTTTTATTTTTTCGTTGTGTACTTCCTTAAAAGCATTTTGAGTTTGTGCCACATATGAAAAACATACAATTACATTTTACCACAGGAAAAAGAAAATCGAACTGATAATAAATTGAAGGCCGTGTAATGTGGAGAGAAATTGTAAGGGCTGGTTGACCTTATTTAAAAAGCAGGCAGACTAGCACTGCTTATTTGACACAACATGGCATGCAGGCATTTCTATAGAACTGTTTCTGTTAATTTAGCAACACATTCACTTCTAAAAAAAATTGCTCGAGCTTTTGGTAACACTAGCAAACAAAACCCTTTTTCAACAGCTTCTACGTGTCAAAGTGGCTGACATGTGCCACGACTGTCAAACAATATCCTCTTTTTCCTGTAGACCAGAATGGAAAAATACGTTTCTACAAGATGCTTGTGCCTTTCTGTGATTGTGTGGCTTCATCAGCACCATCTTTCTGCCAAAAATAATAATTAAATCAAATCATATCAATGTTGTCTGAGAAGTAAATCCATGGTTGTAAACCCCAGCCTCGCACACACATGCTGTGTTTCATGCCCTTCTCCTAGTATATAGCAACAGAATTTAGTAATTCCATGAATCTGAGCAAACAATCTTCAGTAATCTCTGACAAGTTCATGCTTTTTTATTATCTTCTTCTTCTTTCCTAGTCTCAAGCACTTAAGTTAAATCAACAGAAACCTGTAATCTGCATGGCCATAGGTTATATCTGTGATAAACTGTAATAAAACACAGCTAGTGACACCACTGCAGCTTTGATCACTGATCACGCAGCAGCTGGTGAAACATGATAGCTGTAGGACACAAAGACTGGCGTTATAGAGATTTGCTGCCTCTTTCCTGCTACACTTGTATTTTAGACATTTCTGTGCTAATATTAACAATGATTACGAAATTATCCAATTAAAAGGAAATTTGCACTGTCGTCATATTGATTATTCTAAAACACACATTAATCAAATACTGTTATCAAACACAATGATACTAACTCCCAAAAATCAAAACGTCTTAATAACAATTTCGTAATATGATAAAACGACGCAATCATTTTCGAACCAGCAGCAGCGACCAATCATTTTTTCTCCCACCACAGTCCCACCATTTATTTTGATGTAGAAAATAATTATGTGATCATAAAACCTAAATCTGAGTTGAATTACCACTGCAGTGGGTGTGTTGCAAGAGTCTTCAAATAAATTAAAAGGGATCTTTATTGCAGCGGTTAAGTCGAACTATGAGAAATGTTCCTGTCAGTGATTGGACTCAGTGGTCCCGTTTGAGGTGGTTTAAATTTCGCCTGCAACAAGCTAAATGGACTTTCAAATTGCATTTTCATTTCGCATGTGACTTAAATTCAATTTCATGCTCGTGGGCATTAAAAATCAACATAAATGTGGCTTTTCTGTGGTTTTGTTTAAAGGGAATGTGCGAGTTAGGGTTTGTTGACGTGAAGCTGTAGAATTAGTCACACATTAAGAGAATATAACTAAAATTATTATCATCATTATTAATATTTTTTTTTAAAGAAATGACAGATTGATCTGCTTTATCTATCTAATATTGCCTTGTCTCTCCTCGCCTCTCTACCTAATTATTTCTTCATCAGTTTACCTTAATTAATCCTCTAATATTCTTAATATAAAGAATAATAAATAATAATGGACACTTTATTCATCTCTTCTACCTGGACATAAAGCAGCATCCTTCAGCATCAGAGACAGTGGATGGACTCACCGACACACTCATTGGCCTCCCTCGCTGTGGCTCTCTGCCACGGTCTGTCGTAGTGGAAAGGTTTGCACCTGTCACACTCCGGCCCGGCGGTGTTGTGCTTGCACTCACACACCAGGCTCCCATCGCGGTCCTTTACGCACCGAGATGCGTGCCCGTTGCATTTGCATCTGCCCCCGACCTGCAAGTCCGACACAGCGTAGAAGTACGAGTCTCGGGCCAGCTCCGAGTCGTCCTCGTTCTCGTCACCGAAAGTGTGTAACCGGCTGAAGATGACTTTAATATCAGTAGCTGTTACCCAGTCCTGCAGAACCGGAGAGTTGTCAAAGTCGTGCGCCGACGGCCTGCCGTCCAGCGTGCTGAAGGCGATGAGCCCGCCGGTCAGAGGGTACATGTCGGTGTGGGAGTCCGTGCACACGGCCTCCTGCTCGTTCTGCTTCGTGATGACGGCTCTGTTGGGCTTGTTATACATCTTCCTGCACTGGGTTGAGTAAAACTGAAAGGGTACCCACGTTTTGCCGTAGTCCATGGACTTGTAAATAACCATTGATTCGGGTCGGGGGGAGCAGAACTGCAGGCTCACGTAGGTGACCTCAAACTTCTTGCCTAGGGACAATGTTACAGTGACATTTTGGGGGAACTGAATGAAGTTCTCGGACTGCCAGCAGGTGAGGTTGTGGGGGTTGTTGAGGTCCGTCAGGTACGCCGGAGGGTGATACTTCTTGGGGTCCGAGGCGTCGCAGGTGTGACAGTTTCTGGTCCTCTCGTCTCCTTTCTCCGCGGATGTCACCACGCAGTAGCGGCTGGGCGTCTTGCCGCAGGTGCTGGACACTTTCACTTCCTTCCCGAAGGCGGAGTTGACGAAGTCGGGAATGCAGCGCCGCGGGTTGCCGTGCTCGTCGTAGCAGGGGTCCGGCGGAGAAGTCTGCGCCGCGAACAGGCTCATCCCGTAGCCGCCGGGGGCTCTCCGGCAGGACAAGGACACAGCGAGCAGCACAGTCAGCACAACATCCACAGTCCTTCTCATGGTCCCTCGGTCCCCAAGTGTCTCTGTCGCTGAAGAAGAAAGCAGAAACAAGAAGCATGTGGGAAGAGGGAGAACGCAAAGTTTGGTGATGACACAAAAACGAGAATTTAGGCTGTGTGCAAACAAAAAAATTGGGGGTAAACAGTAATATGCTAATTGCCAGTAACAGGAGAAACATGCACTCTCAACACACACACACACGCCAAGTTTAGTAAAATGTACACAAAGCCCATTTTACCTGAGAGTAATTGAAAAAGATGTTAAAATACTGGCGATGAAAGGCCACGTTTATGTTTTAGCTCCTCCTGTTGTGTTTGTTTCTTCAAGTCTCCTGCGTAAAAAAACAGAGAGCGGCTGGATTTGAGAGTCGCTGGTGTCCTTTAGCAAATCCCACTCCTCCTGCCGGTCTTTTCACAATCTCTCTCTCTCCCCCCTCTTTCTCCCTCTCTCTCTCTCCCTCTCTCTCTCGCTTGGGATCGGATCTTGCTTGGCGCAGCTTTAGGTCAGCTCATCGTTGAGAGGTGACGCCAGACGGAACTACGACATCCACTGGTGGTGCATCGGTGAGAAAACGCAAATCACCAGAAGAAAGACAGACAACAACCAAAGCGAACCCGCCGCTGATTTGGCGCTTGCCACACCTTCAGCTGATCAGCTGATGTAGTTCAATCACTAAGATGTGACAAGCACACAAAGTGAAAATCATTATCAGCTATGATCGCAGACAAAATCAGCCAAGTGTGTTTTTATTGTTTACGTTTTCACTGTGGATGTAAACTTATGACAGGTCTTACATTCTGAAGGTGCACTATTTGGCTACTAGTTTACAAAACTGACACAAACATTCAAAAGTGACGTTTGTCAACCTCAGGTTTCCTTATAAACAATAAAAAAGACTTTAGCCTACAGTCAAGAAAAAGGAGTCTAAATGAATTAAATATTAAATATTCTTATTTTACTTATATCTTAACTGGAAATGAGCATTTTGCACCATTTGATACAGTTCAGGTAGCAGCTTTGTCTCCAGCAGGAGGCCACCCTTACTGAACACACGGCCACAATTTACTGCTAATCATGTGCAGCCATGGATGGATAACTGATCCACTGGACACAGGCCCAGGGGCCCGAGATGTCAGGGGCCTTCAGGGCCAGAACCACTGTATGAGTTGTTGTTTAAAACTTACAGAGCAAAACATGTTATTAAATAACTACAGAAAGAGGGAAAAATAAATAAAATGACGAAATATGTTTTTTCAATTCTTTCAGGTTGGTGGTACGACACTTTATAGGAGGCGTGTGTGTTTTGTTTTGTTTTGTTTTTTTTGGGGGGGGGGGTTACCTGTCTGTGCCCAGGGGCCCATATTCTCATAATCTGCACATATGGACTAGACTGCACATATAGTTTATCTAGATTCAAGTGAGAAATGAAATGATACAAAAGGCTTCTACCTACATGTGAACAAGATCATGTCTTGAATATTCACCATCCATGTTTTTTTTCACCGCCCATCTGCTGCTGCTGCTGCCTTATACGACCTGTTGAGTGTAGGCAGCAGAAGTAACAGCGCCATCTTGTGCCCATTAAAGAAAGCCCCAGCTCAGTCTGTTCAGAGAGTGGTATCATCCACATATTCCAGGCGGTGGAGACATTACGCCATTTACTTATCGACAATGAAGTTTATTGACTGTTGCAGGTCTGAACAGTGGATACTAGACGCTCACTGAATGAGGAGTTTAGCATGTAAGCACATTAAATGCTAAAAGAGAACAATGTGCTTCTACAGATACATATCATGTTCAGTTTTGTGTTATTGGTTTAAAAAAAGCCGCCAGGAGAACACAGTCAAATCAGAAGAACCATCACTTTTTAAAAAACAAATTCAAATGAAGCCTTTCATTTCAGTAAATTTCATTTTTGCTCTGTCTCCTCATGTATTCGGATATGTTATCAGAATTATCACGTGCCTCAGCATCATTGGCTATTTGCTTTGTATCCTAAGAATAAAAACTGTTTTATCTGTGTCAGAGACGCACCGCTTACTCCACCAGCTTCTAACCAGAATCAAATCAGTAAAACACGTTGGATGCTTGACAAGTTATGGAAATGAAGTAAGGAAAAAAAAAGTTCCCACAGATGATTGAATTTGAGAAAAATCACACAAACAATAGTTGGGACGGTCAAACACAATGTGTGCACATACTTTTATAACAAAATAACATGACTTCCCTTATCTGGAAATTATCTAGGATTATTTCTGCCATACTTCTCAGAAAACCTCGATAAATACAGTAATGTACAGAGAAGTTAATAAAAAAAATAGGAAGCAACTTGTAGCTCATCAGTGGGTTTTTGAAGCTTCATTTTTTACTGCTGTCCCTGAATGTGACAAACCCCCTACACACAGAGAAGACACACATATGTGTGTAGTAAAACAACATATCTGACAAAGTTTTCATAAAGTCCAGTAGAACAAACATGGCCAATGGGTTTTAGTCTTCACGTTTATCTCGTCCTTTTGTTAGTTTGTCTTATTCTTCATTTGCAGCTCTAAACTATTCTCTTTGGTCACCATCCTTATTTGACCTCCTCCTGAACTGACCTTTTGTGTTTTTCCTCTGTTTCCTCTCCTTGAACAGTATATTGTGTCTTGTGGTGCAGTTAAGGGAGAACAATAGAGAAGCAACGTTTTTAAAGCTGGTATGGATGGTAATTAATCCTGCACAAAGTCATAACTGATAAATGAATTCTTTAACCATCAGAGTTATTTTCTGTATTATCATGCCCAACCTTCATAAATATCATAAATCACAATAGAAACATGTTTCTCTGACATGTAAAATCACATTGAAGATTACCAATTAATTCTCCTTGAATTATTAAAAACATTTTGTCATTTGAAAAGGTCGTTTCTTAATATAAAAGTGATTACTCATCAACTTTCTTTTCTGTCTTTCGTTATTAAAAACCGTGAGTGTTGATTGGCAAGAGCTAAAATACATATATGTTTAATGTCACTGTTTTGTGGCTTGTCACCACATTTCCCTCCTTTATGAGAAGGGGATTTCACAGTCGCATTAATTCATGAAATGTAAATGACAGGCAAAGCAGGACGGGGAAGTAAGGTCAGCATTTCCCAGACTGAAGGTGATGCAGAGATAGCAGATGAGAATTATGAACCTCAACAACTTTGTTTGTTATTGCATGCAAAATCTGACATAAAAGCCCCAGCGTATATAATTTACATTATTGGCCTGTTTGCAAAATAAACAAAACTCTTTTCATTTGCATACAATATAATTAGTATCACAATCTATTAGGTGTTCTTATTTATTTTTAATTAGGTACAAAATGTGAAAATTACTGACACAGTTATTGCTCCTGTCCATGTTGATGTTGAAGTGTTGGTGCTGTTTCTATGTAGTGTTACTACAACAATTTGATAACAAAGAGACTTTACACACAACAGAGAAAACGTGTTAAACTGAGGACTTCCTTTTATGGGCCAACATCCCTTAAAAAATCTGCATGCAACCACACAAACACGCATGTAGAAACACACAGACATGCACACAATTAATTTCCCACCTACAGGTTCACGCACATACACGCCAGCAGAGTCTCTCATTGTGCTCAGGAGGACTTCTTTCATACACTTCCTGTTTGTGAGCCGCTGTATGCGTGAAGCGTAGAAGTGTTTGAGCGCAACAGAGAGCTATAAAACTATATACCGGTGGCTGATTTTAGTCTTGTTTCACTGCACTGCTCTGCCATGCCCAGGATGTGGGTTCATCTGTTAAACCATGATGTGGGTGGTGAATGAATGGCAGTATCACTAAGGTGGAGATTATTTCCCTTGGACTCTTTGGACTCTTTAGAAACTTACAGAGGATATGGGTGCTGGACAGTAAACTCAAGGTAAGAGAGTGGAGTCAGTCGTGGGTATGTTTTATTTTGAAGGGCACCTGCCGCATGCCCTGTGAGCTTGAATGGGGACAGCAGACGCTGACTGTCAGCCAGATGAAATGAAGAATTGAATGAAGGATTTGTGTCCTTATGTAATGTTGAGGGAACAATGACTGACAGTAGGGAGCTGATTTGTTAACAGTGTTAACATCTAAATAGGCATATATAATGAAAACATGTTGATGCGGCTTCATCTGACTATCTACTATGGTAGAACATGTATTATCTTGGGGAGCTTTATCTTTAAAGCTGGTTCTGTCAGAATGAGCTTTCTGTGTCATGTTTTGACTCATGTAAATGAGTTTTATAATATCAGTGCACTTCTTTGCAATGTGAATGCATCAGGTCTCTTGTTTTCTGTCAGAGCAGCAGTGTCAGCGTCACAGTGATGGGAAGAGCAGTGACAGCCCTCCTCTGTGAACTCACAGACCCCCACTGTGATACCATTTTTGGGAACTTCTGCTTTTTCAGATGCTCTGTATGATTCATGCTTTTAATAAACAGCAAGGAAGTAAAAATGGAGAAACACGTGTTGACTGCCTAGATGTTGTCTGACGCTGCCATTAAATCTGAATTTGGTTGATATGAAAAATGCACTTAAGCCACATTGACCACAAACACTACAGGATGCCAATAACTGTGCCTGAAGTTTAAGTTCAGTCCGACAGCCAAGAGTTTGTCAGTTCTTTGACAGCTCCACTCAGTACTAACATTAGAGAACCAGTGCCTGAACTCCACATCCTCCTGACTACATACACCAACCACTTGTCAGCCACAAGTGGATTAAAGATACGGTTTCATTGTAAGTGACATTGAAGATTATTTTTGATTCAGGTAGTCTTTGCCTGTGGTGCTGGGGCAAGATGACAAATTCTGACCTCCAGGGATCTTGATAAGGCAAACTACCATTCATATAAAATACAAATACAATTATTTTCGGAATCAAGTTAAGAAGTAGTATTTTGACCAGTCCATTAAAATCCCGTTTAAAGTCCAAGTTCAGTCAAAAGCCTTTTTCTTCTGTGTGTAGCATTCAACCAGCTCAAATCTTTGACAGTTCAGTTCTTTATAAGACAAGTGGTGCAGGAGTTATATCCCAATCAAGTCCTAGATTCTCATTTGTGTAACTTATGTCTGACTCAAACCCACATCTCATGTCTGACGTCTAAGGCTTCATGTCAAACTAAACAGCAGAGTAAATTTGATTTTATAAAATGACAGGTGGGTAAAAACAGCTCTGATTTATTCCAGTGAAGATGTATGTACTGTCTCATCTTTATTACCTCTCAGTGGTAAACATTAAATGTCATGAATTTCTCAATACTTTCATCCTGCCTGTCAGAAAGTGACATACTCTTATTGTGCAACCGCAGGAAGGGATTGTCTATTCTTCTTAGAAATTATTCAGTTACACAACCAGTTTGCATATAATCATCATCTCCTGTTGAGAAATAAAAAAACTGCCAGGGTTGTGGGGGAAGCCATGTGTTCTGTTTGAAAACAATAAAAAGAACACATGTTAATGAAGCTGGTTTGAGACATTCAGAGCGTTCGTTGTTTGCCACTAGTATGAAGAGTGATAACTCACACAATGTCAGTTTTTTTTTAAATTATTTTTACATCCAGCAGAGATGATGGCAGCACTATATGTTATTCACACCATTGCTTCCTGTTTATCTCTTTACGGCTGTGGTATCAGTAAAATCTACATTTTCACCTTTACGACAAACACTTTGATGTCTGCACCCTTGTGTTTCTGAATATGCATCTGTGCACATGCACAACCCACCTGTTACTACAAACCAACATTCAGCAAGGTGAACCAAAATATTCTCCCTGCATATCACACTTGAATAAATGTAACAGGATATGGTATTCCAGTAGAAACCATGCATATCCCCATCCTCGTCATTTGTTGACTAGCGAAACCCACTGTTGTTGAGTGTGAAATTGAGCCAGCAAGGACTCACGTAGCAGTGTTTGAATAGCAGTCACCACTGACTTCCTCGTGTTTGCACCATAATCTCATATCTCACGTGATATTTGCATCCATGGACATTTGATCATATTTTTTCATCTGTATTTATTGAGGAAGTGAGGACCGAATAGAGTCAGCTCTGTGACTATAACCATATAGAGTGACTTCAGTTCTCCAAGTAGCAGAACAGCTTCCATGTTTTGGTGCTGTAAATAGATATAGAGCAGATTGTTGCATCTCAGTGTATTTTTAAAATGGTTATACTTCCTACTTGAGTCTCTTTTCTTCAGTTAGACAGTTTTCTATTCTATCTGTTTTGCATTAAGTATTATAGGTACAGATACTGTCTGTTTTGAGAACAGAATTGTCTCTCTATATAAGACGTTTTGCTTGTAGCAAATTGAAGCTCTGAATTCTCGCTTTGACCTTGCAAACAGCAAATGACAAAACAATCTCATCTCGTCTGTAACAAATCCTTAAACTAAATAAAATAAAGAAAGAAACTTGTCACATGATTATGGTGACTTTACCTTAACGTGACATTGTTTTGTCAGTTTTGTCAAAGCTGTTTCCAAGGTCAAAAATGAATTGAAGCATAGCTGTGAAGTTACCCAAAACAAAACATTCTCAGTGTTATGACGTGTTTGGTGTTGGGCAAACTAGACGTTTGCGACCCAACAAAAGAGATCTGCATCAGACTGGTGTGTTCGCACTGGTAGCAGTTGTTTGAACTAAAGGGAAGTACTTAATTACAGCAGAGCTTTGGACTTGGACCACTGTTGTTTCCTAAAGTCATAAGAGGCCAGTTCACATCCAGTGGGTCAGTGGGGGGGGGGGGGGGGGGGG
>JAUYWH010000001.1:14674188-14725917 GCA_034779795.1 Ctenopoma multispine
CCCCCCCCCCCCCCCCCCCCCCCCCCCCCCCCCCCCCCCCCCCCCCCCCCAAGAGCGCGGTGGCCCACCAGAGGAAGAGTGGATGGGAATATCAGACTCTATCAATCAAATGGAAGGGGGTCACTAAAAATCAGGCACGCACGCTGCAAACAAAGACACATACACACGCATAATCTCTCCTTTCAGGTCTGTGGGAGTATATCTGAGAGTCTGATCACACCAAAACAATAGGGAGGCACCTGCTTCCTCACTGAGCAGGGAAGCTACCTTCCTGTTTGGAAGCAGTTGGTAATGGGATCAGTGGGAGAGATGGGAAGCAAATAGTGAGGAGAGGGAAAGAGAGGAAGAAGAGGACAAGAGGTACAGGTGGACGTGCAGTGTTGGCCCTGCTTGGTTTTGACTGGGAAATGTTGATACTTATAATTATTTGCGAGGAGCAAAGATAGGGAGGCTACAAAACCAGAAAGAGGGAGCAAGACTTTGAGAGACAGCTGTCTCAGTAAATGTTTTCATGTGAATACAAAGCAAAGCGACAACAATTAAATAAATCAATTGTTAATTTGAGAAGGCATCATCTTCATAGCCTTCAGCTACACTTAATCACATTGTCTGTTGAATTAAATGGTTGGTACAATAACCTTCAGCAGAATTGACAAATATTATGGTAACAGTGAGAACAGCGTGAAAGCTTATCAAAAGATTGCACTGGTGCAGTACTAAGTTTGGGGACTTCTCCTTTTTTTCATGAGTTGGAAACACTTTCTCTAGTTATTATTATTATTAAATCATCATCTTTTTTGGAGATTTGAAATCGTTTCAAATTGCTGTTCCACCGTGAAACAGACTGTTTGTTCTTGTTGCAGGTTGAAAGCCATAAAAAAGTGGAAGTGACCTTGTTGACTCTTAGGGATGTGCTGCATACATCCTCTTATGAAACCTCACAGACTCATGCATTTGCAACACAACTAGCAAATCTACGTAAACAACTATGACACTTGGAGTGAATTTTACTCTCCCAGTGAGCATACACTGTAGAACCACATGACACAGTAGCTCGTCATGTGGGATGATCACCAGAACAGACTTTATGTGATGACTAAATAACATGGAAACAACAGACATTTTTATGATTATTATAGTACTTTTTTCATGGATAAATCAGCCACTCAAATTTAGAAAAAAATATATTTTAAAATTGTGTCATTATGAAAGAAATCTGCTAGTATATAAATCTTGCTTCAAACAAATGTACAATGAGAGGTCTGATGAAAAAGGGATTATACCAACACAAGTAATGAAAAAATAACCTGATGACATCAACAGAACTATTGCTGTTAATACTATTAACCTTTCACTGCATTGTGACACTTTCTATACAGCAGCCTAATGTCTTCACCTCTTGATTACCTTAACATGTCTCCATTGAACCCCAGCCTGCACACAGGAGTCATTACAGCTTTGAGTTATTAGTTCCTTCCACTCTCACTGGACTCTCATCCAGCTCTGTCCAACACAGACAATGGCCTGAGCCCTTAGAAGTGTCCAGCACACTCGACTTTATACTCCCATCTATACACCACCTCAGTGCCACTTGGGACACCTCTTAGACCCAATACCTCTCAAGAGAGCAGGGACCGCTGAGAAAGGGGTGCACAGATGAGTTGTTTATGTGTGGAGCTGGTTGTATTGTTGTTCAGTGGTAGTTGTAGGAAGGGGAGGGAAGTGGTGGGGAACATGTTACTGTAGCTTCATTCCTTTGGTCTCCTGAATTTAGATTTGCATGAGTTTCCACTTTTGTGTTAATAAGTTCCGGGGTTTGTCTGGTGGGTAAACATGCATAGAGTATATAGATAATTATTTAAGTGTATCCAATATTTTATTATCACATGATCCCATTTTCTGTTTTGTTTCAACTTTGCATGCCTTTAAAGGAATAGTTTGCTATTTTTTTGCCAAACTATCCCTTTAAATATGATACCACTATCATTTATCAGTTAAATATAAGGCTGCAGCTAGCAGCAAGTTAGCTTAGCATGACTAAAATAAGAAACAGCTAGATTTCCTCTTTCTAGTAGCAACATAGATTACCAGCACCATTTAAGCTCCCATGTTAACACATTATACACTATGTTGTTTCTCTGATCTGTTTGTAAAAACATGTCAAACTACAAGTTGTTGTTTTACAGAGGGTTATGCACTGGACTGTTTCTTGGCTGGATTAAGATGCGTTTAGAGGTCTTTACTAGAAAATGACAAGCAAGATTTAAGGTATTAAATTAAATTATTAAAAGAGATTTAGATGTGTGATGTGAAGAAGATTTGCTCACTTACAGACAGAGTCGTCTGTTTACAGTCTGCATCCTGAACTTAAACTAAGTGCTATATTTGATTCAGGTTTAAGACATGGAATAAACTTTTTCTCTAACTCATTGAAAAGAAAGTAACAAAGTATATTTCCCAAAATGCCAAATTGCTGTACTGTATGTGTTTGTCAGGTGGAGTTATTGTGTGAGTGGGTGTGTCAGAGCCAATGAGTCATTCATTAACACTATTTATTTGACAACCTTCATTTATTTCTGACTTTCATGTTAAGTGGGGAATTTGTCATGCTTTCAGGGGAAATTTTGAGATATAATCAGACAAAAACAGTTTTTGATGTCATTGCTCTTTTTGGTTTCTATGCCGGCTTCATTTTGTAACCGTTCCTGTTACAGATTTCCTGATTAATTTCAAATGTGTTTTAGGGGGCATTTATATGTTTTGGAGGTTTACAGGTAGATATGTAAATTTGTCTCAGATGTTGTTCACATCAGTAATTGAAGCTGTAACGTGTTCATATTTATGATTATTTTTATCACCTAAACAAGCCGATAAAGTATGTAATTTAAAATAATATAGATTTGTGACACACAGGAATCTATGGTTTTAAGTACTTGATAATATACTGTATGTCATCAACAAAAACTTTCTTTAGAGAAGTAGTTGTTCTGCTTCTCATATTTGGACATTTCCCAGTATTTGTACACAGAGTTATTGTATTTCCATGGCAAAACTCTAGGCAAGGGAATATTTAAAATACATCCTTATGATCATAAACTATTGGATGTTTATTAGACATCACAGGGAAAGGCAATGTCTTTCTAAAATAGTGATATTCTACACACTGTCAAGGGGGAAGCTCCGTGTTCTTAATCAGAGGGAAGAAATAATACATCATACATGACACATTTCATTATTGGAGAATAAAAAGCTTGAGCTTATTTTCAATATGTATTATCGAGATGTAGATGCATCACGACAGGTTTGACGATAGAAACACTTGAGTGATGGATAGAATGTGTGTACAATGTGAACCGACTCTGAACTGCTATGTAATACAAGATGAAAAACATTTTTTTATTTGACTGTGGTTTGTATAATGACCTACAAAATAAATAGTTGAATAACATCCTTTACATACAGTATATTGTTTGTGTAGATCTATCATTGATATGTGATAGTGACAGTGCTTGTAAATTGGCTGCATATATATACTGTACAAGTTGGAATGAAAAAAAGTTTTTTAGTTTTGGGCAACTGTACAGAGATGTGATACTATGGGCCAGATGGCTAGAACTTCCTGAATAAACTGAAAAACCCATTAATACTATTTGTATGATATATAAACATATTTTTACATTAATCTAATTATCTCTTTTTTGTCTATATAATTTTAATTATGACATTGACATGACATTGGCTTGGCATGACTTGGGGCACTAGCTAAATTTGTGGTGTTGGACTACATCTCATGATGCTGCTGGAATTCTATGTTAGTAAAAGATAGGGTCCTTTGGGGCCAGTAATAACAGTAGGTGAAAATGTCTCCAGGCCTCAAATAGATTACCAGTAAACATACACACAAGCAGCAACATATTGTACATAAACTTTGTGTAAACAACTGTGTGGTTCGTTATGTATAACTGTGCAGTTTCCAGGGGAATTCATAGTTCTTGCAATGATCGGGTTACCAGTGTGGCCACTGTACCATTTCAAGCATGTGTTTCTGTTTTCATACAGAAATAGTAAAAACATTGGTCTGCTTAGCAACTTTGGTTGATTTTTGGTTTGTTGACACAGACCTCTTTAAACACCTGTCACTATGACTGTTAATTATCTACCCTATAGACCATCGGGTTTTCTAAATCACTCATCTCTTTTAAGTCACTGATGGGACGTCCCTGGTATCTCAATATGCCCATACAGTCACCCAGGAGATGTATTCAAAACAGAACTGAAACAACTTGCCGCACCTGGGTTGTCCTCTGTTGCTGCGTGAAAAACACAAATGTCAAATGCACTGATAAACTGAAAGTTAAAAAAGTGAAGTTCAGCACATCTTTGTGTAATTAGCGGACCTTGTGCCATTGGAGGCTGGTGTGTTTATGATGCTGTAGTAATACTGGCATTACATGGTTGACTTTCACCGTCAACCAGTTGGTTTCACTGTCTCTCAGATCTACAGCATTGATAGACATCTCTGCTAAGTGTGGTATGATTTGAAATCTGAAATTGCTCAGGCCCGTTATTTCTCATATTGTGAAAACTGAGCTCTTGTTATGATTTGCCTGAATCTTGCCACCAAAGTTTGTTTATTACAAGTCACAAATCCAATAGAAGTCCTCATCTTTGTCCATTAGGGATAATAATTAGGGTAATTAATGCCTGAAGCCTATTTTTAACTCGTACATTATGTTTATGTTACTTTTAATACTGGCCTTATTATTAATGGATAGAATTTTTATTGTTTCAAGACTTTGGGAAACTTGTTAGACTGTCAGTTTTTCTTCCATTTTATGTTAATTATTAAGTATTAGTCTGTTGTTGCTGGTTTTAATATTTAAAATGTTGGATTTAATATTTAACATGTAACATGACTGGCGACCTAGAGAAAGGAAACTCCAGCAACACTGGAATAATAAAGAATAATTGAGTTACAAACACACCTACAAACACTTTCAGAATGAGGTCATTACAAAAACAAAAAACATAAAACTACCAAATATACAATATTGTGTGTGGCACTACATGTGACATTTCAGGAACTATGTCAACAAAACAGCAACACAGTACAAGCAACCATGTGTCTGTTTTTCCTAGGAAATGTCCCTCGATGGTTTGTGTATCTTCTTAGAGTAATTTTCATACTTACCACAGGATCTGCCATCATGCAAAACAGATATGATAACAAATACTGTCTATGAAAAGAGAGGAGTATGTGTGTGTGTGTGAATGCAGAGCATGGATAGAAATACATTTAAGGATAATAAGATAATATTGCACCGACTACATGAACGGGAGTGGAGTTATGTAACATATTTTCATACTTGATATAATATGAGTTCTCTCCTGTATCTCCCCACAGAACCCGTGTGGCGAAGATGCAGCACACCTCATGTACAGAGGACAGGATCCAGCATGCTCTGGACCGGTGTCTGGACGGGCTGAGACAAAGCCCCACAGCAACACAACACTGGAACGGTAAGACTCCTGGGGCTACTAGTACTAGTGATGCAGACAATAGCTGAGATTAGCTTTAGTCTGGGCATGTGAAAACAATTCTTCAATTCTTTAAATATTAACTGCTACAGTTATAATGGTTGACTTTCTATGTCAATATACTGCATCTTTTCAGTGAAAAATCTACAACCTAGAAATAAGAACCAAATATTGGCATGCTTTATTGACCCCCTTTGGTGAATGCAGCTGCAGTAGATGGCAGCGTTACTGTGAGGTTTTTTCAGTGACGTGTCTAAGGACACCCCAACATGTGGCCAGGATCAACCAGAAGTCAAACCACTGACCTTGGAGTCACGACTGCCCTACAAAATGACCTACATGCCACCCCCATTCAGAAAATCAGATACAGAAAAGAGCTTGTTTTTTATGCATGATTATAAAATATTTTTGATATGTTTTAGCTCATGTGTTAAAGGAATTGTAGCTCTCAGATAGAACATAACTACACTGCCTTCTAAACTTTAGATATTAACAAGAGCTTTTTATACACAGTGATAATAATGGGGAACCGCCAGCCTACATCACTATACATTACACTATCTATAGCTCATTTAATAGTCTTAGCTCACATGGTCAACTAGGTTTCATTAAAGACGTTTTTTATAGAAGACATTTTGACATCCACAGATAGATTTACTGACATTGATAATTGTTTAGAGGATATCCTGGTATTGTGTGTGCTGGCTCACTGGTATAACTTACTGAGACACATAATAGAATTAAGGGATTGTTAAACATATTAATTAGACCTATAGCACAGATATCCTCCTATGACAGCATGTCATATATCTGCTGAGTAGGGTTGGTAGTTCAGTCCTGGCTCATCCTGTGCACTTTTGTTTCATCCCAATCAATGTAAAATGAGACATAACCTATTATTCATTTGTATATTGTGACCTTGTGCTATGCAACACTATTGAAATGCCTTGATCAAGGGCTTTTGGCAAATGTGTGATGCCAAACTCTCTGTTTGCAGGAAAGTAAAACAAAATATATTTCTTAGAAATATCAACCGCAGCTCACACATTTGGACGTGATATGTGCATTTTACGGTGCCA
Organism: Ctenopoma multispine; assembly: GCA_034779795.1. Classification (NCBI taxonomy): domain Eukaryota; kingdom Metazoa; phylum Chordata; class Actinopteri; order Anabantiformes; family Anabantidae; genus Ctenopoma; species Ctenopoma multispine. The sequence continues at coordinate 14,680,806 of JAUYWH010000001.1, forward strand.
ACAGTGTGTTCTCGCTTTCTCTACACAAGACTAGCAAGAGACATGTGCTCCAGCATCACGTGGGTATATGAGTTTCTAGGTGTCTGAGCTTGTTGTTGCTTTAACATCATCAGAGAAACGTGTTATTGGGTGCTGGAGGAAGTTATGTGAATAGACAGCTGGGAGGAAGTGGTGGCACACACCACAGTGTGTGAGTGAGGCATCATGAGGCAGGAGTTACTGTGGTGCAGATTATAATAAAAACAGGGCGGAAGATCAAGTTAACATCAGCCTCCCGCACATCAACCAGTGCCAGATACAGTTACACATACTTATACTTCATTCCTTGATGGAAGAGCATGGTGTGAGTTTGACAGCTGGAGTTTATCGTTCATGTTTCCTTTAACATGTCACAACATTTTCACAGAGAGATTTCCAAGAATACACATGTTTTCTATGAGTATGATTCTTGATTTATGTGAACTTTACCAGTAACTGACTGAGATAATCAAATTTCTTCTTCATTTGAAATTTTCATCTTAGTTTCCAGTGCTGGCATCTTATCAAAATTAACCTGCAGAGCTGTACACCAAACACTCATGATGCAAATACAGCTCTGACCTTCAAATAGATTAAGTGTGCTGCTATTTAAAGATAACACTTCTAGGTGCAACAAGAAATACATCAGGTTTCTTTGAAAACATTTCATTGTAACTTGAACAACAGCTGATGTGTTATTTCATTTCAAGCCGTGCTCATTAGAGATGTACTCAGAGTCATTGGGACTGAGGGATCAAATGGAAAGTAAAGTGCCTGTCAGGAGTCAGAAATCACTTACAGTCGCGTGTGGCAGACCTCAGATTGGTGTGGTTTGATATACTGTATGTACAACTTTCAGCCATTTTAGTTTTATCTTACATTTCCATTTCACACTGTAAAACAAAACCTGCAGTTAAAGCTCTGTGAAATAACACGTCTACTCCTTCTGCACCTCAAAGCTAGAGGAGACCTTAACTCTGTTTTCTTGCAACAGGAAATCCATCCTGCCAAATTTGTAGACGTACAAACATTCAAACTGAAACACAAAGGTGATAAAACACACCCTTGAGGTGCAAAAGCAATGGCAGTTATGAACTTTAAAGCCCTTTGTGAGTTGTAGCAAACCTGTATTAGGTTGGTACCAGTCCCACACACAAACATAGGACTGTCTGACTTCATTAACACAGTGCTGTGTATTGTATATGATGTGTCTATAAAGTGGTGAAACGGGAACCATGACACATAATGAACAACATTTTTTGCATGTTAATCCTGAATACTGCTTTGTTTATGTGTACACGCTACTTTACAACACTACTTGTCACAAGGGTCATAAGAGTATGTGTATGGATATACCCTGTAGTTTATATATTTACCACACTGGTTACACACATAGTGGCAGCATGTGCACATGGGCTCAAGGACCATATATTCTTATAATTTCACAATGCTTCACACAAGTCAAAAAACCCTCTTACTCTGCCTCTTCTACTTGGAGTGATGTATAGAATTATATGAAATGCCATCTTATAATAATATAAATTTGATGTTTTATTAAGCAAGTATTTCCAGGATCCTTTCAATCCAGTATTGTGTCTATCATCAGAAATTATGTGGCGTGACACAGGATTGCTGGAATTGGTTAACACTTCTGCATTTCCAATTGCATGTGGTTGTTTGTGTATTGAACTTTATGCACATATTTACATTGAAATATGTTTGCTGTTTCAGTGCTGATGTGCTCAACAGGTCAGTCAATGAACCGCTGGAGTCTGGAGGAGCTGGTGAAGAGAGACCCTGAGAACTTTGTCATCCTTTTACATCAGATCATTATAAAGACCAGAGAGGTGAGACGACAAAGAGAAAAGATAATCTATAAAAATAACATTGTCCACTGTATAGTTACCCTAACCACTGCTCCATTGTCTGTCCATTTGTCTGTCTCTCTCCCTCCTAAATGTGTGCTGATGTGTGAGTCCAGGTTCTGGAGCAGTGTCAGTATGAGCTGGTGGTTCCACTCGCCATCATGTTCTCCTCTACGCTGCTTCAGGTACATCTGTCCTCATGCAGATGACATGAACACATTAGACCTAACCTTGAGGTTACCTCAATTTGCAGTGTTTCACATGTGTGTTACACCCAAAAGAGCAGTTAGTTCCTCAATTCAAACCGTTATTACGTTTCTGTGAGGTAATACTGTGAAAAAGGCCTCTAGCACCATTGAAAAAACAAACAAACAAAAAACTAAACACTATAATCACTGTGCTTCTTGACGGATTTGACAAGAACCGCGTTGTTTCTGTTCAGTTGGGCTGATTTCCATTTATATAAAATCAAGTGGCCAGCCATAAATGACTTCTTAAGCTTCTTGGACATTAGATGATAACAACAACAACAATAATAATAATAATAATAATGATGAATAACAAAATAAAATTAATGAATAATGACTGAGTTATCAATAATGATAATAATTTGTTACAGCTGTAGGTGAACCTTCACAACAGCATTCACTTACAGTTTCAGTATCATCTTATGTAACTGGACAGCTCACACACAACTGTTGGCCAGTCAGATGAAATTTTCCATTTATGCAAAACATTTACCCAAGAACAAACTGGTCCTACTGCTCTTTAACAGAAACTCACTAAAACGCCTGGTTTGTGCTTGGGTTGCAGACACCATACTGTCCTGCAGACACAGAGCTACTGGAGGAAGCTGTTGAGATGTTTCGCTGCTTCCTCACCTGGCCTGAGCCATACTGCAGTGTGTGTAGAAACCTCCTCACCACACTACAGCTGGAGATCAAGGCCCCAGGTAAATACAGAGCAGGGGTGGACAGTCCTGGTCCTGCTTGTGTTCCTACCATCTCTGCACTTAAAGAGACAGAAGCTTATAATTTCATTTAAAATGTGAGTTCTTAAATTCTGCTAAATGAACCCTCTAAAAGCTCATTTAAAAATGTTACAGAACTTTGATATTACATATTCACTGTGATTTTATGTTACGATAGATATGATAGAACCTCATGAATATGAATACTGTAACTTCAAAGTCTGTTTAATAAACGTTTTCTTTTGTTGACCCATTCCTTACATTTATCTGGTTCTGAGGTGCAGTAGTGCCTCCCCCTAGTGGCAAGTCAAAAAAATCCATTTAGGATGCAACTGTTTATTTATACCACAAACAGTGACAATAACAATGACAACGAGATGATTCAGGTTAAATAGTGCATGTTTTCATATAATTAGTTTGAAAGTGGATGTAGTCTCAGCATTTACAAAACAAACACACAAAAAAGCAGAAGCTGCAGTACACTGGAATTTACAGGAAGGCTAAAAGGAAGTATGTTAAATGCAACAACAGACTGAATGAATTTATATGAATGGAGTGTTTTTGTTGAATTTTTCAGTTTTTGTTCAGTTATTCAATCCAGTTCACTTTAAAGAACATGAACATAAAGCTTTGTCAATCGAGTCTTCATTTGCCTGCAAATCGTCGACCTTGACATTGTCATAAATCATGTTTTTTCAGGTTGTCATGTTCAAAAAATCAATTATTTTTCTGTTCCTTCACAGGTATTTCATTTCAGAGACTGGTGAGGGAAGAGCAGGGACTTAACTCCTCCAGCCAGTGCTCTAAGACCATGTAAGACTGCACTGTCACAGATCACTAAACTTGCAAACATTGCAACATATGCAACACTGCATATGTGGTGATGCTGGCTGTACTTTCTACAGAGTAAAAAGACAACAAAATACACAGTATTGTATGTATATAAAATTTTATTTATAGTGGAACGTTCACAGTTTTTCAATGCTTAACAAGTCCTGGTGAGATTCAAATGTCTGTTGCTGTAAAAGACCTATTCTATTTAGGTACACTGCATAAAATATCTTTCTAGCTACACTGGTCAACTGCATGTACTTGTCAATCTATTTTGGGTCCAAAATAGATTCATGCTGCGTGTCATATTCTTCAGCTTTCTTGTTAAATTAGGTCAGGATATTTAGTCATACATGTTAGTAGTTTATCTGATCTGACTGCATTACTTTTAAAATTCTAAAATAACACATACATGTACAGAAATTAGGTGAATCAGAGCCCTTTTGTGGTTAACACTTATCGTACTTTCTTGACCTGGAAAGTCCCTTTTCATCCCCATTTCCACTAATGAAACCCCACCACAAACATAGCATCCTGTTTGCATCTTCTCCTACATACATTTGTGTACATGCTCACACATAACCAGTGATGCTATCTGCCTACTGACTGCAGGACTGCACTGCTGATGAACCCCAGTGAGGTGCCTGCTGACTTTCTCTTGGTGGCTGAGCAACTCAGTCACATTCAGCATTCACAGAAAGAGACCTACATAACCCTGATTAAGCACGCCTTCCAGTCTACACTAGGCACCAAGTATCCTCTACACAGCATCCACAGAGCTCTACAGGTATGTGGTTCAAAAGTTCAAAACAGTTCATTTATAATTTTAGCATAACTTCATGTCAAGAGTGTATTTAATATAAAATACTAGCAAACATGCACACGTGTTTAGCATTATCTGCTATATGTGAAATCTGCACTATTGAAGAAGAAGAAAAATGAACCATCAGAAAGTGTTTTTTGTTTAACTTTAAACATTATACAGTGATCTACATGTAATTAAACTTGTAGTTTAACTACATTTGACAGTAGCCTGCTGGTAGTTCAGCTATATTCATACTTGCATAGTGATTCAAGTAGTTACATTACTTTTAATTACCCTTGGTAGCAATAACTGTATTATTATATCATGTTATAATTTCATATGACATGTACATTGTCAATTTGATACGTTTTCTAAGTACCTTCCGTAAACCAAACTAGATTTCACACTAGGGGTTTGCTAAAATTCAACTTCTTCCAAGGTGAGGTAATTGGTAGCTTACAAAGCTATGTTTTCAGAGTAGGTTTCCTAACAGTGTTTATGACTATTTTTTACAGGGAAAAACTGTGAATGACCTGCAGGAGATCTTCACAGAAGTCAGTGATGTCTTAGAGACAGCCGCCACCATGAATGACCCTCTGAAGGGGCGGAGCAATGTGATTCAGGGACTTGAGGAACTGAGGGAGAGGATGAGAATCTCTGCATCCAATGGAAGGAAGTCTGATGGTAAGAGAGGGAGGTTTTAAGAACTATGGGATATACAATATATAAAGCATGTGACATGATTTTGATTTTAAGTTTATAGTAAATAACAATAAATGTGGCTTGGCTTTATTTCTGGTCTCAGGAATACTTCAGACGCTACCACTGCCTACACCCAAGTGTTACATGTTTCACTGGGAAAAAGATAACTTTGGTAAAGTATTTAGTATGATTCTATATCATTTCTTTATGTGCCCATCAGTCCGTTATCACACAATCCATCCATTCACAAGAGCAGTTTCCGCTTCTCTTGACTGCATCATTAACTCTTTACCCCATATTACAGATTATATAATAACTACCTTTTCGATGCAAAGCATATGTGATTTATTTTTGTCCTGTCCAGTCCAATCCTGTGAATGCAACTACAGTTGACGTGTGTCTGTTTTGATGCCTTCAGATGTTCTGAACACCCTGTTGGAGCACGACCCTGACGATCCCATCACTAACGGGCAGGCTGAGGAAGAAGACGAGGAAGACATTGATGATGAGGATGAGGATGAAGAGGATGTGACAGAGACTGAAGTAGAAGTAGACATGAAAGAAGACAAAGAGGAGGAGGGACATGGAGTAGATTTGTCTCCAATGTCTATCAGTAGCGTCAACCATCGTGCCTCCACGTTTTCCACCATCTCCTCCCTGTCCACTGCCTCCAAAGACTCTATGTTCTCCACTTTGTCTGTCGCTTCAGAGTGTTACGCTCCATCTCTGTTTTCTGTTACTTCTGGAGTTGATAGTGACTACTTTGAAGACTCTGATGACTATATCTCCTCCTCCCCTGTTGCTGAAAAATGTTCGCCCAAATCTACCAAAGCTTCAGCTCGGCTCAGTCAGCACCTTTACCGACTCTTTATGAAACCCAAACACCCTAGGTCACTGTCCAGGGCCAAAAGCTTAGGAAACACAGAATCAAAAGACATTTTAATTGTGCGAGAAAAGCGATCTAACTCTTTACCACAGCAAGTCAAGTTACGTAGTCCTGAGCCCCTACTCCAGCCTCAAAGTCAAACTCTTAGACATGTCTGCTTCAGAAGGCGACCTATCCTCAGCAGTGATGAAGACAGTAAGAATACTACACTGAGGGTGGTAGTGTTTGGTGCTGATCATGTAGCAGGGAAAGTAGCTCGAGCCTACAATAGCCTGAGGAGAAAGGAGAGTGCATGTCCACGTCTCAGCAGGGCCTTCAATCTTCAGTTCTACTTTGTACCTGTGAAGAGGGACTCGACTCGAGAACCAAAGAGTCACTGGTCTTCTAGTCCTGTGATTCAAATTGGAACTTCCAAAGGAGCAGTCCTGTCTAATGTAAGAACAACAGCAGTAAACAAGCTTCAAACACTGAACACAGAATTTTGTTAATTCTTGAGCTGTTAGAGAGTAATCACATTTTGCTACAGTGAGAGACAAAAATTAAGTTTGCATCACAGTATATACGGTACTACGTATATCTGAATTCCACTGTTTGGTTGTAATTGTTGCTGTTGCTCAAACAGGATGTTCACCTCATGAGTGCAGGGGACAGCACTAATGACATTGCCCACCTTCTTGGTATGTTGGATCCTTGGTACGAAAGAAACACCCTTAGCTTGCTTAACCTGCCTGCCAACGTCGTCTGCCAGGTACAACTGCAATCCAACTTGAATCAAACACAATTAAAAAGTAAAAGTCTGGCATTTATGTAAACTAACAAAAAACATGACTGGTGTCCAGAGCAACCTGTCCTGAAGCTAAGTATGCTATAGAACTGTTTTAAATAAGTGTTAATTTTTGTATTCTTCTGCAGCAAACTTCAAAGACAGAGTCAGACTCATATGACAATTCCTATGAGCAGCATCTACCCATCCTGGCTGACTTGGTCCTCTACTACTGTCGCTATGCTGCCCGGCCAGCTCTGATTCAACTCTATCAAATTGAGGTAAGGCATACTTCAACTCTACATAACCACACACACACACAGTTGCTTTCAGACACAGATTTGTACCTTTGTGAACAGAAATGGAAATTTCCTTTCGTTCTTAGTAATAACTAAAGAATCACTGTTACAAATTGTGTGAGTGACTGAGTATCTTCTGTGTTACAGCTGACATTAGCTGGTGGCGAGAGAAGGACTGAGGTGTTTGTTCACTCCCTGGAGTTGGGTCACACTGCAGGAACACGAGCCATCAAGGCCATGGGTGAGTGAGACACACAAACAGAGACTTCCTAGCAACTGTGCCACAGTAACCAATATCCTCCACATTTTCCTTGCAATGAAATGCATCATAATTTATAATGAGGTTGTGACTGAACTAAATTTATGGTAGAGGAGGAACATGTGTTATTTCTATGTGATGATTCAGAGCACTTCTACTTTTCTAGTTTCAGTCATTACCATGTCGTGTCTCTGGAAAAGACTTTATTCCGTTACTTAGAATATACTTCACACAATGGTATCGAGTTCTTGCTATTGCAAGTTGCAGCACCACTGACTGCCGTCTGCAAAACATATCACATTTCTCTGATAGTGAATTCTAATCTTGCATTGGTATTTGATTTTTTTTGTATAACTCTGTAGAACTTTTACTCTCTTTATATAGGAGCTGCCAGTAAACGTTTTGGTATTGACGGTGACCGAGAAGCAGTGCCTCTAACACTGGAAGTGATGTACAACAGAGTAAGATAATGTTTGATTTCATCGATATCGATATGTGTATATTGGACACGCATATCACAATAATATTATTTATAAATAAATATAAATATAAAAACATTCAAGATTAAAGAACTTTATAAATATATATATATATATATATATATATATATATAAAAAAATATATATATATATATAAAAAAAAATATATATAGTTCTTCAATCTTGAAATTTTAAATACAAATGTATAAAGGCTATGTGCATTTCTTTAGATTAAAGATTAACAGACTTTACTAATCCCAGAAAAAAGAATCATACCAACACAAATACAAAATAACACAAATTAAAAACAAAAAGGATCATTAAGAATGAAGACCATCTAATGATGGATAAAAAAGGAACATTTTGAAATATTTAGTCTATGCAGGGACCATATATTTCGCAGTTTTCAAAACAGTAATCTTACCCTCTTTTGTCCCCTCATTCAGGTGGTGATTAGTGGGAGAAGCCAGTGGAAAAGGGAAACAAAAGTGTGTACTTCAGTAAACTTGACTAAAGCATGCAAGAACCCTGAAGAGCTAGGTAAGCTACTGCAACCGCTACTGTAAAACACGGATAAGTCATCAAACTGTTTAAAGTAGTTCTTGTTACACTTACTAACATGAAATAGATATTTGAAACATTTACAGTACGATTTGTAAGTGTAGTCACTCATTTTAACTAAAACCATCTCTATCAGACTCAAAGATGGAGTGCCTGCAGCTCACAATGACTGAGGTTCTGAAAAGACAGAACGGCAAAAGCAAGAAAGGCTTTAACCAGGTGAGGTGGACGTGACATCAGTCTGTTGAAGCGGTTTGTGGTCGTAAAAAGCAGAGCAGAAACACAGCAAGACGCTTTCACAAACAACTTTGAAACACATTCTGTATTTAAGAGGCAGACCTAAACACAGCCTCGATAGCATCTCAAACATTTTCTCAGTTTAATCTCTCATCTCACGTATGCTGAGAAAAGAGGATTTGTACAGTGACAGCTTGACAAGCAAAAGCCACAACACACAGGCGGGAGGCACATCTGCTTCGCTAATGTGTGTTTTGGTAATAATATTGTTCGTTCAACACTACAGCTTAATCTCATAACCTCATTTAGAAGTGGAGCTTTGATTTGTAATAGTCATGAGAAACCTCTGCAGAATATAAACCTATTTAAATGATATTTAGAGAGTTCCTTTACAACCCAAACTGTAAAAACAAACTGTAAAAGCACAAATATAAAATCATATGCTCATTTATCATTTATCTCTTCATGAGGTGCAATGCATTTAATTTTCCTCGGTATGCTCTATTCTTTGCCTTTTGTAGCAGCTGAGCGTGACAGAGGTGAAGGTGGACAAGGTACAGGTCAGCGGTGCTAGAAACACAACATTTGCTGTGTGTCTGGACCAAGATGAGAAGAAGATACTACAGAGTGTCACCAGGTAAGGTATTACACACACGCACAGGAAGTGAGGCAGGCCAACTAACTGTCAGGAAAGAAGTGGTACACCACCAACCACTTACATTTTCTAATAAAACAAAATGGTTCTGTCAAGTGGTGGCATCTCCTCTAAACAGGCTCCCTTGGTATCTTCATTTCTTCATGAAGGAAGTGTTATAAGATGCAAACACATAAAAGCATAATTATAAATTTAAGACATCTGTCAGGAGTTATGTATGTCAGTGAAATGATTTCCTATTACAAAGACAAGATAGGCTTGCTATTTTTGGTTGTATTCTCACTGCATTTCCTTATCTAACCTGCATCTACTGCAGCCACAACCCAGTTTCCTCTCAGCGAACATTTGCATTATCAACTCACAACCCTTGCAAGAGTTGTTATTTATATAAACTCTTTGTCTCTCTCTGTCCAATAAAGGTGTGAAATATCAGTGTGCTATAAACCTGACAGTTCAACCGACTGGAAGCTAAGAAAATCCCAGACTTCAGGCCAAATCCAGCCTCTCCACCCCACCTTCTGCTCCCTCCTCTGCCTGCCTATAGTCACTTTCAGTGGGGCTGTTCCCTGAGGCAACTTAAAGGTGGTATGAATTGGTTCAAAGGAACTTGTCCACTATTATCAATGTGCTCTGGATAATAGACCCACACCAAAGAGGAAATGTGCACAGCACGTACAGCGTATCATTTCTGCCTGGTGTCTAAAAGCATTTGTGGTAAAGTTAACTTGGAGATGGCGTGATGGAAACATGTGGGCCTAAGCATTAGGGATAATCAGCAACTTACAGACATGCTTGACCAGTGATTTTTGATACAGAGATTTATCAAATGACACAAAGACTGTAAATAATAAGTACAGATACGATTTAAATGATAATGAGTCCAGCTTTGTCTATACAAAGCAATCACTTACTGTTGTTAAGGAACCTGTTTAAGTTTCGGTCGTCAGCTTTCAGTTCCTCTTTTCCTTTTGGCAGAGAAGTGACTTTAATCACTGTAACATTATGATGGAATTTGGTCAAACAGGATGAGTACATTAAGTGCCAGGTGAAATGGCATCTAAACTGTCATAATTCAGTATATGTGTTGTAGATACCAGGGTCCTACAGAGAGGAAGAATATAAAAATATGGAGGTCATCTTGGAGTCAAACATTAAGGACATTTGTCTGGATCAACTAACATGGACATAAAGAACCACAGGAAATGTTTATGCCTTCTGTACAGGTGATTTTCGGATGACCATATCTGAGAATGGACACTATGAACTTATACAATATGTAAATATTATGTTTGGAAACTGTTTTGCAAACGACTTTAAAGTATATTTTTATGTCTGTTATACATGGTATTTTAATAGCAACATTTATCTTATAATGAAATCACTGTTTTATTAGTTATAAATATGACCAGCAGGGGGCTCTGTTGACATTCCAATTGACTTCTGTTGAAGTACAGATTAATAATACAGAGATGGTGACAGTTCAACTGAAGTCTTACTTTTTAATGACTATTGCATCCTTTTGATAAACTATATGTTAATGGTGAAAATGAATAACCTTCTTTTAATCAAGGTGACAGATGTAAAACATAAATTTGACGCTGTGGTGCTGAAATACACTTGAATGCACATTTTTAAGTAACTGGCTCATTCCACTTTACATATTGTAAACTATGACATTTAATAAAAAATCTGACAGTTGTTGCTGTATGGATGTAAAGGGATAATATCCTAACCACTGGACTGAGACTGCTTAGAATTTTTTTATGGAACTGAAGCACTTGAATATGTGGTTAAGTTGATTAGGTACTATTTTTTTTTTTCAGATTAATACTCGGCACCAGTGCCCTCGACATATATATTTGCTCTGATGAAAGCACTGCAAATGCAATATTGGTTTTATAATTGTATGTGTATTGTCTATGCAATCAATACATCTCAAATTAAATTTTCATTAAAAATATGTCTTCAACTAGACATTACATTTAATCTTGCATTTTGCTTTTGTTTATTACCAACTTGTTATCATCTGCATATACAACAAGTATGACTTGTTCTTGTTGTATAGACTGTACATATTCTTGCTGCATGATTATTCACAGTGTTGTTATTGTACTTACGTACAGCTTTAAAGAACTTCTGTTTTACTTGCGTATTTTAATTTTATACTTCATAATATTTGTGTCTGACTGCATTAAGTTACCATTCCACTATAGGTATCTTTACTCGTTAGTTTTAAAGTTAATATTGTTATCAGCTTATAAAGTACAAAGAATTATCATAGATAAGACTATGCGTAGCTATTTTACTGCAGTATAGTACTGTGTGAAAAACATCACAAATGTTCAATGTGATGCTAGTGTGACGTGGTCTTTGGACTTTCAGCGTTAACTCTGAAACACCTGTTTATATGGATACGCGCACTGATTGGTTCCCTAACGTTAGCACTAGCTGACACGCCATTGGCGGTTGGCATGAGTGGGCGTGGTCAGAAGGCTCCCTGCCTGTCAGACCGGAGCTGGACTAACTGACGTTACTGACTGACGGTGCCGTGAAGAGCCGACGACAGAGAGGTGATAACACGTATTCAGCATCAGGCGAATGGCGCCTTTTCAATTACTGAAATGAAGGTAAGTTTTGACAAGCACACATAAGGCGAACGTTTTCAGACATGTTTAGTAGTAGCACAGTGTAGTACTGTTACTGTTACTCGCTGAAAAGTTGGTGTCGACGAATATAAATTGCAGCCAGTTGATATCGCAGATGATTAAATGTACCGTAACGCTATGTGGATGTGCATTTTCTTACCATTCAATACTCTCCGTTGATATTTTATCTAAAGTCGTCATGTAAGTTACCTACCTAACTACTAGTGTCTACTGAGTTCGTGAATTTACGGGATGTTTTTGTGAGTTATGTGAGCTTAGTTTACGTCTTGCACTGACGAGCCGCGTCACTTAGCAGTGTTACTGAGTCATGCAGATAAGAAAAGGTTGAACGATGTGGTTTACTGTACAACTGTTGTCAGTCGGGTTAGTGTGCAGCTTCTTTGAAGTTGACATGTGAGTTTGGCTATAACATATCATCCACACATCATGCCCTACACACGGGAAGCCACGGCGGACTATATTTTTCCCTGCTGAGATAATAACAAGGGTGTGATAACAGTGCCTGATCTGATTGAAGCCTTAGCTCTCTGTTGTGTCTGCTTGGAGTCTAAAAGCAGAGCTGTTTTTCTTCCAGTTTCCTTGTTTTAGATCCAAACTTCCTGGTACCACTAAGGGGATGCAGTGTGACTGCAATGAACATGTGTCTATGTTGCTCATGTAAAGGATCCTTCATCCATAAATTAAACAATGTTGATTTATAACATTAAGTCATGTAAAAGTCTTAAGTTAGGGTTGTGACACCGCACACAGCTGAACACACTAACACCCAGTTAAACTTAAGTCAGTGATGTCAACTATTGGGTGAGGCTCCAGACAGACTTGAAAAACAGTGACATACTACTTTATAATATTTAGCCTGGTGCATTTCTCCTGAAGACATGACATCATTTTACACAGAGAAATTAAATTTCATTATAAAAGTTTTGACCAGTGCATCCAGAACATCATTCCACTATACAATGCTTACAGTGAGTTACAGTATGCTGATCTCTGGTTGGATGTAACATTTCCATTAGATAGTGTGATCCCCATGCCAGGATATTTCATGACACACTGGACCACCCAAATACCACTACTGACATCAAATGTGCTTACTGTGACCTTTCTCTACCACAATCTTTCAGTTCTCTATCCAACATCGATTGATTTTAACTTTCAACTTAAACCTCCTGAACCAATTTTTCCCTCTGAGATCTCTTAACGCTAAGGGAATCCTTGTTAATCAGTAGATCAAAAAGTCATAGCTGGGAATGTCAGCCTACGTTAAGCCAGTGGTGTCAGACCGACATGGCACTAAGGAAGTGTTTGGCGTCTAGTTGGTATGATGAAGTTGTAGAAGCAGTTTTGCAAGGTGCAGAAGGTATTTAGGTGCTTTAGTTTGTTAATGGTTACTATTGCAAACCTAATTTTCCTTATCAACCTGAACCAAAACCCTGGCGAGACTGTGAAGTTAATTAGTTTAAAATGATGATTTCAAGGGACAGACAGAGCTGTCCCATGACATGTTGTTAAATATGCTGCAAACACGAAGAACTGTGGAACATTTTCTTCTGCTGCAGGGAAAACAGCTCAATGAACGCTTTTGTAGTCCTTTTGCCCCTTTGGGGTTTAATGGTGACTTGGTGGGCGGTGGTTAGTTTAGCGCAGTCAGAGCGATAAGGCTCCAACATGCTGGTTGTTTTGATACAAGACTCATTTACCTCAGTTGAGGATGTGACTATTTCAGCACACTCTGATGACCTGATTAATTCGAGATATCTATTAGTCACTTGACAGGATGCCTAAGCAAGGGCTCAGCAAAAACCTTCATACTACTACAGTCATAGAGACCATGTCAATGTTTACAGTATACATTGTGTTTAGGACATTTGTAGAGGTGAAATAATTAACTGATTAGTCAATTGTCAGTAAACCTATCTGCAACTCTTCTAATAATAATCATTTTTCAAGTGGTAAATTTGCCATACTTCTTAAGCTTATTAAATATAAAAAAGCTATTTTCAATAGTTTTGCCCCAGAGTGCTGGATGCTTGTAGACACACACAGCTTTTGCATGACAATCTAGGCTAGACTTAATTCTGTATACTGCAGCTCTCAAAACGCAAACAGCTACAGACTCTGTTTAGTTTGAGACACCGCCCATTTGTTTGTTCTTTGAGAAATATGAAAATACATGGCAACACTTTGCTTGTATGCCTGCAGGCTCCTTGGAAAGCAGTCTCTAAGTGGCTGAGGCTATTCAAGTGTGTTTGAATCTACTTGTGCAGCTGATCATGTCTGTGACACACTTGATACATCCTGTACTTGTAGCAGTTGGATCACTTTATACTCAGTGACCACCTGGGAAAGTTCACTGCTGCGTCACATCATTATGTCTACAGTGACAAAATAAGCAATTCAGAGTGGTGAGACTGACCGTTCACAGTAATTCTCTCCACTTGTCTGCACATTTGGAACTTTTTCCTCATCTCGTCTGGAAACTATATTTGCTTTTCCACACACGTCAGGTGTCAAATATTTGGTTAGAAAATGTCTCAAATGTGGTATTACTGGGTGCTTACTGAGACAGTTGAAAGGACAGGCTTCCCGACCACACCGCTCAGTCAAAGCTGTACCATAGAATCTGTACATTTATGAGATTGTCCTCCTGTGAAATGCCATGTTATAGGTTGTTTGTCTTAACCTTTGGCAAAGTCTAGCGGCTTCAGCCACCAACTATGAATACCCTCAAAGTTTGTCAGGAGGAGGTTGGGGTGGATGGGTGACAAAGCACAAGACTTTCACACAGGAGTCTGGAGTTTGTTATTGTCACATCATAAATGTGACAATAACATCATTTGTCACGTTACGAACAGTGTGTGAAGTTAAGGAGGCAGTCATTTTTTGAGGCTAAAAAGTGAAAAAAGTAAAAGAAATATATTTTTTTCCATATTTATTTTGTGCCTATACCTAACCCGGACATTTTGTTGTGCCTAATCTCAACCAAAATGCTTTGTTTGCACAATTGTTGTCCAGCGATAAGGGAGAAAATATGTGTGCAACAGCTACCATTTTAGTGCCATTGTTAATTGACTTATACAGAGCAAAACAAACTGTAATTATTAACATAAATAAAATTAGGTTGGTAACATAGTTGTCACAGATATGTGAGGAGCACATTTAATAAACAATCAAATTCTTTCCGATAAAATAACCAAAATAAATAATAATCAAAAGCTCACAAAGCATTAAGATTACCCTTTATGCTCTTCGTGTTGTGTGTGAGGAAGATTCATTTCTCCACATAGTTTAGGTGGTCAGATAACACAAGTATGCAAAAGCAGTGTTTAGGTTGTTGTTTTGCTTCCAACATGCAAGTGGGCAAAAGTGAACGTCTGCTCATTTCCATTCATGTGACAGTAGTTGGTAGACAAGTTTCAAATAGCTCATCATGACTTAAAGAGTTCCTACATTCGCTGCAGTGAGTGACAGGGATGTCTGTCTTCCTAGCTGAGCAATTACAGTTAGTTTAAAAATAGAATACCCAAAAATCAAAACCAAATACCTATCCAGTGAACGAGTATCCAGGGTCCAGCCTTGCCTTCTATATAACAAATGACTTGATAATAATTATTATGGAAGAGTTTTGATGAAAACATAAATCATTGCAACCCCACAGCTCTCTGGTAATCCACAGGACGTCTTCCTGAGGCCACAGCTGTGTCTACTGTAACAGTTTTGTCTTTGTTCTGGGCTGTTATGATCCACGATAAGAAGGAATTTAGACGTATTTCATACATAAAAATGTATCCAATTACTAATCAAAAACACATATCTCCAGTAAGAGGTCATATGTATGCATGGGATACTGCAAGTGCAAACCTCAAGGAATGCAGATAAATAGTTAAATAGTCTGTAAAGGATTTTGAGGCTACAGAAAAACTACAGTACTGGTGTTTTGTTTCTAAGCTTCATTAGCGAGTAATCAGTGGCAGTTGCATGTGCACTAAATTTCATGTGTCTTCTTTGATACACACACACGCAATATGAGTGATACACATTTTTGTATGTATGTATAGTTTTAAGTACAGTATATATCTGCATTTAATATAGTATTTGTACAAAACTCCCTGATGGACTCCACTATAATGCTGCATACTCTACTGACACCAACTAAAACAGTTGACCCAGTTCCTACTCCACAGACCGGACCATACCTGACACAAAAAAGGTATGTTTTTTGTGACACATTGACCTGTTTGTTACAGATTTTGGGCATAATTGTGGAAAATATTTACAGGCACTGAGGAGGAAGTAATCAATGTTTATTCTGGACAGACAGGTTCACATACACTTATATGCACACACACACACACACACACACACACACAGCATGTGCAGAGATTCAGTTACACATACGCACATTCACCGGTTTAAGAGGACTTCCACATATTGTCCAGGTTGTTGATGCAGGAAATCACTTTGATTGATATCCAACGTTAGTCCCACTGAATTAAACACTGTCTGTTATAGAGGTCTCTGTGTACGTTTTGTACATATGTGTTTGTACATATGTACAACAAAATGTATGTTGTCTGTGCAGCAAGATGCCATTGTGTTTGACTGATTGACTCGGATTGTCAGTAACAAGCTCGATGGTATGAAGACGAAGTGGCCATTTAGCTTTCTCCACTCTACTTATGCACTTCTTTGTTATCTTATTGAGAAAGAAAACATGATGCAGCTCTTACAGTCAGCCCATTAAACACATTGTAAACATACTGTCCTGCATGAAATTGAATTTCCTCAGAGAATTAAAGTGCTGTAACTCTTGCTACATAGACTCACAGACTCTGCAGGTGCTTTCCCTACACTTTCACTATATCCATCCATGTCTCAGATGATGAGGTCCATTTTGATGAAGAGACTCCATAATGTCCTAGATTGGGGATTTCCAATATGCAAACATACGCTCACTTACAACTCCTCCCCTGTTGCAGCACCTAAGCACCACGTCTCTTGTTCTATGAACATACTTCCACACATTGCTGTCAGGTCCTTCCTGTTTTCTGAGATGTCTGCATCATGCCTGTACGGAAATGAGTGCTCCTGTTTGGTTGTTTGGCCACAATGTTTGAAGTTTCAGCTGACCACTGTAACGTGTGGCGACGGCTGCCTGCATATGGGAGGTGTAAATGTATGTGCATCGTAGGTGAAACTGCAACACATTTACAGGAAATAGTCGATAGTCACAAAGGAAGTTTGTTTCACTCGCCATGTGGCTTAAAATCTGTTGCATTTTAGACATATGAAGTCCACCTTTTTATGTGTGTCCTCAGAATGTTTGTGTAGATCTTTAATTACGGTTCATGGTTCATGGTTCATATCCAGATAACAATGATGACATATTTCTTATTCTGTATAACTGAGTAGCCATACAAATATTTTTATTTATTTATTTTAAAATTAAATTGAAGTGGTGCTTTTTATGGTTGTGGCCCACATTTTAACAACTAATTTTCTGCAGTGGGTTTTCCAAGCTAGTCATTCGGAAATGCGGTAATGACATGGTGCATGTATTTTTAAGCTTTTGCTGAACTTCAGTTCCCTCTGTCTCTTTTTTTTAACATCTCTCTCTCTGTCTAAATATAACGTGACATCTGCCCACTCATTCTGACAGGGAGGAAGTGCTCTGCTTGTATCAGCCTTCATTAATAGTTAATGTTAGAAAAGTAAAAATGGAGAATAATTCTACGTGAATGTATGCATATGTATTTGCCCACTTAGCCAGTTCTGTGCTGTATTCCGATGTTTGTGTCTGTTTTTGTGTATATTGTATAAGAGAAACACAATGAAAAGAAAAAGAAGCAATCTTTTGAGATATCATGCTTATTACAGACCTCAGATAGACTGACTTAAGACTTGTAGTTGTAAACAGAAATAAAGTGAAAGAGTGAAAGAATGAAAGACAAAGACAGAGAGTCAATATGCTAGAGACAACCGGAAACTTGTGGTCACACAGGCAGCGCTCAGCTGCTGAGTCTTGAAATTGTTGCTTTTCTTAGAGGGATCAAGGCAAAGTCCATCACATTGAATGCTTTCATTGTCCACAAATAACTCTCTTTCTCTCTCACACATACACAAACATAGTCTCAATCCCCTAAACTCCCTGTAAACTTTTAAAGCTATTTTAGCTGGTCGTCACAAGAATAGTATTTGGAGGAAATTTGTCCACACAACAAAATAAAGACATTTGCGCATACAGTTGCGTGTGTGTGGACATGTGAAGGAGAACTAGAGTGAGAGAAATCTGCATTAAGTTAGTAAAATGCCTCGGGTAAAAGTTTACAAAAGTCAGGAAAGTTGTCATGAGTCTTTGACACATTTAATCATCAGCACATTCAAACTATCTTCTTCTCATGTCCACCTCCCCCTCAGCAGGGCTTACACACACAGTTCTTAATCCAGTCACAACCTCACTTGTACCCACTCACAAGAGGAAATAAACTGAGCAATGAAGTGCTGTCCGGGCTTGTGACTCACTCCTCGCTCAATTACTCTGTCACACACGTAAGCCTCAGTACAGAGATCGTAGTGTGTCGATTTAAAACCTGCAGGACTGATAGGGACTGTATAGAACACGGTAAGTTTATTTAATATGGTCTTTACTTAGCACCTGTTATGCTTTGTTTTGTGAAGGTTTGTAATGGAAAATCTTGAGGATTGTTTTGATAGTTGTGTTGCATTGTATGGTGTCTACAGATTTAATTTCAGTTATAGCTTTGCAGTTGATTAAACATAAGTCCATAAATAAAAAGATTAGTTTTCCAGACATGTGACTTGTCAAACTAGCAACACATTTTCTAATGCTTTTACATTATGGTTTCGTAAGTTCTTCTGAATCAGTCACTTATCTCAAAGTGTCTATATTTAAAGAAAGCATTCTGTGGATAAACGGTGCTGTGAAAAATGATTTGCCCCCTTTCTGATTTTTCATTTCCATATTTGTCACACTTAAATGATTCAGGTCATCAAACTAATATTAATTAAACACAAAGATAATTCGAGTAAACACAAAATGTAGTTTTTAAAATGTATGATTTTATTTATTAAGGAATAAAGCTATACAAACCTGCCTGGCCGTGTGTGAAAAAGTAATTCCCCCTAAACCTAACAATTGGTCTGCAATTAAGCATTTGCAATAACTGGCAATGAGTATTTTGCATTGCTGTGGAGGAATTTTGGCTCACTCTTCTTTGCAGAATGGTTTAATTCAGCCATTGGAGGGGTTTCAAGCATGAACAGCCTGTTTAAGGTCATGCCACAGCATTTCAATCTTTATTTAAGTCAGGACTTTGACTAAAACACTCCAATACCTTAAATGATTTTCTTTTAGCCACTCAGAGGTGGACTGATGTGCTTCTGAACATCGTCGTTTTGCATAACCTAAGTGTGCTTGAGCTTGAGGTTACAAACTGATAGCCATACATTCTCCTGCAGGATTTTCTTTTAGTGCAGAATTCATGGTTCTATTAATTATGGCAAGTTGTCTAGGTCCTGAAGCAGCCCCAGATCATGACACACCACCACCACGTTTGACTGTTGGTATGATGTTCTTTTTATGAAACACTGTTTTAGTTTTATGCCAGATGTATAGGGACATACCTGCCAAAAACGTTTTAGGTTTTACCTCATCAGTTCACAGAATATTTGCACAAAAGTCTTGGGGATAATCAAGATGTTTATAGCAAATGTGAGATGTGAGCCTTGGAGATCTCCCATGGTTGTTATTTTTGCCCTGTCTTTTTATTATTGTTGAATCATAATCATCAACACTGACCTCAACTGACAAGTGAGACCTACAGCTCTTTAGATGTTGTTCTGGGTTTGTTTATGTGCTCCTGGATGACTTGTTGTTTTGCTCTTGGAGTAATTTTGGTAGGAAGATTCACCACTGTTTTAAGTTTTCTCCATTTGTAGATAAAATTTCTTACCATGCTTCACTGTAGTTCCAAAATAGCTTTCTAACCCTTTCCAGACTGACACATGTCAATTACCTTATTTCACATCAGTTTTTGAATTTCTTTACATCGTGGCATGATATGTTGCTTTTCTTGATTCAACAACTGGCAGTAATCAGGCCTGGATGTGGCAAGTGAAACTGAACTCGACTTTCCACAAAATGTGGTTAATCACAGTTCATTTATGATATAGCAAGGATTACTTTTTCACTTAGGGCTAAGCAGGTTTGGACAGTTTTTTTAAATAAAGGATCTGAAACTAAGCCAAGCAACAAGGGTGTTTTTTGTTTAGGTTGATTTGGCCAAATGTGATGTGTGTTGTGGAGGTGTAAGAAATGACTCATAGACCTGTGTGGGACCTGGGATAAAGTAAGTAGCCACAGGAAGTTTTTCATTGGAACACTTTTGGGGAGGGTGAATGTGTGAACATATACTTTCTAGAACCTGTTAACCATCAGTATCTGTTAGTAGGTTTGTATTATGTGTGGGGGGCATTTGTGTGGGTAGATTTTAAACATTAAATGTGCATTTTAACCTCCAGTTATTACACTGGCAGTGACACAGGCAGAGATGACAACTAGACAAGTGAAATACAAAAAGAGAAACCTATAGCCACACAGGCAAGTAGAGATGCTATTATTGTCTACCCGCCTGTGAACAGGCAGAGTGGGTTTTAAATAGTCCCATTCAACTCGTCTGTGTAATTTTAAACTTTGCTCTCAGCATGCAATCATATAATAAAACCTTATCAGGCAGAGTAAGAGGCTGTCTCTGTACTTGCTGTTTGACCTTAAAAATGGTAAAATATGCCTGCCTGTTTCTTCTTCCGGATTACAGTTGACAGACCGACAATGTATTTGAACCATGAGCAACAGGGCCCACTGGGATAACTCAAGCAGTATGGAGCCAGCAGGTATGCACATAACACAGACTAGATAAACTCACACCTTAATCAGTGATACAAATATGTACAGAATGGACAATTGTATTTACAGTAAAACCTTTATGCATCTGGACTTTAACAAAAAACACTTTGACTTTATTACCAGCTGAATGCTCCCCGACAGTACCAGAGCCAGAACTGTACCGCAGCATCCAGGTTGTGCTCCCCAGAGACACAGACAACCAGCAGCCACTCGACAATTTCAACAAAGGTACAATATCATCTTCTACAATATACTGAAAAAAGTAAAGGTTTTAACATAAAATGTTTTTTGTATTGCACTAATGCAGTTTTATCTTGAAATGTCTTCTCATAACATAACAATGGTTATGGTGAAGTGAAAAGAGAGGCTTCATCATATTTTGGTTATGTACAGTGCTTTTTTGTTTATATATTTCTCACACTATAATGATTTAGCTCATCAGACAAACTTTGTATTATACAAATATATCTTGAGTAAATACAAAATGCAGTTTTCATCATTTCATTTATTAAGTGAACTTTGCCAGACAGCTTCCATTTAAGTCATTTCTTGATTCAATAGGTTCCGGCAGTAATAAGGCCTGGATGTGGCAAGTGAAGTCGACTTTCCCAAAAATTTGGTCAATCACAGTTCATTCATGATTTAGCAACTTTTTCACATAGGGCTATGCATGTTTGGACAGCTTTTTCCCTCAATAAATGAAATCATCATTCAAAAACTACATTTTATATTTACTCAGGTTAACTTTGTGCAATGTTAGTATTACAGTATAGAAAATAATTCTTTACATGTGACATATATGCAAAAAAAGGATTATCTCAGGAAGGGGGAAAACACTTTCTACACCACTGTAGATAGTATGTTCATAACAGTTAGATTTTCCTACATGCACAGTTTAGTGACAAAACTTTTCTTTGTTTGTCTGAAACCTTTCCCTCAACCTGAATAGATATTTAATGAAGCCAGACTGCTAGTGTTCACAGATTTAACCGCATTAGCAGTATAAGGGCTGTGCAGTTGTTATCTGACTTATTTTGGATTAGTAGTGTAATGTAGAAAAGTGTGACACATTTAGCAAGTTTGTATTTTGTACTGTGAGAATCTGTTAATGGCTTATGTGCTTATCTGTGTGTACAGGCATGCTGAGATGGACACTTCATAAAAAGGTTCAAAACAATCCTGCCAACAGTTTATCTCTTGTGTGGGTACTGATAAAGGAGCTGGAAAAGGTACTTAGTTTTTGCATTTACACCCGTTGACGTTTCAATATGTTAGTTAATTTAGATTTATCTGAATACTTTATCATTAGTTGACCCCTGACATAGTCTGTTTTTTCTCAGGCTGAGAGGTGGGACTCTCGTAAATTCATCATCCCTCTGCTGCACACACTTATGTATGCCATCATTCAGGTACAGCATTCCTGCCACATTGTTGTACTGTAAAAAAGCTGCCCCTGACGTGCTTGTTCTTACTTTTTAACACTATTTATAGACTGTTCTGTGTAGTATTTATCTACTGTATTAAGTTTCCAGAGTCATATTCACTAGTTTTTTTTCTTTTATGTTACTGTTCTCTATTCTGTGTAAGGTAAGTAGCAGGTGATATATATGGTTTAATTACACTGCACTGTAATACATCTCCAAATATACTGGACTAATATGTTCGTTTACAGACTCAGAACTCTTTGGCAGTGCTGCATTGGAATGCCAGAAGAGTTTTTTAGGGAGCTAACCAATGTTACTGTAAATATTATACTGGCAAACAGGAGGGCACATTTGTTCAGATTCCAGGAACAAATGTCAACAAGGAAGTGGACACCTGAAATGATAGCATCTAGGCTGGTGCATGTAGTTTTCCTCATATTTAAACAACATGAGGATAATTATAGTAACTTTAGCTAAGGAACATACATCTTTAAAATGACTTTCCTTATCTGGATTAGCTGTAAACTTTTTGTGTGTTTCTTGATATTCCAGACAGCCTACATTCCAGAAGAACTGTACAAGCGAGTGTACAACTTTTGTAAGAGGCTCATGACTTATCCTCATCCTTACTGCACCATAGGACTCAACTACACAAGGCAGATAAAAACTGAGTGCTCTATCCCAGGTAATTTTTAACTAATGTGGTTAATTAATATCCTTTCTCCCACAACAATGGGAGAAATATAGACCTAGTATAGTTTCAAACGCTAGCTGACCACACAATATGGATGGGGCTTACCAAGCAGTGGCTATTCAACTTTTCTCATTGTAACCATGAATAATTGTAAGGTGTCATGGAACCACAAAGACCAATTCCTTAAGGTTAAACAAAGATTAATTATTGATTACTAATACTCTTTTGTGTCTCTTGTGTTGCATATGCTCATTACAACAAACATTACTGACTTATTTTGTCTCAGTGACTACATTTAGACCCTCTTCTGTTCAGGCACACTGGACAAACAGCTAGATATAGTATAAATATCGCAGACAAAATCCATAATTTTATTCATCATCATGAATTTATCTACACGATGATATGATGATTTGCTTCCGCATACTGTTATTAAATACCACTTTGTTCCACAGGTCTGATCTACCAGAGGATGGTCACAGCAGAGCAGAGACTAAAAAATGACCACTATCCCTTTCAAGAGAGGTGAGTCATAGTTAAATAATGTTTATAGGAGTGTAAGTACAGTAACAGCCCCAGGGAACGTATCATTGTGGGATTTACCAAAACTACCTGTTGTATATTTCCTCATACAGTTGCATGTAGTCAAACTGCATTCCATGTCTGTCACTAAAGTCTGTCATCCAAATCTCTAGGGTTTTTGTGTTGGCTGACCCAGAGGTCTTCTCTGGTTCCTTGGCACAAGTCATTTTGGGTGATTTTCAGTCATCTGCTTCAGCTTCAGGTGGATTTCAAAGTCCTTTTGATCACATGCGCAATGTTGTCCAACACACCATCCAAGCTGCTTTAGGAGCCGAGCAATGCCATGGGCCAAATCTAGCTCGGACACTGAAGGTAAGTGAAAATGTATAAGGCTATTTGGCTATTCTCAGATAATAAATTCACTTTTTAGTTCTCTAGTTGTCCTTTGTGGTCATTTTGTGGGAGTGTATGGACATATATAAACATTTTGTCTGTTTGCTGTGTGAGGCTTGTTTTTTCCAACTGAATGCAGATTTGCTTTACTCTCTTATAAACTTGCGAGGCTTTGTAAAGTAAACTTTTTTCCGCATGCTTGCCATTTTCTCTATTCTATTCTAGAGCTAGGCTGAGAGCCTGCCTCATTCAATTCACTGAGGCACGTGACTTACAGCTGCTAAATCTATTCATTAGAAATTCTGCACTGATATTACTTTTTTTCTTCACGCGTTATTAATCCCATTGCTGTTGACTGGCAGGTGGATTGTGTGAATGCACAGGGCTGGTGGAGAGAAAACAGCTCAATATCTTGAAAAAGTAAAGGCAATGATCTGTACATTGTACTCGACAAGCAGTGGTCTGTTGGTATTGAAATATTGCTAGAAATTGAGTGTGACAATACAGCTCTACAAGAAAAGAGTTACAGTATGTTACGCTAAACAGAATTTGAAGGCACATTGACCCTTAGTAGAATATGTTAGACTGATGTAAATCATTTATTTTTTGCAACAAAAAACTCTTCATTTCACATTGCTTTCTTCTGTGGTCCGTAAAATTTCCTGACTTAATGTTTTTTTATAGTTGAGTGCCAAGCATCTTTTTAGAATCTTATCCACTTCCCATATTATTCTCCTGTGAATGCACAATTGCAAATGCTGACTGATGCCACTTTGAAGTAACTGTAACTTCAGTGTATAAAGAAATCATATGCAGTAGAGCAAGAGTGTCCAATCCTGGTCCTCGACGGCCTCTGCCTTGCTTGTATTGCAACCAGCGGCCCTCGAGGACCAGGATTGGACACCCCAGCAGTAGAGTATGTTGGGAGATTTTAAGTGAATGCAAATATGATTAGTACAAAATTATACTGTCAGGCTAGGTATAGTGAGTTGTTCCATTTTTGCTTCTGAATTAAAAATAGTTTTAGTCCTTGCCCCATAGGTACTGTACATGTCATGTGAAACATCCTGAATGAATGGTCTGTTGTCTGTTGAGCTGCTTTTGTCTTCTTTCGCACGTCCTAAAGTAACACCTCAGAATGACACACACAACAGCATGACAGACGTACACACACAAACACACTACTGACCTTTACCTCTGTGCTATTAATACATATTATGTGTGTGTTTGTCTTCCTGAGTGTATGTGTGTTCACCCACTTGTGTTGTGTGTGTGTTTTGGAACAGGACATGGGTCAAGACATTGAGTCGTACTTTCAGGAAGTGTTGGCGACTCTTGAGCAGAGCATGGAGGAGGGTAGCAGAGGGGAAGGGGGAGCGCTAAAGAGCCGCCTTCTGCACTTGTACAGCGAGATTGTCAGCGGCACCGACTCAGGTACAGTAGGAGCTCTCTGGAAAAGGAAATGCAGCAAAGCGACACAAGGAAACTGATTGGTTAAGCTAAACATCAATGATGAGGCGAAACCACAGCCACCACAATAACATCTGGTTACATAACAGACTGGAGTCAAATGGAAAGAGAAAAGAAACGCAGCAAGTGAGAAGATGAGAATGTTGCTGTGTAGGGACCTCATGTCTTACGGACCTCTCGCTTGCTTATTCGTTGGTTTTAACTTAAGTAGTAGCTTAGTGAAACACATCGAAATGATTAAAAGGTAAAATCTCAAATTGGAGTTTGCATGTCCCAAATTTGATGGCACTGCCTCTGCATTTGCTG
Organism: Ctenopoma multispine; assembly: GCA_034779795.1. Taxonomy (NCBI): domain Eukaryota; kingdom Metazoa; phylum Chordata; class Actinopteri; order Anabantiformes; family Anabantidae; genus Ctenopoma; species Ctenopoma multispine. Next base: position 14,706,537 of record JAUYWH010000001.1, read on the forward strand.
CAAATATTTATCTCTACATTTTCTTAGTCTTATTTTTAGGCTAACTAAATGGATACTATACATAAGCCAGGATGTGTGTGTCGTGTTAAGCACATGAGTTGTTGGTGATAGACGTATTACTGAGATCAAACCTTCCTTCTAACTACTCATTTCCTCTGTGGCCAGTCTGTATTTATAAAATTTTACGGATATCTATCTCTATGACATTGTCTCTTTTCCCTGCTGTTATTATGTCTGCAACCCATCCGATGAACCTGCTCTCCCCTCACTGCAGCTGGAAAGCCGAGGGGTGGACAGCAGTGTTATTTTGGAGGATGTTGTGGGGGTGGGAGATGCTTTGTTTTGAGTGTGATTGTGACAGTTTTGATCTCTTTCTCCATGTGCACGTGTGTATTGCAGAGCCATTGTCGAGTGGACCTCTGTGTGACTGCCCTCTTCCTAACCCAGAAATGAGCTTCCACATGTGGACAGAGGATCTGGATATCTGTGAGTGCAGTGTAAAAGAATGTATGAATTTATGAATTAAACAGGCTGAAAACAGAGAGTAAAAATGAAGAATTATTTGTGACAGTGTGCAAATGTTAATATGAGGTTAGATTATTGCTGAATTGTTTATCCGAGCTAGACTCACTTAATGTAACAAACTAAGTGATAGCACTCATAGCATAATGTGATCTTTAAATGAAGATCTTTTTCTGAATTACATACTTAATAAGTTTACTTTATGCTGTAATAACACAAACCTTTTATTGAAAATAAAAAAACCTATCATAGTGTATGATTGTGTGTGGAGCGCTACATTAAGAAGAATTAAATCTGAAGGGATCACAAAGCACGCTCTGACAAAATGTGTTTGCTCCATTCCTGCCGTACACTGAATTTCTCAGATGAAGTAAAGGAAACTTTTAATGAAACACCAAGAGCTTCCTTCCTTGTTAATGAACTATAGTTTGTATGCCAGACAAAGAGCAGATATATTTACCCAGCAGTTCTCAACAAAACAGTTGTAGTTGTAGATTAAAGATGGCAGCCGTCAGTAGGTAAACGCAGAGAACTGAAAGGAGTTAAAGTGTTGTTCTGAGCTTAGTGTATGTCTAGGTCTATGAAAGTGTCCATCTCTGCCTTACATGCAAATGATCAATGTTAAAAATTTTGACAGGGCGAGAGTTGGCCAAATGGGTTCGATCCAGCCCTTTGCCTGAGCAGTTCTCTATCAGCCAGGAGCAAGAGGACTTTGAGCTGGGTGATTCACCCAGTGACCTGCTGCCATCTGACATGATTCGCTTCTCCATCATGTCCAACGACAGTGGCATCGAAAGAGACCTGCCCCCCAGTGCTGATCCTTCCTTGTTATCATCTCTGGAAGCTTCTAGCATTAGTGCATCATGGGAACAAAGCAAAGGGTAAATGCTATACTATTATTTAGAATTTATTGTGGGGGAGCTGGAAACATTATAGTTTTTCGCCAGCGAAGTAGTCCTAGACACAACTTCGAAACGTGTGTCTTCTTTAGGAAAGGTGTGCTTTTGTTTTTCAATGTATCATCTTTTATACTTTTCATGCTATTCATCATTTGTCATCGTTTTTTTATAATGGTTTTCTATGAGAATCATCGTTCAACTTCCCATCAATTAGTTAATCAATCTTCCTGTGTCATCATCGTTTGTCGTAGAAATGCTATTTCAACATTAAACGAGTCTAGACACTTTCATCGTTATTCCTTTAAGTAAGCTTCTTTGTACCTTTTATACCTTTTGAGTTTGAGCAGTCTACGTTTTGGGTGATTTTTGAGCAGTCTCCATTAGTGTGTATTGTGGAATGTTGGTGCAGCTAGAGTGTGCAACTCATAAGGTCTGTCCCTCAACGTTTATCAGCTTTTTGTGGTTTCTTTCCTTCTCCTCTTCAGTCACTTTTCATCTTTCATAAACAAATTATACATTGAAACGTACGAAATTTTGACTTCTTTCCAGCAGTATGCTTCTTGTAATGACAGGACTTACGGTTTTTGCATGGCGTGGTCAAGTGTTGACAGCTCATGGTCTGAGCAGCTCATTCACTTCCATGTAAAAATTTCTCTCCCAAGTCTGCTCCAAATCAGAGAAGGTCTAGATTTGTAAATTGCTCCTACACCCTCATTTCTTTGAATTATTCCACAAACAGATATCAGAGAGTTTTTTAAAGTGTTGGTTGTATTGGAATTCTTCCAATATGACCAATCATTTTGGTTTTATAAAGGTTTTTGTGGAGGTATTGTTATTTTCCCTGTTTGTAGCCACATTAATTAACTGCAGCTGCGTCTGTGTAACCATTACCATGGCAACATAACTCACTCAGTGTTTCTGTGTCTTGCAATCCGTTACATTATTTGTCATCACCTTTTTTCACCAGTTGTTCTTTTTTGTCAACTTTTTCTTTTTGTCATATTCTTTTCAGCAGTTTGTCATCTTTGTCAACTTTTTCTTTTCTTATCTTTGTCTCGTGTCAACTATTCCTTTTTGTCAGCTTCTTCTTTTTGTCACTTTCTTTCCTTCACTTCTTTCACTTTGTCAACTTCTACATTTTCTCAGCTTTTTATTGGAATATCTCTCTTATCAGAACTCATTACTGAAGTGCAGGTGTGTGTGTCTTTGTGTGTGAGTGTTTATTAAGACTCAGTGTCTTTGTGTCTTTTGATCCATTACATTATTATTGAGCAGAGGTAGGTACTACTACCACCCTTATCTTCTCTACTTGCTTTAACAGTACTTGTGTCAACACACACACACAGACAGACACACAAGCACAACCCAATCACCATGTTGCTAACGATGTCTCAGCATTTCCATTCACTGTAGTTTTTCATGGACTTTTACCTACTACCTAAGTGATGATCATTTCACACACACACACACACACAAACACACACACACCTGTCCCTACCCTGAGAGTCAACCTTCACAATAAGAGTCTGATTTTCAATAGGAGCCTTTATGTGAAAAAAAATATTTCTAAAAGGTTGAAAGTGAGTTGAATATTGAAAATTGATCATTCCACACAGTCACACACACAAATCTGTCTCCACCCTGAGAGTCAGCTTTCAGAATAAGAGTCTGATTTTTAAAATAAGAACCTTTTTGTGAAAAAAAAACAAAAAACAGGTTTAAAGTGAGTTGTATATTTACATAAACAGCATTAGTGAGCAAAGGTTATATCAGTTATTTGTCATTAATTTCTTTTAGTCAGCTTTTGCTCCCTGTAATTTTGTTTTTTTGTATTTTCGTCTTTTGTCACGATTTTTTGTCAACTTTTTGCCTTTGTAGACTTTGTGTCAATGTTTTCTCTTTGTCAACTTTGTATCAACGTTTTGTCTTTCTTAACTTTTCTTTTTTGTCACCTTTTTGCCTTTGTCAACTTTGTGTCAGCTTGAAAAACTTGCCGTAAAGACGCCGACCGTCTTTCAGAGCCATTTTTTTTCATATGATTCACTTACAGTACTGTTTGGTTGAATTGAAGTAGGTAATCATCAACAATGTGTTTTATAGTAATTGCAACTTGGTGTATAACACTAAACCTGCCTCTACTAGTGAGCAAGAGTCAGGAAAGCTGTCAAGGCGTGGAGGCATCAAGATGAAGCCGTCTGTGAAGGACAGTATGGTCCTGATGCAGGACACCTTGGAGGATCACACAAGCCATGAAGGAGGAAGTGGAGGGAGGGGAGGAAGGAAAGGAGCAACTCTGCAGAGGCGGGCAGGATCCAGCGCAATGCAAAACCCCTTCCCCAAGCAGCAAAGACACTTTACTGCCAAGATAGTGGCCATGGGGGATGACAGGGTATTGGGCCGCCTGGCCAAGGCCTACTACTTCTTCAGGTGAGGGAGTGCTCAATTCACAAAACCCTAATTTTCTTCATATTTCAATTAAAATATGGCAGGGAACCCGCCTCTGTTTAGAAAGTGTATATATGGAGTGACAACTGTTTGTTGAAGCTTTCCTTTCTGTTTTGTTTTGTTTTGTTTTTTTAGGATTGTTAGAAAAATTCACTTAAGTATAGTAAGAAATAAATTAACTTCTTTAATTTATTCTATGGCAAATAAAAGTGTGTAAAATTGACCATAGCTTCAAATAAGTACCTTTAGCAATGTCTGTATCTAATTACCACCTTTACTTTCTCTATGTGTCTGTGAAGTGTGTGAACCCTACTTCTGCTGGGTCATATTTTGAAAATCTCTTTTTACTGGGATAATCAGATTACCCAGTCAAGCATGCCACACTGGGCATTTCTCACGAACCTTTGGTTTGCCATTGCAGGAAAAGGGAAGCACGGAGGCTTTTTCTTACAATGAAAGTCAACCTTCAGTTTTACTACATCCCTGTTTGCAGGGTTTCAACTCCCAGCTCCTCTGTCAAGGTATCTTCCTCCTGCCAACACACCATCAGACTGTAACTTAGTAAAAGTCAACAAACAAACACACACACACACACACACACACACACACATGTTGTAACAGCATATTTATTAGTATAATTCCCACTTCATTGTCGTCATTGTGTGTTTATTTTATGTGATGAAATTACAACATTCAAAAACATTAAATTAGCCTGCTGTTTAAGTTAATCTGAGAACAGTTGTCTATATATGTTATTCCAGTAAGACAACAGGAGTCATTGAACAGGCTTCACGAGAAACCTATACCTTTTTATATTCTTTAATAAACAACATGGAAAGAGGAGCTCCTCACTGCTGAGGGGTTCACTGTAAATATAAAAGTATTATTTTGTGAAGGTATGCTCTGATCAACACCTGGAGCAGAAAAGATAAATTACCTTCTTTGGGTGATAAAACTAAAACATACACTAGATAGAAAAGGACGTAGGACGTTAATTGTTCCCTCACTGATGTCAATATGCCAAATTTTTGGTTACAGTTTCATGTTCCTTTTTTGGTAGGAAAACCATCCCAAGTTTCAAGCCAAGGGGGATCCCTGCACTCTTGGTTCCTACTTGAGCATGGTGGACCCATGGTACAACTGTAACATCAAGGGTTTAGGCCACATGATCCCCAAACTGGCTAAAATGGTATGATAGTATGTAAAATAATTTAAATTTAAAACAACTTTAAAGAAAATGTCTTTTTGTGCCAATGTAAAATTCCAACAGACCATTGACACTTGAGTCTCTTTAGTCTGAATACTTACACCATGTCTTATTGGATGAACTGGGTTGTATTTTGTCTGACAAACATGTCATCACAGCATAAACTGTTCTCTACATAAGTTGAAATACAGGAAGTTGCATAATATATTTTACTGCCTGGAAAATCTATTAGCTGATTCCACTGAAACCACAGCTATGGTGAGCTGGACTCAAAGACATGTTGTTACTGTGCTGAGTCCATACAATTAAAAAGCACACATAATTACCACACACCTGAACTGTTACTAGACTGAACACTGCAAATAACACAATACTCTTAAATACAGATGAATATAATTACATTATTATATAATCACATTACACATAATTGTTTATTACTTTTATTATAAGTTTATTTATAAGTGATGTATAATATGATGGGGGTAGGGCGTAGGAGTAAGTTTATACTTCTACCTACTCCTTTTCAAACAGAAGAATGTAATGGTGATATGTAATCATGGTGAATGTTCATATGTTTATAAATAAATTACACTAAACTAAAACTAAACACTTTAGTGATGCATTATATTCAGCTAATATGATCCAATTGTGAGTTATTTTACAGTACTTGGCTTTCTTCTCTAGCAACAGGCAAACCCAGGGAGCCCAACAGAGCCCTTTGTCTCTGATGTCATTTCGTATTATGTCCGTACCAGCCAGCAGCCTGTCTACTTCAATATCTACTTTGTTAAGGTAGAATTATACTTTTTTTCCACACAAGGAACATTTACTCTGTCCAGTCTATATACCTGTCATCCACATTCACATTTCTGAAACATCTATTGATTTTTAAGTTTCTTCCTTTCTTCTAGATCACGTTCACCAGCATGACAAAGGATCCTGTGGAAGATGTGTTCCTCACACATCTTGAGATGGAGTTTCCCGAGTTCAGACAAATCTCAGCATCAATTAGAGGTGAATTGTGTACACATACTTATTGTTCCAGTGTTTTATTTAATATACACAAACAGTCAAATGTTTGGACTCACATAGAAATGACCGTGTTTTTGAAAGAGATTTTATAACATCAGATTGATCTGAAATCTAATGTAGACATTGTTAATATTAATTAAATTAATGCTGTACCTGGAGAACCCTGTCTTCCAATAGCATGTTGTGTTTCCTAATGCAAAGTTTAATAAATTAAAAGGATAACCGATCATTTTAAAAACCTTTTGCAATGACGGTAACACAGCTGAAGACATGCTGTGTAATGCATGAAAAACATGGTCATTTTTATGTGTCAAACTGTTGACTGACAGTGCGTGTGGTTATATGTACACAGCTTAGCACTTGTGTGTTCGCGACCGTGCCTGCAATTTACTAATATGGCGATATCTCAAACAGAGAAATCAAGGAAGAGCTCAGGGGAGATATGTGGAGCTGTTGTCTCAATGAAATATAAAAAGGTAAGTTGCTTTTGCAAGACAAGTTGTTTACTTATTGCATTGCTGTCATCTGGATATAAGTTTAGCGACATGCATCAATTACTGCCATAATCAGATCATGTTCCTTGATGTCACGGGTGCCATTGTACTACGACATAACTTCACACTTGCATGCTTTGTGTGTGGGTATTTCTATGTGTGTGTCCAGGTGACGTTAAGTGGACGAGATGTTGAGAAGGGACTTTCAGTCAGGACATCAGGCGCTCAAATCTGTGCTATTCCCTCCAATGAAGCAGAAGGTTCAGTGTTATCTCAATAGCAAAATCAGTATTTCATACTTACAACCACAAGATAGTAAGATTGGCACTGTTTCTTAAATAATTTATGATTGTGTCTTTATTGTCTAATGCTACTTTTTTTTTTTTTTGTCTTTTTCGGTCAGATCTTAACTGTTTGACACTGACATTGAATGAATTACCAACCAAAGCTAAAAACAACGTTGTGGTAAGTGTTGGCAATCGAATATCTTTTGATTGATGTATTCTAACACTGTTTATCTTTTACATAAAATGTAAATGTTTTATATAAAAAATATTTTATTTTTAAATTCTCAGGAATCAAAGATTCGGACCACCGGTATTAAGATTCGCACTTTGGAGAGTCGATCTTTCACTGTTACACTGGACAGAGACTGTCGAAGGACCTACAGTGCTGTGCAGAGGTAGAAAAGACTAGCAATTAATTTATTTTTACACTCCTGAATAAAGGTCTGAAAAAGTTTAAATTGTGATATTTGATGGCCATTGCTAATGAAGGACTAGCAGATCAAAGAGACCTCCATTTAATGAAGGTTTCTTTAGAATAAAGGGTTTTAAAGTGGAGCTCTACATGTTGTGATTGAAATTGCTCTGTGGGGGTCTAGTTTTTTTCACTGCTTGATTTGCATCATTGGATAGTTTAATTTATTATTAGAGAAGATGAAAAAATCAGCAACCCAATCTTATGGCTCTATTTTGAACACGTTTCTGTTACAGCATTGAGATTTCGCCATGCCTTGATCCTGGATACTGTGTCCAGAGAACCATGAGGTCCAAATTCAGGTTGGCAGAGGACAAAGATGCTGGACTGAGCAAATACATGAGCAAAGGACTTCCTCTACCAATCAACACATTTGCTGGAATCATCAACTGACACGACTGAGTAACTCTGCAGTGAAACTTGAGGAATAAGACCATCCACGCTGTGTTTTGATAGCGGGAAGGGTTGTTGTGTCTGTGATTTAAAAAATCCAGTGTGACACATTAAAAAAAAACAACTCGAGTCAGCTTTGAGCTATACTGAGCTGCTCTTAAAACCAAACAATGTGCTTCTAGTTGGTCAGGACTGACTGGCACGTTTGGAGAAAGACTGTATGTCAAGGCAAACAGAAGCTGAATACAACACATACTGTACTGGTATCAGTTCTTGCAGTTGCAGGAATAACCAGTCTGCTCCATTTATAGTAACAGGAACAAACATTTTTTACACTGAAAGGTATGTTTGAACTCCTAACAGTATTTTTCACTTCATGAGTGAAGTGCTGTGCACACTTTAGGACAATCAGTCTATTTATGCAGATTGAAGTAATGCCAAAGAACAATATTGCTGTTGACACTGGGAGCACACCAGCTGGGAAAAACAAGAAAGCCAAGATATGAACCTGTATCTTATCTTGTAACAGTTACTCTACTTCATAGACACACTACTGTTAACTGGTATGTTGATAAAAACACATAGATTATACAAAAAAAGAATGCACACTTACTGACTCGTGGCCTGTCAGCTAATGAAAGGTGCAAATTGTTGGAGGACTGGTACGACAACAGTTCACTGTCGCTTTCTTAGCTCAGTCATTCAAATAAGCTGTTGCATGCAGTAATGTAAACTGCTAGAAAGGTGCAAATAACTGACATTAGACTCGGATTGAATTTTAACCAACCACCAGGATATAAAGTGTCAGGAATTAATGCAGAACAGAAGCAGCTTTTGTATGAACAGATCAGGCAAAAGAAAGTTGTTATACTTTAGTTGACTTTGTCTTTGGGGTCACTGTCTACTAACCAGAGGTGCACCACTGGTTAATAGCATATAAGACAAAGGGCTGAATTTGAGGACTTTTAAGTGAAACCTCCAAACATGAAAGTAAATGTCTTAAGTGTATTAGCCTTAAAGTGTGAAAATCACCCAGTCTCTTACTCACTGTGGTGTATTGCATAAGTGTGCTAAACGTGATTTATTTGCACTAAAACTGCACAGTTTCCAATTTCTTGTGAAATTGGAGCATCAGTGCAGCAGCTGTGTGTAAAGCAAGCAATACGACTTATGACTACATGTATAATTGTATCATAACAATGTCATCATTGTTGAAACATTCCCAGGACAGTCATTTATGATAACAACTATAATCATAATTGTTAAGAAATGATGCAATGTTTTACGTGTTTTTCAAAATAAGAATTCCCACAACCAAGCATATTTTTTGAAGTCTCCCCTGATATCAGGTGTGATGTCCGGCAGTGATGGTCAACAGTCTCTGTTGCTGGATTCATAACATAAAGTTATGTAACTGTGTGTGTCTGCTGGCCTGGCAGGGTAAAATCATGAGTTGGAAATTCATGACATATTTTGCACATTATTTTCATGTATATGTGATATATAAAGATGATGTTCAATATGTAAATCAATCAGTATGCACTTGTGTAAATAAATGATTTTGTTTTGTAACGCAGTCTATATTTTTTGATGAATGTCGCAAAAATCAAGCCAACTACTTACATCTGAGCAGACTGAAAAGAGCAAGTAGTTTTGCCTTGATGCAATAAACTGCTGTAACGAGGTACAGTGACCATTAGATAGCGCTATTTAGTTACTATCTAACCAGCCTGAGTGTTGGTTCACAGAGAGTCTCCAGCCCGCTGCACAACTGACACCTGCCAGAGCTGGTGGGGGACTGCTCGAGCATCTTGCTCTCTGCATCAGCAGGTTGGTGGCTGAGTGGCGATGACTCAATGAAACACAGCAACCAGCTGAGACTGCAAGACACCTCCCCTGTAGTTGTCCTTTCTGTTTTCAAACATCTGCAGCTGGAAGAAAAAGAAGAGAGGGGCAGCAGCTGGAGCGATGGAAAAGAAACAAGGATCTTCTCATCAGTACGGCTCACTAGAGCGCACTGAATGGAGCAGAGACACCAACAAACCAGGTTATGTGACACTGCAGCATTAATTTTTGTTTGTCGATTTGTTAACTGAGATAATGAAATTCCTGCAGTATCACTGTAAATTCACAGGTATTACTCATAATGTTATTGTTATTATACTATTTAAAAGTGTCTGATGTGATGAATAGTGAATTTATTGTGACCTCAGTGTGTTTCTACAGTTTTTTTACAGTACAAACTATAGCATCAGCTAAATATTGTGGTACAGCTTGTGTTGCACTCCTAATATAAATCAGGCATATCAGGATTCTTTTTCACAATTTATAGAACCAATCAATATGTTTATTGACTATATCTAGTTGCAGTGCGGGCAGCAGTGCTGTTGGAAATGTCAAGAATCCACAGGTGTGCATGTGTGTGTGTCGTTATGTAGGACTAAAGTAAAGGTTTATTAGTTGGTGACCTGCACCTCAAATGATGAATAATGATCCACATGTGGGACTCTGCAGGAAAGACATTGGCTGTACCTTAGTATGACTGTTCAGTAGACTGTTAGGTCAGAAGAAACTGAAAGTTTTATTGCATAATGCCTCTTAACACAGTTCCCTCAGTAGTTTGAAACTAACAGCTGTTTTTCTTATCAGTGAAGCATAATTTTGTTCAGTGAATGGTTTAGTCTACATGTCAGGAAATAGATTTAAAAAATGTTTTATATCTTTTTTTGCCTCGCCAACGGTCCAACACCTGATGAAATTCAGTTAACAAACATATTAACCAATCTGAACTGGAAAAACATTATTGCTAAAAACATGTGATTAAGGTTGCTGATATTGTTAAGACAGTGTAAATAATGTGCTTTGTATAATGCTATGATAAGGTGGTGCTGAAACACCATCTGGAAGGTGGAAGGTGGAAGGTGAGCAAAGCTGTACAGAGTCTCTGTTAAGCCTTCTGTTTTTCCAGTACACTGAAACATTTTATTATTCATTTATTCATCTCACTCTCACTTTGTGTTTTCCTTCCCACCTCTTGTCTGCTCATTCTACTCTTTCCTCCTCCTCTCTCCTTTACTTGTGCCTCATGATCTCCGATCAGTCTGTCAATGCGCTGTAGGTGATGTAAAAGAGAGGGCTGGAGTCAGAAATAAGACAGTAAACTGAGCTCATGATGTAATTCACATCTTCTGTCCATGGATAATGTGAAGGGAAGGGTAAGGATAAAATGTAAAGATGAGATGAGAGACGCTGACTGTGAGCAAGTGATAAAGGACAGAAAGTACAGAGGAGGGAACATATCAGAGAGGTCTAGTGATGAGTCATAAGTGCTTTGTGGAAGAATAACCTGTCCTATAGCGCCTCTGCAGTAGAACATATTGTGTCCACAATGTATAAATATACTAAATAACACTTGTGGCATCATGTTGTATATTTAATAATAACATATCTGAACAGCTTGTTGTTGTTTTTGGTCAGGTTACAAACAATAATTAAATAATAATGTGTATGTGGCCGCTGGCAGTAACTGAGATGTGATGTCAGCAGGAGATTTGCTTTAGGCACAACAACATTTCATCTGCCCTAAAAATTAGATGTTATTGTTGGGAAATGATCACCCAGCATATTGACAGATGTAAGGTAATTACTATTGCTGTATGAATAGTGTGCAATTTGATATTACTATATATATATATATATAGTACACTTAATACATTATTGGATTTCGCGCATGCGCATAATACAAACTAGCGGGAGGGGTCCTGAATCCTCGCGGCTGCTCACTTCACCTGTGGTCAATAATACGGTAAGTTCAGTTGTTGTTACATCACATTATGGGGATGTTTTACTTTTATACGAACTTAAAATAGTTTTGCGTTTCACACAGACGAATATGACCGACGTGGCACCTACATTTTCAGACACAGGTGAACTTAGGCAGGTGCGTGTCTCATGAGAAGTTAGCTAACTGTGGCTGCGTCCTATGATGTTAGCGCCTACTATCAGTTTAACAGCAGCTAGCAGCACCGCTTAGACTCCGGGCTCACCACTAAGTTTTATTGCGACACCTGCCTTAAATATTAGCTAGAGACACACTTTAGCTTGTTAAAGCAAACTATCTAGTGTGTGGCCAGATTCAACCAGAAACCTGCTTGTTTACATCACTCAGACGTAAAAATGCTAATCTAAAAGCTTTTATCTGCACCAGTGTTACCAACTCCTCAGTAAGGAAAATCGCTATTGGCTGTCTTAAAACTCGCTAGAAGTCGCTCCATGACGTCATCGCCTAATTGACTATGTGTATGTAACCGTAATGGACGCTGTAGTAGAGAGGAATAACATCTTGGGACAGACAAAAAAATTAGTAAAACACAACCACAAAGTCGATAAGTTGGCAAACTGATCTGCACGTGTGCATGTGACATATGTAACACACACAGCAAATATATTGATGGATTAAATGGCTTATACGAATTTAATACTTTAAATTAATCAAAAGACATAGATATAATTTCTACTGGTCTAATTTATTCAAATAAAGAAATTAGAGAAATGAAACTCCAGGAGGAACCCAGAGAGTAAGATGGGGGAAACGTGTTCATAGATAGATAAAAGAACAAATCTTGATAGCCTGGCACAGTGAAGCATGGCAAGTTAAGGCAACTTCAAAATTCAAATGAATCGGTATGTGTGTGCAGAGTACACAAACCCAATACTCAAGTAAAAGTGCAAGTATTTGCCTAGAAAAATTATCAAAAAAATAATTTTTAAAAACCGCCAAACCTTACTTAAATACAAAAATAAAAAGTAAAAGTACTCCACTAAGAAAAAATGTTAAAAATGTGTGGTTACTTACAGACTGTGAAACAGAAACAGAAGTTGGTGAAGGCGGAGCTGATTTTAACACCTTTAACAGATTACTTTTATGAAAAATACTTGAATAATCACAAAAGGTTTATGTAAAAATTCTTACTACCTTTACATCAAGTATTTTAACAAACAGGGTTTATCTTTAACTTAAATTTGATCATTTAGTTATGGAATTTATTGACAGTCCAACATAATGGAAAAACGTTCCAAAATTTCCATGTAATTAAATTACATGAAGTCAACATGTCCAGCATGATGTTTTGAGTGTATGGATTTTTTTTGTCACTTGCACGTCTCTGGCTTGTGAAACTTAAATGAACCCAACTGTTCATTCAGAACAGCTCAATCCTCACATGCAACGGAATCTCACAACTATATCACTACATGCTCATGAAGTGTAAACAGTTTTTATTTTATTTTATTTTTAAAATCAGCATAAATTTTGACAAACTTTTGGTTGTGAACAAGACAAAAAATCTGCACTGCTGACAATTACTTAAAAAGTACTAATTAGTAATTATGGTAATACAGCAATTATCGGTTCTACACCTGTGTTGAAATCAACATATCAAGATGTTTTCTGTGAAGAATAGGTAGTTTGTCAAGTGATTCAGTTGCTTACAATTGAGTAAACAATTCATTTTCTAAGTGGCTTTGTTTGGTTTAAACTAGAGCTGTATTTGATGTGTTTCTTTCATCTAAGCTGTGGAGTTAGCATGTCCCCCGTGCTTGTGTGGGTTACCTACAGGTGCCTGATTTTCCCATAGATGTGTAATGGTTGCCCATCACCTTATATATGATTTATTGTCAGCCCAGAGATAGACTGGTGGCCTGTGCAGGGTGTGCCCCGCCTTTTACCCAGTCAGCTCCAGCACCCCGTGCGACCTTTAATAGTATAAACAGTATAGATAATGGATGGATTGCTTTATCTAAGCTGTGATTATGTATTTTCACATAGAAGTTGTAAGTGGCTTTTCCAGTCAACCAACAGCATGTAATGAAATAGACTTATTATAATAATCGTTGTTATGATGAATTAGATAAGAAGACTAATAGAACTCTCAGGTGTGTTATACAGTGTATGAAGCTGAAGCAGAGAAGCAATTAGCCTAAAAAGTGAAAGCATTGGAAAATCGCTTTCCTGGTTTATAAAAATATATATCAAGAAGAACAAAACTCATGTCACCTAATGTTACAGTAAAGCCCACTGATTCAAACATGTCCTGTTTGCTTTTTCCAAGCACAAACAGACATATAAAAATTTCTACACCCACACTTTGTACAGTAACATACATGAAGACACTTGCATGTATACTTCCTTGTAATCCTATTAACAATTTACTACTTGCTGCAACAGTTCAGTCAGTGCTCAGGTGTCAAGGTTGTCTTGACGCTACACTGACATCAGCAAGATTTGTCATAGTAAGCTCTGAAACAAAGCTTTAATTCTAGAAAAGATACACTTCCACATGGTTTCCACAGTGATTTCAAGTCTGCATTATTATAATACACTTTACTTTAACTCCCTTTGCCTTGAAGAGGCTAAATGTGACTTGAATAAATATTCGTACTACATTTTCACTCCAGTTATCTAGGACAGGTAGATACAACTAATGGTGTGTGGACTGGCATGCACAACAGCATAGACTGAAGCACAGCATTATGTTTAATATAGTGTTCACAGTATAATTATTTATTTACTTGAGCAGAGCTGCTGTGTCTGAAAGGAGAATTTCCTGCAGGGGTTACTCACTACTCATTACTGTCCGTGTTGTAGAAATAATTAGTCGTTTGTCTGAACGTGTACGGTAGTACTGTTTTATGTAATTGTAATGTATAATAATTTGATGGTTGCTGCTTTAAATTAGAAAAACACATTTTACCAAATGAACATTTTGACCAGATACATGTGACCAGAGCTATTAACTGTCTATATAAGTTGTTGTGTTGTGTTGTGCAAAGCTGTTTTTCCCTAATCTCTTGAGTGTTCATTTAATGTTCTTACTACCAACTGCACAGTAAACATAACCTGGACAAATGCTTTCTTCTAACACACAAGCAGGTTTACAGTGAAGTGTTTCCTATTTACGAGTATAAAAAATATTAACATTTTTCCTGGCAAGTAATTTATGAAAACATTCAAGGTGTTTTTATCTGCTGTATGTATATATGTATGTTAAGTATATATACTGTATTACCTATTTACCTATGTCTTCTATTAATTTGCTGGTTGGGAACGAGCTGTAAAACTGTTAATATCCTGCAATACTTGTTGCTGAGTCAAAAACATAAGCAATGTCATAATCCAAACTGATTTCAAGTTGAGACCTGATGGGAACTATTTGAAGTCTCCATGGTCTGCCATTGTTGATAGGTGTGTGTGTGTCTGAGAGAGAGACAGAGAGACAGCAACCACGTGGCATCCACTAACACATGATAATTGGGATATTAAGCTCTGCTTTAGTCAAGCAGCAGTTTCAAATTACATCTGCTGCAGTTGTTTATACAGTTGAAAATGCAGATTTATGTGTAGCTATATTCAGAATCAGAGTGAATCTGTCACTCTGTCTATGTCTGGTATTTTGTCAGTCATTCAAAGAAGTGTTTACTCCTCTACAATAAATACACTTAATTTTTTTGTCAGACATGTCATGTTTGTTTAACATGTTTGTATCTTTCCCTTAGAGGATGACGTGGTGTCCATGGCAGACTCCACCATCACCGTGGATGACATTGAAGGAGAGCTCTTTAAGATTGACAGGATCAGGGATGTCCTGGTCAGGAGGGAGTCAGAACTCAGATATATGTGAGTAGGTTAACATACCAACCTTGCTTTTACACATGGCTGTGATGTGAAGCTCATTAGTATTAGATTAACTAAGAAAAGATATATTAATATCTTTTTGTAAATTGTTGGTAGGATGACAGACGACATCATATCAGCTCATTGCACATAGGAATGTAGATGCAACTAGATCATGATTGGGATTGGTTTCTGCTTCAGGCATGTAGGACAATATGTTGATGTCACAGTGAAAAACAGATGAATCATTCAGTTAGTTTCATCAGTCTGTAAGAGCACATACACCAG
Organism: Ctenopoma multispine; assembly: GCA_034779795.1. NCBI lineage: Eukaryota > Metazoa > Chordata > Actinopteri > Anabantiformes > Anabantidae > Ctenopoma > Ctenopoma multispine. The sequence continues at coordinate 14,722,248 of JAUYWH010000001.1, forward strand.
AAGCTACAGGAGAGTTGCATCACACACGCTTTCCCTACCAAGCCACTTTTCATATCAGAGGTAACAGAAACACACCTCCCAGCAGCGTAACCCTATATTCTCTCTCCTCATTTCTCTCCATAACACTCTAAGTTGGCCCCATAAAATTTTCAGTGCTTTTACCTTTGCTTCCGTTAGGAAGGCTAATGCATGGAAATTTATTCATCTAGTTGTCTGAAAGATAGACACTGCTCAGAAAGTAGATGGAATGTGTAAAGTGACGACTGTGGAGTAGCAAGCAAGAGTCAAGCAAATACAGCGGGAGAATGACAGACTATAGAGGGAAGAAGAGGAGGGGATGAGGATGCAGATTTTTTTTATCTGCAGTTCACAAACAAGAATCCTCAAGGTGCATAAGTAAAGCATGTCATTGGTATTCTAGACCTCATGTGGGGAGAATCTTACATGATAACAGTGGCAAGGCTCTCTTCCTATGACACTGATGAATGTGTGTGAGTGTGCATCTGACCCTGTCAGACTGTCTTGAAGGAAAAAAAGAGTGTGATAAAGGCAGAGTGAAATCTACAGTCTCTGGCTCAGAGATGCCACAGGGATTTCTGCTCAGTAAAGATTGTGTCATCGCTTCTGTGAAACGTCAAATCAATACCAAGGCTTTCTCTGCATGAATTCTCTCTCACATACACTATAGTGTTAGAATTTTACTATATTTTAAAGTAAAACACGATGCAGCATGTACACCACTTACATGCAGTAATTTTCTACTATCATGCCATGTAGGATGGATGACATTCAGCTGTGCAAGGAGATCACTCGTCTGAAGAAGGAACTACACAAGTTAGTGTCCATACCAGGTACGGGTCAGCACCTTTCCAGTGGACTCTGATAGTTGTTGATAGTTTACCAAAACAGACAAATGTTTGACATCTTAGTTGTAAGTATATTCGCTTTCTTGCCAAGAAGTGGATGAGAAGATCAATACCACTGTCATCTATCCAGTACCTCAGTGTATGGTTGTTGCTTTTACAACTTTTTTGTTAATGTACAGATCAAACAAACAAGATGCAAAGTGAGCCAGACTAGCTTCATGCCAAGCTAAGCTAATCACTCCCTGGTTCTGGTTCTATATTGAATGTACAGATTTGAAAACTGGTATCAGTCTCCCCATTTAAACATAAAAAAAAAAAATCTCATTATTATATAATATAGTATATAGATTTCCAGTAATGTCTAACATTCAAATGAATTGATGGATAGATTTCCATGTACTTATTTGTTTATTTCTATATTTGCTTGTTTCATGAACTGTTATATTTGTGGTAAAGTAGGTAATCTAGGACAAACACTAGATATTCAGATGTTTTCTTCCTTTGTACTGCAGATAACGACAAGTCCAATGAGGGTCGGCAGAAGGAAGAAGAACTACTGCAGCAGATCCAGAAGCTGGTTGAGACCAGAGATTTCTTGGTAGACGATGTGGAGTTTGAACGACTCAGGTGTGCTTATGTGGTATCATTACAGCTTGGTAGGAAGTGGCTGTGTGTCAGTCACTATACAGTGGGCTGTGAATAATTTATTAAAAATAAAGAATACTAAAATACTGCATACAAAGCCACCAGATACAAAGACATGGTACCTATAGAATCTCAGGAACTAATACTTCATACACAGGTCTGTTTATAACAACATAGCAGATCTTTCATTAACATTCTTATGATAACTGACCAGGATCAGCTTAGGACAATACACACACTAACTATGCTGGTAAAGCTGTACCTCAGTTCAGTATCATGTGTGTTTTGACAAAGCTGCCCCTCTGCGCTCCATTAAAACACACGAAACGTTTCCTAAGGCATAGTGGTGGGAGAGAGTGAACCGCTGAGTGCACAGCAGAGACCTAGTTCAATTAAAGTTGTGTCAGCATACGTGACTGAGCTAGAGGAACAGTTATTGGTTAAAAATCTGTTTGCATCTCTTTTGACATCTCCAGGCCCACTAAGCCTCTAAAGCGGAGCTGCTGGCTGTTGGTGACTTTACTCAGAAGAGGATGTTTAAATCCTGGCACACTCATCCCATTTCAAACAAGCACTACTAGTTCACTAATGCATTTAGGAAACTATCATAGGAAACTATCAATGCACATTGCATAATAATATTTCCCTAATGCTTGATAACTTAACATAAGTTTAACCTGTATTACTGAGACTGAAAAAGTGGATACTGTTGCTGTATAAGTTTTGAGATGTGCTGTTCTACACTATCACTACTACTGATCAACTTACAGTGCATCTTTTTGCAGCTGCTTCTGCTTTGTGGTGATCGTAATGCAACATTTAGGTTCCTTAACTCACCCGTAAACTACCCTAACCAACGACAGTAAACAGCCACATATGGTTTCTGAAGCATGTTTTTAGCTATAACCATATCGCCACTCCAGTTCTCACATTGTAAGAAACACTGTTATTTTGTGTTAACTGCACTTTGTGTTTGTGTTGTGAAAAGGCTGAAGGGCTGCGAAGAAGGTGAGAGACAGGAAGCCAGAGTACAACAGTGTGTTAATGTTTCAGCAAGAGAAGAGGATGTGACAACACTTGAGGCCATTTTGTTCATGCTTCATGCATCATTCTTTTGTTATGTCTCTCTTTTTACCTCTGCCTCCAACAGGCTTTATTTCTGTTGTTTTCACTTCACTTTTTTTTTTTTTTTCAGAACACACCATGTTACAAAAAGCCAGAAATTCACATCAATATATTGTATGTATTTGACATATCTTTGTGTTGTTATGAACAGAGCCCTGCAGTAAGCACTAAACAGAAATAATGTACACCAATATGCATCAAAGCTTCTCTAGATGGAAAAACAGTAGCTGCCAGATTTATTGAATTTATCAGTAGTACCTCCCAGAGTAAATCTAATCTCTTCTAACTGCCAGATCTGTATTAGGTATCGTATCAAGTATCTCTGGTGTCTGAGGAAGGTGTTTCATCTCTCTGCTTTAGTAAAATCGACCTTCTCTTCTTGCAATCAAAGAGGCACTGGTGATTTAAAGTACCCCAGATACTTTTTAGAAATGGCAATTCCTGAATCTGACGTTTTTGTGTACTCCCATCAGCATATAGTTTGGCTTTTGTAAAAGCTACAAAAGGTTTTATATAATAATCCAAGTGTTTAATGTATTCATGTATTTTCATGCATTTATATTGATCTTCATTTCTACAGGGAGAAAGAAGAAGATAAAGAAATGGCAGATTTTCTGAAATCCAAATTCCCACGAAATATGAAGAAGACAGGTATTTATGCATAAATAGATCTGCAACTATGTGCTCTGTCAAAATACTGACAACTAATATAAGACTTTGGAAACTGAGGTGTGATTCAGTGGTAAATATGTCCTGTATTTTCTTATTCAAGGTGTTTTTCTCCTTAGGGCTCTGAAAGATTAATCCATATACACACACTTACTGATTCAACATAACATTGAAATGAAAAGACAGAGGCTGTGTTTCAGACTTGTTTGAGAAAGATGTCTATTTAACTGAAGGCATCAGTCTTTTTTATACATTACATTTAATCAGATCTGTCAAGACTTGAGTGCTCTTGCTGTGTGTGTGTGTGTGTGTGTGTGTGTGTGTGTGTGTGTGTGTGTGTGTGTGTGTGTGTGTGTGTGTGTGTG
>JAUYWH010000001.1:14726017-14741840 GCA_034779795.1 Ctenopoma multispine
TGTGTGTGTGTGTGTGTGTGTGTGTGTGTGTGTGTGTGTGTGTGTGTGTGTGTGTGTGTGTGTGTGTGCGCGTGCGTTAGCATCACAATCAAAGAAAATTGTCTCCTGCCACAGACATGATACAATACACCACAACAATTTTAGAGAATGATAAAGTTCTGTGGATGCAGAACGAAACGTCTCTACTTGAAAGAAAGAAGTCCAGTTGCCATGACTCAATCCTCATACAACTTTACCTGGATGACTGAGAATCTTCACAGACAATTTTAGAGAATCTTTTCCTCACAATGTGATTTTGCTGTTCTCCAGGTTTACCAACCAGACGGGTACCATCCAGGGCTCAGCAGACCTCATCTCCCTTCGCCAAAACAGGCCTCACCCTGCTGAAGGAGTGCTGTGGCTTCACATGCTCTATCATGTAGACCGGAGCCCAAATGGAGGGCCCTTCTGCAGGGAAAGTGATACAAGGACCACAAAGCAAAATGGCCATTTCAAGAGTCAATATTCCAGTTTCAGCTTTTCAGTCCCAGAAAGATTTTGAAACATGGACAGAGCGGTACATATGGACAGCATAGGATGTCACTAAAATGCTGTAGTGTGTTTTTCACTCCCAGGAACCAAGTTTGTTTTGGGTTGGATTTGTTTGCCTCTTTCTAATTTTCTTTTCATTTCATATGTCCTATTATCATTCTCATTCTTCCTAAACTCAGGCAACTTGTCTGATTGACAGCTTCCAAAGAGAACAACCTCACATGCTGCATTTATTTCTCTTTTTCAGGTGAAGAGGACAGGGTCGGAAAGACAGAAACAAACACAAATCAGGCATGTAGAGTGAAAACATCAACCTCCATGACATGTCTACAGATTACATATTTAAACACTTAAGTGACCTATGATAATTGTCACATCTTCATTTTAAAGTGACATAAAGGTTTGCAAGAGTCAGCTGGTCAGTCTCACAGAACTTTATAATTATTACTAAGGAGATAACTAATGAAACTGACATTAATCAGGAGCTGTATTTGGACGAAGTTTCCTGTGACTTGACTCCAGATCTAAATGAATGTGACCTTTTGAAAAATGGTGGTTTGTGACAAAAGACCCCTCCTGCTTCAGTTTTTTTAATAGATATGTTTGAGTGTTCAACAAATAGTACTGGGGGGACTAACAATTTGACAGCAGAAAACAAATTCACCTTTATTGTACTACATTCATACTAAGGCCTCATCAGATGTAGACTACATTCACATTAATTAGCCTTTCTTAGTTCATTGCTCCCAGCTCTGCATCAGCCGTATGTAAGCCATGTTTTTACAATGATATACATCAGCACTCAACTGACAGCAGAGACCACTAGACTAAATATATATATCACTCCAGTGTTTTGAGTGGGTTATTTTATGTACTCTGGTAATCTACTCGGAGGAAGCTCTCGAGCCCACTTCCACTATACATAAACATGTGTTACCATCCAAATTACACATTTTCTTCTGTAGCTTGTATACATTCCTCTAGAAGGTGTCTATAAGGCTTCATTGGCTCAATGGCCAAAGGATCATATGGCCAGGATGTGGGGCGAAGTGGCCAATCAAACTACGAAGCACATCTCTGTGTTGCCAAGACGAATAGTCACCATAGCAACCTTGTATAGCCTATAACTTTACAATGAGGCAATGAGAAAGGTTGGATGGATCAGAGAGGTGAGACAGAAACAAATACTTGAGTTCTATCATTGGTACCTAATGAAAGGCAAACTGAATAACAGTCATTTCAGTGTAAAATATTTTTGGATTCTCTAGGTGAATAACATCACCTATTTATAATGCAGCCTCTGAATCCTTTTCACACCTTTGTAGATGAAAAATGCTTGAATGTCTAGCAAACATGAGGTGCTTTGCTGGGCTGGAAAGTAGAGAAAGTAGATGGTAATTGAAAATCTCCTAAAACGTTTTAATCAGTAAACTGTAGGTAATAGAATTGTTCATTTAATCCCTCAGTTTAATTCAGATTCACTGTTGATATAACAGTCTCTTTTCATGATTTATTCCCAATTGGTCCAAAGGATAGATAAATGGATACAGCTGTCTGTTTCGTTCAATCAGTGGTTCTTACGATATTCAGTCTCAACACTGCACAATGTCTTGTGCTGTCATGGAGGTTCACAAGGGAATTAAATGTGTGCCATTAAGGGCAGAATAGATGAAAAATAATGAGTAACATGAAAATTAATCACTGTACCATCATGTTTGTTCTTACGGTTGAAGTGTACACTGAATAAATATATAGTAGCTCTCTGACCTGGAGAAGACCTCTAACTAATCATTCTTTTTTTTGTGTGTGTGGAGACTTTGAATTTGTGAGTGTATGTTTCTGTTATTTACTTCTCACATTTAGACATAAAACCAGCTGTTCAGATGAACTTGAGGGTGTGTTACATCCCCTGACTATATATGTCAAGTGATGCTTCAAGGACAGACGCTTAGAATGTGGTGGAGTCCACGTAGCCTCTTAGGAGATGTACTCTCACAGGAGAGAGAGTCTGGGAGAGGAAATGTTAAAAGAAGAGAAGCTGAAATAGCCAAACACAGGGGAGATGAGGAAAAAAGAGAAAATGAGTGGGGAGGGCACAGAATCCGGGGGTGGGGGTGGAGGGTGTCTAATCTTCAGTGTGACTCATCTTTGGTGTAAGCACTGAGAGTTCCCACAAGGGCAGTACTTAGTGTAAAGGGCAACACCACACCTGTACACACTCTGCACAACTCTTTGTGTATAAAGGTAAATAACGCAAATCATTCTGTGTTTGTAGATATGTGGGAGAATTATATAAGAAAATGTGTGAGCATATGTGTGCAGTGTGTGTACTTGTGCTTGTTTGCGTGCTGACGAACACTAGGCTGATAACAAGACGTACAGTAGCTGTTACTGCTTTGTTACTATGGTTACTGAGACTTGATGGTATACTATCACTTCTTTTTCATTTGGTTGTGTCAAACTCTAATAAAGTCTAATCAACTGCAATGTGTTGTAAAAGTGTTTTGTTCTGTTCTGTTTTAAAAATAATCAGGGTACTTGGTTCTTAAATGTTCTCAGTAAATGAAATAAATCATCATATCTCAACATTCAGTCTCATTAGACCAGTCAAATTTACGGATGTTACTGCCCTTTGTTTCTTCTGGGAATTGAAATATTTACAAATATTAAAGGCAGTTGGACAGGTCCACTGATGCATACAAAATCTTTTCAGATTCTAAAGTGCAAGTTTGTCCTAATTTTCTTTTACTTCATGCTTTCCTACTGAGAGTTAAAAGAACAAAGAGCTATCGTCATGCTTGCGCTGTTTCTGTCTATGGAGCCAGCACTGACAGAGTGTTTAAAAGGGGTACAGCAGTCCAAATTTAAATTATTGGACAGGGCTCGCCCAACTCCATCTGCCCAGACTCCAAGCTCACGCAAGTTGCCAGGTACAGAGTACACTGAACATACACAGGCAACGTTAAACTAAGCGGCAACAAGTTCTTAAGATGCTCAGTGTTACTTTACTTTTCTTTACTTGGCAGACGCTTTTATCCAAAGCGACTTACAAGGAGAAGACACAAGCAATTACGATTCGGTTTCTGTAAATTCTGGGTTACTACAACTAAGAGCCCTGATAAGACCCAACTTGTCAAGATAAAGAACAGGCTAGGAATTGTTAAGTGCTAGACAATTTTTTGTGAATGTGTGTGTGTGTTAGACTGAAATACTTTTTAGCTCCAGCCAGGAGTGAGTTACAATAGTCAAGTCTAGAGATGACCATTGCCTGAATGAGGAGCTGTGCAGCTCCTCCAGTGTTACCATCATGCATGGCTGCATACGGACCACGGAGTATGAAACCCAGTACCTGAACTTTTTCAGTGCTTAAAATAACTATCTCTAATAGTAGCTGTGATAAAGTTAGCTAACATTAGCTAAAGCTCAATTATTCTTCTCAATTCTACCTCGGGGGTAGGCAACCCTGGTTCTAGAGAGCCACAGCCCTGTTTGTTTTCCAACCATACCTGCACTTACAGTTTCTGATTTGCTGAACACACCTGATTTTGGTAATCAAGGTGTCATGTCTGGCAACCTGTGGTGTCCAGATGTTACTGGGCAAATGTGCAGTGGGCAGGATCATACAGGTCCAAAGAGGTACAGACCTTTTAATGCAAAACATTTTCAAAAAAGAATTTACAATGTAGCATTGTTGTCTGATAAGCTAATATTCAACTGATATTCTCTGATTAACATCTCTGATCTCATATTGATCCCTTAAATGACTTTATCCTTTTCTTTCACAATTCACAGATAACCTATACAATATATATATTCATGCCTCAACACTTTCAGATGTCTTCTTACCTTGCAAGGAGGTAGAAAATGTTAATAATAATTTTTTTGTTAAAGTAGTTTTAACTACACAAATAAGAAAAAAGTAATTCAACTGGATTTGAAACTCGGTGGGCATCTACTTTTATAGTTTGAATTAAGACAAACTTCTAATTTCCAACAGCAAGGACAGACTGTATAGAGATAAAGTATATTTTTCTGTTGTTTTACTTCTGTGTCATTTCCTCTCTTTAAACAACAGTCAGATCACCCTTAGCAAAGTGAAAATTTTCAACTCTAAATGAGTCTGGATTTTTTTACAACTGAATGAAAAAATTATTAGTGAAAATGGACAACCTTGAGGCTTCCTGGACTTCATGAAAATATACTGTCAAGTCAGTTGTATGTATGTATTGCATGTCTCTACAGAAGTATGTAAGTATGAATCTATAATGTGTATGTATGTAACGTGCCATTATGTGCCAATCAGAGATAGTCATAAGAGCATGATGAAAAGATGCTGTACTGTAAACAACAAATACACTACTCATACATGCTTTAATGTCACAGTTTTATTGAGGATATTTATGTGGTAGAGATTCTGATATTTGTACAACTTGTGTCTAGCTCCTGCAGATGTCTCTCTGCTTCTCCATTCATCCTTTATTAAAAATGCAGGATTTTACACATACCTTCTGCTAAAGAGGAGAAGCAGGGTAGCAAAATACAGTGCGCAGAGCATTACAATTTAAAAAATAAATGACCTGGAGCTGGTTTGTTACAGCATAGTATTTAAGTAAAGGGATAAACAGGATGAATATAATGCTCAAAATAATAATACTGGAGAAATAGAATTCCTAGAAATATGCACTCTAAAAGTGGAGAGGAGGCCTTTTGAAGGGATGCCAGATTACTGCTGAGAGGAAAAACTCTGTCTCTGTAGCTCTCATGAAGGGTGATCTGCTCTGAAGCACTTACTGGAAAACGTCTTTAATCCTAGCAGGACCAGGACTGTGTGTTCTGGCTAATTAACAATCCACTGACAACTCAGCACAGATGATGCCAGCTGCTGGCGTGCAGGCAGCTGGAGCCTACAAGTTTTCTATTCTTTTTATATTCGTGATCATGTTTTATACAACTGATGATGATTATAATGACACCAATTATTTCTCTCTTGCTATCTATTGTCTCTGTTCGCATTGTTCTATTTCTGAGAGATAAACAGCTTCCTGCTGTTTCTCATTCATGTCTGGTGTCATGTCTCCTCAGTCCAGGGGCTTCTAAACGACAGCAACACTCTACATCACAGTCACTGGTAATGAGAGTGTGGGCAGTACTACCCCCTTTACTTGGAAGGTTGCCTTGTTTCATTAACTCTCTCTTAAATTCACCTATGCATGAAAAAAAACTTTTTCAATTTTATTTCTTGTAAAAAAAAGCAACCCTGACTGATGCACCAGTCAGTCTTCCCTCTTTTTCTCTCTCTGCTTCCATTCCATTTTTCATCCTCTCTATCTCCTCAAAAACAGCCTGAGCACCTCAGACCAACAACCAAATGATTATGATGCAGCAGGTTGCCAGGTCCTGAGTTTACTTTCCTGCTTATCTCCTTCTCATTATGCCAGCAGTGACATAATGGAAATGTAGGTTTGCTCACAAAATGAAGTAGCAATGACGAGAGTGAATATGTGAGCACCTGTGGGTCTGTGTATTTTTTTGAAGGAGAATATTTAGGTTTTAGATACATGCCTAAGTTGTTGTTTTGACAGTAGGGTATTGTTTCTGACAAGGCTACAATTAAACCAAATAAAAATGTACTGTTGTACATGAGAAGCTAGGACCTGGATGTCTAATAAACAGATAAGCATAGCTGAGGAACTACGACATACAGTTGTACTCTTGGACAAGATTTGTAGATTGCTGTTTTAGAGGAAACACATCCTCCTAAAGTGACACAGATGTTCACTGAAGGATTTTACTTCTTGCGATTAGAATGTTAGCATGTTACTCAACAAGTGGCTTTCCAGCCACACACTGCTGCAGGCAGCTCTGTATATGCACTGTAATTGTTTTCCTCTTAAAGGTCATTTCTACCGCATTCTCCCAGAGAACTATAAGTCCTACAAAATGCAGAATCCACCTGCTGAAGTTTTTCCAAAGTCATTGGTGCCTGGCAGAGAAGTCAGACAATCACATAAATGGTTAAGCTTTGTTTGGGGACACCTAGTGGTCGAATAAACTAAAACCTCATTGTCCAAACCAGATCCAGTACATCGGCTAGGCCGTTTATCCATGGAGCCAAGTTATTAGACCCTAATATCAAAGATATTATCATAAAGGCAACAAAGCATGTACTGTAAGTAAGTGTAACATTTTAATAAAAGGTTATGTGAGGGCAGTCAAACCTTCATTTGTGAATGTAGGCATGATATTTAATATAACATTTTAATCTTTTTTTTTGTTTTCATGTTCAGCATTTTTGATAAATATTATTTCTTGCTGCTTTACGGCACAAATCATTAAAGTATACATACACAATCCCTTGTAAATATTGGTTTAATCTGCTTGTTTTTAAAATATTAAAATACTTATTTATTGTACTTACTATCAGTTTGGTAAAAACTGTAATCATCACTTACTGGTGTATGTGGGAGAAATACTGTATAGGCATATACTGCATATATTAGTGCTTATAAACTCTTTTAGAGTCATTTATAGCGTTTAAATATGCTCCTCACTCATTCAGCAGAGGCAACAGCCCCAGTATTAGTAGTGGTAATAATAATCACAGCATAATAGTTTAACAGTCATTTCTGAATCATTTATCCTGTGAAGCCTGTCCCAGCTGTCACTGGGCGAGATGCACAGTCAAGCATCACGCATGGATGCGGGCTTCCCCTCTGGATCACAGCAGACCTCTAGCTGCATCGTGTGGCCAGTTTGAGTAAGTGCAACTAAAAGAGAAAAGCGGCGCCTCCATTCAACCAGATTCTGATTTTCCGCCAAGTTGAGTTACACGTCAGTAGTGAACCTGTACTGGTGAGTGGACGTGTACAGTCGGCGTCAAGCGGTTCCCGGATGCACAAAACAGAAACATGGAACGAGTAGTGGTGGAAGTGCCGATCAACAACGGTGAGATACAATACCACCTTCACGCCTTTGAACCACTTACTATTAACGTCTCCTAGGAGGCGCTTCTCACGATTCGTGCGCAAACGCTCCTCCTCCTCTGACGCACATGGTTCGGCACTGAACGTGCTGTAGCCTGCGCGGAGCCATCAGCGCTTTACAGGCTATTCATGTCGTTTGTGCGTGTAAAATGTTGTAGCTGCAGGTTACCGGCTACTTGCACTTGTGCACTGTGGAGAATATTACTGACCAAGCTGCTGTCATCTGTCACACAGCAGTTCTGCATCTGACAGTCTGCTGTCATCACTTACCTCTCTGCACCAACACACACACACACACACACACACACAAAACGTTTGACATATTCATTTGTTTACTGTTAGTCATGCAGTAATAAGTAACAGCGTTTAATTTCAGTAGTAGACATCAATAGTAAAATAATCAACTCAAAGTTTTCTTAAAAGTACCTATGTTTATCTAACATCATAAGTGTAATTCTACTTATCTTATACGTATCATAATGTCTGTTTGATTACTAACTACAGGTTTTTCTATTGCTGGCCATTCCACAACACCACGAAAGCGGCAGGTGCGTTTTTCAGCACGACATGACATCATCCTTTTGCGAGAGGTCATCGCCCAGAATCCCTTTGCCTCCAAAGATCCAGGTTTGTCCCATTATAAGTATCAGCATAAGCTAATGAGCCAAAAGTTAATGTCCTAAATACTGCATTGAGATGTGGGTAAACTCAGTAAACTTTTTCAGGACGTATCTGGGCGCGTGTGGGGGAGATTATCACAGCAGCACTCCAGGATGAAAACTTTGAGGTGGACGCCAGGAGGTGTAGGGAGAGGACCATGCTGCTGCTAGATTACTACAAGAAACAAGACTTCCCGAGCCTACGCAGGTCGGTTCTGTCAAATATTGCCCATATTTAAGGAGAAAGTAAAAGTAAACTGTACTGTATCCTGAGGGAATTGGACATGTGGTGACTTCCTATCATACACAAACATACATTTAAAGCTTTTTGTGTACCTAGGTTTGGAACAGAGAGGCTGTACGCCCAAAAAGAGGATCTGCTCCATGAGGTTTTGGAGCTTGAGGCTGAGAAAGGGCTCCTGGCCAGCAGTGAAAGCACAAGATATCAGGTGGGTGCCAGTGGTTCTCCAGAGAGGAGTAGGTAAACTTTATGAGAGAATTTTGAATGCCCTTGAGTTGGTTTACGGGGGCAGGTTCATCATAGAGGTCACAGCTTCCTTCACTTACCGTACTTGACTGTTTCTTTATTTTGTCAACAGTGTTGTGTCTGTGTTACAGACATCGTCCTTGGCCTAAGATTAAATTATAGTGTATTAATCCTAATTTCAAAGCCTAGCATGAACAATAAAACAGTAACCTGTTAAATAGGGTAGTGGGTTTTTAAGCTTATGACCTGTTATTATGAATAAAGCGTGTGTCCATATTTGAAAGCGGATTGTGTTCACTGTAACTTAGCCACTTCCCTTCTCCTCCTCTTGGTGGCATTCAGCTACAAGTAAACATGGATTCTAAATCTCTTTACTGCTGTTACCAAATCTGCACATCATTGTCATTTTCTTTGTTCTTCCTGTTATTGAAGTAATCTTGTCTGTGTGTTTTCAAGGATGATGAGGTGAGAAAGCGAACCATCGAAGAATTAGCTCAACCAGAACAAGACAAACCCAACATCTGTAATACACAAACACCTACTGCAGGTAAAACATCAACATCAACAATTATGACTCAGTAAAGACAGTGGACGTAGTAGGAGACACTTGCAGGATTAGGTTGTGATACACACCTGTGTCACACATACCGTTATTGGAAAGTGCTGGTAATAACATGTGTATTATACTGTGAGAAGAGAACAATCACTTCAAACAATCACTTCTATCAGAGCGGCAGGAGACTGTTAACTTTAAAATGATGCAAATCTGTAATTTGGATCTGCAATTAATCCTTGCCAGCGCCAAGTGTCTTTCTCTGCAGCAACCTCCAGGAATACGTACATTTTTACATCATAATTGTCATAGCAGAACCAGAAGAAGACCGTGAGGAAATGGCTGAGCTGTCAGCGGCACCCACGGCCAAGCAGCCCTGCCAGTGCTGCTGCCAGACCTACTCTGAAATTCTCAGCTTCCTGGAAAAACGCTCAGAGGCAGAGCAACGGCTGCGAGAGGAGGAGCTTGCCCTGCGTCGAGAGGAACTAGAGATTCAGAGGAGTATGATTATATTAGAGCGGTGATTACAGCTTTTATATAGGTTTGCTTTCATGCATAGTTCTAACTTTCAAAAGGGTTACAATTGGTTTTAGAGCCACAATTACAGAAGCAAAAATTACTAGTCATACAGTATGTATAACCTCACATTTTTCACTGCTGTCAGTTGTTCTGTATTAAGTTATCAGAAGGTTAATTGTCTACTGACGTACAGGCTGTAAAAACTTTATTTTCATACCAGACATTTCATTTCAAAACTCGGAGGTGTTTGGAACCAGATTGACTCAAAGTAAGAAAAAAAATTAGAAAACATGAACACAATTAGTATAATGAATGAAAATGGATACAATTATGAATCGAAAACAATCATAGTTGTCTTACAACGATCTCAAAATGAAGAAGTTTATAATCACATGCTGACTTAAACATATTGTGAATTATAAAATGCATATTGTTTTTTTTTTTATTCTTCTCAGGTAAGATTGCTCTGGAGAGGGAACGCCTGGGAGCTGAGAGAAAAGAGAGGGAGAGGAGATTTGAGCTGGAGAGTCAGGAGAGGCAGGTCATTTTGGACCTGCTAAAGGAGAAGGTACTAAAAGGCTGAGAGAGAAGTCTGCATCACCTGCATTTAAAAAAAGTAAAAGCATGGGGGGGGAGACATCAACTATGTTTTTTTCTGCTAAAAAGAGGAAGGAAAACAAGGAAACAGAAGTGAAAAGATCAATGACTGTTGGTTGTGACATATATTTATTGACTTAAAAAACAACCACACAAAAAAGTTGAACAACGCATTGAGATTTAAAACAGAGGGCAGTGTGACAGTTTGTTAACAAATACACTCACTAGCCCCTTAATTACATACTAATGTAAGTGAGTTCTACTTTTACAAAGTTAGAATTTCTGTGTGTTGGGTGTTTCCAGTGTTTTGATTGTACACGTGTACCTAATAAAGTGGCCAGTATGTAGCATACACAGTACATGTGTACAAAGTACAAACACACAAGCTGCAATATTTTCCTAAACACGCTGCTCAGACGTGATCCAGATAGTTCCCAGATGACACATCAGAATTTCAAAGTGAGAGTAACCTGTAAAATAGTATAAATGTAAAATAGTGAAAATGTTTAAAAAGGGTGTGGTGCAGTCTCTTAGGTGTGAGTCAGAAGGAGCCAAAACCTCTCAACGGGATTGCTGTGTGCCAGGATGGCCTGTTACACAGAGTGGATAAATGCCTTTTATTGTGCCCAACAACAATAGATTTTTATGAGTCCTGTACACAGTGTAAGGAAAGTGACGTGGAAAGTACCATGATGTAAAAATAAATAAGACATACTCTATACTTTAGTGTAGTGATTAACACTGAAATTATAACACAGTCCTGACACACACCAATGTGGACACCAATACGAGATGTTGTCAACAAGGAGACAGTTCAAAACACACTGTAATACTTGTCCAGAACATGGTGCAATAAATAAATTACAGTCTGTATTAATTTTTATGTGAGCTTGTGTGGTTTCATTGTGAATACCAGCTACACTTAAGCTTCATATTATGCCTTATGATAGAACAGAGACAATAGTATTATTACACACTAAGAAAGGTCTTTGTTGCCAAAACACCAGTAATGGAAAACAAGTACATGTCCACAGTTGTGTACATAAACATGTACATAACATTTTGTGCTTTGCCCCCTACTTCAGTTATTTGAAAGCTGAAGCTCATCAGATTTTACAGTAAATACAAAACATGTGATCAGATTATAAAATACTTGAATTAGTCAAGAGTAGCTGAAATCATATCCACTTCAGTGTTCTGCCTACATCTGCCATTTTATCATTAATAATGCATCTACAATGTGTATAGACTATATAACACACTAACATATAACATGTCTACTGCTTCTGCGTTAGCATCAGTTTGCTGCATTTTGTGGATAACAGTAATATGTACTTGTCAGTGCAGGTTTTCTTAAAGTAAACTAAACGTTTTTACACTGTGCCATTACTACTAAAATCTCATTACATTTTCCTTCACCACAATCACAGTCTGTAGACAAAAACGTCCCACTGGTGAGTAGAAAACTGTCTGACATGAACAACTTATGGCATAAAAAAACATGCGCACAACATCTCCTGGTCGTTGCGCTTTAATATTAGGTCATTCGAATCCCGCGCACTGATTGGTCAGAATTAAATGCACCCAGGCTCTGATTGGTCCATTTGACTGTCACTCTCTCTCACCATCCATTCAATGAACGTGTGCTTGTGGCGTTTTTCCTCCCGATGCGACCGCATTGCTACAAAGTTTACGGTGGCCGCGTTTGAACGTTGCCAGTGAAGTTTTAGATTTTGTTGCGCTGTGACCGCGCACGGAGGACGAGACTCGTACGTGTCAGCGCGTCCGTCGTGGTGGTGGCGGCGGAAACCGTGCGTGCTCGTTTTGTAACGCTAAAGACTCAGTGACCCACATGGAGACAGAGCCGAGCTTTCAATCTGCTGTCGGTTTTATGGTAGATCGGGGTTTTTTGTGTCGCAGGTCGATGTGAAGGTGGTTGTTGATTCGTTAACACCAACACGACTGTCCCCCACGTTACACGCAAACCATGTGCTGTTTGTTGTTTTAGTTCATGTTGTGTTGCTCAACTTCAGCATTAGTTGTATTTTCCTACTTTAAGATGTGTCTGCATGTTTGAGATCCAAACCACGAAGTTCAAACTGAGTGCAGGAACTGTGCTAAGGTATAAACAGCGAGGAAAACGTAACTACACACCACACTGACTGGGAAGCAACATGCCTATTAGGCGTTTCGGGGGTCACAGGTCTCTGGTGTCTAATTCTCAAATCCCCAGACTGTCGTACGGTTACACGAAAATGAATATGTCAAGAAGTGGCTACCGCGTCTTCTCCGGCAACTCCAGCACCGCTTGCACCGAGCTGGCAAAGAAGATCACAGAGTAAGTGAAGCTCGATCCGTGCAACACCATCGTTGTTTATGATCATTTGTTATTTGGAGTCAGTCTTTGTTAGGTTTACCTGTCACGTCTGTGTGTACTGTTTTACATGTAATGCAGTTCAGTTAGGAGACACAACCACGCACTGCACGCTGCGTGGTCACTGCCTACATATAATACTTAACATGATATACTACAACAATAATCTGGTGATGGAGTGTACGTTTATTTTATCATTACAAGCTTTTCAAAAACACCAAAAACAACAGGAAAGGAAATGTTAGGTATCAACACAGTTAGTAGTCAACATGCCCTGATGGTGTAACTCCTAGTTCAATGACTTTACCAGTGTGAAGAGTTCACTGTTCTTCATTGCAGATTAATAACAGTGGTTGAACAACATTTTACAGTGCAGATAAGAGATTCATTTTATTAGATCATGGGTTAATATGTGTTTGTCTCCTCTGGGTGTTGGCATGGGAGAATCAAAGCACCTGCCAGTGAGAATTATTGGGATGAAAGGAGTGTATTGTGCAGGCACTGCTCTGCTAAGGCAGTAAACAAGGCGCCAATATTGTGTACTGGTTCAATAGGAAACAGTGGAAATAGTGAAACAGCTAATATGCATCTGAATGGCACAGACACAAAAAGAATGGAAATATGCATTTTAAAGTTTGTATGAAAACAAATGGCCTGGCTAAGATCTCTGCAAACACCAAAGTTGAACTGCTAACGTCAGGGAGTGGTGTTTTTCTGTCAGCTAAGCAAAAGTTGCATGCCCACAGAGCATGAAGGCTTAGCTTTCTCAGTTTTCATTGTTTGGCAATGTTGCACAACATTATTAAAGAGCTTATGTTTCCGTCGTGGGACCAAAGTTTTCATCGGACCAAAGGTTAAAACGGAAAATGGAAATAAATATTTACTTCGAAGGGCGAATGTGTTGACATGACTGTGTGTGAATACCCCTGAGCCTGAACTCAGCCTCCTGGTTATAACCATGTAATACCTCACTGAATCTGGTTAATAGTAAGTAGTTTATAAGGCTACAAACTAATTTGCCTTTGCTGTGTTCTTTGACTTTCCCTTGTTACACAAATGCATTTATGAACATAAATAATGCAATAGAGCAGGTCTTATATTCTTTATCTACTTTAATGTGCCATAGTTATAATAAATGTTTGTATCCAACATTGGACCAGCATTGAGGTTGATTATTCTGAACACGGTGAAGCTGTGGAGGCAGAGAGGCCTGTCTTGCCTGGCTGGATTCCTTACACACTTAATTTATTTAAATATTCAAATAATGCAGGAATTTGCAGAAAGCAGAGAAAAACAACCACACCTATGCTTTTTAATTGAGCATTGAGTTTTCACAACTGTTTCATTATTTATTAATATCTAATGATGCGGTTTTTGACTGCGTTTGATGGTTTTAATACAGAATCAAAAGCTTCAAAAGAAACAATATTTAATTGTTGCTGATTATTTTTCTGTTGATTAATCAGTTATTCATCAGTTACCTCTACAAAACTGCTGGCCACAAAATGATTTGAAATAATTCTTGCACACACTAACATTCACATACTTTAGTTAGTTGAGGTTTACTCTTTTTTTTGTTTTGTTTTTTCTCTGACACTGTTCATTTTCCCCCCAGGCGCCTGGGTGTGGAGTTGGGCAAGTCTGTGGTGTATCAAGAGTCAAATACAGGTATGGATAAACATCCTCAGGTCTCTCATTTCCTCACTGAATGTCTTAGATTCGTCTTGGTTAATTGTCTCACTAGACTCTGCACTTTGGTGATGTGTGTTTTTTTTTTTCCTTTTCAGAGACTAGAGTGGAGGTGAAAGAGTCTGTCCGCGGCCAGGACATCTTCATCATTCAGACCATTCCCAGGTGAGACAGAAGGATGCTGTTAGCGGCTCAATTCAATATGTGATCGAAGAATTGTACAGCACACACATGAAGCAGAATCCCGTCACAAAAAGCTTTTGCTATGCCGCTTGCATGTCACGTGATGAAAATTCCCCAATATTAATACAAATAAGACAGAGGAAGTCATGTTGTGATCACCTGTGATAGATTACAGACATGTACCAGATACAGCAGTGCATCTATTTTCTTTGCAGGCTTAACATTGTTTTCCTGATTTTTTTAAAAGACTGTTATTGGCTCACTAAGTGTCATGTTGTTTTGCAATGCAGCCTGTCTGTATTTAAAACTGAAATATATACCTTTGTAACCTCAATATTATTTATTCAAGTATCTCACAACTGCAAGCATGCTCAGACTTGCAAACAGTATTTCTTGTGACTTCTTGCTTTTCATAAATGGAGAACACTAACTTTCGACTTCCTTTTGAGATTTAGAGTCCCTCACTATCAACGGAACAGGCTGAAGATTTATTTGTATATCTGTCTTTTCTGCTTCTGTACCTTGTCTATCCTACAAAAATGTGTTGTGTCCATGGACAACACTCTGAACCCAGAACGTTTCGTGCTTTAAATAGAGCTGCCTGTCCACAAGAATGTTTCCCTTAGGGGATTAATAAATAATCTATTGTTATTATTATTACTACTACTATTACTATCATCATCTTCCTAAAAGGTTTTCTGGATTTAAATCCAGATCCTTCTACTTGTAAGGTGACAGCACTAACCACTACACCACTGTGCCACCCTATTATTATTATTATTATTGAATGTGGTGCTACCCAGTATTGGAATCTTGGGAATATGTTGTGCTGTGTGTGATTGGTTTTGCTGATAGGATGTGTTCTGTATGACTCTTAAGTGTTGTTTGTGCTGCATTTTTCTCATACAAAATAGTTGACTTTGGGTAAAATGAGAAATGAACATTAGATTTAAATCATGAGGCGTAAAGGACCATGAATCAGAATTAGCAGAATCAGTAACACGGGTCTCTTTGTGTCTTATTGTTAGCAGATCAGCTGCAGTTTTGTGTCTGACACTGGCTGGCTGACGGATTTAAGGATGAATTCATTAACAAAAGCATATGTATCTGACAACTATACATTTTTGAACAACTTTTAAATTAGTGGTGGGCATAGATTATTATTTTAGATATTTTTTAATCTAGATTAATCTCACTGTAATCTTGGAATTAATCTAGATTAATCTAGATTAAAATGGCTCATTTGAA
>JAUYWH010000001.1:14749721-14805035 GCA_034779795.1 Ctenopoma multispine
TATATGTATATAGATATTTTAGAACCCGAATAAAGCTATAACAGTAGCACAGGTGGCATTATAAAGAGCAAATATGGTTTGCATTTTGTAGTGGAAGTGTGACAAGATTTCTGGAACTGTCGCAAATATATAGCACAGTGGCCTCACACCTGAACCCAAACTTTCAGTTGCAGTTTCAGTCACAGCTGAGGCTGCTTGGTTTATGAAGCATGGAAAAGTGTGAAATGTCACGATAAAACAGGGCTTATAAAAAATTTTTATTCTTTGTGCCAAAGAATTCTGCAGTACAGTGCAGTACAGATGTTGTTTTGTAGGCGGGTTGCTGGGATGTTGTAATTGCCACTGTGCCTTGATTTTATCTGACTTTTTTAGTAGATCTTAATCTTAAACTTAATTTAACCTTTTATTGCTTTTAATTCACCTTCAAGTGACACCAGACCAATTTTCAAACCAATCGTTTTTGGATTGTATTTACATGGGGACTAATTTACGCCTATCTCATACATTGACACATGACAGTGTGTTGTAGTAAATTTAGCCTTGTGTGACACATTTTACAGTTATTTTTATGCTGCTGTGTAGGCAGAGACAAGTCATAACATCTACATTATAATGATCTGAAGAGTCCTTACTATTGTAGTTTAAATGCTGACAAAACACACTGCGTACATGGTGCTGTGTTTTGTCCAGGACCCTGAACTTGTTCTAAACGCCTCAGGGTCATTTTAATCTGCTGAGGAGCTTTGACCAAGTCCAGGAGCAAAGACATCTGAGAAACTGGGTTAAAACTATTTGAATAGGTTTACTTGGTGCAGTTAAAATCTGACCATTGAATCCTAGTAAATATGATACTAAAGTAAAAGTGCAGAATTTCACAAAAGTTGTCTCATCTGAAATCCTCAAATATCCCTTTCAAACCTAAATTAAACTAGAGCTGTATAACAAGATGACAAATCTACACACCTGCTTGACTGTGAAGCTTCAAGGCCTCCATCCCTTCACAAATGAGCAAGAGTGAAGTGCGGAAGAATGTTTAAATGTGGACTGAAAGAGGAACTGCCCGCAAACGTTGGCTCGGCTACTTCCTCAAATTAAAACAGGAAACTTGGTTCAGTCTAATCTGATGGAGTAGGGTGGGGGTGGGGGGCCATGGACCTGAGCACAACTGCCTCCGCTCGGCAGGTTGGGTTAAGGGGAACCATGCACAGATATTTCAGGAACTGCACAATGATCCATTTTGTCAACTGCTTAAACAGGAGTGCTGCTAGATTAAGTATTCAAATGTCAGAGAGTTCAGTTTTGCCTAACCTTGATTCCTTGAACCTTAGCCTGAAACCAGTTTTCAGTGCTTACATTGCCTTAGTAAATGACCCCAGACTTACTTCCATCTTAATTTGGAATCATTTTCCAGAGATATTGTGCTGTTTTTTTTTCAGATGTTTTTTTTGTGTTGATGAATTAATGTGTCAGTCAGTCCAGTGAAGTGTCCAGTGTCCACTAATGGACAAAGCACCAACACACACTTTTATTGCACCATATTGAAACTTAAGACAATATTAATAAAAAAAGGAAAGAGTCAGTGTCTGAGCACTTAAATATATATAAAAAATATATTTATATATATATATGTGTATATATATAAAACATGAAGGCATTTAATACCTGAGATACAGTTTTTCATCGAGAGTCATATGATGCTTTACTTTAAACTCTACTTTAAAAGTGTTGAAGTTTCTTTGAGGTATCACAGCATACACAGGGTTTAAATACACTCGGTTATAGTGAATGTTATGTTTGTTTTTTCACCAACAGATGGCGACAGAGTTCTTAAAATATCAGTGGATGCATTGCAGACTGTTGTGAAGTGTAGGACTCAAACTCTGCACACAAATTTACTAGCATGCAACACATGCGTTGGATAGACAATTAGATATTTGAAAGATTTCCTGAACATATGAAAAGGGCAGCTTTCAAACGTGTATTAAAAAAATTCAATTAAATTTGGGTTGACTGGGAGCACAACTATTGCAGCCTCACACACATATTCATTTTGGAAAAAAATAACCTGCCTTATCATTCATATTCATTCATTCTTGCACTGATGTGATTTTCCCCCAAAAAATTTAATCAGATTTTAAGATGATCAGTGATTGATTTATTTACTTTTAATATCTTTCCTCTTTTAAACAATTCTTTAACAAAAATTAACTTGCTTCCCAACAGTTTATACATCTAACAACACTAGCATCGGCATGGTCACACAAATATTTAACCTTTTTATTTTATTGCACATTAAGATCCACGTACATAACAATAAAATAATAACATTTGTGAGGATATGCAATGGTAAAAAAAAAGGGTTTATAAAAAAAAACTATGTAAAAACATAATTTTGAATTTCAAAATGAAAAGTGCATTAGCAGTTCATATTTACGACACAAACAAAAGAGTTATGTCATGTCACAGGCAAACTGCAATTGAGTACAAAAATTGTAAACATTTCAATATGCTACAGGTGAATTAATGAATTAAAACAATATACATGATACAACCTTTGTACAAACAACAACATAAATACACATTTTCTCTCAGTAAACAATCAGCATCTCTCCAAATACTTTGGTGTAAATTAACATTTTAATTTAAAATTCAAATACTATACATTGATCTAAACACCAGCAGCATGTCACCAAATAAGCAGCAACATTGCGTCAAGTGAAGAACAGAATAATTAATTCAGCTTCCTCTCTGCACGTGATTTAATCCAGATTCTTAAATATTCGGGTTGCACTCTGTCTTATCAATCTTAATACTAGTGTCCTTGGTTGTGAACTGTAAATTGTCTTTGTTTGTCCAGATCAGGCAGCTCTTCACTTCACATGCACAATAACTAAATTCCAGGCTTCTCTAATTGTCTCTGTCCAGTTTCACTTCTCATCTCTTGTACCTTCACGAAACAGAACTCTTCTCCTTCATTATGAGAGAATACAACTGTTGGTCTTGTTCATGGGTGGCCGGAAGTTGATGTCTTTTGGGAAGGTCTCTCTGCGTCTGTGTAGCGCAGGGCTGAGGTGACTGGGAAGGTTTACCTGTTGTAGGAGCTCCTTGAACACCTCCACCACATTGGCATTTTCCTTAGCAGATGCCTCCAGGTAACTGTTGTTCCAGTCCATCTCAACAGTTGACAGCACATCCTCACTGGACACCTGACGCTCTTTCTCTCGATCCACCTTGTTCCCAACCACCACAATGGGGGTGTACTTGTCCTCCTTGATCTCCAGAATTTCATCTCGAAGGCTCTTTACAGCCTCCAGTGACTCTGCGTCATCCACAGCGTAGACTAGTGCGAATGCATCGCTGTTTTGGATGGATAGCTTACGCATGGCAGGGAAGGAGTAGCTGCCACTGGTGTCCAGGATCTCCATTGTGACCTTGACCCCACCAATGTCATATTCCTTGCTGTGCAGCTCCTCTACTGTTCGCCGGTGTTTGGGCTCAAACGTGTCCTGGAGGAAGCGTCGGATCAGGGCCGTCTTGCCTACTCCTGCTGCCCCCAAAAACACTAGTCGCACCTGGGTCTTCTCCTTCACCTCCAGAGACATACTGGCTTTTTATTTGTTTTCTGCCAAAGTGACTTTACTCACTTCCTCTCAGTGGTCAAAGGAGCTGCTGTTAAACTGACACCTGTCACTGACTTCTACTTTTCCTATCAGGGTTCCCTAAAAATCTCCCTTTCAGCAGTGTGTTGTGACTCTTCTTCTTGAGCTTCTGGTCCCTTTTCTCCTCCTTTTTTTTTCTTAAGCTGGCAGCATCTCTCTGTAAAGCCTCCTCAGATTTGCTGGCTGGGTGCTCCACTGTATCTCTGATCCCACACACTGCCTTATATGCCTGTTTTGGTGAGAGAGCGTCCATGCCCTCCTCCAGTTGCAGCCAATCAGCTGAAGGCAGCATGTTGAAGTGTAACATCTAGGCAACCAATGATAGCACAGCATGCAAACCAGTGTACGGGGCCAGTTCAGGATGAGAAACAAGGTGATATCTAAAAGTGAATAAACAGCAAGCAGAGCCTGGAAAATACTGGTTGAGCATGGTCCTGACTTTAATTCTAGGCAGCTGCAGAGTACATCAGAGGAAAAAGAGACATAAATGTCACAAAAAAATAATTAGTTCAAATCAGGTTTCCTTTGGTTACTAGGAGTCAACAAATACTGATGGTGATTTCCATTCTGCCTGTTGTCGCTGAGAAACTGTGTGGTAGTGTTTATTTTTATTTAATAGGATTATATGTATCCTAAGTATTCATGCCAAACACATTATAATAATCAATGCTTAACTTGCTGTATAGAATCTGAGTGTGACAGAAATGCTAAGTGGAATATCAGGTAATAAAAATCACTTCCACAATGTATTTTTTACACACCACAAATGGCAGCTACCACCTACAAAGTATGTGTAATGAAAATTTACATAATCATACGTGTGGGGAGATGAAGCATGACATGAATAATGATATTTCAGGAAAGGCAGCGACAGAACAAAAAGTTGACAGATACACCATGTTTTCTTAGTATTTGTTACAGAATGTGTCTGTGGATCATAGCCATTCATTGCTGCTTCTCTGTATTTTGTTCCAGACAACATACATTTCTGATCAGAATTCCATATCCTATAGTGTTATTGCACTGAGTACAATGAAGTCCATGGGGTCGCAGTAGTATTTCTCCTATCAATTTGTTATTTTCATTTCCCCACTAGGAAAGATCAAAAGACTGAGCTAAAGCCATGTGATTAATTTCCTGCAATCTTAATTGTGAGCAAATTAAAAACTGACTTTGCAGAGTTGATCTTACCTTAAGCTGATGACAGCTTACTTACAAAACAACCTTACAAAACAACCTATGGATCATTTCAGTATTCACGTTGCAATTCATAACCATGTGTGAATCACCTTCAGCTGTCCTTGGTGTCCAATTAGATTGTGATGCATTGCCTGCAAGTGTCTAAAAACGAATCTTGCCAACCTCCAGTGTGTCAGAGTTTGTTACAACATACAGATTTGGAAACTGTTATGGAAAATTTAAGCTCTTTTAATGTATTGGATATTGCACATACATTAAAGACATTCTGTCTTGTGAGATCAGTAAAATTTTCCATTATTAATTTTAATTCAGTACCAATCAACTGGGTCAATGTGCACAGCCTAAAAACCAACATTTCAACATTTATTTGTTTGTTTAATATTAAACAAACAAATAGTATGCAAACAGAACCCATTTACCCAAAACCAGCACTGTCAACAGCTTGAAAATTAAATCAAAAATGGAACTCCTTTCTGTGGCTGCAACATGTTTTGTTGTGTAGTTGCATTAATTGTGCCTCATGTGCCGTTATGTCTCATATGCTGGATATTCTTCTTGTAATTCTATTTATGGTGTTGTTGCCTTCGGGGTGGCGATAATGACCAGATGGCTTTCCCTGCTGGACTGAAATGAAAGTTCATTTCTGACATGTTTGATGATATAGTTACTGTATATTATCTCTCATAAAATTTTATGTCAATGTACATACATTTTACAAACACCTTTATTTACATACTTTTATTTGCTGTATATAGTTATGAATATACACTTTTTTCTCTCCATTTGCATTTTCTGCTATGTTCTTCTGTTAAGTTTTGAGTTCCTGTATAACCTTTTGTATGCACATGCAACCTTGCCCCGTCTGTGCTTTTTTTATTGCTCTCCTTTTGCTTCCATGATTGCCAGTGCCTCGTCTTCCAGCCTGTATGAGCACCTTTTTCACAGACTGGCAGAATCAAATTGTGACAGTGACAATTTTATTATATTGCTATACTAAAATCTGAATAAGGAGCTTCTTCATTTGTACATGCTAGTATAGGATATATCAATTTTTATTAGTTTTTTTTTGGTCTTTATTTAAAATAGATTTTCCGGTGACTGCATTGCCTTTGTATATTACTGAGGAGAAAGGGCCATGGCTGGTTATATTGACTGGAGGTGACCTGCGTCTTAGCTCCTTGGACTGAATCGCCTGCATCTATACTTCTGTGGGAAAGATGTACTGCACTGTCAACCTGTCAAGATGATGCCGCAAGATGATTTTGTTGGAATCTGACAGATGCCAAATATAAATGTTACCCTACGTGTCACTTACCCTTCAGTCCTGCTGGAATATTCGTACTCTGTCTGCGTTCTTAGAATAAGGTGCAGAAAAAGACTGCTGATGTTTAAATGCAAATACAAAAGGAACATTATAATGTGGGGAAACCATAAATACCATCTAATCAAACTCAGTGATGTGATGATGTTCCTGTTCTTAGGAAATCAGATAGCATGTGTAGAGGTAACAGTCAGCATCAGGTTAAAGCACATTTAGTAGTGGACATTTACAGCAGGATGTGTACATGGGATACCCGCTCTCAAGTACAGTGCCTGTGTTCATCATCGCCGAAACGTTTTACAACAATAAAGCTGTGGCACAGAAGAGTAAACTATTGTCAATGTTGGTCTTTTCATGGGATTAGTGGAGAAAATGAAAAAAAACTGCATTATCAGCTTTATTCTTTACATAAAACACACAACTACATTGTCAACAGTGGAGATTATAATCTTACACACAGAGACTGTTAACATTCACCATTCACTGCCTCTTTGCCTACCAGCTGGTGCAATAACCAACAGCTTGCTGCTTAGACCTTCACAGTAGACTATATCACAGTACAATATATGCTTATGTCATAACCACAGGCTTTACCTTTTGGGATTGGCAATGTGCTGGTGCTGTGTGGCTGAACAAATGTGACTGACTACCAGGTTACAGTTTGTCTTGGCAAACATTGCCACTGAACATACTGGTGCTGAGTGCACATTCAAATGACTGAAAAGGGATAATCCTTGTTATATTTTATTACTGTCATATGCTTATGCTTGTTTTGACAATGTTTAACATGGATTCATCATAAAGTCCATCACATTATAAACTAAACTATTCACAAACACTGATAAATAAACAACCTTTACTTTCCGTGATTGGCATTCTCCAGTTCTGATGCACGTCAGCCTTGTGTCACTGCTGTAAAATCTTTCCTTTTCAGCTATAATATTGTGATATGGTGCTTGAAAAAATTCTAGTCTGTCAGTGTCCATTCAGAGTCTCACCTTGTTGGAGCAAACTGAGTTGTACATCTACAGTGGGTGAGCAAATACTAAGTAGTAAATGTTAATGGGACAAATGATACAATCTTTATGGTTGTGTTTCAACTTTATGGTTGCACAGCTGGCTTTTGTGCCCCTGCTATTCATTTCATGACTTCCCTAAGTAGAAAATAATCATCTGTTTTTTTTTTTAAGATCTTTGCTCTCGTTAACATACTGCAGTGCAATTCTTACTGATGGACTAACAGGATGTGTGCCAGGATACCGTGCGTCAACAGTCAAATCATCTGTCTGGCTAGGCAACCATTGTCCTTGTCAACACACAGACATACAGCGATAATGGTTACAAAAACAAGTTTCCATCTTGTCTCATCTCTGTCAAATATATTAGTGCAAATTTATGTGACACTGTTACATCCTCTATTTTGTTCATACATATTTTTATATTTTGCCTTGGCTAATGATGGAGATATAGAGAATAAAGTACAGCGATAGTTTAATGAGATGTGTATGACCCCTTTTCCTTTCTACATTATCTGCCCAGTGAGCCTGAATTTAAAAGGTAAGTGTGGTCATATTCTATCCCTTTCTTTTTGTCAATTAATCCATCCAATTAAAATTTGCTGTGTAGTGACAGTCTGATTATATCTTTCACATACACAGCCTGTTGTGAAACTGATTCATCAGTCCTGCAGTTTAATATGTGTTGATTTTATGCCATTTAGTTGTACATGGTCAGGTCAAATTGTACATACATTTATATATAGTCCAGTAACACAAATTTGCCCCCAGTAGGCATTACCATGTGTGTGCCACCAAACACCCTTTGTACACCACCAAATCAGATAAGAAATAAGTATATTTTAGCACTTTAATTAATTGCTAAAACATCTGTGACATGTTGTAAAAGATTGTCTTCATTAGGAGTCAACAAGCTTGGGGCTAAATGCTACAGATAGGGCGGTTGGAAAAATATTGAAAGACGAACACAACATTGGGATCACTGCCACTGACCACTGTCCCTTTCCTGAGACTGAATCACACCAATTCAGCAAATACCAAGGGAAACTGTACAAAGAGATTGGAAAAGAAGATTCTTTCTGTTGTCATTCATGGGTCCTGCAGTTATGTGTCAGTTATGTGTCCTACTATTTATAGCACTCCTTTCTCCTATTTCTTAACTGCATTGTGATCAAGGTCAGCGTAGTATAATAAAACTCAAAGCTCAAAAATGTCATATTCTTAAACAGAATATGCTTGTTTCCTGAGGCCATGCACACTTCTTCAGCCTCAGTTGCTCTGTTATATATTTTGGACATTCAAACATGCTTGAATTGTTTTCGCTGCAGTAGACGTCTGTCGTAATGGTTTGTGGCACTCTCAGCAATCCTTGCTTCAACAGGCATTCGTGAGGTGGAAAAATTATGTGTTCCACATACAGAATAATCTATGTTTTTACTGTTTACTGCTCATACATTTCCAAAACTTTACAAAAATGTACTAATTAAAAAAACTATAAAAGTCCAGACCAAAAGCCACAATACAAAGGTAAATCTTGCTTCAGATTCTTTTTTGTGTATCTTGAACAGCACTAATGGAGATTTTTCAGAAAACAGTGACTCTGTATCTCCCACACAGAGATACTCAGGGTAACATAATTAACTGGTCCTTCTTGATTAGCACCTCAAGAGAAGCCTTAAGGATGCTGACAACAAATCACCAGAGAGGCTTATTAGACAAACATCCCTCTGCCCTGCATGTGAGCTGCTTCACCACATTACATGTAGTGTATCTCTTAGGAGTAATAACCACAACAAACAGTAGCAACATCTTCCAATCAACAATAAAACCCCAAAAATGTGCCTGAATAATGCATACTGGTATTGGATGTGAGCTGCACACGTGGATGTACAGTAGGTCTCCGTGGCTGGAGAACAGACATTATGTTAATATCTGGCTTTCACAGACTACGACTTCAGAATACACATCACCAGTGAAACGTGCTCAGGTGACAAATCAGTGTAGGTCACGGTGAAGGATGAGAGCTCAGACAAACAAGGGAACTGGTGCAAGTATTGCTTAAAGAAATTGCTATTAGTATTATTTACATAATCTATAATTTTCTCCAAAATGATGGTGTATTTCTGTTAATTTGAGAATTCTTTGTGTCACTATCTTGGGGGCAGTAAGTATCATTGTCTTAATTAAATTATATACAACTCATTAGTAAAGCAAGTAAGGGCTAATTAAAGTGTCACTGGTGGGAAAAAATTAACAAGTAAATAATTTAGATTCTTGGCAGAGCAAATGGAGTTTTACAGAAATTAAAATGGATCACACCAATGCATCCCAATATGCTCATAGCTAAGACATTTACTTTCCACATGAGAGTGCAATATGATTACTTTGTATTTATATTGAAATACTCCCTTATCATCTTATTTAATTAAAATATTGCTTATTGATTGATTATTTACCCAGAAAGTTGGTTATTATTTAGTTTTTAGTGGTCTTAACATTTGGAGAAATGACATAGTGTTACAAACATTTTCACATTTACGACTGTCAGTTCTCGTTACTACTGAGAGCTTCCTGTAAAATGAAGCTGTATTGATTTTCAGTAATCAACACTCTATCAGTCAAACCACACTGACATATCTCAGTGGAGAATATAAATAGCTCAAATAGTGGGCCATAATCAAATATTTAAGTACACGTTATATCTCATCTCCATTTAAAATGTGGACACAATGAATGGTGAGTCAGTGGGAAATAAGCAGAAGCACTTGAGCAGATAGCTCAACCCCATCACTCACTTCCGTGTGAATTAATGTATCCTGTTCTATAATCAATCTGTTGGTATAACAGTGACACACTGCTGGGATGCTTCTAGAAATATGCAGAGTCCTGGCACCCTCAGGATTCACTTACTGCATGCATCTGTGTCAAAGAGAGAAAAGAGAGAAAATACTGCAGCTGCACTATGCAGTTTCGTACATTTGCAGCCTGGAACATCTGGAATCAATAATTGATCATTTATCACACAACACATACATTCATTCAATTTTTTCAAAGTTTTTTAGCAG
Organism: Ctenopoma multispine; assembly: GCA_034779795.1. NCBI lineage: Eukaryota > Metazoa > Chordata > Actinopteri > Anabantiformes > Anabantidae > Ctenopoma > Ctenopoma multispine. Next base: position 14,759,983 of record JAUYWH010000001.1, read on the forward strand.
TTAAATGATGCTGAATGTGGAAACATTGGTCTTTTTACATTTGTGCTTAAATGCGTTCTCTTTCATTTGCTTCAGTTGCTAGAATCTACTATGTATCCTTACTTATGTTTGATGACAATTGACATACACGATCTCTGCTGATTATAGTTTGCAGCCGCATATGTGGTAAATTATTAACTCTCTTGATTTGACTTAAAATCTGCTTACAGGCCTTGAGGTGTGCTGCTGAACGTAAGAAAATGGATAAATCTGCCTTTAGAGGAAGCTGCATGAAATCTGTTAAATCCAAATGTCAGTTGGAGTCAAGGACTGCAGGTTTGAAAATGAACATGGGGGTGTGAAGTTAGATACACGTGAGCCTATCAGACCTCTGTAGCCTTTCTATCTCTGCTTGATGCTGTGGCTCAAGCCTACATCAGCTGCTACTAGTATAACACACTGACTGAACTGTTGAGAGTTGAGATGCACTGTGGGTAAAATGGTAAAATTGAGTAAAATTTTCTGATTCTGCTGGATTGATTTAAAAAAAAAATCCATTATGAGAATGCAATGCTGAAGCTAATGAACGTGCACGTGGCACAATGAGACATGACATGAGGAGACTTTGTTCATAGAAAATAAAATCAAATCAAATACACTTGTAGCTTTTAAAAAGAACAAACCCAATCTACAACAGGTAAACCACTTGTGCCTCCTTGAACTGCAGCAAACCATGAAAGGACCTGACCCAGAACATCTAGCCTCTGAAGTATAGTGGCACTCAGCTCCACTAAATTAAATGAGCACTTGAAACACCAAAACACTGGCCACAGTACAGTGTGCAGTGTGGAGAGAGGAGGCCAGTAGCTGCAGCACATGTCAGGAGTCACGTCAAAAAAATTATTTAGTACACAAAAACATCAGAATCTCTGACGAGATTTTCTCAGTTTCTTTATTTTCTCAAAAAAGACACGAAAAGCTTTTGGACTGAAGTCATTTTTGTATCACTGTCTGTGAGATTGTCTACATGCCTGTGTGCATGTTTGACTCAGCAGCAGCAGTCAGATGGCCTGTCAGTCTGCATTGACCTCAACAGTGTGGCAGTTGGGTGATCAGTCATGTCACATCCTGTCGGATTCTTCAAAGTGGCGTTTTCACATGACCAAAATGAAAATGTACCAAGGGAAAGAAAGCAACATTGTGGAAAGAAATATGATTTTCAATAGGAATTTTTTTCTACATACATGGTATAGATGTGTGTGTGTGTGTGTGTATTTGCACTTTTGCATGTTTGCGTAGATGGGAGTATCTATGCTGGCAATTTGCTGGCAACTACGGTGCTCCCATGTGGGTTAGAGAGAAGTAATTTTACATTATTGGTTGGAGGGAATGTGTAGATGTAAAATGTTAGATCTGATAGGAGGATATAAGGAAGCAGGGAATGTGTAAAGAAGCATTATTCATGGCTTTAAAACTGTATGATTTTATTTGGCTATTATTTGACTGATCATGGCCCACAACTCTAAGGATCCTTAGTCAAAAAAAAAAAATCATCCCAAAGCCTCATATATTGTAGCACATATGAAGTGTCGTCCAGCGTAAGAGCCTCTCTTGTAGATGTGAGTGTGCGCAGAGTGACGCGTTAGTCACCGTGCAGTGTGTTGTGTAACTTGCCTCTGATCATTGTCCTACATATTATTCCTCCTACACTTTCAATTGCATTTCATTAACCTGCTTTCATATTTCAAATAAACATATGAAACTGCTGGTGTACATACCGTACAGACAGTAACTGTGAATCCACAAAACGATCATGTTAACATTACAATGTGTTGTGCTAATCACTAAGTTCATGCAAAGAATGATCCTCACTGCTAGTTTTTATTCATGCTTTGTTAATGACAAATACCATGTATATTTCATATGTGCACAGAAGTGGCATGTTAATGTAAGGGTTCAGTTGCTTCTGGTGTACAGCTAATGAGCAACTAAGGTTAGCATATTGCTGGATTATCTTTGAAACCAATTGCTCCAAGGATTGTTTTTATGGGTGAAGCTGTCAAGAGTTCCTCTTCTCAATATGTGCTGCAAGGCACACTGCCCCCCGTTTGAATAGATTTTTGGGATTTATACTACGAAAATGAACATCATATGTTATTGTGCATGCATGAATCTTTAGCACTACATCCAATGCTGATTTACAGCAGTGATGTCTGCAAACAATGTGATGAATACTCCACACTGGACATGTATTTCTGTTCTCATTGTCTGTCTGTTTCAGTGGACTCCTAATTAAAAATTAAAAATCCTAATTGTGTTACATGTATATTTTGTAATTTGGCAAATGCTTTTATCCAAAGTGACTTAAAAATAATGTACAAAGAAAGAAAATAGGTTTCTAAAAGTTTAAGGTGAGGAAAATGCTTTAGTTTTCTCAGACATAAAACTCAGATACAGAGGAAATAGAGTTTTTAACACCGGTCTAAGTGCATAAAAAGATGCTGAAAGTGCTTTGTGAATATTGGAAACAACGCTGAACATGTAGAATTAGTCAACTTGTTCCACCACTCTTTTGCTGGGTGATGTTGTGACCACCAGACACCATTTCTCATGGAGGGATTGTAGACAGACATGTGAGTGTTCAGGTGGGACCACTCCGCACATGAATGCCAAAACTTACAATCAAATGTGGGCACTGACTGGAAGCCAGTGCAAAGATGTTAACAGCGTTACGGTGTTTTAGATCATAAAAACGTGACGATGAAATTTGATCATCTGGATCATCTGGAGAGGTTTGTCTGCACACACTGCTAGCCCTGCAGTAATCAAGATGATTTAGACGTCATCAAAGCAGATCATTAATTTCCACCTTTATAACGGGGTGGAAGGACAATCTGCATACCCATGAGATGGAAGAGATGTGGTCAGCAAAGGTTAGTTTTTCATCACTGATGACCCCCAGATTTCTAACAGACTTACTGTACAACAGGTTCGGTTAGGAAGAACAGATCTGAGAGAACTTCAGAGAGACTGAAGAGAATATGCATTCTTCTCATCCACGTACCTACACGTGGATGAGAAGAAGAAGAGAAGAGCAGAATTACATTCTGAGAGAGTCGAGTCATCTGCATAGTAATACCTGGAAAAGCCAAGACAATGTGAGTGAATAATAGAGCCCAGGGATGTAGTATAGATTGAGAAGTGAACAGGGTGGAGAACAGACCCTGGAAGACTCCTGTGAAGAGGCAATGAGCCTGAATACTGAGCTGAGCTGAATACAGAAGACAGATCAGACTCCATGACTCCATGACTCCATGTTAGAAGGGCCATTTCTAAAAAATGATCACTCCTGAAACCAAACTGGTTGCATCAAGTATATAGTTCGGAGATAGAATATCTGAGATTTGATTAAAAATGGCAGAAGATAGAAGAGAAGTCTATAATTACAGTAAAGGCTTCACAAACAGTGCTGTAAGCCGAGCCTCTGAAAAGTGCCTGCTGTATTAATGCTGTGTGTAATGGCTTGGCTTAGTGCAATTAGAGTGGAGGTCCAAAGGACAAGTGGCTTGAGCGGAGGAGCATGTTGTACTGTTCTTGGCTGGAGTGGAGACTGAAGTGAGTTATACCTCCATCTGGAATGAAGAGGTGTGAGCTGTTGGCTGCAACTGAGGAAACTGGCAAAGTAATCTGGAGTGAGAGAGGTGGATGAAGGAGGGTAGAGGTGGGAAGAGGAGTGATTGGAAGGTGAGGAAAATATTTCTGGTGTCTGTGTTATTACTGAACTTGCTGTGGCACTGGGTGAGAAGGATCTAAGAAGGCTAGAGCAGATGGGTTTTTGCATTTGTGCCACTTCCTCTTAGCATCCCTGACTTTGATGCGTTATTCACAGATAAGATCAGTGAATCAGGAATTCGGATGTGAGGGACCAGCAGGCCTGGAGGACTGGACCTACCTACAGAGGTTCAGAGCATGCAGGGGCTGTTAGAAACTGTACTAGTGTGATTGAATGCAGAAGGTGTTTGGAGGTAATAGGGATGTGCAGAGCTCCTGATTCCAATGTAGTTCCACTTTTCTCCTGATAAATGTGTTCCTAATCAGTTGGTTTGAAGGTTTAGTTCCAATCAGATTGTCATGCTTTTTCATGTAAGCGAGCACTGTTATCAGTGACCCACATATTTCCTCCCTCAAGTAGATGATAAGTTAATATCATACAATTGTGACTCTGAAGCTCTGTCCCAGAAACAAACAAATGGATGTGTCATGTAGAGCCCTTATCAGGCTTCGTTTTCCACATACAGTATAATCAGAGAAATTCCCTGAGTTGGTATTATGCTATTATTGTGTTAATTGTGAGATCACTGGTGAATTGTGCCCGAGTGTTGTTTAGTGGATGACATATCTAGGGCACTACCACGCTGTGTAATTACCGTGAATATTTCCATAGCCTTACAGTGTGGTCAGCTGTGAGCTAACGATAACAAAGTTTATTTAAATAATGACAATGTCAACAGCATTTCACTGTTTACCATTCATGATTTATTATAATTTATATACAGGACAGATTTTAGTTTAAAGAACTGACAATTTGTGTATTTTTGCATTTCTTTTTGAAATAAAACTAAAAAAGGATTATGACATTTTTATGGAATACTTTCTGCTTGAATACTCAAAATCTACAACAGCAATGTTGCACAAGCAACATAGCCGGCCGCACTTTAACCAAACATTTTTATTCCCCTCTTTCATCCACCTATCTACCCGGTGATCCATCAATCCAGAGTGGGCATTGTGGACCATAGTCCATCAAGAGTATGTCTGAATTCTCCCTGAGTCATTCATTGACTTATTTTTTCTGTACTGACATGGGAGAAAAGAAAGTCAAATTCTTTTTCACTCTTCTCAGTGTCATCCTGTGCTCCTGTTCATTTGGGATGAGAAAAAAACAACAACATTGTCTCACTTTGTGTCAAATGTGTAAGTCTATGCTGACATTTAAACTGAATGAATTTATTTTTCCCTTTTCCCCCATATTTGGTTATGTTATTTATCATCTGTAATAATTCTGTAGCAGGACAGAATAACCCACATGAGTCATTGCTAGGCTTTGATAAATAATTTGGTTAGAAGTCAGATATTTTAACAAGCGTTTCTCTTGTTCTGTATGTATGAGGCGTCACCTCAACTCATACTCAGCTCATAAGAAAGAATACTGCATATGACAACTTCCTCCAAAAGTACATCATCTTGTGGCTTGCGGCTTTGTATTTCATGCTCACTGCTCTGATTCAGATGGTTTACTTTTCCTCTGTCTGTCTCACTGTCCTTCATTTAGCCCCTTAACCCTCACTATGCCTGCAACCCAGACTCAGCAGGGCTCACATACGCACAGAACAGAGCGGCTTCTGCAAGTCTGTCAGGGATATTTAGGTAATGATTATAAGTAATAATGAGTTATAATTATTGTAAATCAACACAGTCAGCACTAGAAATAGCTATTTTAAATCAACATAATATGGGGCACCTCCACTTTTCTTTTGTTATGTATATTCTTGTTGTCTTATGTGTGATCAATAAAACAGCTGTCCCTAAGTTTGCATGTGTGTGAGGCCGAAGCAGTAAACCACTGTTCTCCTGAGCTCTAATGGCTGTGTGGAGCAGTGAACTGAGAGAAGTAATCACTAACTGGTACACAGTGTATTTTTGTAAGTGGTTAGAATATGCAACATTACAGCGCTTCTAGAAATTTTTTTTCCACAAATTGCACTTCCCTTAATCTCCACTGGGAAGTTGATTTTGTTAAATTAAAATGCTTCTGTTGGACAGCAACATCAGTCACAGTGTAGTGAACTCTGTTAGTCTGACTGTAGGAAGGACAAACGCCTGACAACAGTATGAATTTTATATGCTTTCACAGCATTTTACTTCTGAATGTTCAATTTTACATCAGCTTCTTAATTATTTCAGTAAGTGATATGTTCATTTGTTGATTTATTTCGTGTGTGTCCTTATTGTTTTTTATTGCCAAAACTCAACAATTTTTAATCATTTAAAGTTACACTTGAGTTTCCCTGACACAGAGTGAATGCTTACTTTTTTTATGGAAATGTGTACAGCAAGATAAGCAATTGATGCACAAGCATCATGTTCGTGATTATAGAAATCCATTTCCCTCCCAGCACTGTCTGCATTATCTTGTGCTCTGTGGAGGTGTCTGTTGGATATCTTCCCTAACTATTTTTTTCCTGTGTGATTTTTCTTCAGAGAATGAGTCACATTCTCCTGCTTGTTTTCTGTGATGGCAGATTATTACATTCAAATATTATGATAAAGTAGGAGGAACATTAGGTTCTCTTGTACAACTTCTGCTTCTCCATCCCATCAAAGTCTGATCAGGTGTGTAACACTGACAGAACGGGGTGAATAGGCTGAGACCAGGAGCAGAAATCTGTCCTTTCCATAATTACTATCAAATGTTATAATGTTGACAGATCAAAAGCGCTTTTGTCTTTCATAATTTATCTGCCTTCTTTTTTTTATTCTCACAAGAACCAGACTGTGTGTGCTGTGCTTGTGCCTACACATATGTATGTGCCTGAGATGAGTGGTGTTTTCATCTTGCATTAGTCCCCATACATGGCACAGTGTTACTGACAGGTAAACTGTCGGAGGCAGTAGAAAGAAACAGCCTGCTCACCATCAATGTACTAACAAGTCACATTTAGTTGTGTATCACTGTCTGAACTCTCTCTCCAACATACAGGTGCAGGTTGCCTGAGGAGAGGTGCAGGAAAGTGCTGCAGGCAAACTGAGCCAAAAATGTTAAATACAGCTTTCATTCTGTAATGTGTACAAGTGAAGCACAGTGTTGTTGCAGTGTGTTACACTGGGAGAAAAAATAACAACTCTGGAGATATGGGAAATACAGTGAAGGATTTTACAGCTAAGAATCAGATATTTACCTCAGTAGTTTCTTAGACACAAAAACATAGCCAATGGGAGAGTGAATATAGGATTTACATTTCTCACTTTGTCACAAACAATTTCTGATTAGGTGACCTGATTGAGAACCAACCCGACTGCTTGTTTGTCCTGAGGCACATGCAGATCTCTGTTCTGTTTAATGTTTTCACTCTGCAAACATTTCATTAGTGAGATGTGAGGATGGGGGTGGTGAGCTACCTGATCAATCAAGTTATCAGTGCCCATGCACAACCTGTTCAGAATTTTTTCCTCTTATGTTTTTTGCTCTCGTCTTGCCTTAAGCTGATGGGTAACGCTGGCAAATTAGACCTATAGTATTTAAAGCTTTTGGAGAGGAATGGAGGTGTAAATGTACTAAGAGGCAGGTTCTCATGCACTTATATAAATAATCGAGTAGATGTGAGCTTTCAATACTTCTGAAGTCTTTAGCTAAAATATTTTTAGAAATGTATAGTATGCTTTCCTACACGTGTCTACATGCCAACATTTACTTTAATCCTGAATAATTTATTTGACACTTGGAATACACAAGTGCTCTAAAATGCTTCTTAATAAATAAAGTAAACTTACCAGGTTTTGACAAAATTGACTGAAAACCCCAGGGTCAAAAAAGGTTGAAGGTTTGAAGGATGGACAGGTCAGCACAGTTTCATCAGATTGTTTTACATCTTTATCGCTATATATCAAAATTATAAGCTAGTTGTCACTTAACCCCTGAAATGTGGCCTATAAATTTATGCAAATATGCAAAGTGGTCCACATGGACCATTTTAGATTTGTAGAGGCTAAAGAATGATGGTCTAATGTTAATAGCAATGAATGCTAATGATATCTATGTGCTGACAGCATGGACTCCTGTGTTTAATACTCTGAAAAATGCTATTATAAATAACAGACTCTGTTGTGTGACTGTCAAATGCTTCAAACAAAAATCAGTGAGACAAGATAATCTTTTTAGCATTGGAATAGCATTGGATCAGTCTCCTTTCCGCTCAGGCATATTTCCCACAAATCCTAGGGTTCATTATACTGTTTCAGTTTTTCTTTACTCTGATGTCACATCTTATTATGCATATCCTTTTGTTTTATGCATGAATACGTTTTATGAACTTTCAAGGGACACAATTGCTAAAGACAGAAAATGCACTCCACAGTCTGTGCATGTTCCTTATTTTGTTCTTTTTGGTGTGATCTAGTCTCCACTGTGGTGCATTGGTAAAAAACAGCATTGTTTGTTTCAAAGGCATTGTGCTTTGCAGAAGCTAAATGTTATCTGCACATACAGTGGACCTCAAACTGTTGCAGGAGTCAAACAAGATAGAGGTAAATGCCAAAAACACTACGCCTGTCTCTGGTGTTTTACCAGTCAGCTTCCCATCAGCTTTGATGGTGCATACACAGTCCTTGACAACAAGTCACCCTATTAACACCTGACTTACAGTAAGTGAATCATCACTGATTTTCTGAAAATCCTCTGAGGCTGAATGTTGTGTGTGTCTCTGTAAAGGGCAGAAGCTGAACAGCACAAATCAGCTCCTGATGTGTGATGATGTGTAAATTGTGATTACTGCTCTCCTCCACTCTGCCTCTATCTCATCACATAACTTCTGCTTCTGCCCCTTCTGATTTTGTCTTCACTTTCTTTATGTCATTGTCATTTTCATTATGTACATATGTATAATCAGGGTTATGAAGAATGGAACATTGAGGGATTAAGTGCAAAAACAACTTGGTTTAGTTTAAGAAAAAATTAAGTTTGGGTTGTGAGTAATTCATTGAGGTTAGAGGACGTAAACTATCATGGTTACAATAATAAAAATGCAGTGGAGTTTATGATTAAAAGAAACAACAAAAACTATTGGTTTTGAAAATTGTACGTATGGATGGGAAGTCTTTTTTATGCATAACACTAAAGTTAACTTGTTGACAGCTCTGTTCTGCCTTCCTGCTCCATTTCCAAACATTCTGTTGAAGGACATTGTTAGTCCGTTGTCTATCAGGTTATCAGAGCTCCTACATCCCTCAGTGCAAAACAGATGTTCCTGCCAACACAAGGATCTGAATTGTACCATGCAATCTGGATTCTGTCACCTGAAATCAGAGTGTGATGGAATGCTTCTCTGCGGTACATCACCAATAGCATAAAAGCCCCAGCATCTCACTGTTTTAGCTCAAGTCCCTCAGTTGGCCCTAAAGGCAAAAAAAAAAGCTATCACGTACATGTGACAATTCGCAGTGTATGGACAGCACCCTTCTTAAGATGAATGGCTACTCCTCTTACTGTGATGCTGGGTCTAGAATTGGCTTTTCTGCTTCAGTGTAGAATGGAAATTGGGGTCTTTGTTGGAAATTGAGGTCATTCTTGTGAGTGGGGAGGAACTAACTAAACCCTCTACAGTAATTAAATTTATATAGCTTACCACAAGTCTCTCTGGGAAATGAGAAATGTCACTTCAAGGGTAAATAATAGTAAATGTTATGTAGGAGATAGTGACATTGTGAAAATTTATTAAATTAACATTTAGCACCATTTGTAATATCAAATATGGTACCAGCTACTACAGAGAAATCACCAGTCCTGCTAGGTTAAAGCTGCTTCACCCTTCAGTGTGTCGTCTGTTCCTTATTCCACCAATTGACTGTAGCATCACACTTCTGAAAGAATGTTGCAAAGATGCAGGTATATTATACTTGTAGCAGCTGTAGCTATTGTCTCAAACTGAGATGAGGGAACGACTGCGCAGCATACATTTTTCTTTTTTTATTCAGACTTGTCTTCGGACACATAAACAAATTTGGATGCATGAAATTGGCGGAGTGTCCTTTAACAGTTCTAAAGCCAGATCAATCACTTTTTTTTGCACACTGGCAGAAAATCTTTAAAAGACAAAAAGAAATATATACATAATAATTATTACCTACCTAACTAAAATTCAAAGTTGCATGAGCTGTGAGATGGTTCTGATATAGTCTTGGTTGCGAGTTTGAATCCTCGTGCGATGAGTGGCCACAGCACTGCTTCCACATGCATTAAAAACCTAAACAAAAGGTGGATATGCTGTGAATCTATGGCCAGGGAAAAAAGGGAATGGAAAAGTATTGTTGAATGTAAACTTGGTGTTTACATGTCACTATGTTATTTAAGGCACTTGCTAAAATAACTGATGCTCTTTAAAAAAGTTCACAGTTTAAATGTTGTATTTCATGAAGCTAGCTGAGGTAACAGAGGCAGTGACTAGTGATGAGGATATAGGTAGGAAAACATATTACAGTATTAGAAAATAAATATTATAAGGACACTATGCTGTACCAGCCCTTATATACTGTAGATTCCTAAATCAGTGATCCATCAGCATGAGTAAATTTCTTTTCATATATGATAGGACTATTCCTTACGTCTCCATGCATGATGCATCACAGTGGCACACAGGTGACAAAAGGGATGTTGCACAGGCTACATCAAATATATGTAAATAATGTATCCCCTTAGAGAAACCATAACTTCAACATCTGATTGTGTGCAGTGTCTTTAATTTTCTCCGCTCAGTAAGCAGAGTGAAGCAGAGGGAATACTAATCACATAGATTCTGTCATTCGCTCCCACTCTCTGTCCTCTTTCCCATTTCTTCCCTCACCTTTTTCACATTCACTCATCTGTGCCTCCTCACCATCTTGTCTCCTACTTCTTATTTTCCATCTTTTCACCAATCCAGATAATGAGCTCTACAGAGCAGACACCAGTTTCCATGGCATCCTTCACATAGACATATTTATGCATTTAACCATTTTTGTCATTGCATGGATCGCTCTGTCAGAAGTAAATTTATAACAATATCCTTCAACCTTTTGGAATCTATAAACAAATACTGATGCATTTTATATTCACTGTCAATTGATTTGTCTAAGTTCAAGACATGTAAGTACACATGGCTAGACAGGTTTCAATAAATAGTATATATTCTGTATCATACTACTATGATCACACTAAATTATGTTTTTATAGCATCACCATATACAACCCAGATAATTAAATATGATCAATTATTTGAGCAAAACCTCCGACAGTTGGAATATGCACTCCACACTGTGTACCAGTGCTGCTAACCCAACATGCAGTTTATATCTTACAACACTTCTAATTGTAACACACATAACACATTTTGTTAACATTGTAGTTTACAGCTCAGTAATAGTGGGGTAGTATCAAGGTAATAGCATGGTAATAACGGGTAAGACAGGTGAAATGGTTTAATAATAATACAATAATAAGTGGTAATAAAATAATATTACATAATAACAATGCAATTGGGTAATTAAATAATACAATATTTTACAGTATAGTAATGCCATTTTCAAACCAATCAGCTCATAGAGTCTATTCTTTAAATATCTGTAATGATTTGTACCTACTGTTTAAATTCATAACATAACTTTTACCTAAATTAGTTAGTGACATGTAAAACAGTTTATGAAACACTTTATTGTTATGACACTACAAACCATAGTGACATTGCTGATGTATAAATATACATTTCAACATATTATATGTTATTGTAAGATGAATAAATATTTTGACAGCCCTCTTATATGGTTATTACACCGAAACTACCTATACTATGTATATATCTAGTTAATAACTGTAATAATCAAGCCAGGGAACTTGGCTTAATTTGATAACTTACAATAAAAATACACGATAAAATACAATAAAGTAAAAAATGTGTGATGTGGCCACGGTTTAGCCTCTGCATAAGTAAACGCTGCATATTATCTTAATTCATCACTGATTAAATGCACCACCTCGCGATTGAACTGTTATCTAAATCAAGCCCACCTAGGTAACAGAAAATGGATGCTGTTTTCAAACTAGCCCACTAAACTAAAAAATGCAAATGCATGTAAATGGGTATCTTGCTGCTCTGCCAAAACTGTGTGCACAGAATGCATAATATCTGTTGTGCTGCAGCAAACGATATAGTTGCATTTTCCATGTAAAATACATAGTTCTTCTAGCCAAGCCTCCGGCTCTGCCAAGTAGCAGCTGACGTAAATATGATAGAAATTATCAGGCTTCTTCACCTGATGAATTGTCACAATATTATTTGTTGATTTCAGTGATTTATCACATAATTGTAACAAATGACCCATGCATTTATAAACGTGTCAAAGAAGATGTTTGAGAAAATAAGAGAATATTAGGAACAGAAATCCCAAGGGGATAGAATATTCTTTCAGACCATAGCATGAGCAAACGTTAATGCTTATGTCATATATTGCCATAATCTTAACTACAGTGGGAACTGCTGATTTCAATCAAAAGCAGGAGGTCACTGGCACAATTATCTGCATGGCTGATAGGGTGGAACTGAAATAAACAGAAACACAGTTGTTTGTTTACAGTTTCATTAAAATCCACTGAAATAATAAAAAAATATTCTTGAAGGTAATAGCTCTATTTATATTTAACAAGATTTACCAGTCAAATGAAGGCACAATAATGCTCACAAAAACATCTGATAAGGTGTAAATACCAAGGCCCATAGCACACCCACCCCGTCCCTGTTTGCTGGCTCAAATAGAAGCTAATCTGATTGGTTTTCGGCCATGCTGCAGTGCTGTGAAAAAGTATTTGCCACCTTCCTGATTATTTTACATATTTGTCAAACTTAAATTATTTAGATCATTGAACAAAATATAATATTACACAAAGATTACCTGAGTAAAATATCCTGTGGACTAATGGGACTAAAGTTGAAGTTTTTGGAAGGTATGTGTCCCATTACATCTGGTGTAAAACTAACTTAAAAAGAATTTCATAAAAAGAACATCTTACTAACAGGCAAACATGGTGGTGGTAGTGTGATGGTCTGGGGCTGCTTTGCAGCTTCAGGACCTGGATGACGTGTTATAATTCACTGCCAGTTATTGCAAATGCTTGATTACAGTTGTTGTCCCCAAAGGTTAGCTAACTAATTATTAGGTTTAGGGGGCAATTGCCTTTTCGCATAGGACCAGGCATGTTTGACAGCTTTATTTCACTTAATAAATGAAATCATCATTTAAAAACTGGATTTTGTATTTACTCAGGTTATCTTGTGTAATATTAAAATTAGTTTGATGATCTAAAACATTTAAATATGACAAATATGCAATTAAATGGGGCAAATTCTTTTTCACAGTATATTAACACTGATGAAACTGTTTAGCTCGCATTTGTATATCCTCCACCAGCAGTTGTGTAGGAAGATGGATGCTCCGGGGGAGGGGGAGGGGGGGTGCTGGGGGCATAAAGGACAGACAACAGCTCCACACCTTCTCCATGAGGTTGTTGATAGTGAACAGCAGCAGTCATTTTTGCCGTATTAGTTTGTTAGTAGAGTAAGTAGGATAGTGTTTGGTCTGTCTTTCTCTCTCTGTCTCTGGCTCATACCTGTTACAGTTATCAGTCGCCATGGAAACTCCCTGCTAGCCTGTGTAACTGACAAATTGGATAATGAAGGGAAACACAGACCACCTGGCCCGAGAAAGAGGACAGTCTGCTCTGATTATTTTAGTAATACTATCAGATAGCAACATCACAACAAACATACCTCACAGAACACATCAAACTATTGAGTTCTGACAAACTGGGATTATTTGTCTCGAGGATTCTTGCTCAATCAAGAAAGACCTTTATATTATGCAGCTTAAGCATTTAATTGTTGTATATTTTAGTAACTTGGACATATAGTCTGTGTAGTATAGGTCAAGTTTATAAACTCTACTACTGTACTAATGTAAAACTGTAAAAATAATAGAACATTAAACATAACTATAACTGCTAAACATGAGCATGTCACATGTCATGTTAGCAAGATGACAGAGGTGTATAGTTCCTTACACACTTACAGCCGTGCAGGCACTTGGCTGTAAACTCCCAGCCTGTGTAGTTCCCCCACGTTTGAGCTTGCACTATATGCACATCCCTGTAAACAAAATTCACATGCACTGATAAGCCTTTGAACCTGCTTTAGAAGTGCCATCCTGCCAGTTTAGAAATTATGCCAGGCTTGAGGAGTGAGGATATTAAAGTAGATCTAATTCTCAGCTAAGCATGATTGACTTGTTTCGCCTCTTTGCCCTAGGTTATCTTCTTCACTGTCATGCAAAGAGAGCAACTTTTCGCAAGTCCCTTTTGTTCTGGTAGACAGGGAGAAACATCAGTTCACTAAGAGAAGACTCCACACACCTGTACCAACAGCTAATACAACAATAACTTTTAGTTCTAAACTTGTCTGTCCAGTATTTCTTTAAAGTAGGACTGTCATTTAGAATGTTAGTGGTGATCGCTGTATGATGTTGTCGTCTGTGACAGGTCGCATCTCCAGTGCAAAGCCAGTACATCAGTTGTGACACTGATAGACATTTGTGCTTTATTGTTTTCGGCCACAGTCAGATGTATTCCTGGGTCCAGAGCAGGCAATGCTGAATCCCACTGCATATTTTCTTTTAGCTGCTGGGTGCATGCAATGTGGGCTACATAGATAACTGGAAAACTTTCTGGAAAACCCATCCCACTTTAGATGGTGTGGCTCTATTATCTAGAAATATGGTCTAGTGTATTAGGTGACCTAAATCTTATTGGACCTAAACAAAGTTCATTTCAGAGCCTCATTCTTAGCCTCAGACTGGAAAAGTCAAAAACAAGTCCAACCAGTCTTTGTTATTGTATACGACTAGGGTAGTTAACACTAGAGTGTTAGTTTCATTTTCTGTTGATCTTGGACAGTTAAGAAGTCAACTGACAGGAGAAAGTTAATTGTAATCAGCTTACCTAAATGTAGTGTATGACAACTATAGTTAAAGGTGGTTCAGGTAAATTATCATTGTTATCACAAACTGTGGTGCAGAATTTCTGATCATATAAACCCATTAAATAAAAATTTTTTTTTTCCAGTGTAGAATCAGTAAAAGAAAACCTTGAACCTGCCATTTACAATGGGTAAAAATACTTTCAGATTGTAGGGCCTCACAATGAATATGTTTTGTGCGGAAAATTAGCATCAGGCTTCCTGTGTCCAATGCGAATTTCAAAGCTTCCAGTGTTGCTGCGGCTGGACTTGGCTGAAACGACTGCTATGGGCATCAAATACTGCTGTGAGTAGATTAACACTGGAGTCAGTGGGATACCTTGTACTTCTCACACTGATGCCAAAGTGCAGGAGAAAGCGGTAGATTATGACTCCACTAGAATGAGAATCACACACACACAATGTCAGACTCACACACACATTGTACTTATTTAAAGCTCTTTGATGGTCACCTCAGCACTATTAATTCACATTTCTCCTTTATTCCTGCCTTTGTTATCCAGGTTCTCTTTTGTTGTTGTTATGTTTTCCTACCAGTTTTTTCTCTGCCTGTCACAGATTGTCACCATATCCTCTGCCCAGTTCTGTGCTCTTCTAAGTCTGCTTGCTACTCCCTTTTCTGGGTCTGCATTGTCTACTAGCCTGTATGTTTGGATTATTGCAGAGATGTTTGGGTCTTTTTTGTCCCCAGGGGACCCTTTTTTTTTGCCTTTTTCTCATTTTGTCAAATGGTGTTTGTTAATTACTATTACTATTAATTAACTATTTTTAATTAACTAATAAGTCTGCCAAGCAAAGTAAAGTATTTTATACTGTGTGGACTTTTACTTATTTGTAACTTGATCCTCATTTACTTTACTTTACTTTACTTTACTTTACTTTACTTTACTTTACTTTATTTGGCAGACGCTTTTATCCAATGATTTTTTTGGCCTTCGCTGTTTTCCGCTTGATATTGTGGGACAACTGGGATCTATTTTATTAAAATGAGTATAACATTATAGAAAATCTAAAACATTGCACAAATGTTTCTGTAAAATAACTTTTGTCAATTTTGATCCCTGTCCTTTCATTTTTGTGCAGATCACAAAAATCTACAAAACTGCACTAAAATTACAAATTTCTCAAGATTAACAGATGAATATGTACATTTTGCTTTGATGTCAATCTGACTGGCTGAAGATGCTGTGTTTTGCATTTGCTTTGCAGATGGGTGTCAGATGTAGAGCTGTGACTCAATAACTGTCATAGGATGTGAATGCAATCCAAGTGCAACATTCTGCTCAATGACCTACTTTGTAAAATTTTCAAAAAGCACGAGGTAAACAGTATGGTGTCAAGTCCGGTTTAATCTGGAAAATCACAAATGTGAACAATCTGTTCTTAAATGGTGATGATGATGATGATGTGTAAAGATTTGCTCAGGCAGATTTGGTATGTAAAACTCTTGACATGTCAATAATTAGGGTATACTGTGTGTATATACAAGTGTTGTGTATTTGCAGTGTGTGTGTGTGTGTGTGTGTTTGTCTATTGTATTGTGTGGCTACATTTTATTTTCATACCATCCTTACACCTCCAGTTTGTTTGGACCTGGGTTAAAGATGGTCATTAGGTTGTAATGGTCAAGACTAGGAAATGCATTATTTCAATGAGTGTCTTTACAAGAACAGAAGGCCCTTGTGTGCACATGCATCTGTAAAACACAGAACATTACAAACCAATTTGAATTAAATCTGACTGTCTACTGATCAGTGCACTTCTGCCTGTTAAATCAGTATCAACAGAAACACTGATGGAAGTGTGAAATCTGTGTTTGTTTGTGTGTTGACTGGGTTTTCCATGCATGCATGTGCACTTTAATGTGTAACTCTGCTTGTATGCTTGCATGTGAAGTGTGCAAGCGCATGCATGCACTGCGTGTGTTTGCCCTGTGTATGTGTTTGCAAAGGACACTTTGTCTGGTCTTCATGTTTGCTGGGTTTATCTTCTGTACTGTGACTTGAGGAAAAAAATTAAGTTAGAAGCTCTAGAAGAGATTTTGTGTATTGGCACTTTACAGCCCTAATTTTTGGCCATTAAACAAATTCACATTTATAAGATTAAATATCTTTATACCAGAGTAGCAGACTCTGTATTCATTTACCAGCTGTGTCAGGGGATATCCAATTAAAGCTTTTAATAAGGATGAGTCATCATATAAGTAAGTGTCCTTTTATCACAAGTCATATGAAATGAGGATCTGTGAAAGATCAATCCAGGTGGCGTGTTTTAACCTTTATCTTTCATCAATTAAATGGTTTTCATTTGCAGTGATAGAATGATCTGGTCCGATCATTATGTGAGAAATTTAAACTCAAATGTGTTGGGAAAAAAATCACATTTGTCTGCTTTTGACTTTTGAAAAATGCATTTTCATACATCATCTGAAGTTGTACATCAAGAGTCAAGAATCTACAAGCACAGACTTGGATCACAATAAATCTCAGGGATTGTTTTCTATTTTTTGGAATATGGCTGAAAGCAGAAATTGGCTCTTTTGTCTTCGGAGGACAGTCTCCTTTGAAGAGTAAGCCACAGCCATTTAAGGATCCCTTCTCTTCAGAGGAGTCCCTCTGAGATACCACATTTCACCAGTCACTAAACAGCTTCACCTGTCTTTCCACACACCCTTGGTGATTCCATATTAATACATAGAAGCTAGACAGGCTCCTCTGGCTTTTAAGCAATTAATGGAATAAGTGAAAATGTGAGGTAGATGTTTGCCAGTTTGTTGGACAGGTGCCAGGTGTTACGTGAATACCCACGTTACCTAACCACAAAGACACACAAACAGCAGTTGGGTTGAAAAACCTTGAGACTGAGGAGAAAGATCGAGATTAAACACAAATTATTTCCTTTCTTCTTGGTGCTGAAAAATTTGAAAAGAAGGTATTACACACAAAAAACCGACAGAGAAGTTGTTATGACAAGAAAACACCTGGCTCTCACCTGATCTAATATCTGATTGGTTTAGGTGTTGGATCATCAACAGGAAATTGCATTTCATGTGAAATATTTGAGTCATGTGAAGGTAAAATGATAAACCCATCGTCTGTGTAGCGTTTTAAAAACTATTACAGTATTGCTACAGTTACAAAAACTGAGACAATAAATAACATTTAGTTTATTCTGTATCTGAGTTCTCAGGACATGAGTATTAGTGATTTCCGGTGACTTCAGGCTTGAATGCTGTTCGAAAAGTTAGAAACTGTCTATCTTCATTGTAGCGTCTTGTCTTTATCCACTGCTCCCGCCGCCTGCTCTTGTCTGTTTTCCTGGCAAGGCGCAGTTCATCTTGAATGAGCCTGATAATGCACCACTGCTGCAAATTATTACTATTATTTATTTTATTTTATTTATTGTTTTGATTGTTTTTTGTTCTTCTTTTTTTGAGGTCTAGCCATAGCGCCCCTACAGCAAGTTACACCCTTGGTGACCGTTACTATGTAGCTTATGTCAAGATCCGGCTCTGCTGCAGACACACATCAACATTAAAATTTGGCTTTCAAGAGCCAGGAGTAAATGAAATGACATAAATGGTACACATACTTCCTATCCTTAGCGCAACTGGGCATCTGTGTTGTGGAAGGAAAATAAATCTCATTTGGTTACCATCTCTGGTCAGGTGCAGCAGATGCGTCACCATGTCTTAAATCTTTTGTTGTAGCTATGGAACTGGAGCACTTATCCACAAATACACTTTAAATACACCTAAGATTATGTTTACAATTAATTATAATTTTAGGTGAATTGTTATTTAATTTATTGGTATCTTTGGTATCTGTTCATTGATTGTGCAGATGGTCTAATTTCTGTTTTCCAGAACAAACTGCTTCATTGTCCTGTTGCTTTCCTGCAGACTTTGGTATTTGGAGTTCCACTCAGCCTGGCTGTCGATGAACTCTGTTCTTTTTCTTTCCACTCACCTGAGCTCTCTGCTCACTAGGCTTTGAGAACCTTCTTGACTGTTGCTGACTCCAGAGTCTTCATAAGTTCTTACTTCTCTTTAACCCAGCTCACCTCCTTGGCGGCCATCTGCTCCTTCAGGGCAGCATTTTGTGAGGCCAGTTCCTTGTTTTGTTCTTTTTCTTGCATTAGGGCTTTTTGAAACTTCAAGTCCAGTTGGCTGGGTGCACACTGGGTGTCCTGGCTTGGGCCAAACTGGACAGGGTCTTCATTCAGCTCCTGTGACTGCAAAAATTTACAGCTAAAACAAGCTAAACAAAAAAGCTAAATCTCTTTCAAAACGTTTGTTATTTAAATATAGATTCAATAGTTAAAGTGAAATTTGCACAGCAACAAACATCAAAAAAACTCAGCAGAATCTTTGTGCAGGCCGCTCACCATTCACATTATAGTAACACAAAAGTAAAACACAAAAACAAAGCCTGTTAAACGACTGTGACATAATGTAATGAAATGAACTCAGTCTTATGTTATTTAGGCTAGTAATTATCCCAAGTGGCTGTATGTCGGAACTTTGCACAACAGATCAAAAAACAATACACAATAAATGTGTTGGCTTAGTTAAATGTGAGGCTGGAAACGGTTTTCCGAAGCCTGGCTGCTGTTGTATGATTGTACAAGCTCCTGTAAGTGTAAGAAGTCCTTCAGAGAACAAAGCCTGGGAGGTTAAATGTTCATGTGCAATGTAGAGCAACACACGAGTCTTACAAAGTTAGATACCTACAGTACAGCGACATGACTCACGTGCGTGCTGTTCGAAAATTCAGGTCATTTTATTCCAACTTTCACTCACTATTATTTTCACTGTATAGCTTTCTACACAACTTAGTGGAAGGGAAATTGAAAATGTTACATATGGGTTCTGTATGCCGTGGGCATTGAATGACTTATGATGTTTTCACTTATATATTTGTTGGATGAACGGAGGGGAGAAAAAACTCACAAGGAGATAAAATGGACATATTCCAACAACGTTTAGGCTTAGTTTTTAGGTTCAGCATTTTAACACTACAATGTGGTATCTTTATTGTGACTCTCCGAATACTTCATGCTCTGAATGTTGAGGAGCTTTCAACAGGCAGTGTCTTCAGACAAACAGGTTAATGTACCAGTCGTTTGTGACTGCATTGAATAACTGGGTCTCCGGTACGCACACATATCTGCATATATTGATGTTTCTTTCCATTAATACTTGCAACACTTACTTCAGCTGTAACTTAGATGTCACAGCTGAAGCAGCATAGCTCTATCTTCCTATTGGGTCATTCATGTATTGAGTCTGGGTCAAGGCTGACCGTACACAAAATGGATTACTTCGTGCCCTGAAAACCTTGTGAAAATAATCAGAGGATATAGAATAACAAGACAGCGTTGCAGTACTGGAAATGTTTGAGTGGCTGATGCTCTCTGAGCTGCTATATAATGTTCATGGTGCAGAGAATGGTTAAAGTATTTAATTAAACCTCATGTGCTGTGTAAATGTACACACACATTATTGTACTTTTAGTGTTTGAGTCACCCCTGCTTTATTTGCATCTGTGACCTACAAGTAAATACTGTATGTATGTGTGTGTGTGTGTGTGTGTGTGTGTGTGTGCGTGTGTGTGTGCGTGTGCGTGTGTGTGTGTGTGCACGCTTGCTGTGTAAATTGGGACAGTTAAACTGTAACATGTTGCCGTTCTTAGTGATAGAAGGGACAAAGTACATTTACTCATGTAAATGTTGTAAATGTACTTCCAATCTATGCTCCTTTTAAATCTGTGTATTATTCTACAATGTATTCATGTACTGATATGTTAACCAGCCGCAAGGACTCTTTTAAGCCTTTAGTGGGTTCAGTATAATATGAAACAACAAAAGGGGTCATTCCACATTGACACGCTGTTTTCACTTGGTAATTTAATATGTTGTTATATTGATTACTATTGCTTCTGGTTATGTAATCAATAAAACACTGGATAATAACAGTGCTTTCATTTTTTTTTTAAGATTCTTAGAATATAATACAATGTTTAGTAATATTTTAAATGCAGGACTTGTGTATTTTTATAGTGGGGTATTGCTGCTTTTATTTAAGTAAGTAAATAAACTGACTTTACTCTTAATACTGAACTGACTGGAATTAGTGCTGCAGGCTGTAAAAAGTGTTAAAGTGTGTAAAACTCACTGATGCGTTTTATAAAATATGCATAAAGTGTGTGTGAGCAGAATTAGCATGAGCTTAAATGATTAGAGGAGCGTTATAAACTGAGCCAGAAAACACACAGAAGACTAGAAGTATAAAAACTGAGCCACAACTGTCACAACAACACTGATTCCTTTGTACCTCAGCTCTTGGGGCAATTAATCCCACGCCAGCTCCCATTTACCGTAACGTTAGGTAACAGGCTATCAGTGCTTCACATAAATCTCAGCTGTTTGTTGACAGAATCTGGCTTTTATCTCCTCTTTCTGTGCCTGAATCACTCTCGCTCCTCTCCCTCCCCCTCTCTGTCCCCTCTGTCCATCCTGTCTGACTGTGTGTCACTCATTTTCTCAGTTTCATATGTTGTCTCTTTTGATCTGTACACCCTACCACCCCTCCCTCTGCTTTTGTGTATGATATGATCAGCTGTGGCCACTCACCTGACCACTGACCAGGCTGTGAGGGTAATAGCGTAAACCTCTCAGAGAGAAGATAACAACACACAGGGATAATTGGTCGGACACACACTCAGATGAACACACAGTGAGACACCTTTCAGTTACCATGGGAACTTGACCTGAAGCCCCTGTATACTCACACCTCAGTGAATAGACTGTATACCATCCTGCCGTGTACTTTGCCCAGCAGCAAACTTCAAACATTGAGTGATTATGTATAACAAAGCAGCAGGGCCACTTGCTGAAACAAGACATATGTTTCCTGAATTACCTGTGTAAATCCTGCTGCACAGTTTAAATGTATTTTTCTATAATTATGCTTAAGTATATACATGGACGTATATTAGTGTAAAGACTAACTGACCGTACGTATAAGTGGTGCACAAACAGAAGAAGGCCATAGAGATACTGTAGATGTAGCAACCCCAAGCAAACGTGCTGGAAGAACAGCTAGAAAAGGCAAGACTGGTCCCTGATCTGGTTGCTAATCTGAACAACCAAACAGGGAGAGTGGCTCCAGCAGATTCTAGGGACAATAAAAGACATCTTTGACCAGAAAAGTGCAGTCCAAGACAAAGCTAAGAAACCTCACAGGACCCTCAAGCTTTCTGGTGAAGGAAAAAGCAGTTTGGAATCATTATTTCCAGAGGTGAACTGTTAAGTGTGTAACTTGATCCCTCTTGTGGTGGGAAGTTGATGTTACAAGTATATATAGGCTACTGCAGTAGTTAGTGAAGAACAAGATCATGTGGTTTGCAGAAAAAAGTATTTATTCGCTACAATATCTGAGGTAGAAACTGAGTAGACAAGACAATCTCATCCCGAGGTTGTTGATCTTATCACAAAAGCTTAATCAGTAGATGGAGCTAGAATTTCCAGTTTTCATGAGCACTGAACCAAAGCCTTTGTCAATAGGAAGTGCTTAAAGTACTCAGAAAGGAATATTTCATCTGCCTTTCTGTGACAACTGTTATATCACCTAAATGAAAATAGCAGCTGCTAAATGGAACCTGGGGTAAGGTTGTGTTGTTAATCACTGTTTTTTTAGCTCAACAATGACCTTTAACCCCATAAAACTAGAATATGAAAAATAAACTGTCTTTATAACTATTAAAAAAATAAAAAGAGTTTGTTGTTTGTTGGTTGGTTGTATTGGGGGACATGCTTCCTGAAACAGTTGAGCAAAAACACAAATACTTCCTTAAAATATTAAGAGCAAGCTCTTTTAAAGTAGGAACAAAAATTTAAAGCAGAAACTAAACCCAAGCGTAGATAAATTTAAAGAGCTGTTGAACAGATAAAAAGATGAAAAAAATATCTTTTAAAATCTGAGATAACACTGAACACTTTAAACCAAGATGGGACAAATGAAGTGATATGAGTAACTGATTATTTGCCTAATGATAGATAAAAACAAAAAAAAATGTAGATGATGTTTTAAACCTTCAACTGAAAAGTCTATTTTTGTAATGGTTTACTTCTCATTTTCTATGCACATAAAAAACTTGAAACATCATTGAACAGGGGCTGCAGCAAATCGCTTCATTCTAACCTCATACTATATAATGAGTTAAACTTGTGTTAGCTTTGTTGCTTTGTTGTATATGATCATGCAATGAGACGCTTGAATTCATTCCTGATTTGTTTGCATACCTAATGCATAAGTTAACAGAAATGTTGTTGACATGTTCATAACTCCTGTTTAGTGTTTTATTTCACATTTTAAAGATGTATGTTTAGAATGCTGTATTCTGGGATGTACTATGATTTACATTTACATTTATTTACTTGGAAGACCCTTTGATTCAATACAGCATATAAGTAAGGTACAGACTAAGCAACTATTAACCAGTTAATTAGAAAAAACTATGAATAACATGACCAGACTTGGTTATTGAAATAACCACAAATCGTTTAATTTACAAATGCCTTTATTCCCTATAAAAGGTCTGTTATTATTTATTTTTCTGCAAAGTTTTAGCTTTAGCAAAATATAAAAACAAAAGTTAAACCATAGCAATATTCTGAGCTTTTTCACAGCTTTGGAGCTTGTGAAGACATACAGCTTTCTGAAAATTGATAACTTTTTTAACAAAATCTAAAGAACCTCTAATGATTTACTTGAAATTTCTCTGTCCTGCAACCAACAAGTGATAAACATTACACACCTGTACAAGAAATCAAACACGCGCCCCTAAGCAGAGTTCACAATTGTATCACCTGCTATTCACAGGCTAAATTAATGAGGTATTTTAAAAGAAAGATCACTTTGTATGAGAAAGTATTATGTTTTGTGAAAAGTTTTGCACAACCACATACCAGTTTTAAAAAATATATACATCAAACAGTGACGCTTTTGGGAGATCAATTTTACGCCCAAAACACATTACATACAATAATATAAAAGTAGTCCATGTATCATGACTGGAGTGTGTGTGTGTGTGTGTGTGTGTGTGTGTGTGTGTGTGTGTGTGTGTGTGTGATCTGTTTCTGGATACATCCATGCACTCAAGGTGACTTTGTGTTTGCTCAAAGCTGCAGCTTGCTAAAAGCTCAACCTGTCTCTGTGTGGCGCTGACTTGGTGACACCATTAGCAAAGAGTCACTCTGACCTCAGAAGGCTCTCAAACGGCTTGTCTGCAGAAGGGTGCCCTGGGCTGTTACAAAGGCAAAGATTTGGCCCCAGAGCTGAGTTTATCATCTTACTTGAGCGATGAGACACACAGGGCAAGTAAAAAGACAATCTGTATATACAGTTTGCACATGACCTTAACTTTTTGTACAAGCTACACATGATCTTTCGCCACCTGTTCACATGCTGTACACACCTATGAAGATCACTGTCTCTCTTTAAGATATCTATCTTAAAGGGCTGGTTCACCCAAATCTAAAAGAAAAACATTTACTCACTTATCTCTAGTAGTATGTATTTACTGCCATTATATTGGTACTTCATAAATACCAAACCTGTCAGCATGGCTGTAGTAGATGTAAATAGAAAAAAAAGGGTAAGTCAGTACTAGTTCACTAGAGGGCAGTATCCAACCATAGACCACAGAGCTTTTGCACGCCAGACCTCATATATCCATTTTTTTCTAACACAATGACCTCAGTGTTTCTGATGGGGATCTACATCAAAGCTCATATTCTAAGTTCAGCATTCAGTATAGATGTTCTTCTCATGATTGCAGAATGTGTCCATTCACACAGCGGTCACGCATAGACTGCTGTGTGCACTGCTGGAAGACACACCTTTTAATAAATGTGTGTGTGTGTGTGTGTGTGTGTGTGTGTGTGTGTGTGTGTGTGTGTGTGTGTGCGTGTGAAACCAGTGCACTCTGCTGCCTTGTCCCATCCCACTTGACCCACCGTGTTATCACCTCCCTATCATGTCTGTCTGTAATTTCCTTGTTTACTTCAGCCAAGAGTGAACAGGAACTGTAACGAACCTTTGAACTTTTGAACATGCCTGACTAACCGAGGGCGTTGTTGCCCTGGATTTTGAAAAATATATAAATCTAAGTACCTCATTGTAGCTCTTTGTTTCTAATCAGTGCTTTATCCTGGTGTCTTATAACAATTTACCCTGGAAAATCCATTATTTCAGCGTAAAAGTAAATAAGACTGAAATACACGAAACTGTCCTCATTGCTGTGACTCCATTGTTGTGCAAGAATGAAGATGCATGTCCTCTGGTGCCCATGATACGGGCATTAGGATTGTGCCCGGATTGAACCAAAGCACTTGCAATGTAGCTGCCTGATTTGGTGCTCTTCAAGGAACAGTTGTAAGGCACATCTGAACTTTCCTGCTCCAGATAGCTAGTAATGGTCAGCCAGCCCCCTTCCTCAACACGTTTTGTGGTGCGGTGCTTCAGAGACCCATCTGACAAATGGTGAGAGCCATGAAACCAGTGCACATCTCCGTCTGGGTAGACATGTCTGAAGGTGCAACCAGGACTGTGATTTTCTGAAAATCCCTCAGCAGTCACACAACATTCTGTGTGGAAATAGATAGGACATTTTTTAAATGTTAGGTTCTCATTCAAGAACAAAACCAAAAGAGTTAACAACACTACACATATAGAGTGTTATTAAAAACGAAAAAAAATAAGAATAGGTGTAGACTGACCTTCTAACTCCAAATGTGAATATACATGTGTCGCTCCCTGGTTGGACCGTAGCTTACACCTGTAGCTTCCACTCTCCATGGGCTGCACTTCTTGAAAAATCAGGGACAGCTGCTGATTCCTATATTCACACTGGAAGTCGCTTATGGTGTTTCTTTTGTCTGTGGTAATTTCTTCTTCACTGTTCATAGAACACAGAATAGTTTTGTTCTGGGACCACTCCATGTATTTGATTTGAAGTTTATCTGGAGACTCGGAGGATACGTTGCACTGTAGGGTAACGGGTTTGCCATTCTGTGCAGTAATCTGAGGACTCACATTTAGTCTCACCATTTCTGTTGACAAAAAGAAAAAATATGAAATATATCTCAGCTGAAGAATGAGTTTAAACTAGTTCAAAATAGTTGCACATACCTTGGGTTGTAAGAGAGAAAGCAGGTACAAGCCAGAGTATATTCAGTACTGTGAAGTCCATAATCAGCTCTTTTGCATTTCACTGTAACATGAACACCAGTCAAATGAAAACAAGAAATACAACATTTCTACAGACATGATGAAACCTTGATCCTGACAGATATTTTGAAAAAAGATCATGTTTAACTCTCCTATCTGAGTGGAACTGACCTCTAAAGAATCAGTGCTTCTTCCCAGTGCTTCTCTGGTGATTGTAGTGTCTTTATAGTGGTCCTGTGCACATATATCCTCCTTCAGACTGTTGCCTAAGTGCAGAACGTTAATGATTAGAGAATTATGAAGAGGAATTGCCAGGAACACTAGCAGCTTATCACTGTGGAGGGCGTGCTGGAACTTGAACAAAAAGGGGAAGGGAAATAGTGATGTTTTGTGCGTGATAGAAAGAGTTTGTGCGAGAGCAATAGAAAGTGAAAGAAACAGAAAGATGGGAGCCAATATCTATTCATCAAAAAGTAGAAACTGTCACAATCACATACTTGTATGACTGCCTTTGATGTTGGTCTTGCAGCTGTGTTTTGCAGCTTCACTTTACCGCATTTACAAAGATTTTTGCCATGAGCTCATTACTTAATGTTCAAAGTCTGTGCAAATAGCCACAGGGAAAACACTTTGACATGCAGTATGTAATGTTAGAGTCACTCTCAGAAAGACTTCATCGTGTGTTATAGTTTATTAGTCAGTTGTTTAGTAGCTGTAGTGGAAATAAAATAAATCTCAGAAACACCCAGTGGTCAGAACTTAGTTTGTTTCACAAGACCAAAAAGGGAGGTAAGAAGAAAAAATATTAACTCATGCTTGTGACCTTTACAAAGCACATTCATATATCTATACCATCTCTACTTAACATCAACATGGTTGTGTAGAGGAAGAAAAAAAAACAACTTTTATTTTTATATTTAATGGTAAGTCTTTCATATGTGGTATTTATAAGAACTAATACTAAAATATAGTTATAAGCTAATATAGTGTGGTGATACTTTAAGTGCTTATTAATCTACAGTATTTGTCATCATAACATTCATCATATATATATATATATGCACATGAACCATGTCATAAAGCTTGAATCATCTCAGACTGGTTTCTTGAACATGACAGAGTTCACTGTACTCAAATGGCCTCCACAGTCACCAGATCTCAATCCAACAGAGCACCTTTGGGATGTGGTGGAACGGGAGATTCGCATCATGGATGTGCAGCCGACAAATCTGCAGCAACTGCGTGATGCTATCATGTCAATAAGGACCAATATCTCTGAGGAATGTTTTCAGCACCTTGTTGAATCTATGCCACGAAGGATTAAGGCAGTTCTGAAGAAAAAAGGGGGTCCAACCGGGTACTAGCAAGGTGTACCTAATAAAGTGGCCGGTGAGTGTATATATATATATATATATATATATACATACAGTATATATATGTTCTGTGCAATGTGTTTTACTTTAGTTCTCGTTACACAGTGGAACATTAACACAGTGGAAGATTGTAGCTACTTTTCTTGAAACACAGTTAAATTCAGTATATTTGATAACTACGCCATCTACTGTCAAAGTGTTGTACGGAAAAACAAAAAAAAAGTAATGCTCAAAAAAATGTGTTGTATATGCCCTGCGGCTTTGCATAGATCCTTAAGCCCCCTACAATCTGTGAGGTCCTTTACATTTGAATCTCATTCCTTATGTCCCTGGAAAACCATGATCATAACCACATCTAAAGTCTAAAGACTCCAGGTCTACACAGATCTATGCAGAAAGTGTAACTATTCTTTTTTACTGTCCATGTGGAAGCAGCACCTTTTTCTTGGCAAGCACTCAGAAAATGCTGACAAAAAATAAGCTAATAAACAAATGCAACGAAAGAAAAAACACATGATCATGGCTCAACTTTTGCAGTATAACTGTACATGCAAACATCATCAGAATCAGTGGCAGATTATTTAGTAACATTTCTACTGTTTACCCAGTGTGATGGTGGAATGTTTGCTCCTATTATTAGATAACCCGGTGCAGTATTTGGTGTATCATGCTGTATCGTAACACCCACACATTACAGTTTTTAAAGTAGTACTGTTTTAAATGACCTTTCTGGTAAACTTTACACTGTCAGAAATGTGGTTAGTCAGACTGGAATGTACCTAAGAGGCTGATAAAACAAGTTTGTCAGTCACATGCCATTATGTAGGTAATATTTTTATTTCTTTTTCCTCTGTGTTATAGTTTATTTTAAGAAATTATGAAAAACAATATTTAAGAAAAAGGTTTAATGTTTGGCTTGATTGTATACACAACAAATTAGACATCCATCCATCCATCCATTATCTACCGCTTATCCGAGATCGGGTCGCGGGGGTGCTGGACTCTATCCCAGCTGTCTTTGGGCGAGAGGCGGGGTACACCCTGGACAGACCACCAGTCCTCAAATTAGACAGATCAATTCAAATTAAATAAACTTAAGTAAGTGAGTGTTTAATATTTCTTTCATTACAAAAATTATTCTTATGAGCATTTTCAAAACCCATTTGGTCACAGTTTCTCCATCACTATTATACATCCCAGTGGTACACTCCTAATCTTAGACCTGTAAGGCCTTTAATTTCTTCAGAGGAAGCTGCATGAAATCTGAAATCCTGCCTAAAGTGCTGTTCTCTGACTCAGCAACAGTTTGGCCTGAAAATGTAAGTCTGAATGTGAAAAAAATTAAGATCTGTGAGTAATGACCTTACTAGACCTCTGTAGCATTAGCCATTACCAACATAACACACCTGAATTTTGACCTTGTTAACAGTTGCTGGTTACACTACATGTAATATAGATGCATTGTGTTGTATTGCATATCTGATAAATTACATTTCTATGCAACTAACTTCACCCACAATTATGTTTTTGCACAAAAGGTAATAGATATCCAAAGGGGAAACGTTTGACTACTGGGTCCCCCAATTCTTGGCCACATGTCAAAGTGTCCCTAGACAAGACACTGAACCCTGTTCAGCAGTGTTGTACTGCTAGATCAGATATTTCTGTGGAAAATAAAATAGGCTGTTATAGATTTTTTTTTAACTAGTTGCCTGTGTACATTTAATTATGAACATAGTTCAACTTGTCATGTATGTTCATTTTGAATATATGGTTATTTAATAGAAAACATAACCCGGCTGCAATTACACCCCCCATAATATGTATTTGTGATAGCAGTTTAGATGTATAGAAATACTATTTTTAGATGACTACATTGTGCACTGTGGTCAATTAGTGGAGTGCTAATTTCAGGTTAGATTGCAACTTCTTGGTATAGGCTAGGTAAGTGCTCATGGTCATGGCTAAGAGTCAACAAACGGATCAGTAATTCATAATCTCCAGCCCCAGTGGCACTTCCACTTCTTTATACTAATGTCTGCTTCTACTGTTAACAGAATAAATGCAATCATGGGCTATGGGTGTGACATATGTGCTGTGGAATTAAAAACAGAAGTCTAGTGATCTATTACTGTCCATTACTGGTTGGGCGTCCACTGTAATGCACATTGACATCCTCCTGCTGCAGCTTTAGTACAAAACACATCCTCAATTAGTACTACACAACAACCTACAGCAATTGTTAACAATTAACTCATCTAATAATTTCCAGAGGTCAAACAGACAAATTGATAAACCTAGAAATGATGGGCTGTTCTGAAAATGTCTTCCACCCAACACACAAATACACCCTTCAGTGAGCATTTGTCTTCTGCCTGCTACAGCATCGGTAATACTAATAATAATGACTTTATTGATCCCCTTTGGGAAATTGTTGTTGGACAGCTGCCAGACAGAACATGTCGACGCTACTACAGGGTTTTGGTGTCTTGTCTTGTCTTGTCCAAGGACAACTCAACATGTAGCATGACGGACTGAGAATCAAACTGCTCACCCGTGGATTTGTAGACGACTGCTCTATACCTACTGAGCTACTTGCCAACATGCAGTTGTGTCCAGCTCACTGAGTGCTGCAAGTTTTACTCAGAGATGCAGACTTGCAGCCATCAGATCTCCTCTGAACTGGGTCAGTGCATCCAGACCACTTCTTGAACACTTTTTCTTAGCGAGAAGACACCTTTTGTTCAATACAAGAAACTTGTTAGGATGCTATTTATTCTCCCAGACTTAATCTTTCCTTCAGAGCCAGCAGACTGGCCCTCATCACCACTTGACTTTATTTTCCTCAAAACCTCATTGCACATATTCGTCATTCTTTATTATACTTGACTCTTGACACAACACATTTACCCCATTACTGCTTCCTGCAGCTGGTGACCCTGCCCTTGCAGTTCTCTCAAGTATTTTTTATTATCAGCCACTCAGCATTTATTTAGAGTTGTGTAAGTGCTTTCACTCCTGTATTAGTCATGTGTTGTCCCATTCATACTCCTAATACTCAGATTCTTATTGCTGAATACCAAAGTGACCTTCCAACTGTTGATAATAACATCGCTACACTACAAATCAATAGGTCAGTAGGTCAAAATTTAACTTTTGTGGAAAGTTTGAGTATTTACATAATGCTTTATTACGCTTTATTAATGCTTTATACTTTTTAAAAAAGATTCTTAGAAAGGCTATGTTAACTAAGAGAAAAAGGAACCAGACCAGTACACATCCAATATTTTAATATCACATTAATACCAAAGTAAATAATAATGTACTAAAAAAATACTTTATACTAATATACAAATAAAACAAAAAAATTATAGTTTATAAAAAAATTAGTTTTAAAACTCAAAATTCTAAATCACTGTAACAGCAGCTATTCTTAATTACCACCAATACTAAATGATGAGACATTTTGGATCTCACTCTATAGATTAATAAACTACTGTTACACCAAAAAGAAGATGCTAAATGTTTAAATGTCAGAAACTTAGTGTTTTCTTTCTTTTAAGATTAGTGCATTACAGGAGCTGCTATTGCATCAGAACCATGATGATGTTGGTTCAAGTAGCACTCATAATTCCTGTGTATCTATCCTGTTTAAAAGTTTAGCCGTTAAACTCCCAAAAGCTCAGCGCCCGCAAGATTTAAAGAATCTAAGCCATATTGCATTTAACTCTAAATGCTCAATGAAAATTTTGTTGTATATGACCCAGTTAGAACAAACATATTTATTTATTTTTTAAATATCTATAAATATCAGTTATTTTCTTCTTCAAATTAAACATCTGAAATAGGCTACCCATTGGTATTGTTGGCATAAAATTATAATACATGCACAATAACTCCTTGCTTAAAATTCCTAAAGGGCAAGTGCAGGCAGTAGTTTTCTGGGTTGAAGGAGGCTGAATCAGCAGAACAGATAAAGAAAGGCATTCATAATCACTGCTATGAGAAATATGACTTTACTTCAAGTTATTACACATCGTTTTTGGTATGTTTGGACAGTGACTATTTTATGTTCTCACACATGCTGTTTTTGTGGGCAATAAAACCTAGAGACCTAGAGGTCTATAGCTCTGATGACTTAACACACCAACTGTCACTTTTGTGTACGTTTCATGAATTGTAATGTATTAAATTGTAATTAGTTAGCTGTGTTTTGGCCAGTGTTCAAATAAGCTCTTCCTCTTTTTAGACATTTATAGAACTTGTAAATGGATCAACTGTAAAGTTTACACTCTCTATATAAAACTGGTTCCAGATTAATGAGCAGTGTTTTATTGTTAGCATATCAGAAACAGTCAAAGTTATATGTTGTTAGTTTAGCAGCAACCTCTCACAGGTACCTAGACACTTAAAGAAACTATACAACATTCATGGAGGATTTCACCCACATCACAGGACAAATTATCATAAGCACATGTGATACTATTATCAAAATAATCTTCTGTTCTTGGTGCAGCATAGTATTTTGATTAACTGATTAACAGTCAGGTTTATTTGGTTTTCCGTAGTCCTACTGCCACACCTTTAACTCACTTTAACCACTCCTTTCCAGTAGCTTTCCAGTGAAACTTTGAAAAAACAGTACTCTCTGTGCACAGAGAGTTCTAGTAAACACACCCTAAGCTGAGCAATAGCTCTCATTATTCCCTTGTCCTCTGCCTCCTTTCTCAGCATCTCTGACTGCTGATTCCAGCCGCCAGTGATGGCTGTAGTGCTGAGTACAGCCATTACTGTGACTAGTTCCAGAAAATGGCAGGATGCTATCTATGCTACACTCTTCACATGCAATAGCTAAAAGCTCAGGGAGGCTATAAAGTAAAGCTATAAATATATTTTTCAAGCAAAAGGTGCAAAATAACTTGAGAAAAAAATGAGTTTCTTGAGTGAGCACAAGAAGGTCGCAAGTAACTCACCACTCAAATAAAACTGAGCTAATTTTCTGCTACTGCCACCACTGTCTTTCTATTTTCAAATAATACACCATTCGTATCCTTATTATCCTGTCTTTGTACTGAGACAAACATATCTCTATTTTGTATATATAAATCTCAGTGAATGTTTATGTGAATATACCGTAATAGTTTTCACTTTGATAACCATATGTTTACATTTTACATAAAAAAATAAAATAAAATCCTAGTAGAAAAATATGTATTTTTCATTGGGAGCTTGTAAAAAAGCTGATCATGAATGATTCATTATGCCTTAGCTGTTCATCCCGACAGAAATGACCTTTTCAATGAAAAGGAGCAAAAACCTCAACATCCAGCGACAGACAGCAAAGAAAATGTGGACAGGAAAGGTTAATAACTTATTGTTTGCAAGCTTGACAGTTCTTAGTTTTTACAACCAAGAATTTAACATGCAATTCATCAGCATTATCACACCTCAGTGGGAAAATCCACGGTCCATCAGATGAATGAAAAATTTCTTGACATTTTTGAGCCATAATGCAGATAACTGATTCAGTCTCTATCTGGAATCACAGGACTTCAAAGGTCAATCCATTTAACATGTTCAAAAGATCCAGAGCTGTCGTTAGAAATGGCCTGTCATTATACTGCCATAAACAAAGCTAGTGCAGAATGCCATAATGTGATTAAAATAAGCAGCAGTTACTCTGTGAACACTGAGGTATTAAGACGTATTGTGCTTTGCCATCTGTGGCCTTGTGATACGTCAGTTTCCGCATAATCTAAAGGCTGTTACAGGCATCAAAAGAATGCAATCTTGATTGTATTGCAGCTTCCTGCTGCAGTTTGCAGGATTGGGATTTTGAGGGATTTGAGACAGGGAGAAAACCATTCTGGGATAAAAGCGTCCCTGCTGCGATCAAAGAGAGTGATGTTGACACCAAATTTCAACAAGAAAAAGGAATACATGGAATAAAAAAGATGCTTCTGCTGCACTGATACTTTTTAAACTGTTAATTGAGTCCAACTATGTAGTAGAGAACAATGCTGAATCAGTGGAAAAAAACTATAGTCCAGGTAAGACACTTACAATCAAATATTTGGTTAGTTTTTTTAGAAGGGCCTTACAATCCCATCCATCACCCTGACATCTAAACTCCTGCTTACTCACTACATGAAGGAATCACTTTCAGCTGAGAGAAACTTCAGCTCAGTGCTGCTGCCTCGCATTGTTGTTCTTGGCAAGAAAACATAACACATTTTTGTGACCTGAGCAATAACATATCAATAGAAAGGTACTGCATGTGTTGTGTTGTACAATAACACCAGTAATTCAAATACAAGTGGGCACCTTGATCTTCATTATCGATGCAGTCCACTCAGTAACAAGATGCATCAAGTTTCATCATCAGTCACATGCTGTTATTGACCACTAAATTCCAAAACTTAAAGTGAACAACATCAAAACATGAATTTGTGCCTAATGGAAGCAACACTATGACTGAATTAGCACCACTTCTGACTTTGCAATGTCAAAAATTTGATGGTTTAAATTGAAATGTGCAGAACACTGAATTTATGAACTAGACATGATAAATAATTCATGTAGTTATAGTCACAGTGTTTAGTTTTACAAGCAGTTCGTACAGTATAAGCAGTATGATTTATGATTTATCTATTTCAGGCTGCTGTGCTTGACCAGATCAGCATCCTTCTGTCCTGCATAATCAGAATTATCAAATATATTCAAGTCAAAATTCTCCCTAATCTCTAAAGGAGCAACCATTTCAGGGATCCTTGTTATCTTTTGTTTGGACTATGAATGGGTGAATTACAATGTTTGGATGTCCCATGCTTCTTGTAAGCCCAGTTATGTTGTCAGCAGCTTTGATGCAGGACACATTTATGTTTGAGAGAGAGTTTATCATTCTGAAAGCAGCTCTAAGGAGATCAGAGACATGTTTTTGCAAAATCAGGGAGCTAATCTGGCTCGGGGAGTACAGGGTAGCTAGGCGACCTTCTTAGTGAATGTAGAATCATGCTCAAACTTGCCAGTGTTTGCTAATGCAGAGGATTAGCCTCTTCTATTTGCTTGCACTTTGCAGTTGCTGATGTGATATTGCAACATTACTGGGCTCAAATGTAATTTATTTTGACTCAGGAGTTTCTAAAGGTATTTGATCTCTCAGTGAAAAAGATGACCTGATTAACTACCTCTGATACCTAGATAAACCTCTGATTAACTTCATACCGAAATGCTTATAGACAGAATACCTTCACTGCCAGAGATTTAAAGTCCGTGTATTCATCTGAAGTGTATCAAGGAAACGAATAAGGTCATTTCAGTGGAAGCAAAGATGAATCTCTGTGCATTTCAGCCACTTATGGGCTATCTATATCTGACAGGAAACTAGCTTTTAATCATTAGGTTTGCTGTACCGCAGTTTTCTTTATTATTTTTCTGTCGTGTTTTTGGCAGCTAAATAGAATAAACAGTACATCTTCGTTCAAATGAATCACTCAGAATATTCTGCTTAGAACATTATTGTCTTCATCTTTATCCTTCACATATCTCATAATTTTCAAAAGATTTGTATTTAAAATGATGGCACATTCAGTATCATGAGCAGCACTTTAACAGCGAAGCAGCTGCAGCGCCAGTGCATGTGTCTAGTTCAGTATTAAGATGTCACTGCAGTTACACACATAATATGATAGAAATTAGACTTGAGGTATAAAAATACAGTCTTTGTTCCTCATATCACAAAGAAAATGAGACCAGTTGCACAGCCTGTGTATACACCAGAACTGATTAAAACAGGAGAGCATCTGTCCCCTGAATTGCTCAGACATGAAATATTACCTTTACAACAATGCTACAATATAACTAAAACCTTCTTGTACTACACACAGGTCTTTCCAAGGGGAAATAACATGTTAATGCTCTTGACATAGCAATACATATACTGTACACAATATAATGTGGTATAGGTTCTGCTCTTAAGTTCACTAGCATTTCCATGTACACACTTCCAGTGCACCTTCACTACAGAGGAAAGGAAACCCATTTCCTCTAACCTTCCATTGTTAAGGCTGATGCACTAAAGTGTTTGTGCTAACCAGGAGAGTGCCATCCCTCTTCTTACTTCCTCAAATTGCCCTTTGGTATTACATTTTTAACCTAAATTCTGTTAGCTATTACTAGACAGTCTGCACCTTATAGGTGTGTTCATCTAATCTACGGCTGCTCAGCTTAGGCCCATCCATCTCTGAATTGACTATGTTTAGACATACAGGACTGACCTCGCTGCTGATGGTATTCATGGACGGTGTGTATTAGCCTTCTAGCCTTGCCTGGGCACTCATCCGCCGTGATTCAGTGAAGCAGAGAAGCATGAATTTCACTAAGGCGGCTGAAGAGAAGGCCCTGTGATTTATACTTTTGTTTACAGGGTTCTGTGAAACTCTTAATGTGGCAATGATGAGAGGGGGAGAGAGTGTGTCTACAGCAAACTTACTGTATGTACACAAGGAAGTGACCACAAACCTGCATGCATGACATGCAGGTCACATTTTTAATAAATAATCAAGTGTATGAGAGAAGGAAGAAAGGACTATGTTTATTTTGATTTCTGCAACAGTGACAGGACAGAGAACAGTACTGATATATCTGACTGAGTTTCAGATTTCACAAACAAAAGCAATGCTGTGTCAGGTATTAGGTATTAGTATAGTCTTAAGCAGGGAGAAGCTGGGGACCAAACCCCTAATGGCCAGGGCCAGGTTCAGAAATCTTGAGGCCCTAGGCTGCCAGCATTTGGGACCCTATTTGTCGCCTTAAAACAAGTAAAACATTTTATGCCTATAAGACTAGGCTGCTACTGATTATCAATAAACTAAAACATTAAAGACTTATGATTTTATCACTGTAGTAATATGATGCTCTGTTTTTTTTTGTAATGG
Organism: Ctenopoma multispine; assembly: GCA_034779795.1. Taxonomy (NCBI): domain Eukaryota; kingdom Metazoa; phylum Chordata; class Actinopteri; order Anabantiformes; family Anabantidae; genus Ctenopoma; species Ctenopoma multispine. The sequence goes on from JAUYWH010000001.1 coordinate 14,796,335, forward strand.
TTATGAGTCAATATGTGTGGCTGCTGAATCCTCACAGACAATGAACACTTCGTGTGTAGCAACAAAATAATTGATAATGTCTCAAACTGACAAAGTCATATTCCAGAGACATTTTACTCAAGTGGTTTAGATGTTCACACATGTTGTATACATAATACATATACCCACTTCTAAATGCCTCTGTTACGGGTATATGCTGCAGTGTTATACAGGGTATACGCAGTTATACGGCGCTTTTCAGTCCGCACACTGTGACAGTCTACATCCACACTGACACGCTGATACGCATTTACGTGCTGCAGGCACATCAGTTTTTTTCTGCCATTGTTGTCTGTTTTGGGAGAACTAACAATTGATTAGTACAAACGGATTGCGCCAATCAGAGGCAGAGCAGGGTGGGTTGTCAATAGGGGGCGCTGGGGCTCCGCCCCACCAGTCTCACGGGGGGGGGAGAAGAACATAGGAATCACATAAAAAAAATTTTTATATAAACATTAAAATCTAAATAAATGATCTATACAATATCAAAATATTGAGTACTGTGTGTAATCTGCATTCAAGTGTAGCTTAAAAATGTTCTCTCTTTCATTTACCACGAACGAAAGGTTGTGTGACGTATTTCCTGTTCCTCTGTGGCAAAAATCTTTATCATAGATCTACGCTATAACTGGTGCATGCGCACAGGAACCCCCTCCAATACAAAGTAACCTTGGGGCGCAATATTTTGCGCTCGGGGCATGCGCTGAAGACCTAGGTTACATGAAATTAACCCGGAAGCTCGCCGCTATGCTAATGTTTTGTTTACAGTCAGTCGCAGAGAAGCTACTTTGTCAGGGAGAAAGCTAATTTAGAAGCTAAATACTGAACCGTTTCACAGAAGAATCCCACAGGAAAAGATTAAAGATGGTGGACCTCACCAGTGGACATAAAAATAAAATAACTAACAGGACAAAGGGAGAAATTAAACTGGGTAATTCTTCAGAAACTGGTCTGAGAAGGACTGTTAAAGAACTGGTGAACTGTTGGTCTGTCTTGAGACTGGACCTTTGGCTTGTTTCTCCTGCCTCTTCTGTCAGCTGTTGGGAACACAACGAGTCTGGATTCAGACAGGTAAAACATATTTCATACATTTTCCTGATAAAGTGAGAAAAGATGAACAAAGTAGCATCTAAATGATAAATGCTAACTGCTACGTGTCTACAATGATTAGTGTAACTGCTGTTAAAAACCAGACGAATTTGTGTTAATAAATAAAGCCCTTCTGTGTGATGTAAATTAAGGTAGATGTGTAATTTGATGGCCAAACCAAAGTTTGTCTGTTTACGTCAAGTCCTGCCTGATTGTCAACACACGGGATGCTTCGAGATTGCGAGAGGTTTTGAGAGGGTAATATGATGGTACGTTACGTTTTTGTGTTGATGAATGAAGAGTTTTTGAGTGAAGACTCATAACAAAATGACATAATGTTTATTCTATTGATGATTCTGTGAGAATGCCTGCATTACATTCTGTGGTGCGTTTGAACTCCTGTTACGTGGTCATGATGAAAATGAACACTGGTCTATTAATGGGGTTTGTGGACACAGCGAAATGTAACACAGACAGTGTATTTTCACGTTAATTTAATATTTTAAAGCAGTGTGGTGCATGGTAATGGATATGTGGTTAGAGTGCATCTGAAAACTGCGCCCCCCCAAAAAATAATTTCATCAGCCGCCACTGTATGTATCTACTATTAATGAAATGGGTCTCTGTACCAGAAGTACTTTTTTTCGTATACAGCCACTGACAAATCATTTTAATTTTATAATTGTGTCACTGTCTGGCCTTCACTATCTGTTGCAGATTAGATATTATAAGACACTGTTTACAAAAGAATCTACTTTCCCCGTAGACTAAGAAAATGTATGCATTATGCAGTTAAATCACTCTGTAATCTATGAACCAGACAAATCTGCAAAATCCGCATCTCTAGTTTGTTAATCTCATAATGATCCTTGTCCTTAGTGAATGAAGTCAGGCAGCAGATGTAAATAGTACTGTCCCTTTCTATTGGGAACTAAATATCACTGTCACTATTAATGATGCGGCACTTTTTTTCTTTTGCTGTGTATGCCGCTAAAAACATTGGGGGTTAAATTTACACTATACCCACTTTTCCAGACACCACTACACCACTGCTGAGGCCCCCTGCTGGTGGGGCCCTAGGCTGTAGCCTATGTAGCCTATGCATCTAAAACAGCCCTGCTAATGGCAACTACAGTATTCAATCAGATAATATTCATTTGTCATATAACTTTGATAAGCTTACTATTCATCACTCAAAGCACCTCATTAAGGTGAGAGTCTAAATGTCACCCAGTAGAGGATTGCTTCAAACAGAGTGCCGGTCAGATCATTAGGCTCTACTGATGTCCCCTTTAAAGGCATTACCCTTCATAAATGATACCTCTGTCCATTAGTGACGAAAATGGTCTCTATCAATGCTCCACACCCCCATGACCCTGCGATGAGGATCATTTCCCTGGTGGGAGAAAACACTAAAGTTTCATCCATTGTCTTTGGTTGGTTGGATGGACGGTGGAGTGGAGAGGATGCAAATAAATTTGTGTTAAAATTCTGTTAATATAACACAATAAGTGCTGCTTTCTAACCCCTAAATAAAATATATATGTGATATATTTTGATTTATTTTGCCATCGCCTTTTGTTCTCACATTGAGAAATGTAAAGGTTTCCAGTTGTATATTTTTATTCAGAAAGGGAGCCTCACATCCTACATTGACAGGGAAATATTTTCCCAACTTCACAATATACCTGAAGTATATTCACTCTTGATATTAACACTCATTTCAAACATCAAAGCATGTCTAAAATTAAATTTAGTGGTTATGCTCCCCACTGACTTTTATAGTTTCATCTAACAGCCTCAGCAGGACTTGTCTCCTGCAGTAACAGCACTGTTTGTCTTGAACATAGCTCTAATCTAAGCGATAGTCAAAATCAATAAATGTTTGAGAAGACAGATTGCTAAAGGCTCAATGGTCAAATCAGTCACCTTAAAGTACGAAGACAAGACCAAGAATGATGGAACCATCTTGGGAAAAGCCAAGAAGTTAAACATATTATGTGAGACAAGGAAAGATCAAGAGAAAAAGAGGGAAATGCAGAGCAGAGAGATCAGTAGGTAATAGGTTACTGAGCCTTTCTCCATTTCCTCTAGGAAACAGCACTAGTGGTTAACAATAGTCCATCTGTGCTTGTGTTGTTAGGAGGGGAAAAACAGAAATGCTTGACAAAACAGACCTTTAGAGGTCCTTCGTAACAGTCTATTCAGTCACACTGCTGTAAAGCAGCTACTGTACATTCCATTTTTTATGTTAACAGTGGGCCATATACTCACTTGCCTGAAGGTGTCTCTGTAGTTTTGGCTCAGGAACCTGTTGAGAAAGACTCATTGTACCCTATATCTTCCAAATGCCCAACAGAAGATGAACTGTTAACAACTGGGTGCTGTTCTTGGTGGAGCATCAGCAGAACGGCCATTTGATTTTCTTTCATTATTTAGTGGAAGCCAAAAAACAGAGTTAAATAGAGCAAATATTGATATTTAATTTCCTAGGTGGCAAGAAAAACCACCCCAACCTTATATGCTGGGAATGTATCAAACAAATAAAAATAGTGAAAAAACTCTCAGGGTTATGTTTATGCTGCCTCCAAAGAGACATTTAATAATTGGATAAAGGCTTTAAGGCAATATGTACTTATGGTATTTAACATTTTTTAAATTAACTTTTAAATTAACTGTGTCAAAAGGTACAATATACTTCATATCACAAGTCATGCATTTCAAAAACATATAGGCTACATATTCATATCTACTAAACTCCTGATGCTCCTTCACCTGAGACAGTCTCACTATTTATTTTCCATTAGTGTGTTTCCATCATTTCTTCCTTTGATTTTTCTGTGGACCACAGCAGCTATCATGTTCTGTAATCTACCTTTTAATGAGGAACAATTGTGTTAACAATTGGGCGGCTAGGTGTGAGGGAAGTTGAACTGAATGTCACATTCCAAGTTTACAACACTGTTTCCTGTTTCTCCACTAAAACACTATGTTTGTTTAAGTGTATTTTTTTTAGGAAAATTGGCAATTTGCCAGAAGGACTTATTATTGCTTGCTGATTATTTTCCGTACAACTTCTTGTGATTATTATTCTTAAGACAAAATTGGAAAGAGCATGGATCAAATTACAAATTAAAAACAAAACTTATGGAAAATTCCATAAGGCTAAGTCATTTTAGGACAAGTCGACTATATTCTGTTGTTGTCAGGGGAGTAGCTGTGTGACCACATTGGCCAAAACAAAATCATCTGAAATGTAATTTTAAATCCAGTTGAGAAAGTTCTCTCACAGGATATCAGGTTTGCCTCAACAAATGTTATGAGGAAAGCTTTTCCCCATGGTTGAAAGATTTTAGTCTTAGTGCTTGGAGCTAAACAACACATTCAAATGTCACATTCACTAAAAGTTTTTAGCAGTTGGAAGAAGTTTACTTTCTTCTGAATTCAGTCTGGTGATATAGAGTCCTAACCTTCTTATGCTCCTCTCCTGGATTTTGGATATTGTAAGTGAGCCTGCTTTTGCTGTCAGTCACACGGTCAGTGCACATTTTATGGTTCTATTATTAGACCCCTGAAAATCTAACAGCATCTTATTTTACATATATTTACATCTATTTTATTGTTGACATTTTACCTACAGCTCTAAAGCCACTTTTGTAATTATAAAAGAAATTCATCTCTTACCTCTTGCCCAGTTGAATGATGTCTAATTTGCAATGCACGTCTCTCCTGCACTGTGTTTGCACACACCCATCACTGCTCCACTACTTATATCTGCAACATAGCATCACTGATGTGGACTGCTGAGTCACTTCCTTTTGTGAAAACCATTGTCTCCAGTTGTCTCCTGTTTTAAGTATAGGGATACAATTAGTGGTCAAACAGTGTTCTTCCTTCCCACCTGTACGACTAGATAATGTCAAAAGCATATAAGCTTTTATAAGGATTTGAAAGTAAAAGAAATATCCTCACAAATACAATCAAATATTATAATATAATTTGTTCCTTTTTGTTTTAAGATGTCAAAATTCAGAAAACAGCCTCGAAATCTGTGACTAGAAAAGTGCAATTAGGTAAAGGACTCCAGGAATGGGGTAGTATACTGTACACACAGATCAGCCTCAACATAAACACTGTGATGTACAGAGGTACAGCATGGGAAAAATGTAACGCTGCGTTAATCTGCAGGTGTCAGAACACAAAGTGCAATGATGCTTTCTGCATATAAGGCTGTGTAGCTACAGACCTGTCAGACTGCCCATCACCAATCAAACCAAGTACTGTAGCACTTATCTTGCTTTTATGTAGCAGTTAGGAGGTGTAGGATTGGGTGGTGTCAACTGACTCTACAGAGGGAAAATCTTGACTGTTATTATGTATGAAGTCATACAGTATGTGCAGAAACATACAATATACTGAGTGCCATTTAGGAAATCACAGTTTTTCATCCCAATTTTTAAGATGCCCTCTCCCTAATTAAATATGAATGTTTGTTTATTCAGTGTGAAACAACAGACAGATTGTAGTTTTTATGCATCGCTGATCTTTTCATTCAGATCTTGGTTTACAGCATAAGAGAGATGTGCTGAATTCTTAATTACTCTGTGGAAACATGGTGTTTGTTGGACCTTTATTTTCAATCTGATCAAAACTTTGAGACACAATGTGGTTAATTAGTAATCTTTGCTGTGTGGACCAAGATGTAAAGAATACGATTTTAATTTCCTTTTAGTGCTGAAAGGTTCTGAAGATTTCCATTAGGCCACTCCAGCAAACTATAGCACACTTTATTTGGCCACAAATGCGTTGCTGCTTCTGAATTGCTGGGGATGTAACAGGGTTTTAATGGCCTTCTGTCAATAATGCTTTGCCACAGTTTGTGGTACAATGTGTTTACTTGTGTTACCCAGTGCTCACAAAAACAGCAAATACAGATCAACATGCAACACTGGCTGATGCACTGTTTTATCAGTCGGTTACGTTTCTTTTAAGAAAATAGAATTTTCTTCTCTTTTCTTGTCTTTTCTTTTCTGCTAACTTTTTTTCAGCTCTCTTCAGGAGGCTTTCTGACAAAACTGAAGGGATTTCTATACTGGTGAAGTATTCTGTCATCAATCCTGTTTGCCATGCTTTAGTCTCACCCTCTCTCCCTCTCTCTCTCTCTCTCTCTCTCTCTCTCTCTCTACTCATCCATCCATACTTCAGTCCACCCCTTCACATCCATCTCTCCCTTCCCCAGGTTGGTGAATCTCGTTGAGCTTGTGGAAAAAGACAGCCTCTGGGAACAAATGCTGAAGCAAAGGTCTTCCGGGCCTTCTGTTTTAATGAAAAGCTAAAGCCCCAGCAATCACATCCACACACACACACACACACACACACACACACACACACACACACACACACTGGCACACACATTCATACACACACTGCAGCTAGCTAGCAGGCAGAACTAGGTCTATAATTACCAATGCTGTGTGGAGTCCTGGTGGCATTTAACAACTGGAGTTACCACCTTGTTTGCCTGCCGAATGGGAGATTTATGTCAGAATGTCTGTCTTATGGTGGAAGCAAGTCTTTGTGGGGAAAATTAAGTCACTTGTGTGTGTATGTATAAAGTAGGACCTTAGCTTGTGAGTTAATAGTAGGCTGTTAATTTCATTGTCATGCTGTGGTACCTTGCTAAATGCAGAAGATGTTGTAACATGGGCAACGTCAGAGAAACTGGGGATCTAGAGAAAATCCTAATGTCTTACAAGCTGTTGTCTAAGAGGAATCAATAAAACGTATTGACCGCTGCTGGGGAAAAATTGTTGCAGGTCGAGATAATGTATGTTTGTGTAGTGTATTGTGTGTCTGGTGTATGTGCAATGTATGTCTTCATGTGTGCTTACTATACTACATGCCATTTATTACTAGTACTAGCAATAGACACACACACATGTACACATACCAACTCTTTAGAAAACAGTTTCAGCCTTAACTTTTCTACAGTGACCATAAACACATCATGCTGTAGTGTCTCTGGTTTCTTTCTTTTGATATGTTAGTGTGCTGTTAGTGTCATTATTAAAGCTCCAACAAGTGAGTGTGTCTCTAGAGGAAACACTGCAGTATTGGCCAACAATAACATTAATTACACTGTGCTGAAATATGTGCACAGTGCAAACCGCTGTGCAGGGCAGTGTAGAATCTCTGGACTAAGCTGTCATATTAAATGTAAATGATGTGTTGATATAGTAAATGAGGATTTGTTGTTTTTTCTGAATGTATTACTTTGTCACATTAAGTCCAGAAATGTTCCCCCTGAGTGGAGCTTTTTAGATCATTACACATTCACAAAACTGCAGATGTTCCCTACTGAGAGAAGGTGCTCAGCTGGAGTGTTGGTGTGTGTGCATACTCTACTCACCTGTGAGCCTCGTGCCTCAGCCAGACACACAAACTGTTAGTATTAGGAGCCCATTTTTCTCCTCTCCCATCTCCATTTTTGCATCCTTTTCTTTCCTTCCACGCTGCTGCATCTGGCTGATCAATAATGTCATTCTTCAACAGTAGCTCCTGAGCACTTGAGTAATTACCTCCTCCCTTATCTGACCACATCTCTCATCATATTGTAAGCAGCCTTCGTTAGGGCCACAGGTAGATGGATGTGAGGGTGAGGAACAAAACACACACACACACATATACTCCAAAGACTGATAAGTATCCATAAACACGTTCTACATAGTATTATACTTGAGTGCTCAGCAAGACAAACAGACAGACAGATTTGTCACCTTCCTGCACTCTCAATCTTCCCTTCTCCCATTGCCCAGTCAAGCAGATAGCCATTAACCAGTATTGGTCTCAAGGGCTAGTCTCTCAAATACTGCACATCTATGGGAGCATTTCCATTCAGCAAGATGGCTCACCTCCTTGCCTCCCTGTGATAGCAGTGCAGCCCAGGGGAAATAAAGACAGTCACAGCCAAATCAAATCGGCAGCACAGTGGGGGAGACAATGGCATGGATCAGCATGTTACTGGCCTGTTTAGGCTCCTTCTGTGGCACTTCTTGAGCCAGACTGGGGGTAATTTGATGGTTTAATATTGTTAACACTGGGCTGGAGGTTTAGTTTGCACCTTGAATAACTGCTGTGTTGTAGGAGCTGATAGATACTTTCAATTTCCAAATAAATTACTAAAATGCGATGCACATTCATGCACTGTCTGTGTGTGAAATGCACCTTCATGGTGCCTACATTGCTAAGAAAATATACAAACACTGTCCCAGTCTCTTTCCTTTGAGATTCCACTACAAAGCCAATTTTCAGCGGTTCAGCTTGTTATCCCTTTCAGCAAAGGCAACAGTCATGGTGTATTATGATGGGCCACAGAGATAAAGGCCAGGGCGTGACAGGAGGTAGCAGGTCACTGTATTCAATGACCTTTGTAGACAGGACTGATGCAGCTTTGTTGGGAACAGAGTAATGCACCAGTGTATGTGCCGAGTAAAGGAGAGGTGTATTCACTGTATGATTACATAGTGTTACTTAGGAAATTCTGAACATGTTTTATATGTGTATTATGTATATA
>JAUYWH010000001.1:14810339-14825485 GCA_034779795.1 Ctenopoma multispine
TTGGACACATAGAAATGAGCATGTTTGTGAAAGAAAAGCAGATTTTATAACATCAAATTGATCAGAATGAATGTGTAAACATTGTTCATATAGTAAATGACTATTGTAGCTGAAAACAGGAATTTTAACATAAACATACAGAAACCTAAATTCTGCAAACATTAGTACTGTCTTCCAATAGCATGTTATGTTTGCTAATCCTAATTTATTAATTTAAAAGGATGTTCAAACTTTTGACTGGTAGTGTATGTATGCAGCATCCACAAATACAATAGAATACAATATGTAAAAAAAAAATATTCCTTTACAGACTTTGCTTTGTGCACAGGGGATTTGTCATGTTTTAAGTCTGGTCTGATTCCACTGGTATATAAAATGAATATTTACAGTATACTATAGTACAATTTCCCTCAAATGTATTCAAGTGTTTAGAGTCAAACAATGAACACATGATTATCCTAGTTACTGTATTTCATAACTATATATTACATCTGGCAAGTAGAAAAAGAAGCTAGACAACTGACAGAAAGCTGAATGAAAAGTAGAGGCCAGGGGGTCGTTTACTTTGCATATATACACTATGTGGGCATGTGTGTGTATCTAATTTTAACTTTTAATGTAACTCTGACAGGACAGAAGCTGGGAAGATCACATTATGGGTATCAGCTCTTTCCTCTCTGTGAGAGGGTACACTCGGAAACGTATCGCTTCTGTATATTTTATGCTTGTTCTGCTGTCAATGGGACTGTTTGTCTGTCATCCAGCGTGGCAGTATTAGGGCCCTCAGTGGCCCCCTATCCTTTGGCTGACTGCTCCCTTCAGTCAAAATAGTGTGCTTGACAAAAGGGCTTGTCAGAAGGAATATACATGTGTATGTGTGTGTATATATGTTGAAGTATGACTACTAATATGAATGTCATCTTAAATGAACATTTTACTTGACTAAAACATGTCACTGTAGATCAGTATTTTTGCTATGGATATACTTTGAATATGCAAAACAAGATCATCTCATGTTCTAATGCTTTTTAAACAAACAAAAAAAACATGTCTATAACGTTCCCTAAACATTCGACAGAAACTGTTGGACCAAACCGAATGTCGTGTCAAAATAACTCGCATATTATGGTTATAGCAAATATCCATTATAGTCTGAAGTAGGATGAATTCAAGTTATGGGTTTCAAAATATATATATATATTTTACCACAAAAATATACACCTTATAAAGAAATACACTGAATTCACACTTCTTTTTCAATATTAGAGTTTGTTCACAACAAATAAAATGACTTTACTTGGTCTATTATAGAAGCAATTCTTTTGCTACTATTTCCTAGTCTCACACAGACTCACACAGAAGCACTGAGAAGCTGTCACTCACACACTGTAGATATGTCAAAGGTCGGGCTCTGCACTGAGACAGCACCATGATGTTTGCATGTTTGTTTGACTATGTGTGTCTCTGTGTGTGAGTGTGAAACCACACAGGAGAAAGAAGTCAATCTCAAATGTAATGAAAATGCAAATTGTCTTTCTGGTGTTGACCTGCACTGTCAATCAGCCTCACAATACTCCATCGCCTTTCAACCTCTCACAAAATGCCCCACAATGATCCTGAACATGACTGGGACAAATCACTCCACCAAGCCATTTCCCTCATTCATTACAGATAAATCAATCTCCCTTATTGTTACGTTCTCTCCTCATGTCCATTCTCTATTCGCCCATCGATTTCTGTCTTCCCTCCATTTGTCTGAACTGTTTTGTCTTCATCCCTCCTTTCAACAGTTTCCCTCCATCCCATCCAGAGGGTGGTTTTGTAATTGGCATTAAAAAAACAAGCTGGTGGAATGAAAAACGATAAAGCAAACAGGTAGCTGGAGGCGAAGGGGATGATTAACGATTAGTAATTAACCGTGAACACTGTTTTCAATTACAGTTCAGAGGTAATGGATTGTTTTTTTGTTTGTTTGTGTTTTTTTTTTTTTTTTGTGGCTGAGTCCAGACTCCCAATTAGCCTGTCTTTGTTTGGGAACCCAGGGAAGGTGGGATGGGAGGAGTACGTTTAAGACAAAAACAGAGTAGGTCTAAATTAAGTAAAGGAGGTTTATTTCATTGCCTCATCTTATTTTCTCTCCTTTGGTTCTCTAGTTGTGAACATCCATGCAGCAGACAGTCCTGGAGAAGAATCTCTGTCAAGTCAAAAGTCCTTCTCATCTTTGATGACACAGTAGGAAAAGTAGATTGTTGCCTTTAACAATAAACAACTGTTTCAGTGAGAACTGCTGTATGTAATACAAACATGAAGACAACTTATTAAAGACATCTGTGGAGATGAATGCCAGTATGTTAAATACATTTTTGGTAGACTCAGTTTGGGATGACTGTGGGTCAGTTGGTAGGGAAGTAGTTTATGAACCACAAAGGTTGGTGGTTCGACTCCCAGTTCCACCCATGTCGAGGTCACATGTAATAGTGTCCCTGGATAAGGCACTGAACCCTGAACACTTTCCACTTCATAGGGGCTGCCTATCCACAATCCACAATTTCTACAGGGGGATTAATAAGTATCAATTATTTATTATTAAAAATAAATGTAGAATGTCTGGAATTAGCAGATATTATCCATCTGGTAGATTTCAAGCAATGTTAGCAGTTATTTATTCTTCTTGTTATGAATGAATGTCTAGTCTACCAAAGTGTGAAGGAAATATTTGGCTCTTGAGTTTCTAAATATTCCTCTATGCTCACCAACTGGTTTGTTGACCTTGTCTGTCTGTTGTTTGGCTTTTAGATCATTTTAAATTTTTATCAGATAAAAGATTGAATCGGATGTTTTCAAGTCAACACTCGTGTGCCACATGTAAAGACATACAGCATAATCTTTCATCTTTCATCCACAACGGCCATGAACAGAAATCTATAGACTAACTACACTACACACACTTATTACACATATACATGACTGTTGAATTTGAGTTGAGGCATTGCCTGTGTTTTCTGATCTGTGTAGACTGGTTGTTTAAGGCATTTCCCGTTTTTTAACCTCACAGTCAGTCTAACAGTCTGTGGTGTCACAGCAGCTTTGAATACTGACTAAAACACCAGTTATTGCATAAGTTATTTAGTTATTGTCCAAAGTGCAATAGGATTGAAAATTTTGTGTATTTTTCTTTGATGTGAGTCAGCAGATTTACCCAACTGCTGTCACTTTTTGCTGCTTCGTAAGAGCTGGAACAGTAACAAAGTTATCCTTCTGGAATTTTTCTATAATGCCAGAGAGAGATAAATTAGATTGACTACCACTAGTAGATGACACTGTTATGAAATTTGTCTACGTGATCAGAGTTTGGAGTTCTCAGTCTGTTTTCCTAATCTCAACTCAACTTGTGACAGAAACTTACCTTTAGAAGGACCTGCATAAATCTCTTGATTAGAATCACATTTTCTTTAGCTGATGCTTTTTACACTTTGTTCCAACAAGATGCATTTTGAAATGAGGAAGTGGCTTTGACCTTTGCTGGCTTCTGAAACAGAAAATCAATTTATGCCGCTGTCCTGATAAACAGCTACTCCATCGGCTCACAAAGCAGGATCATCAGCTTTATCCTGATACGTGTTATCTGTAAAACCACCATTTAGACACAGTCAGTATTAAGTAAAAATGCTTTTTAGATACATCCTCAATTAATGGGTCCATTTTATAATTCATATTTGATGTTGATCTGATTTAATGTGGAGCTTTGAAATATGAGAAAATGTGTTCTTTATGCCAGAAGCTTTTAACTTTATCTACAAATGAGGCTAGAACTCCGAGAACTACGGAGGATCAGATTTGTGTTTCTCTATATCCAGATTTGTTTAGATAATTTAACATGTGAAAATCAAGCGTGCTTGAGATAATCCCATGTGCTTTCCTCACACATTACAGGATTATCAGTACTAATCATCCAGTACATGCCTGTTCAGACTGTGCCTGGTCTTTAATACAGTTGAATCTAGCTTTCGGCATGGGCAGTCCAGCAGTAATCAGCCCATAAAGGCACGCACACAAAAACATATTTGCAGCAACAGCTATGAAAAATCATGAAACTCAATCCGCTCCAGATCAAAAAGTATCACTGCAGTCACATGACATTACTTTGTTGACTTCTCATAAATAGCATGAATTAATCAATTTATCTAGTTGTATATATAAAACATTAAATTTGGTCCACAACCAAAGTTGCATATAGTTTTAAGACATGTTCTAATACCATTGTTGCATGCAACAAGACAATCTCTTTTAATAATATAATAGATTAATATATTCCATCACAATAATGCTTTTGCAATGTATTTATGTGTCTGTCCATTTCTGGCTTTTGTCTTTGTAATAACATTACTTTGACTTTGAAGCTTGCCTACAGCTGCCCAATGCATGAGAATAAACTAACTCACACCATGTGAGATACTATCAGAAGCTGTTCCTGTTATTTTCAAAGTCATTTCTCTCCCTTTGTGAGACAGTTGGTTGCGACTGAAATCTGATAACAACTTTGTGGACCTGATAAAAGAAGCTCTTGTGAAACACTTAAACAAATGTCCCTATGAGCTCTCCTCCCTGTGTCTCTCTCTGGTGTTATGGATAGCGCTTCTCCTCCAGTTTAGTGATGTGTGAAGTATATCATATGTAAGGAATTTTCTCTCTTGATCTATTTTTCACTTGCTTGTGTCTTTTCCTGAATGTGTTTGTTTTAGTGTGTGAGGATTTTACAGCTCCTTTCATTTTTTGACACAACAAAAACAACAAAAGAACACAAAAAGAAAGTTCAACAATACCAAACATGCAGCACACGAGACGAGGTAATAAATACACTCAACAGCAGGACTGTCTTTTGTGTTTATTACAGATTGCCTGCTTGCTCGGTGCCTGTGGTGACTTTACAGATGCTGGTTAGCTGAGCCTAAGGCTGGATGCTGTTTCAAGGTAGACAGCTCATTAAGAACAGTGACAAGAGCCGTGGTGGAGACTTAACCAACTAAGAGAAACAGGACAAGACTAGCAAAAAGGAAGAGGTACATATTATAGCTGTAACAGAGCATGCCACACTTGCTCCACTCTGGATTTGAGTTAATACAGTACCTCTTTGGTTCTTCAGTGGAAATAACACTATTTACAGCTAAAATTGAGAAGCTCTGGCTAGTAGTATCATTTTTTTACAGTGATTCATCAAAACAGCACCATGGATATTTGCTTTGTAAGATTCTGTACTGAGGTGAAGGTTCATGCCTTTGGAAATTCTCTGCATCTGACAAAAATTGATTCTAAACACACACAAACACGATTTTTTCTCACCACACACACTCACACACAAACAAAAGATGTAAAAATCCCATGCGTTCCCTGTGGATTCCCACTGACAGAGCAGAACTACTCCCACTACCCGCAGAGAGGGACAGCCTGCGTTGGTGGTGGACTGTCAGTCAAATCCACATGTATCAGGGCAAGTGATGCACGAAAGGAGTTTGAGATTTCACTGTCATCTTCAGTCAGATCCCCTGTAGATCTTCCCTGTCTGTCTCCACTTATGCTCCTACGCTCTGCTGGCCTGCAGAGCTGTATAATCTGTACCACAGAACTGATAACAAATCATTTCGCTGAGCAAATAAAGTGATCTAGAGTTATACTGCACCTGGAGTTTCTTCCCACTAAATATCTCTGTGGTAATGTCCTATACGATATATGTTAGGATATAAAATGTTTCATTTAGCGTCTGCTGGAGAAGAAAAACGTTTCCTTTGCATTTAAATCTGTTACACTACAGCCAACAGCACTGCATCATTTCCTGCAAACTTTGTTTTCTACAAAGTTTTACACTACACAGCATTAGTCTACTCTTAGTGCTGCTACTGTGAATACTGTGGTTGCAGTTACATTGCCTTCCCCTGAGTGCCGCTGTTGCATCCTGATCTCAGTCGCTGTCTGTGGTGCTGAAATGCTCAGCTACCACGCGGAATATCTGGCTTCCCCGCACCATTACGTGACAACAAAATACACCCACAGTCACGATCTAGATCGAAACAGTGACCAAAGAAATATAAACCTATATATTTAACTATATACACAGGTGTAACTGCGTGCATAGTGAAACCATTTCACTTCTAGAGAATAAAAAATAAATCCAGAATAAATTAGAATAACTTAAAGATACTCGAACTTAGAAGCTGTAAATGGCCTCATGCAGGGTGAATGTGGTTGCTGATGCTTCTAACAATCCGGATTTGCACTTCACTGTGATGCTGGACCAGCGTCAAGTCAGCCAGAGAAAGCTACAACCAAACAGGAAATAAGGGGACTTTACCAAACAAAATTAGCAAATCAAAATGTATTTCTGGTTATTTATTGGTACGTACTCCTTCTTTATTCAAGTACAATGATGCATAATATTTGGTAGAAGTTATCTAATACAAGCTTTGTGATGTGAGGTTTTAGAGATCACACAACGCTGTTATTTTGAAAGCATCGCCCGGACGCTGCGCGCCTCACCGCGGCTGACTTGCCTCTGGAGAAGTGACTGAGTCCGCGATAACACGGCTGACTTGCCACACTCCCGCCGGCTTCGCTGGGAAGTTGAAACGTCCGTGAAGCTGTCGCTCATCTCCGTCAAACCCGTCTACGGGGAAAACGCTGATGTCAAACGGCACACACTTTTTTTTTTTTTAGCCACATGTTTGACAGCAGCGCCATTTTTTTGTGAAGAACTACCGTCGGAAATGACTCGGTCGACACAACCTGCAGCGACTTCACCCCAGATTCAGAGTGTTTGTCTGACGACGGAATAGCCCTTTAAATGACGTTTTAACAACACGCGAAGGAGACCTGCTGAATGAAACTTTGTAGTAGCTCTGCTGGAGGACTAAAGAAACACTTATGGGTGCCTTTTTTGTTTAACATAACCGGGCTGACTGTCGCCGTGTTCCGCTGGATGGGACGCAGATAAAAATGTTTGGTCACCTCAAGTTCCAGGTTGGGAGGTTAACAACAATGTCCGGGCTCGCTCGTTTTGGAAAATGATTACTGGCAGAACCGACGGTAAAATAATGGTCAGAAGATGTCTAGTAACGTTCAAGCCGTTCAGGTAAGAGACAAAGAGCTGGCGACGTTGTTCTGTACCCAGTTTCCCTGTAGCCTCGAGCATTATGGTCGGTTACTGTTCATTTCAGTGAGCGGTGTCCTTCTCAGTGTTCTGGTCTTTTAGTTTGGGACGTATTTGATCATACAGATATAAAAAATAAATAAATGGAAAGAGTTTTCTCTCAGATAAACGTAAAGATGTGGATGCAGGATATGGCATTGTTCGTAATGTGGAGCCAAGGTGCGTGTGTCACACAAACCTCAGATTAAGTGCATTTAGACCCATATGGACAAAGAAGCAGCTCACAGGGCCTGGACTAGCTGAGCTCTAACTTTAAGCTTTATTTTATTTATTTACCTGGTTATTATTTGGAGTTGGACATTAAAAGTAGCAGTGGCTCAGTGTGGTGCAGGATCCAGTGTTTACTACCAGTCTGCTAGAAACTGTTGGATGCTCCAAAACATTTTGAGGAATGTAGAAACAGTGCGGTAACCTTGTTTAAAAATAAATGTGTGAATGAATTCACATGCTAGTCATTCTGTCAATCAAAAATATTCAGACCAATGAGAGCTAGTCACATGTGTGATATGTGTGTTCATCACATTTAAAATGAAACCATCTGGGTTTTTAGTCATTTCATTATGAATGGTAGAGAAGACCGTTTTTATGACATTGTTCCTTTATTGGATACTTTGAAATGTAAAAGAAACAAAATCATGTGGAGAGAGAAAGTCAGACAGGTCAGACTTGAAGTTGTGGTAGTGTGAATATCAGATCACTGGAGCACCAGGACACCTCAGTCCATTTTCAGATGAGAAGGATTAATCTCCTTATGTCCTAATTTTAGCTCAACCGGAATAAGACTGGAGAAATATAATGTGAGAGCTGAAGCAAGAGCAAAAGTGCAAATAACCAAAAATACTGCTTGTCATATTTAATTTAATGTGAGATCTGCAAGTCAACTTCATTTCAGAAAACCGTCTATGACTGCCACGAAATCAGAATCGTTTCCAGACTTTTGGCTAGTTCAGGCGCCAGGAAAAGTTTCTTGGAAATCATCGTAACATAACACCTACACCACGGCTCCTCCGCGCCTGGCAGAACTCTCATTTCAAAATCATCTACCTAGAAGCAAAATTTGATAAGTCTATATGTGTGAGGAAGCCAATTAGCTGATAGCAGATCTCTCCTTCTGATCCAATTATAGGGAGCAGAGCATTTACTTTAAGCCTGTTAATTAAAGACTCGTCATGCAGGGCCCAGGCCTAATCCTCTCATATCACCCACCTAACGCCACTTTGGAAAACGGCTAAATGATAAGAGAGGAAACGATCGCCCTAGGACAACAATATGCCAGCTTTATACACCCACATGAGCTGAATATTTGCATGTTCATGTTGCTTTTAAGCAGCTACTTCCCCTCTTGTCCTGCACACACATGTAAACACACACAACATTATTAATCCGTAGATCACAGAGCGAGGAACAGATAAAGTGAATTAAAAAAATTTTAAGGTTAGCTGTAAAATCAGCTCACTTTGCTTGCTTTATGTCCTCCATGTAACCCCTTTATCTTTCCAAACCTGTCATTAGGCCTCCTCACAGTTTTTCTTACTGTAATATTGCACTGAGGATGAAAATGAAATAATGGGCCAATTTAACAGAAATGCATGAACAATTGATCTAAATCAGGTCAGTGATTCACGTCTTTCAGCTTGACTTGCTGAACAGACAGATGTATATGAAGTGCATTATCCATGCAGGCACACTGTAAGTACCCCTGGATCATGATGGAAGGGATGGATCATCCCTTGATTATAGTGGAATGCATTCACATCAGTTACTGTATTGCTGCTTTGTGATCCTCTGTTAATGATTAAGTTATTCCAGTTCATTCTGCAATATGCCTTGAACAGATGGAGGTAATATTTTATTATTTCATAATATTACAGTGTCCTGGGTAATGAGAATGCATGGTTAATGAGCGTGTACCAGCCTGCTGCTCAGAGGACGTAAATACAGTATGATTATAGTGTCTTTTGTAAATCAATAAAGAAATGCCACACACACGAGCAGACGTCGACATGCTGACACTTGGCTGTACGATCACAGTGACTGTGACTTTAAAGTGTTGCTTAATAATCTGCTTCCATCACTAGCAAATGAAGATGATATTCAGAATTGCGGATAAATCTAACATGTATTCATAAACAAATTACTGTTTGTCTTGTTACAAGTGTAATCAGAGCTGTAATACATTATTTCTAAGCTCAAAATGTAATCTGATAAATTTCCTTAAAAGCATTTGACAGCATGGGTGACTTGCCACTTTAACTGTACTGTGACTGTATAGCTGCTTTTGGAGCGATCAGATAGCAGTAATGATACTTGACAGGAGCGAGGATGATGAGGATGATGAGGAGGATGAGTCTCCTCTTTAAGATGCCTGAGTCACTGTCCATCTTTGAAGCCATTTGAATGTATTATGACTCAAGACAAGACACATTGGCTTTGTCTTGGAACATAAAGTCAGCTGGGAGCTTGCCAAACCACAGCGCTCTATACTTAACAGATTATTTAACATCATCTCGATCCCTTTGGGTCACTTCAGCAAATGCTCTTTTAAGTGGCCATTCTTCTTGCTGTTGATAGGAACTCATTTCTTACAGCCTCATCAATATTAAAGGTTTTCTTCCGAACTTTGCGTGACTGGAGCTCCATGCCATTATGAGAAGTGCAGTGATTTTGCACTGAGCCGTGCATTCAAGCAAACAGCTCTCGCCTGACTTTGAATTGAAAGCAACCGGTATGAATTATTCATTCATTTGTTATGCTAAGATTCAGTTTTCCAACATCGTGTGCAGATGTTAAAAGTGTAAAGGTTACCTGTTCAAAGTTGGTCCTAATTTATCAGGTGAATTGAAATAATTTGTCTTGTTTCTGTCTGCTGTTTTATCACATTGCGACTTTGGCTCCAGATGCATTCCTCATGTGCTGGAGTTGATTTGTAACTACTTGTTTGTACATATTACATATTTCTGAAAGATGCATCCATCCAAGAAAATTTACATAATTAACAACATTTGTGAGAATGGCCTCAGTTGCTTAAGTATGTGGAGTAAGTGCTGGAGAGTTGGAGCAATTTATTGTCACATAAATCTACCTGTCTACTTAGGTGTTCAACAGCACAGCAACAAGAATGTTTTAAAGTAGGACTTGTTAGTCATGGAGGCTGAGTTTTATTTTGTCCAGCAGATGAGAATCACCTCTCCGGTTCCCTAAAGAGTCTGGGCATGATAAGATAACCTTTGATCCATATACACTGAAGAGAGTAGCTTAACTAGGGCAGGATTTACACAGATACAAGAGACCTGATTCTGAACTCTTTAAGTCAAATATTTGATTCTCTTATGGCTGTCTAACGAGGGAGAACCCACGCAGAGTCTCATTTTTATTTGGAGAAAACTGCTTTAGAATAGAATATGATCACCTGAGACCAGTTTAATGCGTCATCAACCATGAAATCTCATAAACAAAGCACAGTATATAGTAAGTTACTATATTAGGTATATTAGGTTGTCCATTGTTCTTGGCCTACTTAAGACGGAGAAGAAAACGAGATCAGTTTGTGTGTTTAGACTTCACTTGGCATTTTGCAGTGTGCATTCACTTCACACTGTACATCCACCCGAAATGTTTCTTGCCCTGCTCCGTATTCTTCTTGCCTTCCCCTCTGCACATGTCTGATAGTACATAAATAACCACATTCATTTTGCCTGCACTTCAGGGACAAGCTTATTTTGGCAGTTCTAGATGTATGCCAAGTGATAACATCACAAATCTGAAATGTTTCAAGTGCCCCTTGGCTTTTAGATTTGACTTTTCTATGTGTGATCATTGCTCTATTTATGCTCTGCCCTCTAGAAGTCTCTTCTCTCTTTACGCTCACCTCCACATTTTTCCTCATTCTCCCATCACTCTTGCATCTCTGTTTCCCTCACTCCCTTTTATCTGCTGTCTTTCATTATAATCTTTCTGTTCGTATGTCTACATTCTTCCTTTTCTCGTACTCTTTCCTCTTCTTTACATCTCCAAATATCTCACTCCCCTCCTCTCTCTCTCAGTAGCTTATTCCTAATCTTCTCTTCACATTTCTGAACTTCTCACGTAAAACATCTATTTACCTGTCCCTCCCCATAAATATGTCAATAACTCAACTACTCTTAATCAATTTCCTCTCCCCTCCCCTTGTGTTTCAGGATATTCGTGGTGGGAATAGGTTTCTTCAGCCTCTGCTTTCTAATGACGTCTCTAGGGGGGCAATTTTCAGCCAAGAGACTGGGGGACTCCCCCTTCACTATCCGCACAGAAGGTAATGCATGTGGAATGTTTATGTGTGTGTGTGTGAGAGAGACAGAGAGACAGAATGCATGTGTTCATGTTTGTGTGTAAACACTCCTTCACCCAGCTGAAATGCTGTAATGTCACTGCATATTGCGTTGCTATAACTCTCCACAGTCCTGCTGGTGCTTCACTGCCATATGCAACTTTGTCAAAGCTGCACCAACTGTCCCTAGAAACTACATATGAAATGGCCTGGAAGAGGCAAAGAAATCACAAATGAAATATGAATGTCACTGCAGAACCACTATGACCAGTTCATTCTCATAACAACTAGCAGGAAAGCAGATTTCTCTGTAGTTGCAGTCAAGCTGAGGAAAGTAAATCAAACTGCTTGTAAAACAAGATTCATATGACGGGTTAGGTTTGAGCTAGAGAGACCAGTCAGTCGCTTAGAAGTTATTGGTTTGATCCACAGCAGTGACAGCAGGGTGGGTGGTCCATATATATTTATGGATTCAGCTCGTATTCTGCACTAATGGCAGCCCTAGTGTCTTTGTCACAAACAGTATGTACTGGGGTTGTGTGCTAGACCTACAATATATTTAAAAATAAATGTAAGTGTACAATATATGTTTAATGAAATGTCCTTTACCCAGCTGACAGTACTTTACAGTAAGACAAAACATAAAAAGTTTTACATAATATACTGAAGAAATCCACTTAGTGTTTAAAGATGTGACAGTAAAAACCTCTCAGTGTTCTTCTTTTTGCATAGTCTGCGATGACTTCAGAGGAACAGTAAGCAATCTAATGTAAAATACATTTTTCAGCTCCGCTCACTTCTTCTTGGATTAGTCTCACCATTGTGTCACAACCCATTAACTTTTGCTATATACGTATATATATAGTGTGTATATATATATATATATATATATATAATACACTGAATTTTGCTTTCTCCCAAGTCGTTCAGTTGAGCCTGTAAGGCTAAGTCTAGCCACTGGTTGTATCTGACCTAGTAAGACTGTAGTAACCAGTAGTACATTTTTATAGTTTCTGTGGTCAGGACTTTTTAAGTGGGGTGCAAATTAAACTTGATGACGCCTTTGAGCCATGGAGCAGATAATGCTGAAAACACACACATAAAAAAATTGACATTATGTTCTGTAACTTACTAGATAGCATTGAAATAGTATTATAATATGTACATCAGTTATTTAAAAAACAATCATTGTTTTTACAATATTTTGTTACATCAGGGATAATCTCAGGCGTTTGCTGCCTGAACATCGCGGTTTGACAGAAAAGTCCATGAGTTAGTCAACACCCCCCCTCAGAAAACATGTTTTTTACTGCTTTACCTGGATAAATGTATCGGATAAATATGACTGTAATAACCATGAATTTCCAGATGCTGCTCTTGCATTGCATGGATAATGAAGCCTTTGCAGAGAAAGCCATATCTCACCAGTGAAATGTCATTAACACGTGGTCAGCCAGCAATATCACACAATCCGGAGTGAAGGCTGACTGCCAGTGGCAAGGCAGAAAAAAGCACCACTGTAAACTCCTCCTGTACAAGGTGTGAAGATTGAAGGTCAGAGGTCAATCTGCAAAGGCCGGCCACTTTTCACTGCTTCTGCCCGAGTTTAAAATAAGAAATCCTGTGTTCTGTGTGCACTTCCACGTGTGTGTATGCTCTGCAGCAGCTGAGGCAATGCTGGTGTCAGTTTGTGCGGGCGTGAATACAAGTGAAAGACGCAGCAAGGGCTAATATAAGTGTGAACCAGTCAGGTGCCGGTGTGTGTACTGTATGCTGTTATCTGTCAGAGAGAAAGATGAACTAGTGAAAATGGAAAGAGAAAATAGCCGACTTAACTCAATGCAGAGATGCATACGCATATTAAGAATCAGGCGCAGTGTGTGTGTGAGAGATAATAGAACAGAGAGGGGGTGATTTGGGATTAGTGTGTTTGTGATAAATCGAGATTACTGTGTTTGTGTGATAAATTAGAATTAGTGTGTATGTGTCTGTGTTGCTTAGTAAAATGTACTTGATTAATCAACTCCTCGTGTGCTGCAGCCTGGGAAGACATCTGGAGTAAGCTCATTAAAACTGTATAGTGTCCAATCCTGTTCCCCCATAAGAGTGTGTGTATCTCTACATGTATTTGTGTGTATCTCTTTATGTACTTAAATACTTTTCTGCTTGTCTAGGCACAAAAGATGCTCTTATCGCTATCATCTACAGGGTGCCTGGGTACATTTGTTTGTGTACATACCCCTCTGTTTCATCCTCTTTTCTCCCTTTATGCATGTCTCTGTGGTCTACTACCTCACACTGTTTTTGCTACTTTCTCCCTTTATGTGTGTGTGTGTTTATGTGTGTCTGTGATGAGCTGGCAGGAAATTGGCTGTTAAATGGGGCGACAGCAGCAATGTGGGACAAGATTGAGACCAGAGGGACTGAGAGACCGATCCATCTGCTCTCTGCAAATCAGCCTTGCAAAACAACTGGCCCTTTCATTAAGCCTCCACTCACCACCTGCAGAGATACACACACACATACACACAGAGTTATGTTTTTCATCTTATTGGAAGACTGAACTACAAACCTTCACTTTAATTTACACAAAATAATCACTTCTTAAATCACATTTGCAAGACTGGTCAAAACATTTAGATATTTGTTCTTCAAAATGTGCAGAGCTATAGGTGCAGGTTTATTTTTTCAGTTGTGTTTGTGTGTGCTTATTTCTCTACTGTAACTTTATTCCAAAGTTGAAACAAAGACCTTTTATTGAAAGGTTATTTTGTCATGACACAGCAAACTGTCAAAGGCTTTTTTCTTTTATCGTCTGACTTTGGCTCTCTCTCAAACATGACCTCTAAAAGGAAAGGCTTCATGTCAATAATGGGAAAGGTGCACGTTTTAAAAAGCCAGTGTTGGCTCAGTGATGATAACTGATTTAGGGGATTAAGCTTTCTTATGTGCAAGTGACACTGTGGGCTAAAGATTTAAAACAAAAAATAATGACAAAGACAGACAGTTTTTGTCCCCAATAGCCAACAGCAATCTTTTAGTCACTACTGTACTGTCCTGTTTTCTTAGAATCACCACACTGATTTAAATGCCATTGTAACTTCTATATCCTGTGTTGAGGATGTCTGTTACAGCCGCTGTCATTTACAGTTAATCGTTAACCACCATGTGTTGACAACAAAACCGTCAGGAATACAAGCTCCTTTGTTATAGGAATCAAATCCAAAGGATTTCATCTTACATCATGCCATAGTCATTCTTACACAGACATTAGCTTTTTGTCTGCATACAATAACAGCCAAATTTGTGTAGGACATTGTCACCTTACTGGGAGTTGGACTGATAACAATTGTTTGGGTATTAGCTGAATTTTGTTGCCACCTCTCGCTTCTGTGGATTATCAGTTAACACTGGAGGTTCAGAGTGCCGGGTTTTTGCTCAAATCCCCGTCTCTCCTCAGTGACTCATAAACTCATCAAGAGCTGTGAGCCGGAGATGGAGGGGTAGGGACTGAATGGTGAAAATGAGAAAGTGGAGGAAGGAAAAAAAAAGAGGTGGAAGTACAGTAGTGTGTGTGTGTGTGTGTGTGTGTGTGTGTGTGTGTGTGTGTGTGTGTGTGTGTGTGTGTGTGTGTGTGTG
>JAUYWH010000001.1:14825585-14840509 GCA_034779795.1 Ctenopoma multispine
GTGTGTGTGTGTGTGTGTGTGTGTGTGTGTGTGTGTGTGTGTGTGTGTGTGTGTGTGTGTGTGTGTGTTTGTTTGTTCACAAAAGAGACAGATGAAACAGAGAGATACTAAGTACATAAACAGAATCTTCTTTCCCTAGATGAAAATAAATCCTGCATTAGGGAGATATTAGCCTGATCAAAGTATTTCCCATTGGAGCTCGTTCATACTCCACAGTTTATTACATTAACAAGGACCCATGACAGTCCCTTTACCCAAACCATGTTTTCACTACGCTGTTTGTTCTAGCTGAAAGACTCTGGGCCGTCTTTGGGTCCCTGATGGGAGATCATTTAATATTTTTGCCTTAGTGCTAATGCTTAAGAAAACTGTCAGTCAGAGACTGTAATTTATAAAATGGGAGATTTTAAGCGCCAGAAGGAGAACACTCTGTTTGGAAATGCCGCTGTGCCCACACCCAAGCAGACGCTGAAACTAATGGTTGTTTGACTTGCATTAAACTCAGTTCTGTGATGTTTGTCTGAAAGTTTCTACCAGCAGTCAGAAAAAGATTCACGCCAATGTGCCTCTTTCCCAAAGGACATATTTGCTTGCGTCCTAGAAGGACCTCAGTTTGGAGTTTAGACTCTTGAAAGTAACTGCAGCTTATAAAATTTCTTTGCTTATTACGAAGTGCGTGATTCAACACATCAGTATGCAGTAAGTGGTATGGATTGAGAACATCACACACCCCTGCTCTGTGGTCCCCTTTCATGTTTTTTTTACATTGGATGTTCATCTCTAGCACACATTCCCTGCAGTTATGTTTCCTTTCCATCGCTTCATGTCGAGCAAATCTGGCATGACAATCTTCTGCATGTCACTGGGGCTAGGTACAGCAGTGGAGGACACTTTATCAGTGCACTCATATCCTGGGGACTTTGAATGGATTGTGTATGTGTGTGGGTGTGGTAGCTGGGATACTGAAACATTTCCCCTGTCCCAAATAACACTTTAAATGAGCACCATACTCATTTTTATAAACTAGTAATTTGTTGTCACATCTACAAAATCAGTTACTGCCTCCTACCAAATAAGTCATAATCGGATAACTAGCTCACTTAACCTTCAGCTTGCCCTCTGTTCCTCTTGTATGCAAGGAAGTTTAGTTTCTTCACATTCTCTGCTAAGAGCAAACTCCTCATCTTGTTGGTCAAATAACACCAGTATGCAAAGGCAGTAGCTGTTTTGCTTCCACCATAGAAGTGGTTTAGAGTTTTCAGATGGATCAAAAGTTTGATTTAATTTCTTGTAATAATTTTTGTGTTATTGCAAATCAATGCATTGCAGTGTAAGTGTTCTTATTGATGCCCATCTAGTTTTGGACAAGATTTATCAGTGTATTTTTCGTTAGTGCAGCCTCCTCTTGATCCACATCCATAAATTAAGCTAAGTGTAGGGCATCCAGAGACCTTCTTAATTCCAATCAAAAGTACAATTTCAGTTTAGATCTAAAAAGATGAAGAAAAACATCACAAATTGCTGTGGTCCCTGTTGCTGCTTATTTTCTGGGGAAAACAGAAAGAGCAACATGGTACACCAGTACATGACCCTTGCCAATTGCATTACAGACTGAAGACTGCAGACTGAATCAGATGTCCCTCTGCCAGGGACTGGATACAGTCCTCCAATAGTGAAATGCACTGAAAGTTGGAGACTATTCATAACTCTCTTCTTCCCTAACTATATAAAGCGGCTCAGTGGGGAGAAGTAGTAGACTGTGTTTTGTAGCTTTGGATGTGACAGAAACTGTTTGAGTATGGAGTGTTGCTTAAAGAGGGCAAGGGTGCTAAGTCAATATTCTGTGGCTTTTAGATGTTGATTTAAAAAGGAAAGCAGTTATTGGCTGCCATGTTTTTCTTTTTCCAGATAGTCCAGATGTAGGTGCTTGTGCAGTTACAGAGTTAGTTTGTGGAAAGGCCTTCGCTCTTTGAAATATGAAATAGCAATAGCCAGTTCAGCAAAAACGCTATGATAAGTATTAACCCTAAAACAAAATCCTAAAAATGTATTAAAGAGAAAGAGGTTGGACTGGTGGCAACAGCTGTTAAAGGAAATGCTGCAGGCATAAAGGCACAAAATCAGCACAGTTTGGTAAATTGTGAGAGGTGTCGGGTTATAACTGCCACACCTGAATAAATGTGATTGGTAGTAATCAGCTGGTAGCCAAGCAGCTCTTTAATGAGCCACTGATGGTAACGCTTGACTGAAACATCTGATGAGTCAGTTTATGTGGAGATGCAGTTCCCTGCCTGAACAGCACATGTCTCACTGACCAATGCACATAATGATATAATATATAACACAATAATTCAGTATGTGCTTTTGTTACTTGACAATATTGTGGATTTCAAGTCTAGTATTTTAGTAGTACCAGTATTTTATACTAGTATGTTATTAATATTTTTAGCATCTGTACAAACCAATGTACTGTTGCTACATGGTGTTGATCTATTTAACACATCTACACTAACCACATTTTTAACTCTCCTTCCCAACTTTCTTTCCCCTCTGTGCAAACTTTAGGCCATCACTGTGTTATTACATCCTTAGCTGACTGCTAACACCAATACATATTAATGAGAAAGCCTATCCAGTTTCCAAGTAGAGAGGGCCATTGTTCTGACCTAAGTGCTATTACCCAGCCATAAATGAGAAATTTCTCCACAGCACATTATATTATGGTTATGTCTCTGGGAAGGTTACTATGCAGCAATATGCTGTCTCAATTACCTGACTGGCATCAAGCTTTGCCTACAGGCTGCTAGCTCATCGTTTACTCAGCCATAAGCTGGTTATTTTCCTCAGTCCTGATAGTGTCATATTCAAGCGTGGTCGTGCTTCCTTTCCGCAGATATACTCTTAATGATGTTGACAAAGCCATGACCTCTGTTGCCTGACAGTTTTGGATAGAGTTCTGATTGTGTTATGTCTGTGCTGACAAAAAAGCACCTGAATTTGTGTGGTTGCCTTTGCTGGTATGTTTTGATAAGGCCATGAAAGCAAACCAAGCATGACTTGAGATTTCTTTCCTTGAGCTACCTCTTTTTTCTACCTTTCTCCTGCTTCTCACTCTCTTTCATTTTTTTGCCTCAGAGATTAATATGTACCTGGTGTGAGACTGAATAATTGCAGGGTAGTTGTAGCTGTTTCTTTGTTTCTGCAACTCACATTTGGTCATATCTCTGCTCCTTATTGTCCTGTTCTTCTGTGCCTCTGTTGCACGCAGTTGGACTGTTAGCCACAATACATTTGTGCTTTTGTCTGAAATGTAATGACAGTAATGATCGCTGCAATGCAGAGGAGGTCATTTATTTGAAAGAAAATGTATAGTTGAAGAGTGATGAAACAGCAACGAAACAAATGTCTCTGAACCATTTTCCTATCTTCAAAGTGTGAGTTTTCATTTTAAATAATGAATTTTGGTTTCAGATGTTTAGAAGCACAACACACATCAGTTGAAGACAATATCAGAAAGCCAGCCCTCAGCTTCTTTTTCATGTGCAGTTGACTCAGCCCCTTGAGCTTTTTGAAATATCGAAAATGCCGCTGGAGGTTTCTTCCATTAAAGCGAGTTTTTCCTCTCCACTGTCGCCTTATGCTTGCTCAAGTGAGATTGTTGTGCTTTCAGTGTAATTCTGCAAGGTCTTAAACCTCGCTCTGCTAAATGCCTCGAGACAACTTTCGTCATGATTGTCATCAATAGTCTGTCAATTTGAAACTTATGAAAAGTTATGGTGCCTATTAGTATTTAAAGGCCATTAATTACAGTACTGACAGAACCTGGTACATGATGCCTAAAATCGATACACATATTCTGAGTTTTAGTTACATTTAACACAAGTACGGATTCAGAACATTTTTAAAAAATTTACCCACAGAACCATAAGACGAGTCAGTTTGTTTGTGTATAAGACATTACTCCATTAATCC
Organism: Ctenopoma multispine; assembly: GCA_034779795.1. Lineage (NCBI taxonomy): Eukaryota > Metazoa > Chordata > Actinopteri > Anabantiformes > Anabantidae > Ctenopoma > Ctenopoma multispine. The sequence goes on from JAUYWH010000001.1 coordinate 14,829,558, forward strand.
GAACCAAACTGTTCACTGGGTTTCTTTATCATCAGATGGGGCTGAATGGTGTTGAATGCTGATGAGAAATCCACAAACAACAGTGTAACTTGATTTCCAGGTGCTTATAGATGAAATAGTATATGAGTGCTATGCTAGCATCACGTATCCCCGTATTGGTTCTATAAACAAACTCCAAGGGATCCAAAAAGGACCTGAGTTGATTAAAATGGGCTTTCTAATTAATTTCAAATTATTTTGAAACCAACAAGGTTAATGCTACATGTCTATAATCATTCATTGACTTGGGGTGGGAGAGCTTAGCAATAGGGACGTTTTTTTCCTCCATAGTGTCAGCGTACTGTACTGGGTGAAGGACTAAAAAGTGTAATTAAAAATTTAACCAAGCTGTTTGGCAGAATTAGTTAGACTGTTGATGGCATCAGGACTAGAAATTGTTCTAGTCTGCACAACCTGTTGTTTCTCAAGACAGGGCTTATGTGACTTGCTCAGATTGTTTTTTAAAGCAGTTGTTTCCTTGCTGAAGTCATGCACATCAAATCTGTAAATAATTATGATGATGACATGACAATGAGTCATACTGGGGATTTGTGGCTGACTGCTATAAAACTGGAAATTGAGGAGTGCACTAACAGTCAAAGAGATTAGCCAATGCCACATAACTGCAACGGCCATGGTTCAAGTACAGCTGGAGACCTGCTCTCTCTCCCCATGTTTCCTATCTCCTATTAGGTAGGTTGAAAAAAACTTTATTAATCCCAGAGGTAAGTCGCTTTGCTTTGTTACAGCTGATCTCTATACAGAAAGAACCACAACCAGAAACTTAACACACAAATATAAATAATAAATAGTCAAGGGTGGAATGCAGGGTAATAAATGGCAATAACAGAAATACAGAAATAATGCTAAAAAATTATATTTAAAAAGGAATGGAATATGACATGGATAATTTCTGCAATACAAAAATGAAATTGGCCTTGATAGAAATGTTTAGAAAGCAGAACTGATGTGTTGATGTGACAACTGCAGGCATATACTAACATAAATAAACAATGTTACCAACACTGATTTTAGATTAGCACAGTAAATCACACACGCAATATGTACTGCAGCTCTAATGCTTTGTTGGATATGGCGCTTATGTAGCAGCACAACGCCTTTGAGGGCACTGGTGCTATTTCAGGAAATGCTGCAAGGAGGAAGTGGCATGTCTCTTAGGGCAGAAGAGATTCAGTATAGATAGACAGACGGGTATAAAACAAAGGATGAGAGAGATTCCTCCAGTAAGAGTTAACTCTGCTCGACTCTACTTGTTTTGTTTGATTAGGATGTTTCCTCTAACCACAGATCCACGTACTCTTTTCATCTTGTGTATATGCATTTTTTTCTTTCCGTCTTTTTGTCTTTTTTTTGCTTTTGCTTCTGGTTTGAAAAGCAGCACATCTATTGTTTTTCAGCAGTGCAGAACACTTGGTTTGGAAGTTTGACATTGGACTGAAACAGTGTGGTTAATTAGATCCTCTTGACAACCAAATGTAATGCAATTTCAGATCAGCATCCAGTTTTTAATTAGCGGTTAAAAAATAATGTATTGCTGGAGGAAATGCTTTTCATAGTTTAATGACAGCTCGTTCTCAGATATAAAAATGATAAATAGATTTCCACTTATTTTTTTCTCTAAGCTGCAATTACACACTCAAAATGTTTCTTAAATATTTTGCCTAGAGTTGCTCACCCTTCCTTTGCTGCCAGATGAAAACAGTGAAAACAGACAACAGCTTCTCCTGACACTTAACAGCAGAGAATGAACAGTTTGGCCACAGAAAAAAAGAGAGTTGGAGAAATGAATAGGAACTCCACTGAGTCTCTAAGCAGGAGGCAGGCGGATCTAACATCTTCTAGATGTAGTGTGTGTGTGTGTGTGTGTGTAGGCCTTGGCTGCAGCACCTGGGGAGAAAGAGAAAGTGACTGCTGTGAGTTCAGGAGGAGAGGAGAAAGCTCAGTTAAGGACAGTTTAGATGCTTCTTTCATTTGAAGGCAGGGGATACACTTGGGTTCAAAGCTAAATTAAGACGCATGTGTGCTGAAAACACAAATGCATAAAGACTGTCTTTTGCGCACTCGTCATGCAGCTAGTTGAAATAACAGTCAGCCACTTTGCATCTCTATTTTCTTCCCTTCTCTTTCTCTATCTGCCCCTGACTCACACATAAACATGCGCGGTTACACACATGCATCAATCTTTCCCGTGCTTTCAGTAATCATGTGGCAGTAATAATCACACCAGCAGTGTTGATATGAGCTGTTACATTTCACATCTGTCAGAAGTGCTTGATAATGTCCTGAAAGTGCTGATGTTTGTCGCAGGTCTTGTCACGTACAAACACTCACAAAAACTTTCCCTAATGGGGTGATTTCTGTGCTTTACCCCAATGAAATATGCTCTTCAGACAATGTTTTTAATACGTTATCTTCTATTGGAAATTTTAAATTCATGTAGTAAAGTGTTAAAGAAGTAAGAGTGAACTTAAATTTACTTGTCCTAAAGTTGCCACTTTTTCCATATTTGTGGGGCACCTTCACACTAGATAATGCGACACAGAGGATATTTTTCACTCAATGAATTTTGATGGGCACATTTTAATGTACAGTACGTTCAATTTAGAAAATACAGACTTCACTCGACTGACTTTAACTTCATGTTCATAGTGAGTTATAAGTGTTCTTGATAGCATGACATTAAATGCATGTTTGTAGAGAGAGGTCTGTATATGCATCAAGTAAAACATTTTGTTCTTTGTCATGGTCACATCCTGAATGATGACAAGAACCTAAGTGCTTCAACTAGACAAAGATGCTGCCATCTGACAGATTTCTTCCACTGCGGTATCTGTTTAGCAACTTACTGAGCTGATCTGCTAGCATGTGTGCTGTACCGGCAAGCCTTGGGCTCTTCCTCTCCCTGGGAAAGTTTAAATGGCATTACCTGTCAACTCAGATGATAGGGCCCATCTGTTTCTCAATAAATAAAAGACGTGCTGAAGCAGAACAGGAAAAGCTATTTCTAAAAGGTTTTCCCAAATCTCTCATTCTTTGTTTCTGTCATGTAACATTCAGTAGACTTGTCTGCTGAGGAACACATGGTGTTTGAATGAGAATAGCTTTAACAAGCGCAACATTTTTCCTTGTCAGAAACACTCACCGTGCAACTGATGTGGTAGAGTACAGTTACTTTCCTGGGATAAGAAAGTGATAGCGTGAGTTTCATCCAGTTTACTTCAAGTGCTATCTGAACTGCAGTCACAGAGGCAGAACATATACGTAGAACTGGTTTCTTATTACAGCTTTTGGCTCATAGTAGCAACCTCACAAGCACTTAATCTAGGTCTGTGCTGTATGTATATATGTGTGGGAGTGTGTACATAAAGACTGTGGCTATATGCCAGCAGTCTAAGTGTGTATGTGAGTGTGTTGGTTCAGATTTAAATTTCTTTATCTGCCTTTGGGAGATCAAGTTGGATTAATCTGTTTTGATGGATCTCTCTCATTTCCTTAATGGACTTGCTCAAGGCAGCGTGAGTCTGCGGCTGCCACTAGGTGATCAGTTTGTGAAGAATGAAATGTGTCTTGCGTGGAATAGACATGTAGTTCAGACTGATTATTTGCACATACAAACCTGTGTGTGTGTTATTTACACAAACCCTCACAGCTGACTATGCCCACAAGCTTTTGAAACAGCTCAACTCAGACAGTTTAGCAAGTCGATGGAGAAAATTGCCTCCAGCCCCTCAGCACAGCTTTGTTCAAATAAAATCCATGCTACATCCACATCTAGAAAAAATGTTAACAGAAATTAAATGTATTTTGCATTTATTTATCAGAGCGGTTATATCCTCCTCTGCAATTCTGTGAGATAGTTTTGCCCCAGTCAGTTATGCATCTGTTTGTCTGTAACCCATCCTCTGTTCAATGTATCCACTGTTTTAATCCTGTAAGTGCTTCTCACTGCAAAGTGCCTTTTACATCCGAAATGCATGTAGTTCTCTTGTCATGTGTCATGTAATGTGCAGGCATGTCACGTTTTTTTTCTGCTGTGTAGAAGTAGTGAGGTGTCCCTTACTGACATGTTTCAACATGGTTATTTAAACACAAACCACCAGCTATTGTGGATGACTTTACAGCCAAATCTTAGGCTTATGTGTTTTATTTCTTGTGTTGCTATGCCAGAACAAATGCTGACAGACAGTGGACCACTGCTGCTACCTTCTCACTAAATATCTGTTGCCTGTAGCTGAAAAAATCAATACCATACTATCATTACCAGTCCGATCAATGTCACTGATGTCTGCTGAGGTTATATTGTGTTGTGTGTGTCTAAGCAGTTAAGTATTATCATTTGATCGGTGAAGAAGCTGGAGTGTGTGAGGAATAAGTAGCCTCTGTTTCATTGCCAATTAATTAAGACTGATTTCTCTGTGAAGTAGATTTTTCAAGTGAAAGACTTTCAGTATTTAAAAAAAAATAAACAAAGGGATAAATAAACTTAACAGGGCATACATTAGTCTCTGTTTACTTTTTTTTTTTTTTAGCAGAATATAATTCCTAAAAAAAAAAACAGAGTCGAAAACACAAAGTACACACAGTTGTAGTGGCAGACATGATAAATGTATGTATAGCCTGCATTCACACAGACATAGAAATAACACAAACACACTCAACACACTTGGTCCTATCATCAATATTTCAAAAGAACATCACCCTCAGCACAGGGGAATTACTAAATATTTGATTGTCTATCCTGTGGGAGGTAAAATGTGTGTTCTGTAACTGAAAGTGTTACGATTTGCATACTGTGCTTTTGTGTGGGTGTGCCTGTGCATGTACACGTTTCTGCTAAGTTGTTTAGAATCATGATCAGTGTTTACCCTAGAAAATCTTTCAGACATGCTGGCAAGAGAATGATGGTTAATTATTTCTCATGCAACACAAGATTTTGGGTTGATAAAGTTCAAGTGAAACAAGCTGTATTTATTGCACACAAATAATTGTCTAAGCTACCTATTACCTCACTATAAAAGACATTAGAATAGACGATCTTTAAGAATCAATAAAAATATAGATATAAAAGTGAATAAAATTCACATACAGAAAGATCAAAGAATAAGAACATCTTTATTTGTCTCAAGGATTTTGAAGAAAAACATATTTATTTTTGGCTGAGTATCTTCTGTTGTCCTCCTTTCCTTCCGTAGTGCCATGCTCACATTGACATTGATAGTAGTCACCTGCTTGTTGTTCTTTTGTTACCTGCTGCTCTTAACTCTCTCGTCTCCACTCACCCAGACCCATTGAGCCATCTGCCTCAACCGTCCATCCGCCCTGGGACTGGTTCTGCTGGAGGTTTTTTTTTGTTAAAGAAAGTTTTTCCTCTAAAGTTTTTCCTCTCCATTCCCGTTGCCTAGTGCTGCTCAGGTATATAGTTATATCCGTATGGTCTTAAACCTTAAACTGTAAAGCACCTTGAGATAACTTTTGTTGTGATTTGGCGCTATATAAAAAAACTAAATTGAATTGGAAGTGCAGACAGGAGACAAATACAGTGACATTACTTACTGTAAGAGTTTGGGTGAAGAATGATTAAAGATAGCACCTTGTTTCCATAAACCTCAGTTTTCTTTGAGGTGTCAGAAGCAAATCAGATTGAAGCTGGGTTGACACAAAGAGCGGCATATGACAGACTCTGAAATGCAAATAATTATTTCCAAATGAGTGTGTACTGGATGGTATTTGACTTAAAAAAATTTAAATAAATTCATTTACAGGAGGTCCCACATGGCAGCCTGCCAGGCCTGTACCATTACAAGGAAAACACTGCATCATACACATTCTTTTCTAAGTGGCCAGCAATGCTGCCAACACAGCACACACTTTGTTCCGAATCTTGCTCTACAATAACTAACACCTCACCTCTTCGCCGGCATCAGCAGAATAAAACACAGCAGAGTCTCAGGTAAATGAAAGATAATGCAATTAGGCACAGACCGCAGAGCCCCAGCTGCAAACAGAGGCTTATTGAAGCTGACATGGCTGTCGGATTAAGCTGCGAGGGAAGCAGATCAGAGTCTGAGCTTTAGTATATATGTGTTGTATTTTTATTTATTTTTATTTTTTTGTGCATGCATGAGTGTGTATGAGGTAGATGCGGAGCAGGCAGTCACAGCAGTATGCTGCAGATTACACAACACAGTGTCAACTGGGAACAGAGGTCACTCTTGTCTTACTCCACTTGAGCACAAACCTATTAGACCCTCTGTCATTTGGCCTAGTTTCTGCTACATGATTTCCTCCATCCGTTTGCCTCTGTTTGGCTTCTTCCCCTCTTTTCTGTTCTTACTGTCAGCTGCAAATTTCAATCACATCAGTTAGTTTTACAGTTTGATTGGTCTTTCAGTCATCTGTACTTTACACTGTGAGTTTGGAACAGGAGTCTATGCGTATGCATACATTTCCCTTTCTGATTTCTTTCCTTCATTTTTTCAGAACTGTTCATTCAAAGACCCAGTTTCATAAAAAGTGCTACAGAGTTTATGTGATGATTTATTAAATATTGTTTTCTTTCAGACATCAGAGATAAGTACACATTAGAGACTTTTAACACTCGTTCTGATGTTTAATCATTTTATTGGTTTCATATGATGATGATAAAAGCTATAAAATTACTGTATATTGGACTCTTGGGCTAAGTTGCCATTTTCAACTGATAAAAATGTTCTCAGTACTGCACTGTGTTGAAACAAAAAGTCAACACTGATGCTCTTATTCTGCTGTTCCAGCAAAATGCTGCTGTTTATCCTTTTTTGAGAAAAAATAATGAAGCTGCTCCCACAGATTTACAAAGTGTACACTAACCACAAAACATTCCTTAAATTTTTCCCAGTCTGCATAACTCAATATGAACAATGGAGGGAAAAAAAAGAAATATGTCAAATGGACTAGTGTTTTTCCACAGTAGACACAAGTGGTGTAGTGTTTTGGCACTATGTAAATTGTGTTGTTCAGACATAACAACAACATATGAGCGCTGGTTAAGATAAACACCTTACGCACTGTATTCCTAAAACTTCCCCCAGACCAGCTGTTCATTTCGACTGTAAACATTTGTATATCCCCAGTTTGCTGTTCAGCCTCCCAGTATCACAAGGCCAGATGTCCATTCTTGCTCCAAGAGTGGTATGTCTTTCCTCTCACACACTGTTTCACCACTCCTTTGCTTCATTACCTGTGAGTCAGACTAAATAACGGGATGAGTGAAGGTGCCAGGGAACTGAAGTGTGCCATCGAGCAAAAAAACAGAGCAGCTTCTGCCAAAGCTCTCAGCACAGAGCAAAGCCTTGACACATGCTAATTTATCTGCTGAGGGCTGAATTATAGAGACAAACACGTATAGGTGCAGGGAGAGCAAGAGGAAGACACTATTAGATAAGACTTAAGGAGAATGGGGAGTGAGGGGCGTCAGGTGGGAATATATGGAGAAGTCGGGAATAGTCAGGATAAAGAATCTGTTAGTACATGAAAGAGAGTTAGAGAGAAAATGGAGAGAGAGAGAAAGTAGGACAGACAGATTATTGAGAGGTCACAGAGCAGATTGATTTTAGGAGCATGAATGTGTTTAAAGTCTAAATACTGTGGCTGTTAGAGTAGCTGTACACTACCGTACAGGATGAATGTGCATTGAAAGAGTTGAAGGAGAGGCGAAGAGTGATAAGGAAATGATTTTTCTCCCACACTGCACATCACCATAAAACCTGCCCTCTGACATGTTAGAGCTTTTATACAGTTTCCTAAACACTCTAAAATGTTTGCGGAGATGGTAGAAAATAGGTAAAAACTTTTGGAGGAAGTTGAGAATGAACCACTGTCTGTCAGCCTGGCAGCAGATGAAAGCATGGCGTTAGGAAAGTTCCCCTTACTGCCAATTTTTCATTTCAGATTTTCTGTAAACTACGGTTCTGTCAGTGGTAAAGGTGACAGTGGCCTCCGGTATGTACTGTATCTTATTATTTCTGAAGAGCTGAAGGATGACCATTCAAATCCATTTGTCTTTGCTCTTTCTCTTCATCTTTCTCTTATCCCCCCCCTCAGGGTTGCGGTGCAACCATGTTTCATGGTGATGTTGATTCATAGGAGGCCTGCGAGTGATAATGTTCAGTGAAAGATAATGTTCAGGCAGAGGAGATACTGCACATGCAATGACTGCCATGGGTTTGGATTTCATCTCACACATGCAGAAAAATATAACCATAATATACACGTATAAAACATGAGCATTAGCAATTTACTGAATGATACATATACTGTTTGTTTCTTACCAATACATCACCTTCACATTGTTTTATGTAAGTTAAATGAGTTTTACAGAGAAACTAGATGATGAGTTTAATGGGAAACTTCTTTAAACTTTTATGGCATCTCAAAGCAAAACTGTCTGATTTGCCTAATGGTTATTTCATTTTAAAAAGACATCTACAGCTTTGCTTGTGCACAGTGTGATGCATAGATATGAGCAGCTCTGTGTTCGTTTGACATTTCTTGTTGTTAGCTTGCTGACATCAACTACAACAACTACTAGAAGTTTGAGTTGTAGTGATAGTGGGCGGAAATGCCTGCAGGATAGTTATATAGCTGAAAACACGTTTTTACCATCAAACCATGACCCCGTGAAGGTCAGAACCGCTCTAAACTTCTAGCAAGAGCTGAAGTTTAAATTGAAGATATTTGATTGTTCAGCTGAATGACTGATTCAGTTTGTAAACCACAGTCACTCCACTTACAAGAATCAAACTGTTGTTTGATTGACGTTTGATTTGACTGTTTGTTGTCTTGTTAACTTCTAACTTTTTTCTGAAGGTTTTGCTAACCTTCAGAAAATTTCCCACAAATGTTCTGTCACTCCTGGTAGCATGCTATCTTTGCACTCTCCGCCTCCATGGTAGAGCTTTAGAGAAATGAGGACTAATACAACTATGCAAATAAATATGTTTTTTACATAGATCGTTTTAAAAACTTGTCTCTGAGTCCAATTAAAAATAAACACAGAAGAGCAGCCATCTGGAATAGTGATGTTAACCAGAAACAGCCGGTGAGGTGACCACAGCCACCAGTGTGACAGACACATCACTCTGATAATTTCCTTCTTCCTCGTCTTTCAAGGAAATTCCTCTGAAACTACACATTATCTAAGGTCTGTTCATACAACACACACACACACACACACACACACACACACATTTGTAAAGTGTACAAGCACAAGCACACTCAGTCACACAGAACAGTGAAAAGGTCATGTCACACATATTTCCCATCTAAATTCTTGCACACTTCCACAGGCACAGTCACACATACGCACACACTGTAAACTCTCCATCTATGCCAAAGTACAACACAACGCTCTGTCACACAAACACACATTGACACGGCTGTGGTGAAAGGAGCCCCTGCAGCTGTGTGTGCTGAAGTAGTGAAAGTCAACAGAGAAAAGCATCCTGAGAGACAGTGACTTCAGTAGGTGGTAAAAATGGTAATGAGGGCCACAACTTGTGTCTGTCAGGCTCTTCTGGATGGTGCAAAAGGACGAGTGCTTGTACGGGTTTTTATGTGGTGTGTGTTTTCAATGAAAAGGGAGGTCATAACTCTTAAATGTCACCAGACAGTAGAGCAACACTGAATTGCCCATGTGTTCTATCAATAAATATGTTGTTTTGTGTTTCATTTGGAATTGTGGTTTGAAACAACAACAGCTATCATGCTATTTCATCACAGTTTCATCAAGAAACAAAAACCCCCACACATGCAGACACACTGTGCTTGTCAACGTATTAGTCTTTCATGCTGCATATGTGCATATGCAGTGCGGTCACCAGTCAAATATTGTTTTTTGTTTTTTTTTTGTCCTTCTCAAGTTCTTATGTGGTTGTGTTTTGCGTGCATGTGTGTGTGCGAGCTCAGCGATACCAGTTTTACATCTCCTGTCATCATCATAAGATAAACTATGAAAAATCTGAAAATTAAAGATAGATAAAGAAGCAAAGACAAGCTAAAGATTATAAAAAAGATTTTGCAGAAGGGAGAAGGGTGCAAAATGTTAAAAACAAATAGAGTTGCTGTCCACTCTAAATGTGACATTGTCAAAACAAAAACTGAAGCTCTTGTAAGTGAACGAGGAAGAGGGCTGAATCAAAGCTGAACTGTTAAGACACAAAGATTACAGCCAGAGTCTTTCTTCATTCCCTCCTTGATCACTTTGAAACAGAAAAGCACTCAAAAGAGAAATGACAGAAACTGTCAGCAGTAATAGGCATTTTACTTGTCTCTTCTTTTTTTTGTGTCTTTTAATATCCTCTCATCTATCCAATCACCAATTTGCCTTGACATCACTGGGCAAATGGTGAGAATACGTCAAAACCAAATGAACAATAAATATTTCAAAAGCCCAACCAAAAAGGGGAATTAAGATGGAGCCAAGTACTTTTTTTCCCCACAAAATATCCAGTTGATAATCCTATCATCGCACATCTTATTAAATTGTCTCCATGGATCTTTGGGATTCCTTGTGTTTACTTTATTTCCAGCATGGCACTTTCTCCATGCTTCATTTGCTTCATTTTCATTTGCCTAAACAATCCCATTCTTTTCTGTCTGCACTCTGTCCTCCCATTCTTTAACAAATGAACAGTAGAGATCCTGTGCTGTAACAATTAAACTGCATATTCAGTAACTATTAGTAAGTTAATGTGGATGTGGAAATGAGGAGTTGTACTGGAGATTGGAGTGTTGGAGGTAGAGGAGCATTAAGCGCCACTCTGTCTGTCGGCCCACTGGGAGAGAGAGAGAGAGAGAGAGAGAGAGAGAGAGAGAGAGAGAGAGAGAGAGAGAGAGAGAGAGAGAGAGAGAGA
>JAUYWH010000001.1:14840609-14880836 GCA_034779795.1 Ctenopoma multispine
ATATATAATAAAACAAAATCGAAATGTGAAAATACACACAAAACGTCTCTCACAAAGGCAGATTATTCGTTGCAGATAAATTAATTATAGGGCCTAAAATTATAAACCAGCTGTTAAAGATGTAGGTTTATTAGTAGTTCCTAAAGTACTGAAAAAAAAAATAGTTACCATATAGTTATTACTTCGTTTTCCCTTCACACAGTCAGATATGGCACATTTCAGCCAGGCCTGTCATTAATTAATTTTCATGGAGACAATGAGCTCTCAATATCTCCGTCAACAGCCTCATTAAAACATTTAAATACGCTCGTTATTAGTGCAAATTAACCTAATTCGTGCGTTTTTTTTTTAAGAAATAAAGCTCAGCAGACAGAGATCAAAGCATCGACAAGTCTATGACAGAGTCCAAGCGTGACAAACGGGACAAGGCTGCGTCTTTCTGCGCTGCTGCACAAAGTCAACCGTGAAAACCGTTCCGTTATTAGACATGCAAACTAACTAAGCACATGCTTAATCTCATAGACTGGATCAGCTCAAATACAATATATGTTAGTGAAAGAACATGTAATCAAAATGAATATCTTCACTGAACCTTTCAAACGAAGTTAGACGCCTCTGACATTTGCATTTGCTTGTAATAAAATACACGGAACATAAAGTTAAATATAAATATAAGAGTAAAATATCTTGAACAAAAATGGGTTTAATGAAAATGTATTGCTTAGATGTTATGTAAAACATGGTGGTAAATACTTGCTTGGCATTTTGAGCAGAGACATAAATTAATTGCATTCAGTGAATGGTGAAAATGTCACTGGCTGTATTAACTCACAGTCAGTTATTCTTGGAAACAGCAAGAAAGTCTAACACAGATTGAAATGCAAAAGGCCATAAGATACTGGGTTCACTTCCCTTTAATAAGTGGCACTGAGAAAAAAAAAAGTGTTAATAAATAAATGAATGCTTACATAAATACGCATTCTGTGTCATTCTGGTGTCAAAAAGGTCTATGCAACGATAAAAATTTAAACTATAATAATAAGAAGAACATTTAGAGAGCTCATTTCACCTCATCACACACACACACACGCGGAGCTGTATTAAAGAGCTTTGTGGTGGTGGTGGTGTTTAAAGTGGCTCTTTATGACGCGCCTGAGTAGCAGTGATACCTAAAAGGCCTTCGGCAGCCTCAGCACTGCAGCTTCACTCCTTCACGTCCTGGTGTGTGCAGCGGGGCCACGCTGGCCCGCGTTTAACAAGTACCCCATTCGCTTTTTTTTTTTTTTTTAAAGACATCTTTAAAACAAACACGGCTTTTTTTCCCCTGCATCCCCCGCCAGCCTCCCTTTGAGCCCCGCACAGTGTGAAAAAAGTGGGAACTGGGCTTTGACGGTTTGTGTGCCGCAGCGGGGAGAGCGTGAACAGAGGAGCGAGAGAGCGAGGGAGGAGTGGTGTATATACTGGCTGACAGCAGGCTTGGCCTTCGGTAAATACGCGGAATTTCACACAAGGACTCGTGGATGAATGGGAGTTGCCCTCCCGGTGAATAGAGGTACCAGGCCTGCACTCATTAGTCTCTGTGAACCGAGGCTGCAGGATAAAAGGAGGCAGGGCAGCCCCTGCTCAGGTATAAAAGAGGGTCTTCACGAGTGTGTTTATGCCCGCTGAGATCCCAGTGAAATGGAAATGTAAAAATTGCCATGATCTGATGAATGGTCAACTCCTCCCAGGCAGCTCTGGCCTCTTGTCATGCTGTGATCACATCACTGGGAGAACAGGGGGCCCTCCACAGCTGATCTTGCATCAGATTAAGATATTAATTACTTAATCTGGGAGCTAATATTTCGCCATACTCTGGGAGAACGGGGATGTTTAGCTGTATAGAAACATCATCTGTCTGATTCATTTGGGGACAAAAAACGTTAATTGCTGCTTGGGATTGTGATCATTCCTCCTGTATCGTCCACCTCTTATATCACATGCTATGCGTGAAAGAAGCCCTGTGATCTCACATGACAGACATAAAGCCTGACATACCAAGCGACGTCTGGCACTGAACGCAGTGGCAACAACAAGTCAATGCTGTGTTTTCTTTTTGTTGACGGTTTTTTTTTTCACAATTAGTTTGGTTCACGGAACCGATTGTGCGACTTTCTGAAAAGCCAACACCAGGCCATGCGCATTAAAATAAAGACAAATTACCCTAACTCAAGTGGTTTGACTAAGACTTTAAGGAGTGTGAACAACCCCTGCGCTCCCGACAAAGCCTTTTTGTACATCATGTTAAACAAGACAGACGTGCCTGTGAGTTTCTTCTTTTTTGTTCTTGCGGCACATCTAAATTACCCACTGCATGCAGGGGCTACAGGCTTTGTTTGCAGTGTCCCTGCCCTGAGACAGAGCAGCTCTCCTGGACTACACTAAACCGGCTTGGCAGCCGGCGTGTGTGTGGTGCCAGGCTCGAGGGAGGATGTGTATGTGAGCAAATGTGTGTGGATTTGCGCACATGTATATTTGTTGTAAGTCTGCCTGTGCAGACATGAGCTTTGGGATCGTGGGGCTGCATCTCTGTGCGCTCGTGTCCAACACACACACACACACACACACACACACACACACACACACACACACACACACACACACACACACACACACACACACACGTATTAAGAGAACACACATCGGGCGAATGAATCCTCGTACCACCTCTTTTGGCACTCATCAGTTCGTGACTTGTGAAAAGCGCCAAAGTGAGGATTGTAAGTGAGCAGGACACTCGTCACAGGTCCGTCCATGAGACTCAGTGACACCTGTCATCACGGCTTACTCTGAAGACCCGCTACACACCACCTCCAGCCTCGCCCTGCCTCGCCTGCGCTGCCGACAAATGGTGGGTGGAGGGTGGATTTATAGATCCCCTCTTTCTTTGGTCTGCGCACTGGTAGCGAGGTTAGAGGGCACGAAACAGGCGGAGAGCAGGGTGAAAAGGAGGGAGAGGGATGGAGGGGATGAGGAAAGTCTGCCCAGTTAACGTTTGTCCTTCAGATGAGCGTGCGTCTCTGGCCCCGTGGCTATCGCTCGCCTTCCCGCCTGACTGCACCATAACACTCAGGACAAAGAGTCTGGTGGGGAGCATGAGTGTTACATAGAATGGTCCAAATATTTAACTGTTCAGTTTTCACTTTGGTAATGACTCTATTTGCATGCCTAACATCTCTTTTAAATGGGTTCATGATGAGTAGAATTCATTATGGGGAGTTTCACCATTTCAGTTATTATTTCAGTGTGGAGATGTTTATTTCTCCTCTTCCAACTTTATTGCTTGGTAGTTCATTATTGCATATTAAACAACACAGAACTGATTGTGGGTCCCCTGTGAGAAGCTGTACGAATAGTAGCCAAGAAAGAAAACAGAGAGAGGAAAAAAAGAGGCTTGTTTGGTTCAGAAACCATTTAACAACTTCCCCTGGAAATTGAAAGAGGAAATAGTTTTGGGCTGGATTGCAGTAGGGGGGAATGAAGCCCATATGAGGACCAGATGAAGAGAGTAAGCAGCCAAGCAGGGCTGACAGTGGGAGAGAGAGAGAGAGAGAGAGAGAGAGAGAGAGAGAGAGAGAGAGAGAGAGAGAGAGAGAGAGAGAGAGAGGAGGTTTACTGACTATTGTGTTGTTTCATTTACTGCAGAGGAGAGGAAGGAGGGAGTGAGGGGTAGGGTGAAGAATTAAGTGGAAAACAGGAGGAAGACAACAATGATGATGAGAGAAAACCATGAGGGGGAGAATGAAATGACAAGTGGGGAGACGGAGTATGATAAACATGCATCATGTGTAAGTTCATATTTATGTTGGCGTATCGTCTGTCTTGTTTTTAACAAGGTGAGACATATAGCAATGATGTCATTTTGTAGATACATCCAGGGCCTGACACTGAATCATGGGAAACAACAGACGGGACACTATGACAGCACCCATTGTGATTTTATTGAGATACGTCTGCATTTTCACAGTCACAGCTGGAATTCCTGCATTTAAATTACATCACTGAGATGAATTATCATAAGCAAAACATTTACGATCCCACAGAGTTATTAAGCACTGACGCATCTCGATAATGTGTCATGTGATGTTATTGTTTCTAATACTCTGATTTCCAGCCAGGAGACAGGAAGAAATTGACTTTAAGATGTAAAATATCACAACCTTGCTATGAGGTGGATATTAAGTGGCTCCGGCATTTTGTGCGTGTGTGTGTTCCTGTGACAAAATGACATTGGTCTCCAGTTAATTTATCTATGTCAACTCATATTCAGCAGGCTCTTCTTTCAGCTTTCATCAAACTACAAATGGTTTTCTGCTCATGAATATGCAAACTTCCCCCAATCAAAACACCATCCTGTTCTGGCACATATAGTATCTCATGCAGGCAGATGAGTCTATACATTGATGTGTCTGTGTGTGTGCGTGTGTGTGCACGCGCAGATGAGTAAGTCACTCCTCATCTGTGTTCTGTGAAACGGGATTCAACGCGACAACTGTATAGACACATATAGTGTTTCTCGCACATGTAATGCACACACACACAGTGATTGGCTGACTCGCCATAGGAAGGATTATAGTTCACATCTGTCTCACAAACACACCACATATCAAATGACAGAGCGTCTAGTTCAAGACAGTTTCATTTTCAAAGACAGCGCTCGATCGTGCTTGAGATGTGGAGACAGGGAACCGTTTTCAAAGTGCCATAACTCTGCTGCAGGTGAACACTCATTCTTCACTTCCTTCATCTGAGATTTTTTTCCCATGTCAAATTTTATAGTTTTCAAAGTGCTATTTTAATGGGATCATTTCATTAGTAGTAGTAGTGGTAGTTAGTGACTATCGATTGTGTTGTACTCTTGGGCTTTGCTAATCAACATATAAACACCTTTGTAGTTTTTGGAATTAGAGACAAGCTGGCTTTTTTTATTTTTTTTTCTTGCATTCATTATTTGTACAGTTTAATTCAATTAGTTATGCACAACAGAAGATAAATCCACCTTGTTGGCCTGCTGCAGAGCACCCTCTCAGTGACTGGTGTCATTTTTGCAAATGTAAACAGATCTATTCACAGAGGCAGACACATTTAATGTAAGGGACCCTACTCCTTTATTGTTATTATTATTGTTATTATTAATGTTGTTGTTGTTGTTTTAATCTGTATTCAAGTGTAATAAATGACACTTAAGTCATAGACTGTACTGCACAAACCCACACCTGCCTTTTCTCCCATTTGTGGTGTTGCAGCCTACTGTGCTGAGACATGAAAAGCTATTTTTTACAGTGTAGTTGACCACAACAAATGCTGATTCCAGCATGCGGGAACTGGGAATTTATAAAGTAAGTGGCATAAAAGATTTGATGGAGAAAAGTCATAGCTATTTAATAAAGTGTGACCCTTTATGGCATTTCCATTGCCATAAAGTAAAGCAAGTACTTGCAGACACTACAGTGGATTATTACATTAGTTTTAATTTTCAGTATAGATTCTTAGTCATTCTGGTGAAAAAAAATATCTGCTTACATGTTTATTGTCTTCACCGTCAAGCTTCCTCTGCTCAGAAGCTGAAAATGCTTATGAGAAAACAGACAGCTTTCTGTCTATGCTACAGTGTGTGAACACATGTACACACACATATAGCACACATACACACATGGTCTCCTCAGTTTTGAAGACAGTAACAAGAAATCTGTTCACACTTCACGCATTTAAGTCCTCAGGAGAAATATAAGATGTGCTGTGACACAAAATATTCAGTCCAATATGGTGGCTAAAGCAGGACACTGTGTATTTGTTGTGCATGTGTGCACGCTGATTTATTCCACCCCATGCAAGTGGAGGACGCCAAACATGGCATGAAATAGTATGCCAGCAGCTTGGTCGTGTTAGCTCACTGCTTTGACACTCACTGAATCTTAAGTCTGCATTTATCTCACACAAACACAAACAGGTAGTCACTCGACAACACAGCAACTCGGTGCTACATTCATGAGAAAAGGCCTCAAAATGACTTTGATCTAGAAAAGTTACTCCTTCATGCAAAGTCAGTAGCTTGCAGCACACACCTAATTAAAGTAAATAGAGTTATGTAGTGGCAGTCTACACTTTTCCACCCATTTTTTAATCATTTTCATTAGATCAAAGGTGTCACTGTGGCATATTTAGAACTGCAGAGTAGAGACATCCATCTAGTTTTACCAAATGAATGCATATATTGATCAGGATGGACAGTTTCATTAACAAATAGTTGCCATGCTGTTAATTTGCTACAGCACAATGCTTTCCATTAGACTGGTCCATGATGCATTTGACTAGATGTTTTGCTAAAACTTAGCAAATTTTGTATTTTAGTCACTCTTTCCTTAAGGCAACATCACCATTAGAAGCAATTCCAGCTTTGCTTTCAGACCATAATAACTTTGTTAGTGAGTCATGGTGAATAATATGAACTAACCAAAAAGTAGGGGATTAGTTTTCCAGGCTTGTGTAGGATGATTAGCATATGCAAGGCTAATTTTCCAAATTTGTAAATCCACATTTATAGAGGTTTAATGTGATTTTAAAATATCTCAAACATAAAGGTTGTTTTAAGATGTCAGCACCATCACATTAACAGTTATGTTCTGTTGAACTTGTATAGAATAAACAGTGTCATTCACGACCTCCAGTTTTAGTGGGAATGCACAATTTAGACCTGAATTCTCCCATTTTCTTTCTCACTGCACTTAAATATGAATTGCTGCTCCATGTCAGAGACCTAATTCCACTCTGACCGTTCAACACTACAATTAGATGCAAAACTAATTTGACTTTTTTTCTTGTTCAGTAAATTATTTTGCTTTAGGAATTATGCCACATCAGAAATGTGCTGTGATTACCAGTGAAATTATTTTTTAATCCTCATGAAGCTGATTCTTAGCCATGGAAGGTTAACAGTCAGAACATGTCAATACATTTCTTAAATAACGAGTGAACCTCAGTGAATTTACAGTTTTTGACCAGTGATGAGCTGAATGAGCTGAAGAATTCAGCTTACAAACAATATCCAGCAGCTCAATACAGATACTCAAATTACTCTTTTCCTCTTGCTTAATTTCTTTCCAATCTTAATGTATCTTCTCTTATCATTTTTATTTTCTATTTCCTGTCTTTTCTGTAATGTCAGTGTCACACACACGCACTCTTTGAACAAATCAAACCGCCTCTATCTCTACAGTATAACGCAGCTGCTATATATCTTCTTTCTGTAGAACGAGCTTTAAAAGAGGTTTCATGGGGTGAGAGAGGGTAAGGACAGTCATTACCTATTATCATTTAAGTTAGATATTGAATACTGGCAATTGTCCTTTAAATTGTATTTGGCCTTCTCAGTCAAACACATTAAAAAGATTTCCAGTGAGTTTTTCATCAAGGTACACAATGAAATCACAACAAGGATCTGCTTTCTAAAGGCAGGCATTATTTGTTACAGCTGGCCATTTGCCATCCATGAGAGTGCAGCTTCTGTGACACAGAGATTTGTCAAGAGACAAAGACTCACAGAGATCTATTAGCCCCCTGACCCGAAATCATATTTGATACATAAGACCATGGGAGAATGTGAAAGAGCTATTCATTAACTTTTGGCTTTGTTGAATCATTACCGTTTTTTCTTTTGGATGCACAGACATCTGTTTGTAGCTGTTATCTATCACATGGGTATTATAATATTACTAACACAAAGAGGATCACTAATTACAAACAATGATTAAAAGTAGCAAACCAAACAAACAGAGTTTATTTATTTATCAAAATGGGACTTTGCATATTATATAATATCTGGAATAAACCCTTATTTGTACAACCTTAATCACACATTAACGTACACTACTATAAACATATACTACTGTATTATCAGCTTGGTCATTTGTTTAGTTTATTTGACCCGTATCATGGATTTATTAATGTAACAAAGATATCACCAGATTAACTCTCCGGTGCAGCCTGACACAGTGATCCATCACAGGTAAAGGACATGACACTGTCAGTCTCAGACGAATACATCTGTCACTGCGGAGATAACTCACTGAACTTAGGTTTCCATTTGCTTGTGGAAGAGATCGAGGCAGACAATGACCTTGCACTGGAGCTGTTAGGTATTGGAGCCCATTGGCTGTAATTGCCTGTCAAGCAGCAGACGTGGTGTTTGACAGAGTGGATGGACAGTGTAATCCAGGTGTTTTCAGTGTTAATGTGGGCCTTACTGAGTGCTCTGGTGGGAGACTAGAAGGAAACACTTCGACCTTTGTGTCCTTCGTGACCCGAGCTGAATCCTATTAGGCTATTTACTGCATCATGTGTGGTTCCTGATGATTTAATGATGCATCAGATTGAAGTGGACAGAATTCCCTTGGCTCTCTTTACTCATGCGTGATAGTGTTAGGATTGTGATTTTTTTTTTATATATCTTAGTTTTAATTGCACTCGTATTAAAAAACATCTACAGTGTACACACTGGAATTAGTTTTTCATTACCCAAACAGATTATCAAGTAATTAAATCTGTAGTTTTTAATGAACACCTCATTTGTCTTGTTTACCATCTGCCAGCATCCTGACAGTCAGGATGTACAGGTATTTTACAACTGATGATTTGATTTGTGTTTGCCTCCTTTTTGGATTTGCACAGATAACGATATACCTATTGATGGCATATTATTAGTGATGTTTTATGCTCCTCACCACAAAATAGTTCAGCACATACAATATCCACCCGTAAAACCACAGTGTGTCCTTTTTTAAAATGTAATTTTTTGTATAGATTAAAAAACAACGTAAAACATGTTTAATTATGAGTTTTAGTGGACTCCGGTTTACTCCTGTTTACGGTGTTTGTCCTATCATAAACTTGGCTAGCGCTTAACAGCATAGTACACTGTCTGGCCAAAAAAAGTCACCAACTGGATTTGACTAAGCAAGTAGGTAAGAGGCTTCTATATACTGTGTGTATATGTTTCAGTAGGCAACAAGTGAAGTCAGACGACTATTTGAATGTACTGAATGAACAGGTTTTTCCATTAAGAAACAATGCACAGATTTTTTTTCACCTTACATGTAAATAGGTCAGTCATGGAAGATAATTAATTTTGCTTTGATTACAGCATGCATTTTCCACAGCATCATTCTGATAGGCTCATGCAATGTCAGCTTGTTTATTTCCTGTTTAGAGTTGCATTAATTTCTCACCAAGATCTTCTACTGATATTTTGTTAGCAGACCGCTGCAAGTCTTCTCCAGCACATCCCAATTCTTGATGGAGTTAAGGACTCATGGTCAATCCATGTGTTAAAATTATGTCTCATGTTCTCTCTCTCGCAATTTTACCCCGATGAATGCTGGCATTGTCGTCTTAGACTATGCCCATGTCATTAAGGAAGAAAAAAATCCATTAAAAAGAAGACTTGTTCAGAAGAAGTAGTCATTTTGCACTACTTTAGACAACAATCTTCTTTTTCAGATTCCCTTGGGTTTTATATTTTTTTCTGAGCACTTAAAAAATGATGAGTTACACAGATATATGAGAGATTACTCTATGCATGCTCAATTATCAAGGTAAGGAAATCCTAGAAAGTTGATTCTGTTCATGTGGACAAAGTTTTTCAGTGGGAGATACGACTCATTCGAGTCTCCTCTTTTAGGTTTCCCCAAACCTTAAACAGTACCTTTACATTATCACCGAAACTAGTACCACTGATTAACAATGGGCAAACACCATCCCTACAGACTCAGGGGCCAGGGAAGAAGAACAACACATCAGCTGGACTTTTGTCAAAGCAGGGAAGACACCTAATGAAAGCTCTAAGTGATTCAGGAGAGAGGAAGGACACTGCCACTGCCAAAGCAAAAAACCTTTGATGATCACTTCACATGGTGAAGGGATCAGGAGTATCGGAACAGCTGAGACACATCAGGTCTCAGTGGCTTTCAGACCCCAAAACACACTAAGCCAAAGATTGGTCAACCCCAAGGATCAGGTCCCCCGGCACAAACAGAGTAACATAGTGTACACAGTTAAGTGCCAGGAGGATTGCTGTGAATTATACTAAGGAAACCAAACAACCACCAGCTAATCTTATGGCACAACACAGAAGAGCTACCTCATCAAGCCAGGACTCCACAGTCATTTTATGTCTACAGGATAGTGGTCACTCCTTCAGAGATGAAGAAGTGCAGATGATGGGCAGGGAGGAACGCTGCTTTGAGAGAGGAGTCAAGGAGGCCATTTATGTGAAAAAGGAACAACCATTTCTGAACTGAGGAGGGGGTCTAAGGTTCTTTTACCATCTTACAATGCTGTGATCACCTGCAGCCATTCCCCAACCCTCTGTGAATGGTACACATGTCCATTGCTCAGTGGACAGTTTGCATATCATTGATCACACACCCATTGTTAGTCAATGGCGCTAGTTTCGGTGATGCAAAGGCTCTGTTTATAAGGTTTGGGGAAATCTACAGTCAGCTGAGACTGAAGAGGAGACTTAGATTAGGCCTAAAATGTATCTCCCACTGAAAAACTTTGTCCAGAATGAACTTTCTAGGATATGAGAGACTAATTCTGCAAAGACATTATATGAGAGAGCTTTCCATCTGTGACTCCACCTTCCAGTCACCTTCCTTGTTCTGCACCATTATGATTGAATTCACAGACACTCTGACCCTGACAGTGTCAGTGTAATTATCCAAATGAGGTCTGGTTCACTTTTTATGCAGTCAGAGTATATTGTACCTCTCTCCCTCACTTACTTTCTGTGTGTGTGCTCATTTGTGTTAAGACTCACATTTCAGCTCTGACAGCCAGCGTATTCATCTTTACGCATACTGAACTACATATACACCCTTTCTGTCCACAGAGAGCCCTCTCTTCTGTGTTAACTGAAAAAAATAAATTGGCCATCATACAGACACAGACTGAGAAAGAGACAAAAAGGAGAGATTATATAATTAGGTGTCTGGCTTTTTATGACTCATTGTTGGTGGAAGTGTCATTCTCATATTGAAGAATATCAAAGGATATAAAGGTGAGCCCATAGTCAGACCTCAGGCTCCAGATTGTCTCGGTGACGGGCCTGATTAAAACACAGTTTATGACAAAAAAATCTGAATACAGCACTGTGGTAAGCAGAGGAAATCAAAGATCAAACCTGAAAATATACGAGTTAAAGACTGAGATAATCAAACTGTTGACTTTAGAGATTCAAGAGTGCTTTCTCTTATGAAAAATAGTGTTTTATTCGATCATAATCTACAGATGAAATATAATATGAGTAGTTGTTTCATCAAAACAATCAGTTATCAGTATTTATCTAGTTGTTAAACTGCTAGAAATGTTCAATAAGTACTGATACACACACTGAAATCTTTCATCTGTGATATTTAAAATCAACATAAAATCACAAATGACTTTAGCACATCTTATGCACTTGTCACACAAACGATACACCGTTTGTGTATTTGTGTAACCATTGCTGCACTTACACCTAATCCAGCTAATCAGCAGTGGGTAGGGCAGGGGTAGGTCTGTGGCTCTCATGGGGTTTGGGTTGGCCACCCCTTGTTTAGGGTTAAAACAAAGGTTAAAGGAGGTTGGTATGGTCTGGTACTGCTGACCACTAAAAGATTCAGTGAGGGCAAAGAGGAGAGAGCAGCTGCCTTCCAAAACCCTCATTTGAAACCAGTCAAGGTAGCACTTTCAGCAGGAAAGCACATCTGCTAACGTCTTAGTCTTTCTGCGTTGCCTCTGAACCGTTTGTGTTATGTTGATCCTTCGTTGCTGCTGGTTAACATGAGTTTGTGCTTCTGCCAAAAGGCTGCATCTGATTGATAGCCTGTGCCGTGGGATTTGTGTGGCAGAATAAGTTTTGATGGTGGATGATTCAGTTTTTCCACAACAAAACTTCTAGACTGTACTAATATCATTTGCGGAGGGACAGAACAAAGAATAAATTATTCAGGCAAAATTGGAGCATGTCAGCATGTTTTAATGTATGTAATTTAAAAATATATATGATTTCTGAAAAAAAATAGAGGGGAAAAACATCAGAGTAACAGCCTTTTTTAAAGACCTTACAAAAAGAATAATGCAGAAAACAATTACTGAAATGTTTAAGAGTAAAAAGAGAATTAAATTCTACTTTCACATTCACAGAATATTTAGTGTTATGTTTTTTTGAGAGCACAAAATGAGCAACATAAAAAGAAGGTAGAAATCTAATTCCATTGTTGGTCACACAGCATAAAGAAATTTGCTTTTTATCTGCAGTGCAGTGACGTACAGTTGTCTAAAACAAGAACATAGCCAAAGTCAACTACAGTACAGTGAAGCAGAAGAGCTGCAGGCTTTGTGATTGATGTTCTTGCGAGTCTGCAACTTTGCTATGCACTCCGCTGTCCACCTTTTCATTCATCTCCTCTTTCTCCTTCCACGTTTGTCTTTCTGCTCAGTGCTAGGAGGTGTGGAGTCACGCAGTGTGCTGAGGAAGATCAGTGACATGCTGGAGGTGATCCTGAAGAGGATGGACAGCCTGTCCAAACTCGACAACACTTCCACCACCGACGCACGGCGCCTGGATGAGCTCAGCTCCGCTATTAACAGGTGTGTTGGGTTTTTTCTTTATTGTTCGGTCTTGTTGTGTATCACTTTAACTGGTTTTATTAAGCATTTAGCTGTAAATAGCTGCAAATACATCAGTCATAGGTTTTCTTTATATGTAGACTCTAAGATGATAACATCTACTGAATTGTGGAGGATGCAAGTCAATGTACAAGAATAAAACTTTTTCAGTGTGAATGATCCATCTGCACCGCTGCAGTTGTCAACAATGAATCTTGCATCCCATTGATCATTTTATGTGGTATTCCTTTTCAAGTAGACGTACAGTAGGTCACACTGCAAAACAATCATGCTAAATATCTGACATGCTGAATATATAGTATTCTATTCTGATATTTTATTATGGTCAAGTGATTAACTTATTAATATTTTTTTGCACATTGGGAGACAGTGTTTTATATACCTCTGACTTAATCCTGCTGTTACCATTGCAAGCTACATGGACTTGCTTCTCTCCTAGAGGCAGCTCTCTGGTGTATAGCAAACACAAATGAATTGGCCTTGGCGTTGCACTTTTGGAAGAAACTATAAATGGTGTATTGCTAACACAACAATAATGCACGTTAATAACTCTTTCATGATCAGATCAGATCTTTATAAACATAGAGCAACTGGTAGACCTCACTGTCCAACATATAGTGCATTAAATGCTATAATAACACCATTACATTAAAGTGTTTACGGATGTTTTCCCCATCATCTTTCATTTTGTACTGCACATCAATCCCCTCTGTTTTCTTTAGCCATGAGTTATATCTTCACTTCTTTTCTTCACCTTATTATGTTTCACTCTCATCTACGGTCTGCTTTTTTCTTCATACTTAACAGTCGCCTGTAGAAAATTGCTGCCTATTACCTCAAAATCGCTGCTGCAAACAGGGAAGACTTATATGGCCTTACTGCTTCTAGTTTTGTCAAACTGCTCCTCTTTTTGCCCCATTAGAACCAAAACATCTAATCTGTCTTTTTTGTATAATGTTCTTTTTATTCTGACTGCTTTCATTTTCAAACACTCAACACTCAGCAGTGGGAGTGATGTGATACACACTGACAGAAATCCCCTCAGTTCCTTGAACCTTGTTAAATGATCCCAGATAAGTGCCCAGGTTCAGATCAGTGCAGAGGCACTAGAACGGAAGGATGGAACGATTAATATGGTCTGGCATTGGTGTTAACTGCAATCAATGTCTAGTAATGGGCTGTTTAATGCGTAGGAAGCCGTTCTACTCTTAGGCTACGCTGGAGGAGAAGAGTGTAACTTTGTTTATTGTCAGGAATTGTATGGAGATTGCAATTGTACATGCTGGTATAACTATAGCAGAAATAAGTCGAATACAAGAGCTGAAATCAACGTTATATGACTATGCAGTTTGAAATAGTATTAGTGAACAGTTTTCCCTAGACTGAAACATGTGCACGTGTGTTCATAATAGAGTTAAGCGTTAAAAAAATAAGAACAACTTCAAATAAGTCTGAAAGATGTTTACAACCCAAAGACTTCATGCCTTTGGATTATTCTAGCTGTCAGTGACAGCGTTTGTAAAAGTCTAACTGGTTAGTTTTTACATCCAGTGAACACTGTTTGTGTGTTTTGTTAGCAGAGCAGCGCGTGCATGATTAAAACAGCATTGGGTTTATGAGTGGAAGAGAGGAAAAGAAAAACTGAGCCACCACTACAGAGAGCTAGACGTAATCCCCAGCAGCAGTGCCTTCAGCTTGGCTTGATGCTGCCTTGCACACTACTGGCATACAACCATTGCCCAGATTGCAATGGTTATGTGATCATTTTGTCCATTCCCTGCATTTATTACCTCTAAATCAAATAACAATTACTGGTTAATGATATAATAATTAATGATATGCTAAATGAATACTGAATTAAATGTATTAAACATTATTACATTATTGCACAGTATTGCCTGATGCAATAAGCTGCAATAGCTCTTCTTTTACAACCAAAAACAACCAAATAGCAACTTCTTCTACAGCCGAACCAATCAAAATGCTATTATCAAAGACAATATCAAAGCAACAAGGACTACTTTTATGACAGTAGATAAATATGTGGTCACAAAAATAACCAGAAACCCTACAGTTAACTTCAGTTCAGTCTGAGGAGGTGTGTGCTGCCTCACGGTACAGCTACACCACCCTACTAGTCAGAAGAATTGTTCATGCTACGGTAGTTTAAAATCCAGCTTTGAAATTTTTAAATTTGTGACTTGTAAACATAACTTGCATTTCAAGAGTTGTCTAAAATGATGTTGGTACAAACTGATTCAAGCTTTACAGAATGATGTCACGTTGGGTTGTTAGCATTAAAAATAGAGACCAAACATTATTCAGCGTCCAACAACATTATGCAGGCTCAGAGATTCATATACTGTCTACCTCTGCCACATGTAGTTCATCTTTGTGTAATACTCAGATGAACTCTTTTTGAACAGTAGTTCTTGTCAACAACAGTGCTCTGTAATCAATACAAAATCTAAATCAGAAGACACTGGAAAAACTAAATCTATTTTATGTTGTTGTGAACACTGTGTTGCTTTGTTTGATCTGGAGTAAAGGGTTTTGATTCAGAAAGCAGAATGAAAAGGATACCAACTAAGGAAACTGTGGTGGGCACATATAAACACTGACACACACACACACTTCTTGTCTTGATGATGTTCTTTTGATGGCTCCCTACTGATGAAGGGGAATAAAATGTTCAGTGTGTATGTGTGTGTGTGTGTGTGTGTGTGTGTGTGTGTGTGTGTGTGTGTGTGTGTGCGCGCGCGCGTGTGTGTGTGTGTGCATGCGTGTGTGTGTATTAGTTCACTTGAGGTGACACTGAAAATCAGTCTGGGCATAGAACCAGGGCACAGACCTCTGCAAAACATAGCAGCGCATAGCCTGCAAGATTAACGCCACAGACACACATACACATAGATTATCACCAGAGGCATAAGTCTCTTCTCTGTCCAATCATTTTCATTCTCTTCTTGCCCTCGTGTCTCTGTCTTCTCATCTTTACCTTTGCTCTCTCTGCCCTTCCTTTATTGCTCTGAGTTTTTTTTTGCTATATTTTTTTTACTGCTTCTTTACTGTTTTCCTTTTCTTGCTTGCACACACATGCACACAGAGAGTGTGTGAAAGAGGTAGATGGGGATAAGTTACATGGTAAAGTGGGATTTTTGCCAGCAGGGAGAGAAGCAAATGAGAATATAGAGATTTTTTAAAACCATATCCCAAATCCAGGCCAGTCAGACACACATTCATTGAAAGACACACACATACTGGATAGGAGTCTCATCTCTGTGTGAGCTTCATCGGTGATGACACACTCTTGTGTAGCAGCAAATGGGACTTGATGTCTGAGGCTCCAGCCTACGATTCACCCACAGGGCAGCCACTCGTTAGTTGGAAACGGAGGAAAAAAAATAACGAGCAAAAGAGGGAGGGATAGGGACAGCAAGGAGCCGGAAAATCTGAGAGAGGGAGAGACGAAGGAGGGGAAAAAGATGCAGAGTAGATTCACTTCATTTTTACTGTGCAGTGGATGAGAGGGGAGATTGGTAAGCCTACCCTTAGGCATACGCTCTCTGAAGATCACTGCTCTAGCTCAGCTTTACCTATTTCTCCTCCTTTAAGCACCCATCTAAGCTGCCAGTGACAACCTTTATCCCAGGAAGCTTTCGTTTCCACAACACTCAAGTCAGTACTGTAGCATTTCTGGAATCAGTAAGTAAACTATACACATACATTCTTTTTTTTTTTTTTTTTTTTTTTTATTCTTCCTTATTTCAAATGATCTGTGCAGAGACCAGGTAGAGAAATAAACTGCTGCAAATACAGTTCCAAATTTAATTTTCACTGTACATGAAAAACAATGTGAGGGATGGTGTTCGTGTGTATTCATGCATGTGCATTGGCATTTGTGTCTGTCTGAAAATAAGCATTAGCGGCGTAATGTTTTAACACCATGACATGAGGCGGAACAAGTCAGCATGCACACAACAGACATCAGCTAAAAAAACACTCTGACACCTTGTCAGATGCTTCTCTGGCCCTGGACGATAGCGTTGGTTGATGGGATGCTGCCTGAACAGTCCTGGTTACCTAAGAGGATGAACTCATTAAATAAAGGGGGAGGGGAAAAGAAATAAGAACATGAGAACACAGTTTTATGTGTATCCTTAGAAACTCTCTCTCTAGTTGTCATTGATTTAATTCTAACACTTCTCTCTGTGTTCTACTTCTACTTGGCATCTGCCAGTGGGTTTCCTCTTGTTATTTCTTCTCCCCATATACTTTCCTCCCGTTTTGTCTTCTCTTTGCTGTTCCACATTTCTGTTTTGTTCCACTCATTTGTAAAAGAGCCAACTGTCTACATTCATCAAAAGAGATGAAGCCGCATTGCAAGTAACATGCAACAGTGGACCATCAAATATGTATATTGCTGTATTCTTTGATCATAATCATTGTTTAATGTTTCAGTCAAGCTGTTTTGTTGGCTTCCACAGAAAGGTGCAGAGGATCTCCTAATTCTTTTCTTTTTTTTCATAACAGAAAGGTCCCCCTGGTACTTTTGGTCTTTTTACTGTGGATGGTTGATCTTCTCATTTTCTGCCTGCATTTATCTCAGTTTTTCCTCAACATTCCCACTGTATGTTTTTGTCTGTCTTCATTTTTTTCTTGCCCTCTTTTGATCTTGCTGTGCAATCTCACTGTGTCCCCTTTATCCATTTCTGTCTATGACTACCTTCATTTTTTCCTTCTCTATGGTTCATCTGTAGGGGTGAGGCGGACATTAGAGATGAGATAAGAACAAGTATTATAGAGGCCAACTTGCATGGTCACAGTCAAGCTGGCCAAAGTTGACCCTCAGATTGACTTTATAGTAACTACAAAGATAATCGAACTAAGATTTTTTCCTTCAAGCCAAAAATAGAGAGACTGTACTATCTCTAACCCTCTGCAGCAGGGGAACTTTTGTGAAATTCTCTATCTAATAATACTGATGTTTTAATATAATTTTATAGCCTAATATAATGGTGGCTCACATTATAAAGCAATATAATGTAATAACTTTCACTAATGTTTACGCTGTATTTGCCTCACTTGCGCAGAACAGAGCACTGAAATTCTAATTAGTTCTGTCATATGCTTTTATTGAGATAAGTCTATTTCAAGGGCTTTCATGTAACGTTTAGAAAGGATTAGTTACACAGTGGATTTTTTTTTAGTGTCCGTTAGCACGTTAGAGGAAATCTATTTGTGGCACTAACCACACTGACAATAATGAAAATTAAGTTATACTTCTCCAAAGCTAATGCTCAACTATATGTACGGTATCCTTATAGTTTCCTACTTGGTATGAATACTGAAGGTTAGTTACAGAAAAATAAGACTTTATTGTTAAGTGTCAGTGAATGAGGGTCAACACTTCCATCTCTGAGGCCAACTGATTCCCCCCTTTAGGTTGAGAAAGAATCATTCCCACAAGTAACACAGTTCAAGTATCATTGAATCTTGTTCGTGATGATTTATCGCAGCAATGATAATAAACATTTAGTCGTTTTGAACAGAAAACTTAAGGTACAGCATGCACCAGTCAATCCATGTTCCAGTCCTAACACCCTGGCCAAATGGTTTGTGTAATGAGGACTTTTCTTGTCAGGGTAGTGGGTCTCATGCTTACACTGTAGATGGAATAAGTTCATAGAACAACCATATCTACTTTTCACTAAAGGAGTTATTGAAGTTCAGGCATCTTATTTCAAAGTCTCCTGGATGCTTCTCTGTGGATGTATTCTAGGCATGTCCAACTGGGAGGGTACCACGCAGCAACCTAGAGCACACTGAAGGGATTAAATACCCCATCTGGCCCAGAAATATACAGAAATACCCTTCAGGAATAGCAGGAGGACATGGCTAGAGAGGAGGACATTTGAAATACCGTGTAACCCAGACCCAGATAAGTGAGGAAAATGAATGAATGCTGCTGGTGTTGTAAAGGCATGCTAAGAACACACCAAATGTGGTGGCTCTCTCAATTTTTAGTATCCTTTCTTGTTTATTACTGAACTGGCATTGAACTAAGTATAAAATAAATTACACAGACTATATCTGTAAGGTGATTATTCTACTTTATGTCTATTATTGAGGCATTATATTAACAACGTTTCTAATGTTTCAGCCCCAAAACATTAGAATATAATGCACTCCAATACAGCTATTGCTGTTGTTCATAAAGCCCTGGGAAATACACAGTAATCACAGTATTATCACATGCCTTTGGAACAGTTTGTGCCACTACTTACTGGTTTAAGCTACAAGAAGCTGCTCATTACCAAATGGGAGCAAGACGTCTTGAACAGAAGTGACCAAGAAAGTAAATTACAATTTGCTTGAGGTTTACCTCCGTGGTGTTCTTAATAAAACAGAACTACTGTACTATAAAAAGAAGCTTTAATGTTTTGCAACAAAAATGCTCCAAATCACTTTATGCTTTCACGCTAACATATGTCTCTAAATTTTGGAGACAGTTATTGCCCCTGATATACACATGAACTACAAAATAATGGCTTCTCTGTTGTACTGCACATATTAAATAGGGCGTAAACACACTTAGCGATGTTTACAAGTGACACATACAAAGCTGTTAATGGAGCATGAAGACTGCATGTGACTTTGATTGCTTCCTCTTTTTTTGTTTACACATTGTAAAGGGACAAATTCACCCTTCTTGCAAATTTCCTTGGCCACATGATTGTTTTAGTTCCTCATGTTGTGATGCATGCGGCTGTTGGCATTTCGTTAGATAAGCAGTCTTGCAGTCCACTGTGTATAAACACACACACACACAATCAATCAATAATCCTGAACATCATCTCTGATGATTTGTTGTTATGCTGCATTTAAGACCTTGGCTTTAATGAGGGTTAAAACAATCTGCTGATTAGACAATACAGAGAAACAGGAAGGTATTCACACACACACACAATGCACACTAAAATCTGTTTCATTTAAAAAGACATAATGGGCACAGTAGGAAAAGCATGAGTCAAGCAGTCTGATGCTTTGGAAATATGCAGAATTACAATGAACACACAAATAGATGGAAACTGAAATACATACAATAGAAATACACACATGTATTTGTGTGAATGGGAAGTCTCTCATCCCACAGAGGAAGTGGTATTAACAGCATAGGTCTTTTTCTATTTCACGCTCCAATCAAGTGTCGACCAATTTGCATCTCCCACTAACACTTCTACATCTGTTGAGATGTAAAAAAGGAGAGAGGGGAAGGAAAGAAGGAGAGACATGGGAGAGGAGTGAGAGAAAAGAGGGAGACAAAATTGAGTAGAAAGAATGAGACACTAGTAAATGAGGGGAATAACTGAAGAGGAAAGAAACAAACTCACGACTGAGGTGAGAGCGGAAGAATGTGAAGTAGGGAAAGGCCTGATAAGGCATACAGATGGAGGAGGTAATACTGCTGGGAGAGGAAGAATAGGCGATAACAGGAATTTTGAAAACTAGGTACTCGGTATGTACTAGTGAGTGTGAGCATGATAGAGACTCTCTACTCCAATGCAGAGGTACAGTATTTGTTTTTTGTCTATGACTCTTTGTTTAACTTGAGTATACATTTTGCATTTACAACTTATCCACCTTTAAAGTCTGAATGTTATTGCTTTTTGTTTGTGTAGGTTTCAACCTGCTGGCCTGGTGGAGAAGATTCAAGCTATAGCCCAGAATGTCTCCAACATGGCCATCAGAGTGGAGCAGATATTGCAAAACAGCGTGATGCAAGGAAGAGGTACAGTATTGTTAGCGTTTACCCTCTTTTACTGGTTGTAATTGCCTGTACGGTGTGAATTTATCATATATCACCATACGCTGTAGCTGAATGAACAGCTGTAACACGTCAGCAGGATTGTATAAGACACACCATAGTTAGTAACCATTGAGTTTGTGGGCGGAGCAAAGTGATCTGATGAACATTATACCTAACACTAGCTAGTAGTGTGCCATAGCTGTCATGGTCACACCTGGATTTCCTGTTTTACTTTGAAATCCCAGGTCACTTCACTCACTCTAATCAAGCTGATTGGTTTCATCTGTTCCTTTGCTTTTAAAAACAGCTCCTCACACATTCACTCTCTGCCAGGTTATCTGCTCCATTTTCCTGTAAGTAACTGTCCAGCCTTCGATTCTTGTATTGGTGACTTTATTGGATCATGATCTCTGCCTGTTCTGAACCTGCCTCTGCCTGCCCCTTGTCAGCCTTGTAAGTGCATTTTGATTATTTGGCTCTTGACCTGTTCTGCTCTTTGGACTCTGCTCTGCTTTTTGCCCCTTCTTTTTTGCTTTGGACCTGTTCTCTGCAA
Organism: Ctenopoma multispine; assembly: GCA_034779795.1. Classification (NCBI taxonomy): domain Eukaryota; kingdom Metazoa; phylum Chordata; class Actinopteri; order Anabantiformes; family Anabantidae; genus Ctenopoma; species Ctenopoma multispine. Next base: position 14,861,681 of record JAUYWH010000001.1, read on the forward strand.
TGTTGCCAACCGTCAGTAAAGAAAATCACTATTGGCGGTCCTAAAAGCTGCTAGAAGTGGCTAAATTAAGTCATCGCCTAATGTGCATAATTTACAATGTGTATGTAATTGTAATGGACGCTGTGAGAAAATAACGAGAGGAAGGGAGTGAGGAATAGTGAGTTAAAAGCACCCTAAAGGTGTTTACGACTACAAATTAACTTTATCCCAATCGTTTCTTTTTTTTTTATGTCATAATTCAAAGTCTCCTCTTTTATCCTTGGAGCCAGCAAAAGTGACCCAAAAGAGACACTCTGGCGAAGTTCATTATTTATTTATTAGTTAAACAATTTATTTTTTGTTAACTTTTTTCTTATGTCTGGTTTGGTTTTTAACCTTGTAATCCGTAGTCTACCACCAGCAGTGGCTTTGCACATGCGCGATTCACTTGCATTCTAGACACTCGGGTGAATATCTCCTGCTCTGACAGCAGCTAGAGATATTCCATTGTTTTGTTGCTGGGACAGGAGGGACTGCTGCACGAGGACTGTCTGCCTGTGAGGGCTTTGTGACGGGGGGTGCCCACGGCAGCACCCACTGCTCGTTGAGTACAGTAGAAACAACATGTGCTCTGACGACTCCAAAAGTCTCTAAAAGTTGCAACACAGGAAAAAGTCACTAGATCTGTTGCTAATCACTTTTTTGAAAATAATTCACTAGAGGGATCTTAAAAGTTGCTAAATATAGCAATAAAGTCGCTAACTTGGCAACACTGGTTCTCTGTACGGTTAGGGATTAATCTGACTCCATTAATATAAAGTGTATTTTCTCTTATTGTATCTTTCTGCTCATGGACTGAAGATTGCGTTGGACTTATGAGTTGCTGCTTAATGACCACAGATGGAATCTGGGAGAAAGAAGCTAAGCCTTGGCCCTTAGGTGCCTTGGGTGTGCATCAGTTGGCTGTGGACTTTTTCACCCTCTGACAGGATCTCAAAGTGGAGCTAAGCAAATCTCTTCCCAGCTCCAGGCCCTAACCAGAACCTGCTACCCTGGCCCCAGTCCTGCCACGCATCTGAGATCCTATCTGAACCTGCCTCGTCAGAGGGGAAAGCCCATTGTCATAGACATCGTTCGCACCAACCCCTGTCTGAACAGCCTCACACGGATGCACCAGTCCCCCAATCCCCTCCGCCACCACAGACTCTTCATCACCAAACCTGGGAACTCGTCATCTATCAGCCCTAGACTCTAGGAGATAGGGGCATATTCTATCTTCAGCAAATCTTCCAGAGACGCCAATCCTCCCAGAGGTTGGAGGTCCCCCAGGCCCTCAACCGTGCCACAGTGCTGCCACAGCTCGAGACTCAGACTCTGCAGCAGCTCTGCCTCCTCATCCAGCATCTTTTGCAGTTCCAGTTTTGAACAAACGTCAACTGCAGCCCTAAGTCTGACCCTGTTCCCTGCTCCAGCCTTCACCGTAGTTCCAGGTCCAGTTTCTGCTGCAGATGCAGTTGCCGCGACTGCTTCAGTGCTGTCGCGCTAGCTCCAGGTTCACTGTCTGCTGCGGCTCGAGGACCACTATTCACCCCAGCCCTGTTATCTGCTCAGGTCCTCGACTCTCCAGCCCAAGAAGTCTACGTCAAAACCTCCTGCAATCCAGGGGGGCCTCTCCAACCTGAACATATTCTTTTGTTCCTTGGCGGGTCGCCGCTGCCATTTCCTGTTTGGCTCCTAGGCTCCTCAACATTGCTACTTCCTCTCCTGTTCCTGGGCATGTAGATGTCACCACTTCCTTTCCTGTTCTTGGGTGCGTTAATGTCTGCACCTCATCTGTTCCTGTCCTTTGGCACGCTGACACTGCTATGACAGTTCCTGCTCCTGGGCAGGGCAAAGTGATTGCTGCTGCTACTTCAGTCTCTGATCTTGTTTCTGGACGGGGGACAACACAGGCAACAGTGCCATCACTTTAGTTCCTATTCCTGAGTGAGGCAAACTGATCGCCACCGAACTACAGAAAATATGAATTTATGTGAATATGTATGGTTACTCACTATCTTGGACCACAAATGTTACTTGAAAAAGTTAACTTTAAGCAGAATCAGAATTGCCAACCTCATAAATGGAAAGGATTATTGTGGAGGGCGTATACATTTTAACTATGTCATCTGTTTTGTCATGCCCACCTAATGTTAATTAGAACGTAAGTCTGAGCATTACCTAATGCTTCATTAGCTAGTTGTATATGAGAGAGTTATGAGAGAAATCACCTTAGATTATTCCTCCTAATTCCCCAATTATGATTGACATTAAATGGGTATGGCAAACTTTCAGACAAATATCCATAATTACAACAGATGGACTTTCCCTGGTGCAAAGTTCATGATGCAAATATGCTGCAGCCGTATATACAAACAGCTTCAGTATGTACCACAAATTGATAACAGGGACAATAAATAAATATACAAGCCAATGCAACAAATGTTTCAAATAATCAGTCTACTCATATATGTACATTCATAATTGTTCACTCTTCCTGCAGCATTAGTTACGTTACATCAATCTATTTGGCAGATGCTTTTGGCCAAAGTGATCAAAGTGACTTATGATTAACTAACAGCCAAAGACATATTCACCACATTCACTCCCAGTACCAGTGACTGCATATAGTATTATGTTACACAGGCATAATAGAGTGATACAAAAAAAAACAAACAATAAACGGTATGTAACACACAGAACCAGTCTGCAATACTTATTCAAAGAAAAAGTATATATAATAAAAAAATAAAAATAAATTACTGGCGACAGCACTAAAGTAGAATTCTACACAAAGCTTCCTATTACTTAAATAATAATTGCAATTAGGACAAATGGATGTTTTGTAGCTGCAATTACTCTAAGGATAATAGAGAATACAAAATTAAAAAAATCTTTGTGTAAATGAGGATGTCTTGCTGGTTTTCACACTGACACAAATCACTTCTGACAATCTGCCAAAATACACAGACACTTTTAGTTTGACATCCTTTCACAAAATAAACATTTAACCAAGAGAAAATATATCAGAACCAGAGGTGGTAAGTAACTGAGTACAGTTTAGAGATGTACTTTACTGGAGTAGTTCCATTTTATGTTACTTTTACTCCACCACATTCATTTTAACATTATTAGTTACTAGTTACTTTTTGCAGGAATGGATTCTTATATAAATCATTATATATTAGTAAAAGACTGATGCATCATATATGGATTAACTTCCTGTTACTACATAAGGCGTTAAAATAATCTCTGCCTTCACCAACTTCTGTTTCTGTTCCATAGGTAACCACACATTTTTACCATCATTTTCACCTTTGAGAATTTGTTGAAAAAATCTGGACTAAATTTTACAATTATGTTTTCACCAGTATCAAATTCTGTTTTGTTAAAATACACTTTTTTCTTAGTGGAGTACTTTTACTTTTGTAATTGCATCAAGATCTGAGAGCTCTGAAGGCTTTTTAAAATGTTAACTGGTCAAACCCAGAAATAATGTATAGTTAGATAAATTTTATTTTTACCCACTTATTAGGAATGTGAGGTAATAAACTACATAAAAAAGTGACCAATCGGCAAAGCACAGTTATGCATTTAGGAAACTATTGTTATCTCTGTATATGTTATCTTGTTTTATTGCTTCCGTCAAACGCTGTTTTTTTTCTTGTTGTTTTCCTCATGCACATTTTAATCAAAAGATAAATAATACCAGGCTTGTGAAATGGTACAAACTCACATACTTGGACACACAGATATCAACCATTTTTTTAATTTTTCCCCTTTTCTCTTGAGGGTAATTGCCATCTATTTACATGAGAATAAATGAGTATTACATCTCCTTTTGCTTTTCCCTACTGCATCTGCAGAGACAACGGCACATGCCAAAATGAAAACATTGCTCCTTTTTCTAATCACAGATGAATTGAAACACTGCCGGCAGACTTTATTATCATACGGCTCAGTGGCGGTTTATTTATCTCGTGGTCAGGCATGTGCGAGAGGGGAATGACAGAAGAAAGAGAGAGACACAGGACGTGATTAGAATTTCCTTCCCCTCAAGCACTGACAAGGCTTTTATGTTCTGTCTTGCAGGGACAAGAGTCAAGTTTTTATCTAGTTAGTTGACCACATTTCCAATTGTTGCTACAGTGTTTGCTTTTGTAATCATATTTGTAGGCAGTGTGGGTAATTCTTTTTCAGTTGATGGAAAGAAGCCCTAGGGAAGACTTATGTGGAGAAATGTCTCTTTTTCATTAGGCAAATGGAAACAGACGGAATCTACAGAGAAGACAAATTTGTTGGTCTGCAGAGAGAAAGAAGGAGAGGAGGGTGGGGTTTGAAAGACAGATCAACAATGAGAAATGTAATTGCATTCATTCCTTCATGGACATGCTCATTTCAGTCCTCTCTATTTGCCTCTGTCACTCTCTTCCCTTCTTTTTCCACACATCACTAGCAGAGAGGCAGTTAACTAAGTCAGTGGAGCAATTAATGCAGTGAGTGCAGGCTAAGTGAGCAGACGTGCATGCTAGTGTAACCCTAGGATGGTTGGCAGCAGTGGGAGACAGGCTCTGCTGCTTTGTCAGGGCTAGTGAATAGTGTGCACTGCAGTACAGCAGATATAGTGTGATGTTGCGAAGGGGGAACCTTCTTGATTTATGGGCATTGACAGAACATATGGCATACACTGGAAGTGATGTTAAGTGCAGAAGTGAATATAAAATGTCCACAGGTGAATAGAGAAAAGCCGGTAATGCGAATGTTGCTGTAACCTGGCTGAGGTGTGAGCCTGTAGATCAAACAAGTTCATGTCTGCAGTGATTTAGTGAAAGTAAATTGATTAAAGCCTGCATTTTAAAGAGGCTTTGACATCTTCCATATGCTGCTAAATGAGCTGATAGATAATATTACGCTAGCTGATTGCTGTGAATCGTTACCTTCTCTGGATAATAACTGATTTATGTAAGCTAAGCCTGTGAGCCTATAGACTAATGATGCAGGAGTAATTTTGGTAGATCAAAAGCATAAAATTTGTATTTCACTTGCAGTAAAGTTACATCAATTGATTATTTACCTTGTTATTTAAAAAATGGGATTGGATCTTAACTTATCACAGACCCAGGAAGTGTCCATCCTTTTATCTTAGAAAGTAAAATTCTATTCTCTGTCTTCTCAGCACTGAGAGAGGGGACATTAAGTCAGTGTGAAGTACCAAGAGACCCACGCTTTCCAGAGTGTCCTGGGAAAGTAGATGTAAGTGTTTAATTTTGAATTTGAAGATGTATTCAAGATGTTTAGTTATTTCAGCAATGTTACAGCTCGGTAATAACAAAGTGGGTTAATATTTCTGTAACACACATGGTAGTTTCTGTGCAGTAACATTTTTTAGGCCTATTGCATCCTCTACTTCTTCAAATGAAACACTCAAGCTCTTTCTGATTCGTTTTTGTGTTGTTACACATTTTGCTATTGTTAGCTATTTAAAAGTAGGAGCATGTTGTGGTGTGTTGTGAAGTTCAAGGCAATTGCTGCATCAATAGCCTATTCAGTATTTTTTGCTGAAATATATACATTACTCTCAGTCTGATGGCAAATTAGCCATTATTGTTCTGTTCATGTGTGTTGATACAATTTTGATTTCTACATATTTTGTTTCATAAATCCCCCAGTGGATGCGTGCACGCTGGACATCAGACCCTTGCTATGCCTTCTATGGTGTCGATGGTTCAGACTGCTCATTCCTTATCTACCTGAGTGAGGTGGAGTGGTTCTGCCCCCCACTGGCCTGGAGGAACCACAGCAGCCCTCCCACACAACATGCAGAGCTGGCAAAGGCTCCCAGGAGACAGGTGAGAGACACAAATGACCACGACAGTGACAAGACATAGTATACAAGCCAGAGATGTTTTAAATGTGTATCTGACTAATTGAGATAGTCTACTACACTGTATTTTCCAATTGCTAATAAAATTGGGAGAATCTGAGCTGTAGGATAGGTATCATAACACCTTTTATGTTCATGCTCCATGTCCTTTACTCGCTATTCCAATGTAACAAACTACAATAAATGACTTTTTGTGTTTTGTGCAATAATGACAATTTCACAAACACAGTAAAAAATGGGAGCAACTATTTGTTTAAATGTTAAGTTGAATCTTGTGCTGGGACAGTAGAGGCAGATGAAGAGATCATTAAATACTTTTATACAGTGGTGATAGAAGGGTTTTGAACCTTCTCATGTGTTTTATATTCGTACATACAGTTAAGAAAAGCCGATTTCATAGATGATGATCAAATTAAACAAATAAAGTAATATAAAGAATGTAAATTTAGATTTCAATTTCACAAATTTATACACCAACTAAATTCAGCGTCACACAGAAGACTTCATCATCATTTAGTCACTCACCTTAAATGTTAACGGCTTACTTCAATGTTAAATGTTTGCGTAAAGTGGAAACTTATTGTCAGAGAGGAAAAGATTGTTTGTTTTTAATTTCACTGCCAAATCTGACAAATAGGACATGTTTGTATTATGGTTACAGATGTTCTAAAACAAAAATATCTGTCTATTATTTGTTACAAAGTGTTTATTTTCACTTTTAGACAGCTTTTAATAACAGCAAAAACAGGAAATGAAAAATGGCAGTAGTGGTTAATTGTGGCCGTCAAGTTGTCAATCACACGTCCACATTACCAATTAAGAGGGAGAATAACAGTTCTTTTGCTCAGAAGAGTCTATTCAGTAATATAATTGCAAGCAGTGCCCCCATTACTACATAATAGTTAACTTTCATCTGACCCTGTTCATTCTCCACTAATTAAAACAGGCCTGATCCCCCTCGTCATTATCCTCTACCCTCTGTTTCTCAACACTGACTTTGAGGTCATAGAGCAGTCCAAAACTTTAATTTCTTCTCCACAAATTAATACGCACATTGTGTGTTAATAGCCTCTTAATCTGTGTATCTTTGTACACATTTGTTATTTATTTGTTAGTCTATCAAACTGTTTTACATTTACATGGAAGAATTTAAGGACTGTTAACTTTCTCTTTGTTAAACCTTTACAACGAAAACACAAGAAATGTTAATTAGTTTTTATGGTTACTAATATCTGCCTACTTTAATATTGGTGCCACAATACTGCTAAATGTGCCCTCGGGGACCATGCCTGTAGTGATACAGTGATAATGAGGTATGTTGGATTAAAGTGTTTACCAAATGGATGTATAATGGTTGGTATTGTTTCAAGTTACGGTAGAGTGGTCACCTGCTCCTGATGATGGTGCTAGATGAGAGGAGGGTCCCGCAGAGTTCATAAGGACCATGAATGTCAGCACTACTTGACATAATGATCTGTCACACAGGCTGCTTTCCGCACAGACCTCTCTGTACTGCTGGACCAGGTTGGGACAGGAAAGGAGTCTCTCAGCTTCATGAGGCGCCGCATCCGCCGCCTTGCACAGCAGTGGGCAACAGCTGCAAACCGTCTGGATGCCAAGTTGGAGCAACGATGGAGGGACCAGAAGAAGGTAAGAGGGGAAGGGGAGGCATACTGAAAGGGTCTGGGTTAGAATGAAGTAGGTTATAATAACACCCAGGTACTGTGATAACGTTTTTGTCACAGCTAAATGCAAAGTGTAGAAAAAAACTGTCAATAAGTGATAGCAAGAGTTAAACTGGCTTAAAGACAAGACAAAACTTATAAAACATACCACAAAATGCATATTATGGTACCAGATAATACCATCTGGAGTACACAGACTTTAAGTATGTACTTAAAGTGATCAAATAAATGCCATAGAGTAAAGTGGGGGGTTCAAGCGCCACTAAAAGCATTTCGATTGATAGGTACTAGGTATGATAAACACTGTTTTCCACAAGTAGTCAGGAATAAAAACAATTTTGTCAGATGTTTCCTTCAGTTTGAGCTGTAATGGGTGGTTGGAGAGAAATGTTAGGTTGTCATCCATTGTTGCTGTCTGAATTCTTCTTCTGTAATTGGTGTGTCTTTATTTATGTTTGAAAGCTGCATATTGTAAGATATGAATTCAACGTGGTATCATACTATTAATCATTTCAGGTAGCATTAAAGCTACTGTGTGTAGTATGGCCGCCTCATGCTTGTAGGAGCGCATGCCAAAACCTTAGCGTGGAAAGAAAGAAAAAACAAAAAAGAAATGTAATAGTAGATGAAAGAGAAGAAATGAGTGGGAGAAAGGATGAAAAAATTACGAAGATGAATGACTATGACGAGATGCCAGGATTGGGCTACTGCCAGAGGGAGAAGAGCAAGATGAAAAAGGAAGAACATGAGCAGGATGGATGGTAGTGCAGAGGGATAGTGTAGAATGTGGACTAGAAAAGAATTGACGGAGGGAATGTGGGGAGGGGAGCTAGAAACAAACACTGGAACACCAGAGCGCCTGTAGATGTTGGGTATTTCATTGAAAAATTGGTTAAACATCATTTAAAAAAATTGGGGTGTAATTTAAAGGCAATATGATTAAAATTTAGGCAGCCATCAAAACCTTTGCTGCATGTAACCTTTTACACCTCACCTCAGGTTCGTTGAGCCTCTCTACGTATTAATTTTTTTTCTTGCTCCAGGCCGACTCATCATCTTTAAGTTGAGGAAATAATGATAAATGAATGAGGTAATGTGAGAAGGCAGATTGAGCACACATGCTCCTTCTCACCAAAATGCTTTCGCCCCCCCTTTCTTTTTAAAATAAGTTAACAAGGTTGGAAATAGTCCTCTGTCACTGTGATTGATGTTCTCCTTTCTTGTACTGCATTGAGGAGATTTATTATCCTCTACCATGGCTCTGTTGCTGCTTGAACATCCTTATAAGCTGTACGATGTTCTGGTGCTATCTCAAGAGCAGATGTACTGGTGTTTGTAAGAGTTAGCTGTGGCTGTCAAAAGCTGTTTATCACAATAATTAGAAACGGAAGTAATAATGTGTTTGTGTTCATGAGGGTCTGTGTGCGTGCGCGTGTGTTTGACTGCCAATTGGATAACACTGCAATAAACACCAAGAGTAGCGTCTCATCCATTTCAATCATTCAACTTCAGTCTGTTGCAGTCAAACTGACCATTTTTGACTGTAGTGCTCCTACCTCACAGGCAAGTTCATTTAAACTTTAACATTGAGAAGGGGAACGTTGTTTGATTTTAATTAACTCTGACCACAGAATGAACATTAACTGATGTGAATTGACTATGGCCCTTGATTTGCCTAACCTTTGCCTTTGACAAAATCCCCACTTCCATTAGCAACTTTAGCATTCTGCTGGAGTGCACAGTCTTTACTATTCCAGTGGTGCTTTGTTGATTTAATTGTCTTTCTTTGTTTGCCTTTTCCTTTGTTGTAAGCAGAATGATGTTTACTCAGAAAAGGAATAAATTAGAGGAGCAGAGAAGCAAGAATTGATAGGAAGAAGGATGGAGAAGGAGAGGAAAAATATTTAATATTTACTTTAATATTTGTAAGCAGCAGATATGGGGGGCAGGAAATAGGTAGGTGAGTGTATCAGTTAAGAATTTTAAGCTAAGATGTCCACAGTCAATTACATTTGAGAGACAGACATTTTGTGCCATGCTGTTTGATGAAGGTGTTTCAACATAAATATTCTTGAAAATCTGTCCGTTTCCTCAATGCAATGAAGTAAGTAAGTAAACATAACCTTCTGCTGCACTTCACTTTCATAGGAGGTATACAATTGAGAGAACTCTTCCCTTTTTTTGTGCTGTTATCAGTCTTGATTAAAAGTCCAGGTCACAGCATTTAGCCGAAGAAAGTTTTGTGTATAACAAACAAATCTTTTTTTCCTAAACATCAAATTATACATATTTAGCTAAGCCATGGCATAATGGAAAGGTTTAAATGACACAAAAGCACAGATTCAAACACACCAACCTTATCCAGTTTAACCTGGGACTGTGCATTCAGTGCCGGTGTGCTGTTAGTTTTAATCATAAATGGCTATGTTGAGGATACACCGTGTGTTTGTCAGCATATGCCAAATTCCTAACTTACGTTGTTGCCATATCCTGTCTGCTCACTTAAGAGATAATTGACCTGATGTACTAATGGCGATGTAGGTGAAGGGAGTAAGGAAGCTGGAGCAGGGGGAGGGGTAGAAGAAGGTCAAAATGAGGAACAATATAACAACAAGGGAAGAAGAGGCGTGAGGAGAAATAAAGAAGGGAAAAGTAATCTGTGGAGGCATATGAGAGATAAGGTGAAATTAAGGGTAGAGTAGTGATGGTTGGCAGTGCCAGCTTGTGTTGCCACCCGTGGCCTTTCATCAGACAGCTGCAACCTTCATAAGGGCCACAGTGCATAAGCGAACAGGGTCACACACACTCCAGCATACGCCCTGATGTCCTGCTCTAACAGATGCTGAGACAAGCATTAGCATTCTTGTGTTGTTGGCCTGTTAGTGATGAGTGGTCTGTCACATGTACTCACCAAGGACTTCTCAAGGATTTTACTTAGACATGCATTCATATAATATAAAAAACATGCCCAACATCAGCATATGAAAGACAAAAGATTTTGCTTTTCACAGCTCATCCCACTTATATAATATTCAGAACAAGGGAGATGTTAAAAAGTGACCTTAATTTATAAGAGTTGTTTAAAAAAAATGACAGACATGGCACAGTGGAAGTTTTCTCTCAAGGTTTTGGTTTTCTACTTTGTATAATAATAATATAATAATAATAATAAATACCAGCTGTGCCAGGTGATTGCTCAGGTCATTGCTTTTCATGTGAAGCATAGTCCATAAACACCTGTGTAGACAGATAAACTGTTGTAAAGCTGAGGGAGATATATATGAGTGTGAGTGTGCCGTTATTGTACCTCTCTGTCTGTCTTAGCAGGTTTGGCAGGTCTTTGTGTTCTGTCCCCATGGGATGTTAACAGTAGAGAGTAACTTTAGATCCCGTTGAGAATCCCCTGAGCTACACAGCGAGTGAGCAAGCAGCCACGCTGAACACACACAAACATCGTCACATTCAGTTTAACTGGAGTTTATTGATGTATTTTAGTGTGAAACTAATGCACACAAATAAAAGAAAACAAACAATATTCAAAATCCATCAGCGCACACACACTCAAACACACATGCCATCTGGGAGTATGTTAAGTCCACTGCATAAAGAGCTCCTCTCTCTTTTTTGTGATGCAGAGAGAGGCCGCTGGCTGTGATACAGGAGTGTATGTGGTACTATAGCTTTAGCTTCAGAGTTACTCCCTTTGTTGTTTGCTTTCCATTGTGTGGCTCTCCCACCCGTTCTTCATTTTCAAGCAGGTGTGTGAGCAAACATCCAAGATTGTGTTGGCAAAACTGAGAGTGTGTGCCACTGATCTGCACAGCAAAACACATTGTGAACCACCCACGATAGTTTGTCTCTCCTCTCCGTCCTGTTGATTCCTACTCTGTGATATAAAGGTTTCTTCTCCAGTGCTGTTCTGATATGTTTCATTGAACTTCACTTTTATTCTCTTCCAACATGTAGGCATTAACATTTGCAAATGGGAGATAAATGCTGCCTATTAGAGAGAAAGTGAAATCTCCTATCAGCAGTCTAGATTATGGGTTGCCAGGTTTTGTTAAGCGTCCTTACCTCTCTCCCTATTAACTTTGCATTTGTGTGTGGTTGCCACATTTAAAGAATCCAATCCACATTTATTCAGCTCTGCTGCCACTCTGTGATATTTCTCATATTTATTTAGCAGTGTTACTGTGCTGCTGCCAGTATGTGCAGTTCAACTCCTTCTGTCTCCATTTTCGCATGCTTGCCAGTGTTTGTGTGATACACCCTCACCAGCACCACCTCCGCCACCATCACAACGCCGAGAGAGTGAATAGTATTGGCTGTATGAATTTTCACTCTTGCCATCTGCCACCCAAACTGTAATTAAATTTCACTTATCTTTTTTTATGAAGCAGAAGTTAATAGAGCAAGCTTATTAAATCAGGGGATTTTTCACGCCAGCTGGAGTCTCACTGGAGCTTGACTCTGCTGCATACACACCATCGTGCAATGTTTTACACACATTTTGTACATGTTAACTATGGGACATTGGTGCAATGACTTTTGCAATTGTACTGGATGTATTGTATTTAGCTATACTACACAATAATCTTTCACAACAACAGCAAACATAAATTTTATAATAATTTAAATTTAGTGTTCCACTAGCTCCCTGTTTTTATTTAGACTTGGTTTCAGGATTATGAAATAAGAATATGGAGTGTCAAAGCAGTGTGTGCGCCTACTATATTAAGCAATCACCGGTGAAACTTTCTCCACACAACTGGTCTTAAGCTCCTTATGTATGTTGCATGGTGAAAGTTGTGAGCTCCATTTTCCAGCAAAAGCAGCAGGAGGTGTTTATGGTGCATTAGTTAATCAGGATTACTCAGCAGAGCAACATTTGGACATGACTGTGTCTAATCCTCTGTGAAAAGCAACATGTTGCTCGTTTCTCGTGGGCTACACTAATTATGCATTAGCTAGGTGGACATGCATGACAAATGAAGCCAGTGGGTCCAGTTCCTTCAGATGTGTTGAATTATGTTTTAGAACAAAGGAGAGTTCCCATCATGCATTTCACAATCTGTACAGACATTCAATATGGTGAATATGAAATGAGTTGTATAGTACAGAGTGGTGGATTTCTATATGCTTTATGATATATATTATTCCACTGGAGCATGAGGGATAATTCATTAGAACTTCCAGAGAATTTCTTTTCAGCTTTCATAATTTTCTCGGAAGAGTCTGAGATTCTAATCCTCAAACTCATTTAAACAGTTTGCAGAAGCTTTAATTCCAAGAAGCTTAACTTTATTCAGTACACACATATACTTTACATAATGAACACAATATGAATCACAACACATTATACATGTACATTAAATAATGACCCTATATAAATTGTTTGACGAACATGGAGAGATGCTTTCTGCAAGGTGTGTTAATATAACACATGTATATTTTTGTACGTGGTGTGTGGTATGACTGGATGTTTTCCTTTTTAATAAGCTATGAAAATATAATAAATCTAGTTATTTCTTTTTTTAGTTTTTTATTCAGAATTTGTATATTGAAACTAAGAGCACCTGGTGTATATGAGATGTGAAATTAGGCTTAACAATGTTAAACAGAGTAGGGACTACTTGGCAGATGGATTAAATTAATAGTTTAAATTGGAGTTTACTGGAGTAATAAACCAAAATTATCCTCATAATTATGTCATTTAGGGATTAATCTAGATTATAGTCATTATTCTTAAGGTTGGATATGAGACTTCTCCTCATAGTTTAACTTTTCTACAATCTCCTATTGTTTATCTTCAGATCTTGGTCCACGTAGGCTTCCTCACAGAAGAGTCTGGAGATGTTTTCAGTCCCAAGGTGCTGAAGGGAGGTCCTCTGGGAGAAATGGTCCAGTGGGCTGACATCCTCACCGCCCTCCATGTTCTGGGACATAACCTCAAAATTTCTATGTCTGTGAAAGAACTGCAGGGGTGAGTATGTACTAAATGTACTAATCCAATGCTGGAGTGTTTGGATCAGATCATAAACAGAATAAACCTCAGTTTGAAGTGGTTTTATGTGACAGCTATGTCATGTCAGTCTGTGTAATGTAGTATTAATCAGACAGAGAAACATGTTGGCTATGAAATTTTCATTGTCAAGGTTGAAGCGACAGGTAAATGATTTGAACAAAATTACTTGAAGTGTCTCTTTGTATAAATTATTTTCACTTTTATGTCATTCATCTGTTCATTAGGAGAGACACAAATGTCTTCCGCAAACCAGTGACCTTTTGCAATCCTAGTTCCACATATTATATTCACAATGGTTAAGAGGGCATTGTGCGCTAATTCCCACTTAACCGAAAGATTAGGTAAAAGGGCCTTATAGGCCTGTTGATTTATTTGTTGCTGTATTGATCCTGTATCAACACAGTCCGCCGCCTCCTGTCAGTGAGACGGTGTTTGTGTGTCTTTTTAAACCCTGCATCAGCGTGATTACATGTTTCTGCTGACGGATACAGCTGTGGAGCCAACACACACACACAAACAGATGGGTGGATAGATGTAAATCTATCCTGCTGGAGAAGATCCCTCAGGCTTATTCTGTCCAGTCTGTTAAATGTTTACTTCATGGCCAAGACTGAATAAATCACACAGGTTGTCAAGTTGAAGATGGATGGCTAATCTTAAGCACTAGAATTATGAATAGGTACGGGTGTGAAAAGACAGCTGAGTTATATTCTAAATGGGTGACGTCTTTGTTCAGCCTTGATCAGGCCAATAGTCTTTGTCTTTTAGCCATCGTTGATCACTGCGATGACACAGATACGGTGTATACATCAATATAATCATGTCTACAGAGGCCCTGCTGTACTGCATTTTATACTGTGCACTGCCTGTGACAACCATCACAAATCTTAGAAGAGGTATTGATCCCCAGCCCTTGGCAGTCATATTGAAGACATATAACACCTCTGCAGGGAGCAGCAAAGAGTGTGAAAATGTAGAGGATTTTTATACCTAAAAATGAGTTTAGCAATGGCAGGGACATTCACAAGGCTGAGTTCAGACTTGAAATGGATGGCACGATCATTTTGACTGTGTGTGTGCCACTGTCGTGTCTTGGGACCCACTCAAAATTCCCCCCAAACTGGGCTGTGATGTTTTAGGCGATTGTGCAGTACAATATAACATACCAGCATGAAGAATTATTTTGTCCACCTCGCCCACATGGAATGGCTTTAGAAGGAAAAATAGCTTTGGATTACTTTGGGAAAACTAAACTGTCTGATCTTTATTCAAACTGCATTTGGATCCAGACTCTGTCCTCAAAAAACACTGGTGTGACAAATATTACATCAACTTTGCCTTCTAATATTAAACTTTTCGCATTGTATGCTGCAGTGGAACAGAGATGTGTTGTGCATTGTGTCCAGTAGTTTTTTGCTGGTGTCATTCTTTTCTCACATCCTTTATTTTTCTTTTTCTGTCTGTGTCTCAAATAAGAAGGCTGATATAGGTAATTTAAAAATCAGTGTGTGTGTCTCTTGAGTTCCTCCTAAATATGGTGTGTATATATATATATATATTCAACGATCAATAAATATCTTTATTGATCGTTGGCTTATCATATGTTTTAGAAAACCTGACAGCTACAGTAAGGTTCTTATATTTTTCACATTGAATCAGATGCAAACTCATGCATGCATGTGAAAATTATATAAAATGTGCTGCAAAGCCTCTATACTATTGCACATCAACTGTCACACACCGGCAAGTATGTTTGCTGGTCTGTTGGATGTAAAGACATATACTAATAGATAAACAATGCAACTTAAACATTTCACATGACAGCATACAGTAGTGTAAATCTGTTTATTTTTTGCCAAAGACTGACATGTCACGAGACATACAGTACATGTAACCAGACTCATCTGGGCAGGCAGGCCAACCAAGAAATCTGAAAAACCAAGCATACAGCACAAACGGTTGCCCCAACAAGGCTGCGTAGTGGAAGCTGAGTCCAGACACAGATTTGGAAAAAGCTTTGGTTTCCTTTGGGCAAAACTGGCCATTGTTAGAATAAAACTGAACAAAAAGTGCCTGGGGCCCATCCACCTCCACACCTTCACAACTCCACAATGTTTTGTGTGCACATGGTCTAAGATGAATTACTCTCATGGCCACATATGAGAATAGTGATTGGCCGAGGAGGAGGAAGAAGAAGAGGTACAGAGGGAAAGGGAGACATTGTAATTGGCCACTAAGGGGACGATTAGAGCTAGAGTTGTGTTACTGTATAATATACAACACCCTGGTTTGTAGCTTCTAGCTGGTCAGAGGGTTGGACATTATTCACTAGAGATACATGAACAAGAGCAGTTAGAGAATAGCTAACATAATATGGCTCACAGACATTAGCTGAATATTGGCAAAAACAATTATATTGATACAGTTAGGACTTGTATATAGATAAGTCTGAGCTAAACCATATTCTTAAAATAGTGATGAAAACATATTAATCTGATTGCTTGCAGACTGTTTGTCAGAATGATACAGGGAATCACAAGGAGACATATCACTGTGTGAGTTAAGGGACTAGTGAGAAAATATGCATGGAGAAGTGAAGTGCTGAGTGTGCATCTGTGGAGCTGGGGCAGTGACTCCTGTTATTCAAATATGCAAATACTGAATCTTTGCATTGGGTTTTTGAAGCCTCACTGATGAATGCCTTTCCTTGGTCTGTCCTTCATTTATGCACAATGTAGAGGTTTTACTTGCACCATTTGCTTGCTCACATACAGCAGCACACAAACCTGAGTTAATTCAATACATTGTTTTGCATCTCCCCGTCTCTGCTGACTATGCACTCCTCACAATGTAGGCAAACTGAGAAGCTTGTTAGAAATGAAGCTGAAGTTGGTGCCAGATTGGTAAGGCACCTGAGATGTATTAGTGTGAGATGGAGGAAAGACATGACTCTGCCTGCTCTACATTACAGACTGAGGGGTCCAGAACACTGAGAGCTGCTACAGTCAATGTAAATGTGGATGGTCAGCACCTTTGTGCCTGCT
Source organism: Ctenopoma multispine (assembly GCA_034779795.1). Lineage (NCBI taxonomy): Eukaryota > Metazoa > Chordata > Actinopteri > Anabantiformes > Anabantidae > Ctenopoma > Ctenopoma multispine. The sequence goes on from JAUYWH010000001.1 coordinate 14,878,337, forward strand.
ATCCCTACTGTATTGGTGTATATATACATTTCTGTTATACTGAAACATGAGAGAAGCTAGCACTGAATAAAAATCATGGCTTTCAGTACATGACCTGTAGAATACAAATGCCATGTAGACTGAAGAAGTAATTATTATACAGTAAAGCAACCTGCATGTGAAGATCCTGGGAATAAATGTGGTATAATTGCTGCTTTTCTGAAGCATTGACTGTAGTGGCTTACATAGAAACCAACAGGTGCAAATGTTTTGAGGTGTATAAATACACCCCCAGTGCATGTTGGTCTTTACATAATGACTACTTGGAGTAACACAAAATAAGTGAATGTTGCATTATGAGGCATTTGACAAAGGTGAGATGTGAAAACCAAGCTGAAAGAGACAAATCAGAATTAAATCTGTTGAATCTTTTGAAACATTTGAATTTTATATTTGTCGCACTGAAGTTTTTTTTCTTTCTCTTGCGTTGCACACTTAAGGTTACAGAATATTTGACATTGACTATAGAGTACATTGTCAGTGTTCTTTATTTTGAAGCTGACTCTAAGTTATGTTTTGCTTATATGCTTGCTTCTAACTATGCGTTTGCATGCTCATTATCACATTAAACAATCTTTCAAATCCACACTTCTTGTTTTTTTGAGCCACGGTTCGCTTCATACCTCATTTGTTGGAGGTTGGGGGGCCTTTTGAAACACAGATGTAAGTAAATCCTCCCCATCCCCTCCCTCAACTGCACCTCTCATCGTAGGATCATATTAATAACTGTAAAGCGTCGGGCTGGACTCTAGCCAGGGAATGTTATTGTGTGTCATACTCCCCTGTCTTCTTGTTTCCTGGCCAGAAAAGAGTAAAATCTTTATTAAAAAGTAACTTTTCATAGTTTTTAAATGTTTGTTTTCTTCCCACACTCCCCATGATCCTTTCCACATCTTCGTCAAGCTTGAGGCATTTCACTGTCTCATCCCAACTGCAGGTAATGTCTCAGTTGCCATGGAGATCAGACCCCAGGCTAGTTGGAGTTGAAGGAGGAGAGACACAGAGTAATAGCCAATCAACACCTCCAGTGCAGTAAAGCAGAGAGTAGAAGTAGGGAGAGTAAAAGTGTCATGTCTCTGAGATGTGCTGATAATTGGATGGTGTGACTGGACAGATACAAGGCCCGTAGCAGGGATGCACATTTATTACAACCTTCATTGCAAGTGTGGGAAGTTTTTTCTTTTTTTTTTATTTAGGTCACCTTCACATCATTGATTCTACTATAGTTTCCAAAACTCTTAATGTTTGTGTGTTAGATTCTTAATAATGTTTAGGTCACAGCATTAGATGAACACAAACATGTCATTTTGTAAAAAAAAATTATACCAAATGGCTCCCCAACACCCCTCAGGTTGCCATGAGTGCCCCCTCATTCCACTGCTCACTTGTTTGTAATTTCATAACAAATAATTTGATGGGTACTTGGGGCACTTAAGTATCTGTTTGGTTAGCCCAAGTGTTCCTTTGTTCCACAAAAGTGCACCTTTAGTCAACTCTTGTGGGTGCTCTGTTAAACATAAGGGTTGTGGCTTGACACTGCTGAAACTCAACCCTAAATGTTTAGAAAAACCTTACATCATTAACAGCAGAGGTGCTTTCTCATTCTACCCGGGCCAAAGAGTCTTTGAATGTCACAGGCTGCTGTTAAGATAATGCTTCAATTCTCATATTACGGCCACAACAGACTTAATAACAGTTAATAGTATGTACTGTATAAAGACAATTTTCTCACTAATTATCCTTCTATTAACTATTAATTTTCACCTGTATCATAAAACCTCATGTGTCTTATGTGGCTCTGTACGTCGCTTTGCTGAACTGGCTGATGTAGTTCTACTTCCACAATGTTAAAACTTGCCTCTCCCTTTGCCAAGTAAACTACTGAAGTCAACCATTCACAAGAGGCATCTCAATCAGTGTCAGTTTATCTTTTCCAGAGTTAAATTCTTTGGTTTCTTCTTTGGAGAGAAAAAGCACAGGCACATATTTTAACCTAGTACAATGATTTAGGTTTTACTGGTGGCAACGTCTTTGTCTTCTTTCCGGCTACATAGATGTTCACAGTGCAACAGGAGCATCAGTCTCTACACAAACAGTGCTGTGGAAATGTATTTGCCCCCTGCTCGTATTATTAGTTTGATGATCTGAATCATTTAAGTGTGACAAAGATGCAAAAAAATAAACTTACAGGTGAAGGTAAAAGTAAATGTGTAGCTTACTTCAGCTATGAAAACATACAGTAGTTTTTTTTTTTGCTTTTTTTTTAGAAATGATACTTGTTGATGTAGGAGTTGCTGTTTTTATGAGGGTGTATTGGTGCCTGCCATTGAAAATGAATAGGAGGCAATGCATTGCATGGCGAAGCAATGCATTGCATGGCGAAGCCATGCAATGCATTGCCTCCTATTCATTTTCAATGGAGGCACATATTATTATCCACCGCTAAACTGGCTTCTTTATA
>JAUYWH010000001.1:14882510-14895782 GCA_034779795.1 Ctenopoma multispine
TTTCCTCACACTCCTCTCTCTTTTGTCCAGTGTCTCTCCATTTTTACTCTCTCTCTGTCATCTTCCATCAACCTGTCCCCCCTCCCTCCATTTCCTCACACTCCTCTCTCTTTTGTCCAGTGTCTCTCCATTTTTACTCTCTCTCTGTCATCTTCCATCAACCTGTCCCCCCTCCCTCCATTTCCTCACACTCCTCTCTCTTTTGTCCAGTGTCTCTCCATTTTTACTCTCTCTCTGTCATCTTCCATCAACCTGTCTCATTCACCTCTCGCCATCATTAAAATGAAGCCTGTAGAGAGACTGGAGTCAGTGACCTCAGTTCACCTCAGACTGGCTACAAGAGGCCTCATTACACTCACCCCTCGCAGATAAGAGCACACGCATCCACACACATCTTATTTAATACCCTAATCTTTCTTTCCTTCTATCTCCTTCACAATTAGGTTGTTTTCTTCCCCTAAATCAGTGTTTCCTTATTTTTTCACTTCTGTAATAGTGTTCTGTTCTTTCCTACTTTGTTGTGCAAATGAGCAACTATGCTGGTTTTGGGGAAACAACTTGTAAAGCAGCTGACTCCAAACAACATTTGTCTGTAAATGTGGGGGAGAAGCTTTTATTGAGAAGAAACTTAAACAAACTTTGTTAGGTACAGAATGGAGGATGTATCTGATTTCTTTTTTTTTTTTTTTAGGGAACCTGCTGAGGTGTGTGAAACTCCTAAACAGTGAATAGCTGTCTAAGGGAAAATGTAGCACAATAACATTAAGCATCCATGGAAGGTGTTTGTTGGTGTTGTCAGCTTGTCTCTTTGTTAAAAACTAGAGCATGCCAATGAGTACTATGCCCAATCTGCATTATTTTTTACACCTGGGGTGTCTGAGTTTGCAGAAACAAACCACAATATTTCTCTTTTCCTCTCCTCTTGCTACATCCTATCTCCTCTCAGTTCCTCGTGTTTCCTCGCCTTTTTTCCTCTCCCTGTCTCTATCTGTATGGCTCTCTTTCCCTTTGTCTCTGTTTCATTCTTACTTTTCTGTATAGTTGTTTTCCTTTAAGATCAAATTAGTGTGCTTGTTAGCAACTTTGCAGGATTTTACAGCATTTCATCACCCTTACCCTTACTTCTAACCCCTTAAAGCCATAGACACACTCACACACACCACAGTTGAGCGCACAGTTAGTAATGACTTCCCTTATCCCTTGTCTAGGATTTGAAGAACTGAGGGGGAAACAGTTGTGGCCCACGGGTGACTTTGTCTTTCATTACTGGTGTTGCTTTGACTCACGTCTCTGCATGACATTACCTCTAGTTGGTCTATGTGACACAACTGGGGCTTGAAAATAGAAACAGAACAAGCTTCTGCTGCTTCTGCTTCTTTAGCTGATTTAGCACAGTTTTCTCGGTGAGGATACACAGCCTCATGTGTCTATAAATGGTGGTAAATGTAGTCCTGAAAGATTTAGTTTGTAGACCATTATAACAATGTGGACATCTCTTTGTATGAGGAAAAGCATGATCATTATTTAAATTGATAGGAATTTTGTGAGATATCTATAACAATATCTTTTTTTTTCTGACTTCAATGTCTTTAGAAAAGCATATCATCACATTTTGTAATGTTTGACTTTGTCTGTGTCATCCAGCCCATAATCAGTATTATACACACACACACACACACACTGAAGTTGTAAAAGTAATCCTTCTTTTACTGTATCAGTAAGGGATTTGTGAAAGTAGTCTCTAGAAGATTATAAAATTATGAATTATGATTATAAAAACTGAGTCAGAAGTCAGAGAATAAAGGCTGCTTCTGCACTTTGGCCTCAGTTGTCTGTTTATGTGCAGAGACAGAGGTCAGCCTCAACCAGCTGCCAAAACAGCTGGCTCTAGCAGAATAAAGTGAGGGGGAAAAAAAGACAAAAGCTAGACAGACAGGTATAGTAAAGGGATGTGTGCACGATGTGTGTGTCTGCATGTTTTGTCATCCCAGATGACAGATGCTCCCAGTGACAGAGTCAAGGCCTGAAAACACATAGAGCTGAACTTCAGGAAAACCAACGCTATCAGCCATTCATCAAGCTCTTTTCCTTTGCTGAGCTTTATTAATCAAGAGAAAATGCCTAAGGCAGAAAAATAACAGGACAAGAATGAGACGTTGGAGGAGAAGTGTATTCTTATGTCATAACACACAACATTGCCCTGAGAAGTTTAGACACCGTCATTTCTCTTTTCTTTCTGTCTGACCGACTGTTACAGCACTCTTTCCATCAATAAACAAGTCTTTTGTTGTTCTCTTGGCTAAAGCAAAGTTAGTGTTAAGAAAAACAGTAAGCATAACTGATTGAATTCATTGGACTTTTTGTAAAATTAACAACCTTAAAATGTTTTTTATTTAGCCAAAAAGTGAAATGTCGCTGCTGATTCATTGGAGATTCAGACGATGCATTGGTGGGCATGTGTTTTGCATCAACTCCGGTACGTCTCCGATAAAAACATATCACATACCTTACAAGTTTATCTATTTTATTTACAGTACAATAAGCACACTTTTATTCCACTGAATGAGATACCATAAAAGGTGAAGTAAATTAGTGAAAGATCGAACATCATATTGTACATAATGCAGGCTGAGGCTGAAAGAACTAAAGTCATTCTTAGGTTAAGCAAAATAATGAGCCATGGCCTGAAAAATTAAGTTCTTAATTGGTTCTCAGTGCAATGGAGCATGACCACTACTGATAAATTAATGTGCAGCACCTGCAGTGCAAGCACAGAGTCATCATTTTTTTTTATGTTGGGAAAAATATGCAGCCATGCATCGAAGAAAATATCAATAGTTAGATCATCAATAATGAGAATCATAAAACTAAACCGTTTCTGGAAGATGACATGCGGTGTATGGTGTTCTTACATTCTGACTTTTTATCCTTGCCTTTCTCAGATTATTTTAATTTGACTTTTATCAGTTTTTCATACTGAATCACTAATAAGTCTTATCCATTATTCCTCTCACTATTTCTGGTTTCTGAAGCAAGTTGTGGTAATAACTGAACTCAAGGAGGGAGAGGAAGTTATTAAACACACTGGCAGTTCTTTTTGTGGATGACTCCAGTATCAAGGCAGACAAGTGCTGCTTTAACAACTTCTTTACAGCTTCTTCACCAGCAAACCATGCAGAAATGTGAGCAGATGTATGAGGGTTTATAACATATTAAAAATACTACTATACTGAGAATCTTTCAGATGTGTCGCTGCGAAGCAACTCTGTAGATCTCACTGTCAATTAACTTAACTTAAAGAATATATTTGGAAAATGTCCAACAAGTATTTACAACTCAGTGACCAAATAACATAAAGTAAGAGGAAGACTAAAAGTCAACCACTGTGACATGCTAATGTTAAGCACATATTGTACAATGTTCACCATTTCACCATGTTCTCCTGTTAGCATGCTAATATTTGAGGCATTGACTCCTGTGGAGTATGTACAAATATGTGAATCCAAAATAGAAGCTTATATTTCAAGCTTTTCAAGCGCGGGTTACCTTTCTCTTACTTGTTTGACCTCACCTTACCTCACTGCACGTCACTGGCAGCAACCACAATGAACAGCTGGGGCTGATGGAAATTCTTTTTTTGGTATTACGTCAAGCAAAGTATTGAACAAACTACAGTCTAATCTGAAAATAATACTAAATGAAAAGTTGTTGGATTGATTGTTATTAGCATTCAACATTAAGGGCCATTGAGGAACTTAAGAGCCACACTACTAGCAACTTGCTTTTAAAAGCTACTATAAAGGTTAGGAAATCAACTGTGATCTCAGGTAAAACACAAATGGCAACACCAGAAGCCCACAGCTGTCTAACATTTTGTTGACCGTAACCACTTCCCCTGAAACCTTTGCAGCTCTCGCCAGTGCTGTTAAAGTTCATGGGAGAACAGTCTCAAAAATTATCAAAATCACTTTTTGATCTTTTATGATTCTCTGCCCCTGAATTGTAGCAGCTCTGTGTGTGTGAACAAATAACTACCTAATTAACACTTGTTGAGCTCCTGAAGAAAATAAGACTCAACCTTTTCCGCATGTTATTAAGGCACAGATGTGAGTAGAGTTTAGATGCCGCTGGAAAATTCCCTTTTCTCTAGCACCAGCGTGGGTTTAAAACTCTAATTTCAGGTGTGAAGTCGAGCTCAATTCAGGCAGCTGAGTGTAGCTTTAGAAGGTCGATTGTCTACAATGCACATAGATAAAAAATTAGTGCTCTGCCCTGTCAGTGGGGTAATACTAATGAGATCACTCGAACGTGTGTGGGATGTGGGACGCCACTTGACTTGAGATGAGTGTTTGTTCCTACACATCCATCCAGTGTTCACTCCACACTTGAACGAAAGGCATCTGCCTGCTGCATCACTTGACTGGCACCCTGCTTCTGTTTCATTCCTCCCTGAGTGCCAGTGGCAGGTTGCAAAGTGGATTTATCTGAGCTGCACCTTATGTGAGTGCATAATGATATGTACATCTGCTTAATTATCTATTCACACACCCATATCCGACCGTATGCATTATACATCTATGTGTGTGTTCTCACACGTGTGTCTGTTGGTGTGGGCATTTTATATTCCCTCAACTTTCCCCCGTCACAACTGATGCTGACTCTTATTCCTCTTGATTTAGTGGGATTAGATCAAAAGTTGCTGATGAAGTGAAAAGCACAGACAGCCTGACGTCTGTAGAGACAGAGCAGAAGCAAACTTTATTAGCACATGATGCAAATGCAGTGTGTGTGTGTACTTGTAATTATACGCTTGTCAGGACATTTTGGCTGTTCAAAGGTTAAGACATGAGTTAAGGGTTAAAGGATAGGGTCACAATTGTTCATATGTGTCTTTAAAAGACAGTCAGGTCCCCATATGATCATCTAAGCCATTTTTGCTCGCTGGAATAATTTCTTTTGTTCATACTGAACTTTAAAATATAAATTTTATGCATCTGTAATTAAAGCGATGATGATTAAAATTGAGATTAAACAATAGTTAATCTCAATATAATATAAAGCTTCAAATAAATATGTACTGTATATTTTGGAGTGAGAGTCTTTTTGTTTCCTGGGTCAATGTTTCTCTGCTGCCCAGTGGTGTAAGAATACTAACAAATCCAGGGAACTTGATACTATAAAGGATGTAAACATTTGACAATATCTACTTAATTTGTGTAACTCAGATGACTGAAGGCCACTAATGCTTAAAAAATAGTCAACCTTTAGTCGTTTAGCTGTGGTTATTAGGGTTAGTGTGAGGGCCAGAGAAAAAATCCCTTTAATCTCTACATTCTTTCACCAGAGTTGAAGGTACCACTAATAACCAAATCCCTGTTTCAAGTCCACATTTCAACCTCTGAATCTTTTTGTTGAACATTCCCTGATTTATTTTTCATTTTTGTCTTCTCCTCCCCACTCCTACTCTTTTCTCTCCTATCTCTTACTTCCACTTGTTTTCTCTTGCTCCCTGTGACTAACCATCTCTTGCAGGTAACTTATCATTTCTCCTTTCACCCTGCACTCCCATCTCTCTCTTTCCCTCCCTGCATCTCTAATTCTCTCTCTCCAGTCTAGCTCTTCATCTGAGAATTTTATTATCTCTGACAGGAGTGTTGATTTTTTTTTTCCTCTTCCTCCTTTCATCTCTGATTCAGTGCTTGGTCTCTCTCTCTCTCCATGTATGTCCATGATGCCTTGCATCTTTCTTATCTAGTGCACCCTGCCTTGGTTAATAACTGAGACCTGTCAGCTGCTTCAAGCACCATGTATGTATGTGTGTGTTTTGATGCATGTCAGTACATTTGTGTGTGTGTGTGTGTGTGTGTGCATGTGTGTGCGTGTGTGAGGACTACTAAGAGAAACTTTGCCAACATGCAAAAAGATTTCCATCCCGTGGCTTTAATCAGAGGCGGATGTGGTAAAAGATGATTACATGGATGTTTGAGTGTTTGATTACTGTGTGTGTGTGTGTGTGTGTGTGTGTGTGTGTGTGTGCCTGTGTGTGAGTGTGTGTGTGTGTGTGCCTGTGTGTGAGTGTGTGTGTGCACAGAGAATTAAAAATGCGTTGTTTCACATCAGTATTTTCTTTTTCAGTAAGGAATTTATCATATGAGACTTTGTGCTACCACGCATGCACACAGATACACCACATCACTGAGGTAACTTCTTGACGTATAAAGTAGACTTGTCTTCCTAAAATCGAAGTATTATACTGCCTATAGCTGCCTTCAGGGTCCACACATAAGAGGATCAAACTGGTGTTGCAAAATTGTCATAGTAATAAAACTTTTTTAACCATTTTTAGCTTTGCAGGTTATAAGGCAGAAACATCTTCACATTACCTTATGCAACACCAGGGCAACATTTTCATGACATTTAGGACTAAAATGTTGGCATCGCTCTGCTTTGAAACTGTTGTAGGCTTGTAAACATGTAAATATTTTGCATACTAAGTATTTTGGATACTAAATCCACTTTTCCCATTGCTAAAATCTGTGAATGAGTCCTGATGATAAAAGACATTTACACATGAAGTTCTATTTTTCTTTTGACATGACCAGTGTTAAGTCTTAAATGAAAATACAGGTTATTATCACATTCTTTTCTTCTTTTTTCCTCGGGATGAGCATATGCAGTGAATCAGGTGACAGCAAAGTCTGGACTTTATGCCAGACATAACAATCCCTGCGTTTTGTCAGGTGTGAAATTTTCTTATGGCAGGAGACCCACTTATACATATACCGTGCAATGCTTATCACAGTCTTAGCTGCCACCGTCACCTTGTCACTGCTGACCCCATCTCATCCTTTGTCAGTCAGGACAGTGGGGATGACAGCTGAAATGTCCTTCAACATTTGTATCTTGCAAACAAACAGAGAGCTAGAGAGAGAGAAAGATAAGTTACAGACAAATTAATACAATTCAGATGCATATACTCACAGAGTGTACTCACACATACACACTGCACAACACCCAGTTGGCTGCACACATCCCTGTGGCCAGCATGGGTCATCTGTTCTCTCAATGTTGCCCAGCTGGGAGGAATATCAACACCTCACAGTGACACATGTCCAGCTGTTTGGTTTCTAACACACACACAGACACACACAGACACACACACACACACACACACACACACGACTAAACAGGGAGGCCTAACAATAACCTATGCATCAACCCATTAGTGCAGAACAAGGAGCACAAGTGAGAAAGAATCCAATATCTCTATTTCTGCACCACTTGACCAAAACACACACATATTTCAAACTACATATACAGCAATAGATTTATGGGCAAAATGACAGATATTAACTTTCCAAAAGCAATACACTGTGTTATTGCTCATGTTGTGCTTTTCAGCATCTAATAACACCCTGCTAAATTGCTCCTTAGAAGATCAATACCGTCATGTGGTATTGAATGGAATAGCAACAGTATATAGCACCAGAGCACTGAATCTGTGAAAAAACTAACACACACATATTCATATGCATCATTTCACTAAAGGCCATACAGTATACAGTTCAGTGCATGTAGACAGGGAATTAAACATTTTTGAAATCACAGAATAATAACGTGTAAAGTGAAGTAACTATTAAGATGTATAAATTTAGTGATTTAACACATGGGATTTAATGTATTTATGTATGTGTGTGTGTATATATTGCGATATTCTTGCAGTGATTAATATGAACAGTAGTTGTATAAAACAGAAGCTTCAGTCATGATATTTAAATATTGTATGTATATTGTATACATCATTTATTACTAGCGTCACAGCTATAAATGAACACCTCCCGTCACAGTTGCCGCCTTGTGTAACATCCAGAACTCTTTCACTTGATTAAATACTGCCGTGGAATAAGTGATTTTGTCATGTGCCCTTGTATTTAAGTTTTGACAATTTTTATTCTGTTAGCAGTAAACATTGACCTGTCGCAAATTTGTGCACTAGAACGTCGTCACTTTTCAGTTGTGATCCACTGTCAACAGATCCCCGGTCAACAGTGTGCAGATGAACCTGTTTCTCTGTAAGACAGCTCTACATCTTTAAACAGACTTCACACATTCAGAATATTCTCTCATGGATATTAGTGAGGAAACATTAATTGGTACACTGCTCTTCTGCCCTCTCTCACGCATGTGTTTTCATACTCCGTGGCATTTGATTGCCTCTTTGTTTGTGTGTATAGTATACGGGTGTGTGTGTCTGTATGAGTGTGTGTTTATTCAGAAGGCTTGTTGACTACATGCCAGCCAGGAGACAAGAGAACCTTGGGTAATTGGACTCCTGTGTGGCCCAGCATGGCACTTGAATTGTGTCTGGGATAGCTGCCAGTGTGTCTAGCTGTATCAGTGCTTGTATATCACTGGTGTCTATTTTGAGTCACTATATTGGGTGTTTTCTGCATGTCAGCATTCACATATCTTAATAAGTCAATAGACATCATATAACGCTGGCACGCAGCACAGTACACTACTGTACTGCACTGGACTTTCTTCCCAATCTTCAGTTTAACAGTTGCACTATATTTGACCTCAAACATTCCAGTATTATTTACTTGATACTTCATGTAAGAGGTGAATACTAAGGGTTTTCGTTGGCTGAATATGTTCATTCGACAGATTACAAAATCTAGATGTGAATGAGCACAGCATTCAGTTTCACTAATACCACTACAATCTCAAGCCCAAGTAGTACATCCAGATTTGGTTGAATGGCACTTACAGTGCAAGGTGTGAGCAAAGTGATTAAACTACACCAATCTCAGTCAAAGGGTGAAGTTAATGGACAGCTGGTTCAGCTTAGTAAAAATATACTGTCTACAGGTATTCAAGGTAGTTTCATCAGCATAAAATGCCCCTCAGTCTTCCTTAACAAAAGGGAGAATAAATTAGACCATTTCAAGAATACACCAATCATTTTCACTCTTGGCCTATATGCTGTGGTTGAATAGCCACCAAACGAGAAGAATTAGTAGAAAAGAATGAAATAATGGAAAATGAAGAACCAGGGAGCTGCTTGTATTCTGCAGTGCTGTTCTCTCTGCTGCTGGTACATCATAGTCTGTGTTTTTCTTTCTTTGTTTCCTCATTTTTTTTGTCTGTCCTTGTTTTTTCTTCCTTTTATTCTTTTAAATCACATTACTGCAATCGTCAAAGACCATTTTTGCTGGCCTCATTGTTCCTTTTCTCTGTGTTAAGACAGACAGACAAACAGATGGGGGAGACTGATAGACATCTGCAGGAAAACAAAAGAACAGACTGAGCTCCAGCACTGTGCAATGAAAATGGATTATACATATTATGTTATTGCTGGCTTTCCTCAGTGATGGAGTAGCTATTATCATGAAGAACGTCTTTTTCTAATTTTGTTGCAACACTGAGTGCGTGTATGTGTGCTCACGATGCGTGATATCAAGTATGCTTGGGAACTTTGGGAACAGATTGATTTTATCTGATCTATTAATTCTATATGTTTCACATAAAACCATTGTTTCTCAGTTTTGAGAAGTGTATTATTATTCATTGCAAATTCAGTGTGGTGGTGTGCAGAGGACAAATTCCAAAAAACGTATCTGTTCCATTGTACAGAAAAAGAGCAGTTTATACACAATGCTTTTTAGTTGGGGGTGACATAATGTCTAGAGCAAAATTGTCATTATGTACCTTCACTAAAGTACTGTTAGTGAAAGTCACAGCGTGTAACTGATGCTATTCTGAGTCTTTTCTCATTGTCTCATTGAGTTTTTCTTGGGGTGAGGAATGTCTGAAATAATGCTGTGTGCAAACATGACTAAACATGTTCTGTTAAGTAAAAAAAATGAAACTTGAGTTTAAAAAGGAGTTGGGGAACTTGAGGAGCCCTGTGATGGTTGTCAAGTATACAGTAGTCGAGTTTAAAACATCCTCACACAAACACTGTCAAGCTTTATCCAAGCTGTTCTTTTTACCTTCTGTCACTCCTTCTCCTCCTCTTTAACCTTTTCTTCATGTGGTAGCCATATCTTCAGTGGTAAGCAGCCCTTCCTGTAGAACGCTTGCATTTCTCTCTGTCACTTGGATTAGACCTCTTTAACATGAGTGCTCTCCGATATCTATGAGGATGGAAGTAGACATTGTATCACTAATGGGATCACGACGAGGGGCACCACACTCCAGTCAGAGTGCACACTTGAAATTCCATCATGCTATTTCATAATGTGTTGCAAGATCCCAAACCACAGATGGTAGCAGGCAACATTTACATTTACATTGTCTGCTATGGGTTAAAATGTAAGAGATAAGATGTAAGTGTGACCCCCGGGTGGATTTGTCTGTAGTCTTTTGACAAATGCTGCATTTTAGGTTCAGCTATGTTGCAACTATTGCAGTTAAATTGCAAAAGTATTTGCATTTTCAGTGTTTTCAGTGTCTGCTAATCTATATCTTTACAGCATTTACAATGCAGCTATTGCCCTTTGTAAGTCACTTAATTTATCTAACAGCTAATACTGCACAGCATACTGAAAGTAGGTCCAGTAGAGGTGCTATATCATCAAATTATGTTAGCATTTTAAATATAATAATAAATTGCATAAATATATGTACATATTTAAAATCAATTCTTTTTAAGCACAGTTTGCTATACCATTTACCAGTAGAACTACTTATCTAAGTATGATTTAAATGCTGCACTTTCTTTATTTGTAAATTAGCAATTGTCACAAGTAGATGTGACAGTAGATAGTACTCCTACTTTGACTCAAGTAAAAGATCTAAATACTTATTGTACCACTGTGTTTAAGCCATGTAAATATCACCAGTTCATAAGTAATGTCAATTTAGTAGTTATAATCAAAAATATTTTTATATAGTTTTGTTTAATTTTGTGTCCTTCTTGGTTTATAAGAGTGCTATCTCTTTTATTTTTCACCACCTCAGAGACTGCGTGTTTTCACTCCTGTCTGATGTTGGTTAGTAGCTGCCAGCAGAACTCCTGTAAGTTCTGCTTTGCAACACTATCAAATAACGCTTTGGATAAGCAGTGCAGCCAAAGAGACTCCAACATAAAACTAGCATGGCGAGGTGATATTCACTGGGGGTACGAATTGCATTACAGTCTCCATTAGCCTTTGGCCTCATCTGTCACAGAAATAAGAGCTAAGTATAGGGTAGAAGACCACTCACAGGTCAAATATCCAATAGCAAAACTGTTGGCATGGCAGCAGAGAGGAACCCGGCTCATGTTGTAATCAAAGTAGACTTTTGGGAAGTGGTTGACGTGTATGTATCAATACACAGACATAGACACACACAACCTCAACACATCAGATAAAAACCATCTTTTGTTGTTGTATGGTGCTGCTTGAAGGTATCGTTTAGCCAGGTTGTTTTTATCCTACTAAATTAAGTTTTACTAAAGGCATCCTTGATGCCCCCTGGCCTCATTTGGATTGAACCATACAAATCTTTGAAGTAGTCGGCGATCAGATGTAAACACTGATGGCCATTAAATTTTTTCCAGAACACTGAATTATTGTTGCCTTTATTCAGCTACTTTTGAAGGACGTAATGGTGTTTATCATTTTAGCACACAAAGTTACTTGTATTGGGACTAATATGCTCCTTTTTAGCTCAAGGTCTTCTTCGTGCTTAGCCCCATACTGCGACTTTACAGTCTACCTCTCTCACTTGTCTTAGTGTAGAGTTTAGCATGTGTAATGACTCCAGGCTGAGGAGCTTTGATTTTCTTCAAGCGGCGTAAAGGATTTAAAAAATATATAATTCAGTTGTTTTAAAGTAGCAAGTAAGAAAGTAGGAAGATTGTTTCCATTTTTAGTGTTAAGACATCACTGCTGTGTTTTCTCTGCACTGCTGCACTTCTCAGAGATCTGCCGTCAATCAAACAGTGTTTTTTTTTGCTGATGAAGTTCAGTCGCTGTTGCTGGTGCTCTCTGTCTATTCAGCTATCACTTCTGATGCTTACCACACAGTTCTTGTGATGCTATGAATGTGTAATTCAGTCACTCTTTATTTTTTTCTAGATGATTCTACTTGTTATAATTTATAATTTATCTATCATTTAATTTCTCATTTGTGTATATAAAATTTTCTTTTACTTCAACTGTTAGCATACTAACGTATCCTAACAATGGCACTATAACACTCTGAGGATGTTAAGCAGTAATATCTTTTACTAATTTGCTAATTAGCTCTAAACATCAGTCTCACCTTGTTTTGTATTTAGTTTTAAACCAAAGTATTGGACTATGTTGAATTGTTACTTAGACTAGATGAAAACTCAAAGGTTCAGTTTGTATCAGATTTCATGGCAACCCATCCAATAGTTGTTAAGGCATTTTACCCAGAAACACAACATCAACATCATGGTGGCACAATAGAAAATCTCAGGCGATCACCAAAGTCAGCAGGATTTTTCCTCTGTCCTTAATATCTGCACAAATTCAACAATTGTATCACTTTCCAGATCAAAGTGGTGGACCTGAAAGCAGAGTAACCGACACCTTAGAAACTAGGAGCCAGTGAAGCCACTTAACCTACAGAATGTAGCATGGGGTTAGATTTAAATCCATTTAGTGGTGCCGGAAGGCAATAGACATTAGAAGGTGCACGAAGAGTATTTGTCTGGACTGAACTCTGCTCTCTGTTGCTGTTACTTCAATTCAGAAACACTTAAATACTCTGAAAAAAGTAAAAGAAAACTTCCCACCTCACTCAAGACAATAACAACAATATTGACTAAAAAACATTTTGTATGATCACTTGTCGGTGTATTTGACTTCCCGCTACCACCACTGTATGTTGAGCTTGTCTTTATCATTCCTGTCTGTAACACCGCCAGAACGTTTTTGTCCAAGTTAATAATGAATGTTTGGCTTGTCAGCAGACAGCTTCTTCATCTCTGTATGTTATGTTTCTGTCCTCAACTAAACTGAGAGTTTTATTTGTTTGTTTCAGGTTCCTCGGCGTGCCTCCAGGCAGAGGCAGTTGTCCACTCACTGGCCCACTGCCCTTTGACCTCATCTACACAGACTATCATGGCCTGCAGCAGATGAAGCAACACATGGGGCTCTCACTCAAGAAACACAAGTTAGTGAAAGGCTTCTGTCTGTGTTTGTGTGTCTGTGGCTGTGAGCTTACATATCACATATGCAGCTGTGTGTGTGTGTGTGTGTGTGTGTGTGTGTGTGTGTGTGTGTGTGTGTGTGTGTGTGTGTGTGTGTGTGT
>JAUYWH010000001.1:14895882-14915791 GCA_034779795.1 Ctenopoma multispine
TGTGTGTGTGTGTGTGTGTGTGTGTGTGTGTGTGTGTGTGTGTGTGTGTGTGTGTGTGTGTGTGTGTGTGTCAGCAATTTTCCAGACAGGGAGGTAGGTTTATTGACTGTGTTTATGGATTAATTATTGTTGGTAATAAGATGTACTATCCATAAGCTTTCAAATGTCTGCCTGGCTGTAATTCATCCAGCTTGTTAAACTGACACATTCTGTCACGCAAACACACTTACTCACACACACACACTCACACACACGCATCCTCCCCCTACTAATCTCCGTCCAGGTAAAAGACAGCAAATAGCACAACAAAACAAACACAATTGTGCATGTTGTGATGTAATAAAACGGGCACTACACCACTTGTGATGCACCATTCCTCTCCACAGCAAGACAAATATGGCATATGAGATATTGACAGTGCATTTACATTAGCATACATGTACTGTACATTAATATTCACCCTCACAACCTCCATATATGCACACACTCACCAATTTGCAATCGATCCCCATCTCAGCAGCTTAGTATTGCTGTTGTTTGAACCCTATCAGAGTCTCTGTTCAGAAGAGAAAGCCGAGTAAACACAGAAGTAGAGACAATAAAAACACAAACATCTGCATCATGACAAATGAGAAGTATTAGTCAGATGGGAGGTTTTTTTTGTGCTATTACAATTGTGTGCTTGAAGGCTTTTTGCATTCTTAAAAAGAGGGGGCAACTTGGAAACTAGCACAGTCATGAGACAGAGGCAACAAAACGGTGAAGTCACACCCAATAAAAACTGCTGCAGTGCACTTGGAATAAATCTGCTGCACAGCTGCAGAACACAGCAATATAAGCCCAAATTATCTTCAGTGTTCTTCCATGTTGCTTCACAACAAATAAGACTGAAAGTCCAGCTTGAGAGTTGTCCGCTTCAGCCTCTTAAAAACAGCTTGCGTGATCAGGAGGTCAACTGAAAGTGAAACACAGTGAGGAAGAAGTAAGAGATGCATGTGAAGGTGTGTAGACACATGCCAAATGAGAAAAGAGACGAGAGATACCACAAAACAGGAGGAGTAGAAGGTCTCTGGAGTTAACCTGACACTACACATAAAGAGCCGCTCCATGTATTTTTAAAATCCAATTATGAATGAGAAAAATGCATTATGGGTGGGGAGCTATTTTCCCAGTACACAACCTGTTCTGTTGTCTCTCTCTTTCTCACGAGTTGTTGCACACCCACACACAAAACCACACATTTCCCCCAGATGAGATGCCAGTCAGCCAGCAGTCTAAACCTAATTGCTTGCTGAGGTCAGCAGTTCCCAGCTCCATCATTACTGTGTGGAGTCGTGATTTCTGCTTTCCCTAACAGGATATGACTTTTAGTGTTTGTAAGACTTTGTCTTTTGTTCACTTAGAAGCTTGTGGTGAGGAAATTATCTGAATGTTTCAGCAATACTGATGGAACGAGGAACATCAGAACAGAGGAATGTCTGGAATATTCACTTCTCTCTAAAGATCTGT
Source organism: Ctenopoma multispine (assembly GCA_034779795.1). Classification (NCBI taxonomy): domain Eukaryota; kingdom Metazoa; phylum Chordata; class Actinopteri; order Anabantiformes; family Anabantidae; genus Ctenopoma; species Ctenopoma multispine. The sequence goes on from JAUYWH010000001.1 coordinate 14,897,392, forward strand.
TAACATGCTACAAGCTTAAAAAAATTGACTGAAGTTTATGGTCAGGTGTTGCATATGTAACATACACCATAATTTGTATGGATCTACTGTGAAGGTGTAATCCTTCTCCCTCTTCGGTATTTCCTGCTCGGCACTTATGCCTGATCTTTTTATCTATTTATCTTTATCTTTACCCAACGATTCCACAATCTCCCAAAGGTTTACGACAGGTCAATGTTACACCTCACCACTTCTGTCTTTCTCCCTCTCTCTCACCTCAGCTGGTTATACCAGCCTAGGTGAGCACTGTGTGATGAAAGGCATAATTAATCAAGTGCTCTGAGCTTTGGGGCCCTTCAGCTCTCTTTAATTACTTTTGTTTTATGTTCCCCCTGACGTCCACGAACATTTATTATGCCTGGACAACATGGTGCTGTCCACTGGTGATGATGTGTTTATGTGCGTGCAAAGGGTGTGTCAGAGCATGTGTGTATTTGCTGAAAGCCAGCAGAAAGACAGTGTTAAATCACACCCACTCATTAGAATATAGAACTAACATATAGATTTTCTCTGCGTACTAAATTTACTGCTCTGATAGAGAAGATATCCAAGGGAATGCCTGCGAGCGAGTGAGTGAGTGAGTGAGGTGAGTGAAGTTAAAGAATGAAAACAATGTTGGAAAAAAACAACATAGTGATGAGCATACATAATAAGCATAAATCAGATTTTAAGTAATTGGTTTCACGTTTTTCAGCAATCCACAATGTTGAACATTTACTCAACAAATACGATTGAAGAGCATCTGCAGTAGTTTCACGACGCTTGACAGCATTCATCTTGGTACAATTATTATCTGTAATAGCTGATATGTTCTGTATGGTTCTGTACTCCTGTATTATTCAGGGTTTTCCCCAACTAACAGTGCTCTCTACTTTCAGTTAAAATTAAAATTAAAGTAAAAAAACATTGTGGTGCCAGTAAGTCAAAAGAGACTAATGGGAACAGTGCAGTGAGGAAGCCACAGTATGTGTAAAAGTTATAAAAGATAAATGATAGACGGAGGAGGCGGTATTATACACATCATTGCACTTCAATACCTTGCAAAGATGAAGGTATTGAACATAGCATAATCTGCTATTTTCCTATGTCTTTATTTATAATGTGTGTTCAAATGTTACTTGCTTTTGAATCTGTAAGAGCATACAATCTTTATATAAATTATTTGTAATACTAAACACAAGCAGCTAAATACCAGGATTATTATGTGTGCTGAGGTGCAACAAATGTGTTAAAGCTCGGCACTGATGTTATTAAAATCCTGCAACAAATACAAAGTCAATGAAGAGGCACTGTATGGTGATTGTTTTGTTTTTTTTATTACTTTTTTTCCATCAATCAAAACTAGGCTCCACATTATAAATATCTCATGTAAATAAAAAATGTGTTAAATGCTGCTATGTGTATTAATTTACATAATGCTACATAGTAGTATGTTTTTACATAATATTGTATTTTTTAACACATACTGAACATACACAGTAAAACATACAATGGAGGTACGGTCTAATTAAAAAGCATAAAATATGCTAAACGTTTTTCTTTATTTATTATATCTCATTATAGCTAAATTTAATTTCATCAGCAGTGCAAGAACACATAAAGGTATCATCGGAGATATAGAGTATTACAGTGAGTTTTTGTATCTTGGTTATTGCTATATCGTTCTCTCTCAGGCAGCTATTTTTTTTCTTCAAGACAGCTGAGCAAACAAGAAAAGACACACAGAGACAGAAATGGGGAGACAGTACAGAGACTTCCAGGTTGACAGCAATAAATAGGCACCATCAGCCTGAGTCTGCAGCTCAATGCTTTCACTCAGGCAGTAAAGAAGAATGCTGCATCTCACTTTAGCACTGTGTCGGGTGTGTTGTACTGATGTGGGAATGTTACAAATGCTCTGCTGCCAAGTGGCTAACAAATCTCTACCCCTGTATTTAGACAACCCCTGGACCTGAAACACAGACTGACTTGGCAAAATAAAATACTTTAAAATTGGGACTGACTGAGCTTAATCTGGAAATGAGACAACTGAAAATTACTGAAAAGAAGCTGGTGGAGGTGTGAACTTTCCATGTGTGTGTGGCAGAATGCGAGAAGAGACTGAGAAGGGTGATTATCAGAGGACAAAAGAAGCATAGTGATTTCAAACTGAGCACTGAAGTTGCACTTGTATTAACAGTTTGGCATTAGCTGTTCCATAATGACTTTACACGGTTTCACTCATCAGCGGGTGTGTATTTGTAAACTGCTAATTGGGTCAGGTAAAGCATATTAACAAAAAAATCTCTGTTGAGTCCAGGTTCTTTTTCTAAATCCCAGCACACCAACCTGCCATATTCCCCTCACGGCGGAAGACTGTTGAGCCTTGCTGAGCTGCCGTTTAACCCAGATTATCTTCGTACTCTGATCTCCCGATAGATATTCAGCTCAGCTGCTCCACCACTTATCCCCTCTTCTTCCACTTTTTCTTTTTTCCCTCCCTTCTGGGCGGCTTATCTGTGAGCAGAAACATTTTCACCATTTCAGAGCTGGAGATACGTGATAGTGCAGGATGGAGAGATGGGAAGAATCAAGACTGTGGAAAGACAAGTGAAAGTAACATTTGTTATTAATAATTCATTGTCAGATTCTGTGACCCTTACAAAATACACACAATTTTCTTTTGCTGGATCTCAGCCTCAGTGCCGCAAAACACGGCTGAAGAGATAAGTGCATGTTTTCTGACTCCCTTTTTGCAGATAAGCCTGTGTTTATTACCTTTCTGAGATACACGTCCATATTGGTTGGCCTCTTGGATGCTACAGTTGTTGACAGAAATATCAGGAGAAGTGTCAGACTAATTTGGGATGTCACTTTGTCTGTAATAAGACTGCAGTGCCTTTAGGAATGTGTGTGTGTGTGTGTGTGTGTGTGTGTGCGTGCGTGTGTCTGTGTGTTAGTCATAGCTCTTGGAAACACTCATAAACACAAAAAGAAACACACAAGTCTTGTGTGTGTGATGCCTTCATTCAAAGCTAAATGCTGTGCTAAAGGGACTACATTATTTCTGACCATTGGAAGTTAGGTAGCCAGCAGGCTTCAGGTAAGTAGGTAACAAAGCTGGCAATACAGTGTCAGAGGAGTTCTACAAAGAAATACTGTTTCTTTTTCTGTAAAGCGCTTTGGCACTGTTATGATTATATTGCTCACTCAAGGGAATACGTGCACAGCTGTAAAAACATGACATCTCATGCAGGTATTTCCACTGCAGGTGCTATAAAAGAATATAAGACATAGTACATTTGCTCAGCTGTCAGGTTATCAAAGTCTGAGAGGTTTTTCTGGACCATTGACACCAATATTCAAAAGGTAAAGGGAAGAAAAGATCATCATCAAACAGACAGAAAACCAGACACTCTAAAACTATTGTTAAATGTTTCAAATGTTACATTATTATAATTTTATTTTAGATTTTTAAATTATTTATAATGTGGAACTTTACAGCATTTCTCTCAGCTCAACTCAGAAGGCTCAAGAAACATCTCATAAAGAATACAGTCAACATTTTCTAATATAATAACTATTTCATATAATACATATAATCTATACCAGCATTTAGATGTAATAACAACATGTCCATCAAGTCTGAGAGATTCATGATCTCTTTCAAATCCCACACTGCAGCTTATGAATAGGAACTTGCTTAAGGTTATTGCTGCAGTTCACTTATATTTTCTTGCAACAGTAACTATATGTATGGCAACAAGGCCTCAGAACAAGCACTGGTTGGTAATTAAGCCACTTTTAACTTTTAAAACTTTTCCTCCAGTTAATCTCACCTCCAACGCTCAGTCAAACCACTAAAATCATCATGCATGTCTCAAAATAGGTTTGTTAGACTAAAACGCTGGCAACACTTCCCTCTCAGAAAGCAAACATCGTCATTCATAGCACATTGACCTAAAATACTAACAATGGGGAGCAATACATAAATGATGAACTTTCATATTTGAAGTAAAAATTATCTTTTATATAAATCAATATTGCATTAAAGAATAACACCTTTTTACTTTATTGACACTAAACATATCACATACATGTTACATATCACTAAAGTAAATGTAACAGAACAAGACAGAAATGCAGGAATTTGCTTTAACTTCCTTTATTCTTTTCTATTTTTCTGATTATAGTAATGAAATATAAGGTTGAAACAATATTGTAGAAACATTTTGCAGAAATATCAGGATCTTAACAAAAATACAAAAAAAAAAAAAAAACATGTAGAATAATGACTCATACACTATGTTCATTACTGCATCTTGTGTCTTCCTTTCCCTTGTCCTCCACACATTCTCCCGCTCCTTGCTTCTTGTCTATTCTCGAACAATGTGTTTTCTTTGATCCATGTTTCTAAACAAAACCATTTTGAAACTGTCCCCTTTTGCTAAAAGATGCTAATGAGACTGAACACAACACCCACAGCTTTCAGCTGAAATGGCAATTAGCTATGTTTACATTGCTTATTATTTTATTTTATTGTAAATATACTGCCTAGATTTTTTCTTGGTTTTCATTAAATTCATCATACTGTTTTTAATGTTTTAACAGTTTTAGCGATATATGGTTGCATTTGAAAAATAAGCTGCAAATAAAGCATTTTGCAGGTGGTAAAGTGTGAATGAGAAAGAGTTTATGGATTTTAGAAGATGCAGTTGCTGAAGGCATTTTTAGTGAAAGCTATGAAAAATGTTTCACAGTTTTTTCCACGTATACTTCTGTCTCGCTTACTGAGGAATTTTGACAGTGTGACTATAGTTTGGGCCAATTCATGTTGCAATCGAAAAAAGCTGTAAGTATGCAGAGGAGAAAATCTTTAAATGCTCTCCAGACACTCAGAATGTCATTGTACTATCTCAGCCTTTCTCTTCACACACACACACACACACACACACACACACACACACACACACACACCACAGAACGCTCACAATGTCTTTGTCTGTACCAGTGAGTGTGTTCAGTCTGGCCAGTCTGTGAGCTCAGGGGGATTAACAAGAGCTAAAGGTGGCAGAGTTCACTTCCAGAGCTCAGAGAGTCTTTCCTGGCAGATAACTCCGTGTGTGTCTGTGTGTGTCCTTGTGTTTGTGTCTGTGTTTAAGGAAGCACATATACGTATGTCTATGATTGTGTTTTGTCTGCTGATGCACCTGTGCTGCAGTTCTGTGCTAATAGGCATTTACCTGGAACCACTATAAGTGATCATACAAGCTTGCATAGTATTATTCTGCGTACAGTATATGTTAACTTTCTTAACATAAAGTCCACACACAAAGCCAAGAGAGAGGTCCACTTATGAAAAGAAGGGAGGAAATATCTGGGATATCATCAAATATTTGCAGTCATCAGAGAGATGCTATCAATTTGCTGGAGACTCTGGAACTTTTGGGAGAGGTGGGACATCTCGTAGCCATGGGGATACCAGGTTTGGGCTTCACTGCTCATATTCTTCAGCTAGTTATTCACAAGAGGGTCAACACGGCAGCAGAAACACTAACGCAAGACAGGGCATTTGAAAAATTCACCACAATCTTCTCACCATAGGTTTCTCACTAAGAAGTTATTTTTCCTTTTTTCTGTTATTCTTGGTGGTTACCAAAGTTCTTGTCTCTACAGATGTCATATCCGAGTGATTGACACTTTTGGGACAGAGCCAGCTTACAATCATGAGGAGTACGCTACCCTACACGGCTACCGGACAAACTGGGGTTACTGGAACCTCAATGCCAGGCAGTACATGACCATGTTCCGTAAGTATAAAATCACTTTAAGTTCCACTATGGGCAATTTTAAAAATAATCAGAATTGAATGTGTTTACATTATTTTGTCATAAATTACAAAAAATACAGTTACAGCCTCGAAGTTATCCAGCCTCTATTGCAAATTAGTGTACTGGCAAAATTTACAAACTTTAATTTTGCAAAAAAATTCAAAGTCTCCATTATTCAACACCCTGAATCAAACCCCCTCATAAGAGCACACATTTGCAAATTATGTACTATCTCAAGCGCACATGATGCACCTAATCAAGAGCTTGATTAGCTGCATGATGGAACACATCAAAAGTCCTGAAATGGTAAGACATTTGTTGAGTGACATGGTTAATTGCATCTTAGAAATATGGCTAAGTCAAAAGAATTGTCCAAAAATTTCAAGAGAAGAGATCACTGCCTTCCACAAGCAAGGAAAAGTATACACAAAGATAGCCAAGGCACTGAGCATTCTTAGAAACGCCATTATAAATGTAGTTCAAACTTAAAGGAAAAGTGCCTACACTACCTGGATGTGGCAGAAAAAAGAAGTTATCAAAGGTTGTAAACAGATTCTGAGGAGACAGGTAGAGAAAAAAATGTTTAGTGACCTGCTGCAACTTCATGGCAACAGGCACTGAGGAATTACGCTGAATTTGCACATTAGGATTACATGCATACTAAATGCTGAAAATGTTTCCATGGCAGAACTCCAAGACGTACACCAATACTGATCCAAAAGCACAAGAAAAGAAAAGAAAAGAAAGAAAAGTTTAAATATTTTCAAAATCATATAAGTAAGCTCCAGGAGTGCTAGAATTCTGTGGAGTGCAGCACAGTGGTGGGTTAGTGATGCTAAGGGACTGTTTTGATTCTCTAGCAATGTAAACCTGCAGCGTGTGGGAAGCAGATGGATTCATTTAAGTATTAGGACATCCCTGGAGAAAATGTCATGGCACATGTGAGGAAGATGAAGCCTAAGAGTCTTGGACCTTCCAACAGGATAATCATCCATGGATGATTATCCTGTTGGAAGGTCCTGTTGGAAGGTCCAAGCACACCTCAAAGTCCACCAAACCGACTGAAGTCCCGGAAGATTCTAAAGTGACTGTCACAGTCACCTGAATTAAACTTCATAGGAAATCTATGATTGGATTTGATAAAGGCAGTTGCAACACACAAACCCAAGAATATTATTGAACTGGAGGCTATTTCCCATGAGGAATGGGCTAAAATTATTCAGGAATGCTGCCAAAAGCTGGTGTCTGTCTATGCATGTGTGTTCTGTGGGTATGGCAGTAGCTCAGTATTTTTGTCATGAAACCTCAGAGACTAGTTATCTAATCATATTGCTACCCTAGATTACATAGAATTGGCCTGAAGTACTACTGTGAGGGATATTGGAGTTATGTTTGACCAAGATATGTCTTTAATGTCATAGATAAAATAAATCTCTAGAACCTCTTTCTTTCACCTGAGGAATATAACTAAAATTAGAAATATCCTGTCTCGGAAGTTGTTCCTTCCCGACTGGACTACTGTAATTCATTACTAGGATGTCCTAATAGTGCAATACAAAGCCTCCAATTAAACAAAAATGCTGAAACCAGAGTTCTGACTGAAATTAGCAAGAGAGATTATATATATCTCCTACATTAGTTTCTCGCCATTGGCTCCCTACAAAACTAGAGTAGAGCACCTAACAACCAAGCTCAATCATATTTTAAAGACCTCACAGAACTATATTATCCCAGCAGAACACTTCGCTCTCAGAGTGCTGGTCTACTTGTGGCTCCTCTATGGAACCCGCTCCCAGTTCAGATTCGGGAGGCCTCTGTACTTTTAAGACTAGGCTTAAAACATTCCTCTTTAATAAACCTTATAGTAAGAGATGGCTCAGGTGACTCTGAGCCATCTGCTGTCCCAGGTATCCCCAGCCCCTAAGCTGCATGATTCCAGTTGCAGTTAATGGCTTTACTAGCCTGCCCAATGTCTCGTCTGCTGCTTTTTTTCCCCTTGTTGTTCTTGGAGGAACCACATGAAATATTAGTTGTGTTAAGTCATGTCAGTTGTTCTTGTTTGGATTGTTAATTGCAAACAGCTGAAAGTTTGTAAATTTTGCCAACACACATAATTTGCATAGGAGTTAAATAATTCGGAGTTTAGCTCTATAAAGTTCAGCTAAAAGTTCAGCTGTATAACCTGTCAAATTTATTCTCACTTCTTTTAGATGTCTGCATCATATAATACTGTATATGGGATGTGCCAGCATGTTTTGTTTCCTCTCATCTTTGAACTTATATAATACTCCATCAGTGCAAACATTTGTATTTTACAACTTCTAAACATTCAAACTCTAAAACTTTCATACACACACACACGAAGACCTGTCATCAGGTTTGACAGTCATTCGAACTATCATAAAGTGACTCAGATTCTGTGTTTTCACTTTTTTGACAGGTCTGGCAGCTTGTTCACATTAATTAAGGGTAGTGTGTTTAATGCGGCTATTTTCAGCAACGTCTCAGCTCTCAGTGTCCCTTCAAACTGTATCCGTTCCTTACCTTGTTTTCTTTCCTTTCTTTGTTTCATGCTACCCTATATTTGATCTGCTGATTTCAAATCGTCGTTTTTGTCTACCTTGTTACCGATTGAAACACTGAGTACTTCACTCTCTTCTGCTCACACACAGCAGTTAGCATTAAATGCCAGAATCCCTAAATGATTAAGAGGTGGCTGCTGCTTCATACTTCTGAGAGAGCAGCAGGTATTATTACTACTCAATAAGCATTAGTCAATATATTATAAGAATGTATAGTAGAAAAACAAAACATATCAGTAGCTGTGGAGACATGGTATATAGATGGTTTTGTAAAAGTAATCCTAAGAGTAAATAGCTTTAAAATTATAATTATACTGGTCGTTTGTTTTGATCAAGTAAAATACGGCTGACAAAAACCATCTAAGCATCACAAAGCTCACATCAGTTGCTTTATGACATATTTGTAATACGTAAGGAGGAAATAATCATTCCGACTTTGCCATTGAACTGAAGCAAACAAGGAAGCTGTGCTCTTTTTCTGTCTTTCTTCTCTCTCACACTAACAATAATAACTTTCTTTTTCCCTTCTCTTCTTCTCTTGTTATACTATTTTCTCTCTCTCTACTTCTATCCCATCTTTGCTTATTACTCACTCACATAAATACACACGTACATTAAGCTCACACACCAGACAACTCGTTCATGGGCTTCGTTTCGGAGGAGCTCAATGAGACTGAGAAGAGGAGCATCCAACAGAACAAAGTCAACAACATGGCTGTCGTGTATGGGAAGGAGGCCAGCATGTGGAAGGTACAGACAAAGTAACATGTAGCTGTTGCTGTTACAGATGTTAGATGCACACGAAGACATGTCTCTGTCATTGTTCATCTTTTGAGTTCTGTTATATACCCCGAGCCCTATAGGATATAACATCATGCAGTGTTAACAGGAAAGTCTAATGACTGCATTTTGCGCAGCTCGCTGTTTTTACCATTACAGTTTAGTCTCATCTCGATCTCTATAGACAGTTGTGCTGCTTTCATTTACAGGCGCTTGTCATCCTAGAAGCTGCTTGCTTTTTCCTCTATAAATTGTAGGACACAATTGTGCGTTCATTCTTTAAATAATTGTATTGATTTTGTTTTCTGCCATTACTTTATTTTCTTCTCTTTCTTTTGTGGCGGACCATGGAACCTGAATGGATGCTCATTAGCTTCAGGTAAGAGCCTGTTACTTCACAAGTATATTCAAATGAACCTCAACATTCACAGGAACAGCCATTCCTCTTTAAGAGTTCTATGCATAGTAGTGATAATGTTTTTATCCTCTACTTGTCAGAAAGCACAATGATTAGACAAGAATACAGTCTTTGAAGAATGTGTTTGTTTTGTTTAGTAATATCATGACTGAGTTTTTTGAAAATATTTGACGAAGACTTAATGTAGCTATTCAAGACTAATGGAAGATTCTATTTTCCTGAAGTGGCTCCCACCTTGTTTAAAGCTATCATTTCATAATTTTGCTCTTTTGTTGTCTCTTGCCTGCTGAAAGGCTTCCACAGTACAATGTAAATTAAGGCCCCAATAATAATCTATCTGTAGAACCATTGAAAAATTTTAGATGAGTGATGAAGCCAAACAGCATGCAGGTTAACCTTTTGCTAAACCTCTTTCAAACATCAATTTTCCAATCGTAGCTTAACAACTGTTACCACCACATTAAGTCTGTCAAGCTTTCTATTTTTCCACATGTTCGAATGGGTGTGCAATTTGCTACAGTAAAAACGTTACTTAGCATCTGCTGAGCCACTGAGGTTGGTGTCTTTTTCTAGCCAATAGATTCAATGGATTAACAGTACATTAATCTGCTCTAAAGCTAACTAGCAGAGTAGCACAAATAGTAAACTGCCTTACTTAGTACCAGTAGTAACCCAGCATTACTTCCACAGCCAAGGGGTACAGTAATGAAATGATGATGATGATTGAATTTGACGTCCGTGAGTCTACCAAAAGTGTGGTGCTAACCATTAATAGTTTGTTCACTTATGTGCGGGCTATTATTTTTGCTACACCGACTATACTCTCTGCCCACATTCAGAGTTGCTGCAAAACTGATAGGACACTGCTATGAAGATGAATAATGACCCGAAAGATACAGCGTAATCTACTCAAGAGTTTCTCAAGGCAAAGAAATGGGATATTCTTCACTGGCCATATCAGTCATCTAATCTCAACCCAATAGAGCATGCTTACTAGAGACAAAACTGAAGGCAGAAGACCCACAAACAAGCAGCAGCTGAGGGCAGCTGCAGTAAGGGCCTGGAATCTCAAGAGAGGAAATTCAGTAATTGTATTTGGATTATATGTAATCCAGACTTCAAACAGTCATTGACTGGAATTTTTTTTTTTAATTATGTTGTGTTGTTCTTTCTTTTATGTATAAGCTCCCAAAATGGGGGTTGCTATAATTCCTAAATGGTTAATGCCACTCCTTTGTCAAACCCCTTGAATTAAGAAGAAGAATCAGCTTTATTGTCATTGATTACATTTTACAATGAAATTTGTGGCAAGAGATCAAATAACAAAAAAAGTATATCATCATTATTTATGAACCTCTGGCGTAAAATCCTTGCCAAATCATATATGCTGAATTGTCCACTGTAGCGACCTCAAAAGGGAGCAGCTGAAAGAATATATAAATCTAACTCTAAATCAGTAAGTATCTATTTTTGGGGAAAATCTTGCTCTTTTTTTGATTTATGCAACATTTACATGCAACATTACCCTTAGATAGTGTTATGTTAGTCATGCACAAGCTTTGTTGTGAACAGTATACTGTTGCATGCATGAAGAGAAAGCGTGGCAGGCATTCAATCTGCATTACCATGCAGATTGAACTCAGCATGGTAATGTCCTGCAAAACTCTCTTAACCAGCACACCAGAACATACATACTTATTATCCAGTGCATTTTTAGAGTTAGCTTGGGCACCAACACAGACTCTGCAAGTGCAGGTCATGGAATCTGCACTCTTTGCCTGTGTTTCTCCTGCTAATTCGTGTTGTCTGCTGCACTTAGCACTTGAGCTAATCTCCTAATTGGTTGGGAAAATCCTCACAGAGGAAGCTATCGATCGGTACAACCTCCAATTAAGGCTCCTGGGGCTACACCACTGCACACGAATACAGTAAGATGCTGTACAACAGATGGCCAATCAATACACTGGTCCAGGGTTTTGATCCAATCACATGATTCTGTTTTGGCTGTTAACTGATGCTGGTTAGTTTTTTTTTCCCAGCCATCATACACAAGCTTCATTTTAAAGGAGTGGTTCATCGTTCTTTTCTGGACTGCTGCCCCTGAACTTTAGTGTATTTAAATAGGACATAATAAATAGAGGCTGACAAAATATTCTATATTTAAAAATCAATACAGTACATCCATGCATTTAAGGACATTTATATTTTATGTGCATTGAAAAAAGGTTTAACCTGTTGAACAGGAATTAGCTGATATTTGGTTTTAATTACAGATATGAGCTGTTATATCACATCATGTTATGTTAAATCGTGTATTCTTTTTATGTGTTATTGCATATATTATTATTTGGTGAGTTGTATGACAGTAAGTATTGGACTTACTGTGGCTATATCAAAATTTAATTAAATTAAGTTTCATCCATGCTGTGTCTGTCCCACATCTAAATATAACTGTTATGTTGATTTCTAACTGAAGAAGGAAAATTAAGAGGTTTGTGTTTTCTTGGGAACAACCTAAAAACATCCCAATGTGGAAGCTTAAAATGTTGAAAGATACAAGTATCCTAATATCAAGAGCTACAGTATATTCATATTTTTAAATTCTATTTTCTCTAGTGTTCTTTTTCCATACAGCCTTCTTTCTTCACCTTCACTTTTACCAACCCATCATTTTCCCCTCTTCGCCCAGCAGGGTAAGGAAGGTTTCCTACAGATTCTCCACAGGTACATGGAGGTCCACGGAACAGTGTACTATGAGACCCAGAGACCTCCAGAGGTCCCGGCCTTCGTGAAAAATCATGGTCTACTGCCTCAGCATGAGCTGCAGCAACTGCTGCGCAAGGCCAAGGCAAGAGATGGAAAAAGTATTTATTACCTGAACACATTCTTCATCTGCAGCTTGACTTTTGTCTGCCCTATGGGCATACACTACCTACTGCTTCTCCTTTCTTTTCAGAAATTGCTTTTGCTTATTTGCAATTTTAAAATAACATTACCGTTTTTTTCCCTGCTAGCTCTTTATCGGCTTTGGTTTCCCTTATGAAGGACCGGCCCCTCTTGAAGCAATAGCCAATGGCTGCATTTTCCTCCAACCCAAGTTCCACCCACCCCACAGCTCTCTTAATCATGAGTTTTTTAGAGGCAAGCCCACCTCTAGAGAGGTGAGTCCAATTCATTATTTACTTCCCATCGTCAGTTACAGATGATAATATTTTATCCATGTGGTGTAATACATCAGGAAATCCTTTAAAAGAGCTGGCAGATATTTTGTCAGTGTTTGATAAGGGGCTGACCCAGGTCAAGTACAACACAACTTATGTTGCTAATAATAGTGAAGACAACTTTTTTGCCCAGTTCATTCTTATTAGCCCTGAGAAGTGAATTTTACTGTTCTTTAGCTGTTAGCTACTGTGCCAATAGTTGGTGTGCTTATTACACTACCAGTCAAAAGTTTGAACACACAGGAATGACCATGTTTTTCATGAAAAGATACATGTCTTCAGCTGTGTTACCATCATTGCACATGGTTTTCTGATGATCAGTTTTATCCTTTTAGATTAATACATTTGCATTAGCAACATAACATGCTATTGGAAGACAGTACTAATGTTTGTATGTTGATGTAAATATTTCTTTTAAAAAACAGTTGTTTTCAGCTACAACAGTCATTTACCATATGAACAATGTCTACACATTTAATCTGATCAATTTGATGTTATGAAATCAGCTTTTCTTTCACAAACATGCTCATTTCTATGTGTCCACACTTTTAACTGGTATTGTAGATTTTTATGTATCAGATAATGGTATAATTTCAGATTATTATCGTACAATGTTTTTATATTTGTAAAATGATCGATGAACGATAACACTCTACAGATATTTATTTTTTTAAACTCTTACTGTATGTCCTGCATGTGTTTTGTCTAGGTGTCCTCCCAGCACCCTTATGCAGAGCAGTACATTGGCAAACCTCACGTCATGACAGTGGACTACAACAACTCCGTGGAGTTTGAGTCAGCCATCAGGGAAATTATGAGAACCAAGGTACCCTAACACGCGTGAGGGTGAATGTAGAATAGAATTATATACGTAATGTAATTTACTGGACCTGCAGCTGTCACCTTTAGTTGTCAAGATAGAGCACCCTGGTAGCCAAATAGGTAGTGCGCATGCCACTTCCCTGTTTGATTCTGGCTGTGGACCATGTTCACGTTCATGCATGTTGCATATTCTATCCTCCTGCCTACCTCTCTGCAACTCACGGTATAGGCAATATGACAAAAAATAATATTAAAAAACTTTGATACAGGGGGAACTTTACCACAGTGGAGTTTTTCAGAGCAACTTCGCCAGTAGGTAGCATTTTGACATTGCAGAGTGCTGAACTTTTTCATGCAGGACATGTGGGCTGATAGATAACATGAGGACGCTAGGAACTGCCAAGAGTTGGAGGGGATTTAATTAAGGAGTCAATGGAGAAGATTCAGTCTTTCTGGAAAAACCCAACAATGGGGGGGAAATAGTAAAGGAATAGAGAGAAATAACATACCGGCAGAGAAGCAAGAAGATTGAGAGATTCTGAAGCCCTGATCGACTAAATGTCACAGTCACAAAAGCTTTCAGTACTCATTAAAATGGAAGACCAATGTGCCGAGTAAGCACACTTTGTACTCTAAAATAACAACAGCATAAACATTTTATGTTTTTATATCGCAGCCTTTTTCTAAAACCTTTATTTATTAATGGAAGTTTCACACAAATGTATAAAACGGAGGCTACTACCACCGCCCACCACACTTTAATAATGTTGATAAAAGTTCATGTATTCTCTTGATGGAAAACTAAATTACAGTTGCATCAAATTGACATTTAAATGAGTTACTGTATTTAACAATGTATCACATTTATGCACATATTTTGCACATGTTAACGAAGCATTGTCCCAGACTTTGTGTCTATGCATGTGTCAGATAAATTTATTATTATTTCAAACACAAAGCGTATAGGAGGTGATTTTACAGCACATTGCTTGTCTTTTAAGTATTCTTGGAAGTTTTATTTTTAGAAGTGACTAAGTTGTATATTAATGGCTACAGCTAAAAAAGTGCTCATTTCATAAGATATTATTGCAAATTGTCAATACGAGTGATATGGTTTTGGGGTAATATAGCTCACGACAAAGGGCACTGAGGAAAGCACTGTAATAGTTTGTGCCTTTTGCAGATTAGACTTACTTTTCAGGGAGTTAAGATGAGAGAGGATGTAGTGATGTGTGTGTGTGTGTGTGTGTGTGTGTGTGTGTGTGTGTGTGAGTGTGTGTGTGTGCGCGTGTGTGCGCATTCACTCATCTTTTCATCTCGTCGGTGTTGTCAGACAAGCTACAGTTCAGCAGCACTGGCTGACTGCTCTGTCTCCACCTGCTCTGTCAGACCGCTGAGAGAGCGCTGATGTACCCCTTCACCCTTCAATAGGGACATAATGCCCCAGCGAACACACGCACACACACACACACACACACACACACACACACACACACACACACACACACAGAGTCCAATAATATTCTTCTGCTTTCACATTTTCAAACCCAAACACAAACACAAACACATAATCATGATTGGACTGTAGAGATGGAGACAATGAGATCGCACATATTAGCACATATTAGCACACAAAGAATTACCTGCACATTACAGCCATTAACACATCCAAATACATGCGTACACACTGGTGTGTGGTGTAGGCTTATGTTCAGTCATCCAGGACAAAGCAATCTCTGGCTTGCTGTCAAGTCCTCATGTTCCAATAAGTCCTTTCTCCATCTCTTCTCTATTTCTTTCTTTCATTTATTCACTTTCTTTTTTCCACTCTGGTTTTGTTATTGCCTTCCCTACCTCTGTTTTCCTTCCTGTCCTTCCTTCAGTTTTTTATATCGTGTTGTTTGCAGTGATCTTTGCACAATCCTTTGCTTAACTTTGGTTCAATATTTAATGTTATAAATAGTTAAAATTGCTATTTGCCTTAAACCAAGGTGAAGATTATTTTCCAGATGTGGAAAATGTTTTGATAAAACTCAATTATGTTGGTTCTGTTTTGTGTCCTATACTTTGTCTTCTCTCCCCAAGACCACTCCTGTAAGCGAAAACACGCTCTAAGTCCCCTTGCCTGGTTAAGTAAAGCTAAAAGGACAGTGATTAAAAAAAGTTACTTGGGTTGTTTTTGCAGGGAGCATTTTGTGTGTCCCTCATGTCTGTGTGTTTACTTTTTGCATCAGCATATAAAGTAGATTAACATTAGACTTTGATCAGATTTGCAGTGTGTGTAACTTTTTAAATTGCATCATCTCTGCGTACTTGCTTCTCAGTGGTTTTCACATGAAATGGGCCAAGTCTGATTTCACACATGGTTGAACATTGGACTGCTTTGATTCCAAATTGGAAATGCTATTTAGTGAGTCATGTATCATTTACAATGGCAGAACTTTTGCATTACAGCATAAAGAGAAAACATTTTGATCTTCTTTTTTTTTTTTTTTGATGTTGCTGATTTAAAAAAAAAATAAAGTACAAAAACAATATTTTAGTTCATCAGATCAGCTTTTTAGTATTAGCTGATCTGATGAACATTGCAATAGCTGACATTTTACATTCATACAAAGAATTCATTCAGATTTATGTCAGATAGTTTGTTCTTTTTGTTTAACATTTTGGTATGAGCAAGCAAGACCAAAGAATTTACAGGATATATTTTGCTTCCAGGTCATCTATAATTAGGTCAATCAAAATTGTGCTTCAGTCATAAATCCGGCAAATCACAGCAGGCGATGATCTATTGGTATGCAAATAAAGTCTAATGAGCTTCCAAGCAGTGACATATTGTGATTAGGCCTTGCAGATATCTGACAATAGCAACATCCATCTGCTGAAATTAACAAGAAGAGACAATTTATTGCAATTAGTGTGAACAATAAAGCAACAGTGGGGGAAAAAAGTACATTTGAATACATGCAGAATAATGGCTGAGTTTGTGTGTTATTATCAGGTTGAGCCACATCTGCCTTATGAGTACACCTGCGAGGGGATGCTGGAGCGAGTACATGCCTACATACAGCATCAGGTAAGGACCAGTGCATGTCAACACTCAAGTAGAGTCACTAGTCCTCCTTTTTTCTCACACCGTACACACACGTTTTTTTAACCAGCTCTCAAACTCCCCACACTTATCAATATTTCATTATTGTGTGCATTTAACATCCAACTCTCATTAAGTGTCTGTAGTCCACATATGTAGCTTTGAGATTAATATACATGCTAACTCACTATGAGCCACATATATCTGCCCTGCAGCTCTAAAGCAGAAGGTCCTCTGACACTAATGAGGATGGATGAATAAGGAGAAAGTAGAGATGTCAGGATGATAATGATGGAGGGCTGGTATGAAAGAAATTTTTTAATGATCCCTCACTAGATGTCAGGCAAACTGCAAAGAGTCTCTCAACAACCTTTCTCTGCTCCTAACTGGCAGCTGGTTTGGACACTATCACAGCATTTATACTGTAAGAAAATACCGTGTACTGTAAAAACAGAATTCAGAGCTCTACAGCTGCTCAACCTTCAATTTTATGTTACTTTTTCTTTTACTCTAAAACATTTATTTTAACAGTGAGATCAGGGATTGGACTGGATGGATGGATGGATGGATGGATGGATGGATGGATGGATGGATGGATGGATGGATGGATGGATGATGTTTACTGTAACGTTATACAATTTTTCATTCAGACCAGCTCATTTGTCAGATATGTTAGGCACAGGTAGCAGAGGCACAGTGAAACGGCAGCTGCATTAAATTTGTCACAAAAATCCAACCAGAGAGAACAATGCAGGAGGTAATGGTATCTGTTCTGATCTGAGTTTTCTAGTTATTCAGTCCAGTCACTTAGATCATCCTGTCTGGGTAAATACGGCCGGGTGCCTTTCTGTGCCCGGGTCCCGTGTCTGCGTGGGTTTCCTCCGGGTACTCCGGTTTCCTCCCACCGTCCAAAGACATGCATGTCAGGTTAATTGAGCGATCCGAAATTGTCCGTAGGTGTGTATGTGAGTGTGCATGGTTGTTTGTCTGTTCGTCTGTATGTAAGAGGCTGTGAGTGCTTTTGGATATAACCCTCCAAGCAGCATTCAGATGCTGCTCTGCCTATAAAGTCGTGAAAGTGAAGTACACATCCTTAGAAATAATTCTTAATACATCTTTCACCTCCAGGACTTCTGTTCCCCAGAGCCTCCCTTCATTCCAACCAACTTCTCCAGACAAGTGTCTCCTGGTGGTAGCAGGATTCTGGGACCTCTGTTTGTGCCCCTGCCCAATTCTACAGCTCTCGGCTGGGCATCCAATGTGACGGCTCCCGCTGCCTGGCCTCCGCTCACCTCCCTCAGGCTGCTCATATCTCAAGAGGGCCAGTCTTGTGTGGAGGCATGCCAGTCAGCTGGCTTCATCTGTGAGCCTGCTCACTTCCGCTTCATCAACAACAAGGAGGCCCTGCATGGGTAAGTCAGCCTAAAGTAATGAACGTCTGAGTTACATGGGGCCTAGCTGGGTGAAAGTTGCATTCAAACTTAGAGACTGCCAACTAAAATGTATGGAAAGTTTAGTCCACCATTAAACAGATGATGTACTGATATCTTTGGATACGACATAAGATAAGATAAGATAGAACTTTATTGATCCCACAGCGGGGAAATTTGTGTGTTACCACAGCTCAGGACATAAAG
>JAUYWH010000001.1:14949043-14962423 GCA_034779795.1 Ctenopoma multispine
GACTGGGGATTCCTATCAGACATATATTACCTCAAAAAGACTTGGTTTGATAAATCCTGCTTTCTTATTGGTGTTATTGGTTTAAGGTTCACAGGCGCAAGGTGGCAGGCACCTTCAAAGTTTCCCCAGGAACTTTTCTAGTTACTATTACCCTGCTTATGATGTAAAACAGGAGCACAGAAATAAAAGTGAACTTATTAAAAAGGTCCTTTTTTTTAACATGTTACTTTATTTTGTGGTGATTTAATACACTAAAGTTTAATGTACAGTACTTGTATTAGACAGAATGTTCCTAATTCCTTTTCCTAAGTTTGTCTGCATTGTCTACACGTTTGGGGGACTAACATTATTAAACATGCTTTGAAATGTAATGTTATTTATAATACAATAATATAACAACATCTTGTTTTCTTTTCTGCAAAAATATCTGGTCTTGCAGTACAGCATCCAGTTTTGTGACTTCACCATTAGAAACATTGGACTAAGTCAGAAATTAAACAAAAACACAATCTTTCTCTAACCCTAACCAAATAATTTCACCTGCCTAAAAATATTTTTAAAATCACCCCTCTCACAATGGGAGCCAAGGACACTATAAATACTGTGCTGTTTACAGTATTACCTTCAAAACAGGCACATGCGCCTGCACAGAAGATCTGCACAGCACCAACTGTCACAGTCCACATACTCCAATTGTGACCTTAAGGAATTAGTAACAGAATCAGACATAGCCTCAGACTAAGACCCAAAACTGTTTATTTTATTAATGACCATTAAGTACAGTGTTTATAAATATCCATCCATTATCTACTGCTTATCCAAAATCGGGTCGCGGGGGGTGCTGGAGCCTGTCCCAGCTGTCTTTGGGCGAGAGGCAGGGTGCACCCTGGACAGATCATCAGTCCATTGCAGGGTCTATAAATATAATATATTTAAATATATTTAAGCTTAGGTCCTTTAAAAAAACTGATTGCTAAGTGACCAACAATACAATTAAACAAAGTGTCCAATATGTATCATGGGATCTTTAATATAAGCTAATCATAAACAGTGTCATAATGACCTAATGTAACTACTCTTAAGTCCACAGATATCCAATCATACAAAAGTGTCACTTGAATACTTACAACTGCTCTAATAGAGAAACAGCCCAATAATTAGATATCTCATCTTGGTTTGCTGATTAAACTCTACTTTCAAGAGTGACTTCATCTTCCAAACTCCATTTCCTGTAATCACTTGGATCGTGAGAGCAGGACCTTCTGAGAGCCAAGTGGCACCCTGCCCATGTAGGAGAAACCAATCAAGTAAATAGGGGCTGACATGTAATTTGTCCAGTCAAAACCCTGTTGACCTGCAATTAAGGTGCCACAGAGAGGTCAGAGCCAGAGCTTGATATTCGGCTGTTAAACACTTACTTAGACAAATGGGATGCATATTTTTGCCAGATGGCTTGAATTAAAGAACATGCAGTTACTTATTATTATTGTTTCCTTTTACTTTTGTTGTAATAGATTTTGATTATGTGAATACTCTTTTATAAATAATGCAATCTTAAAGTGGTGTAAAGACAATGATCCTATAACATTATTTTAATGTATAGTGTACATTGAATTGAATTGTACCTAAACACATAATGGTAGTATATTTAACACTGTAAGGCAAAATGTGTATAATAAATTAAAACAATAATTAACAGAAATCAGTGGATCTGAATGTGTGTGAGTGAGGTGAGCTCTACTTTGTAATTAATTCAGTGGCACTTGTGGAGCTGAAGAGATGTTGCAGAATATTGAGTACATGAATCCCTGAAGCTGTAGATGAGCTTTGTCGTTCCTTTTTTTCTTGGCTCAGAAAAACGTTTCTGATGAAAATCCTACACACACTATAGAAACCTATCTATTTCTGTAATGCACAGTGTTTCTCAACCTGGTCATGACAATCTTGAAAGCCATCACCTGTGATGGTATGGAGGAGCCTGGATAAATATATGTGAATGTACCATCATACTGGGATTTTAAAGACATACTATGCTGGAATCAGGGGAACATTTTTGACACAAGTCAAAAAAGTCACCACTGACCTTGAAGTCAGTGGGTATTTCATCTGGATAATATCAGGCCTCATTAATATCTGTCTCCTTAAATATTTGTGGTGGAGTATCGGTGACCACAGAGCTTTAGAGTAAAGAAATATTCCACTTTAAGGATTAAGAAAGGATTTAAGGTTGACTAGAAGTTAGAATTATGTTAAGATTCATTCAATTGTGATTAATGTTAGGGTAAAGTGCTGGAAAATGCATTATATCAGTTTGCGTCCTCACAACTACTATATAGAGAAAAACATGTGAGTAAGGACATCTGCACACGGGGGGAAAGGTAGGACCTAAATTACTCAAAGCTAAAGATTTTTTCATAGTATTCTCACAGTAAACACACACCACAAACACATTTAATCACACATCCATCTACGAAGGCCAGACCAAGCAGAAGTTTTTATAAAGCAGAGAAATGTGTTTCTTGTCTTTATTAGTGACTATGGGACCCAATCTGGGCTCCTTGTGACAGTGATGGAGCAGTCCATCTCGGCCATACTGTATAGAAAGAAGGGGCAGGGGATTTGAGGGGGGGTGTTCTGGCAGACTGACCCATATCCTGAAGAGAGAGATTCATTTCATTACAAAACTCCAGAGAAACAACAAAAAAAAGAGAATAAGAATCAGAGAAGGGATGGAGGGGGGCAGAGGTAGCGACTCATTTTATTACAGAGCACCAGAGCGGAAACCTGTCCCCATGGTGACAGATCGCCACAGCAACTGTTTCTGATGTTCAGTGTGAAGCAGTGAGGCTCTCTGCACGATGTAGACCACTGATTAAGTCAGTAGCCTATCCAGATACTGTGTCCAGCTTTCAGACTCTGATAACACACACACACACACACAATCAAAGCACTCTCTATAAGCATACTCTGGATTATAGATTTATTGCAGGACTGTTAAAGTTCTGTGCCGTAAAATTACTAAAACAGATCTAACAACATGCATACACCAAATAACCTGTTGATCAGTGTGTCTTTACAATAAGAGACACATAATGTGATTCTTACTAAGTTATAGGAATAAGATTTATGCTATTATTAGTATGTATCAGGACATTTTCTCCATGTGTCAAGAACAAATGTATGCAAATTGGAAAACACTATTTATCAGAGCACAGGCAAAAAATAAAATGGTAAACACACAAGTCAAATTATTTTTGTTTAGAACAAGTACGTTCGGGCAGATGGAAGCACCTACTCATTCGGTATCTCTGCCAAAGAATCACACCAAATATAAACTACAATGTCACTAGTTAGCAGAGGCATGCAACTGCAATGCAGTAATTTGTTTTTCTTTTTGCTTCATTTTTGTTACAATGATGGCACAGTAAAGAAATAAGTCATCTGAGGAGGTCGTATTGAGGTTGTGTCTGTTTAATATTAAGACTCGGTACAATTAGATGATTTTTATTATGCTTTTATATGCTTTTTTAGAACACGATGTGAATCCAAATGAACGTCATTGGACATCCTGAAAAAAATGACTAATTAATTTGTTCATTGTATGTTTATGGGTCAGTTAAATAAAGACATGAAAGGTCATGACTGTTTGTGTTTCATCAACTTGAAAATATTGCTTTGTTTATATTTGGGACTTTGGTGAAGATCACATTTCATGACCATCACTTACTTTTTCTTGCTGCAGTAAAGTGTGATGATGATGCACTACATGTATTGGATTTCTTGTATTCAGCCTCACATTTTAGCAATAAGGTTAAACAGTTTCTATATTATTGATACCGACCTGATATATTGGCTTTATTTATTAGTTTGCAGATGACACAGTTATTTCACCTCTGTTGAACAGTGCTGACTCTGATCATGGCCCTGTGGTGGAAGAATGTATAGGTTGGTACAAGTTGTCATTTTTGGACATTAAGGTGTCCAACACTAAAGAGAGGATTGTTGATTTCAGAAAGAATCCACTGGCCATTTCCCCTGTCGTGATCAATAGTCAGACTGTTGAACTATATAAAAATGTTGGCACAGTTATTGACAATAAGCTGACTTTTGAGTGTCTTTTTGACAGTGTTTGTAGGAAAGCCCACCAACACATGTAATTCTACTGCAAATGTTTTGATGTTGATAGATTTTATATGAAAATGTTTCATTCTTGTTTTACTGACTCCTTACTTTTCCCTTTAGATTACAGTTGTTGGATAAAACTACGGTGAAGCCTCCATGAGTTATTTTAGTTCATTTAAAATTTTGCTGTGCAGGCAGTTCAGCATTCCTTTCTTAACCAGGTTTTGCAGGAACAGGTCCATCTGTTCCCAACTAACAGTTAGGTCCAAATAATTTCACACCATATTTATTATATTCATTTTTACTTTTGAATTTCCCTGGGGAAATTGTAGACAGGCAGTCGTCTTAAGGCGATGAGAGTTTGGTGTTCAGTGTCTTGTCCAGTGACACTTCAACACGTGGCCAGGATTGTAAGATAACCAGGAGTCAGTTTTTGCTACTGTTCAGAAGAACAGAACTTCAGAAGATGCCTATAGGAAAAAACATAAGCATTCAGTGAAGGAGACTGGAGACTTAGACTAAAGGGAGACTGACATGTCTAATGAGATCTAGGACCTCCTGCTCTATGATTATCCACTTATTGTTTCTTCTCTTCAGCACAGCTGGACCAACACTCATTGGGCGATCAGAATTTAATTAGGTCCAAATGCAAAAGACAGAAAATAGTCGGACATTCAGACCAGAATATCTCAATACATAGAATTTACGCAGTTTCTGATTAACAGTGTGTTTTGCAAGCTGGATGACACTTTCTACCCTCACTGCCAGCTTAGTCATTAGAGATTAGAGATGTGTTGTGATGTGATTCATGGACAACAGGGGTCAGATGGGCCAACGGCAACATGCCATCTGAAGTTATTGTGAGGAAAGGCACAACAGGGAATGACACGAAAAGTTTTACAAGGATGCCTTACTTAGCAGTTTATTGGACTGTACTTAGATTAGTATCTTTTCCAACCCCTCAAAACCGAAAAGAAGTTTTAAAAAATGTTTTTATATTAAAATGCTTATTAATTAATAACGTAGGTGATATTTTTAAATCAAGATGATCACACAGGTCCTTTTTTATATTTGTATTAAACTTATGATTAATATTGAAATATCTTGTCTATTAAACCTTACGGAAAACCTAAATAAAAACCTGGCAGTGTCCTGGTGGGCTAGTGTTTACTGTATACTGTGACTGCAACGTCCCTAATTTGATGCAGGTCTGCAGGGGACCTTCGTTAAGAGTTTACCGTCACCTTCTTTATCAACTATTTGAAGGAATCTTAACACTGTGAATCTCTCCAGTCATTAGAGGTTATTCCTCAGTGAAATACACCCTAATCTCTGAGTGAAGACAACAAATACTCCAGCTACCCTCTCTACTGCACTTCCTTGTTTTGCCAATCTAGACTGCAGCTCTAACATTTAGTACAACCCCAGATATGATCTCTATAGAAACTAAAGCACACTAAACTTCTTTCTTTTTGAATGTGTCCAAATATACACACAGGATGGTAGGAAGAAGTAAAACTTTACAATGATGGACATATATTGGTTTAGAGAGAGAAAGAAGCTATCAAGGGAAATCTCTTTGGACTGGAGGCTGGAGCGGCCGCTGGTATACAGACTTTATTGTTTTGTGTTTGTTAGAAAGTTAAACCCTCTGCATACTGAGAAAGAAGATTTTGCTTTAGGTAAAAGGTCAAGCAATGGACGTTAATTGCAGAAAATGAAACTAGACAGTTATAGAGTATAATATATATATAACATATTAGTAGCTACTACACAGTAGTCCACTTTGGTATTATTTGGAATAATTTAACGATCTGTCTGTTTTGGAATGAGCTAATTTTACAAATACTAAATCAAAATTTAATACTTTACAACACTGGCACTAAATAGATATTTTCTCATTAGTCCATTATATTGCCAAATTGATGTTTTTGTTGTATTTTTATATCTTCACACTGGGGCTAAAGGAGTCATAAATATTAGTACAGACATTGTGCAGGAAATGTAGAAGTCGTGTCCTCCATTAAAACAACTCAAACAAACAACACAATAAATATAGCCCATAAAGCTCAAATAATAAAGCAGGAGGTGTGTGTGTGTACTGAATGTAAAATGAACTCTCTGCAAAAGATTTTTATGTTTCACTGTAGAGATAAAAAAGGGATATAATACAGGAGTAAAATCTGCAGAACTCAAATGTACTGTATTTGGCAACGCAAACACCATCAATTTGAATATCAAAATAAAGGCTGTGCACTTGTTACAAACTGTTCTGCTTTCTTGTGTGGTGGTTAGGTCGAACCTTCAATAGAAAGACCAGTTTGTTTATGAAAGGTTGCAGCAACACTGAGTCATTTGAATGTCTAATGAATGCTTTCACTCTCTATTGTCTTTTTTTTCTCACATATATTGTGCAAACATGCCCCAAGACTTTATATCCTAATTCTTTTCATCTAAAACTGCATCAAGATTCCTCTTTATTTAGCTTCTTATTCTCCTACTGTGAGACTTTTTATCACATCATTGTCCCTTCTTCTGTTTTGTCCATTTTCTCACACAGAAAAGCAGGAACAAGAAGAATTTATATCTCCACAAATGCACACACATCATCTGTCCCTGTCTGCACTTCCCTGTGCTCTTCATACTTACTTTTTGCCTGTACACAGCAAGTATACACACAGAGACTCACCCCCGCCCCTTTCTGTTTAGTCTGAGTCAATCTCTAGCGGGCTGACCTGTCCACTACAGCCAAGGTCGCCTTGGTGACATGATGGAGAGTCCAGCTGAAAACATTTAGCCAGCTTCATTACTCTCCTTTCTCGGCGCTTATGTGTGTGTGACTCTGTCTTTGTGTATGTGTGTGAGACTGAACTATGAAGTGATTAACAGAAGCAGGGCTATGATAGCAGGGCATAATAGAGGGTAGAGGAGCACAGCAAGCAAGAGCAGAGTAAAGGAAGAAAAGATTTTTATTTTTTAAATGCATGTGTCGGTGGTCGGTTGGTATATCACAACACAACACATATACACATTATAACACTAACAAACCTCAGGGAATACAGTCACATTATTAGCTGACTGTTAAGTTGCTTAAGGTTTGTTTTTTAAAGCTGGTGCAGCTGTAGGAATGTGTCATATGTGTGTGTCATCAGTAAACCTTTAGTCTGTCTGTTGGTCTGTCACAAGGTCCCAAACTGAGCTAAAGTTGACAAAGCCTTCAAGTCCTGCCACATAAACAGCCATGTAGGTTGTTTGTGTCTAATCTCAGATACAACTCACAGGAACATGTCCTGAGTTAGTGCATGTACTGGCAGCGGTGGGCTACAGTTTCTCTGGTAAAACCCATTGTTGAGAAAACTAACCAGCAGTTAGTTACCACAACATTAGGGGGTGCTGGTACATGTTTGGTTAAATTTAGACAGAAAACAGCTCAGTTAGATTAAGCAAAGAATAATTTAATTAATCATATTTTTAACATTTCCGCATGCAGACGTTAAAACCCACAATGAATTGCCCCACCCATAATTACAGTCAGTCTGAAACCTGGATCAGCTTCTTTGTTTGGGACTGCATTGCCATAATTCCACCAGAGTGCGTAGTTGAGCAACTTATGACCACTGCACAAAGTAATGACATGTCCCATTACGGTTAGAGGACTTTTGTCATCATGGTTGCCATAATATATATGTGGTTAAGGTTTTAAAATAATTGTGGTAATTGATTTCTTGATGCAGACATGTGCCTATGTGCACAACATCATCTGATGGCCTCTAGTTTGGGGCATTTGCTGAAAACACTGATGCTGTCTCACACAGCTGCTACCTGCTATAAAACGTAACTATGAGTTATAATGTGATCTCAGAACAAATGACCAAAGGACAGTCTCTGAAAGAATGAACTTTAGTCTGGCCTTAGGGTGAACATAAAGAACACAAGCCACAGCTACAGAACCAAGCCTCGAGCAACATGCAAGTTATGAAGTACAAACTATCTGTTGAGGCTGCCTGAAGGTATTGTATATAATCCAGATGATGATACGTGGACGGGCTACGAAGGTGTCTGCACCGCAGGATTGTGGAGGGGCAGCTTTCTTAAGGGAAAACTGCAATCAGTCTTCAAATTCAGCAGAGGTTTTTGTGACTAGCAGGAACACACTTGATCATATGCGTGTATGTATGTACAAATGCATGGTGGGCATGAACCTTATATTATGTGATATATGAATTCTATGATATATTTACTGGATGTGTAATCTTCAGATCATGTCTCGGTCCTCCAGAGCATTGCAAAAGCTTTAAAATACTACAGACCAATGTTTTACTTGAGCGTGGTGCAACTGTAGCTTGAATTTTCTTCTGATGCTGCTACATAGAGTGGAAAAGCCAAAGCACAAGATGATAAAAAGAGTATAAGAGAGTGACAATTGTAACAATGATTTTTTTTAATATCATTTACATCTTCTCTCATACATAATCTCTTCACATCACTTTAGTTCAAAGATATTTTTTCCAGTTTTCCTGTGTCAAGTCATGTCTGAGCTGATTCTACCGCTACATTTCCCCTCTGATATCCTCATGCCCTACAGCCCATTAAACATATTATATCTATTCCCATTGGGTGAAGTACTGTATTAGTATATACAGTATTAATGCTTTTAGTATATAGCAAACACCCTGTGACCTTATGAATATTTACAGAGGTAATTACCCACAAGCCCTCAGAGTACCATTAATCTTTACAAATGAGTCACGGGGAGATACCAAGATCAGCCTCGTATTAGTCACATACACAGTGCATGCACATGTATTTTTATCTCAAGTCATCATCAATAATTTCTCTGTGACTGAACATATTATAGCTCATAGTAAAGACAGGAAGGATTTCAGCCTGCTGCCTCTAACATGTTCTGTGTCATTGAGAGGCTGCAATTTATCCAACTTAATCACCTGTTTTATGTGAATGAGTATAGGGTACAGCATGTCAGTGGAGTAGTTTGCAGCAATGGAGCTGGTGGAGCCTACAGTTTGTATCTTACAGAGGGTGTGGCAAGGTCGCCACCTTCGAAGGGTTCTTCATATGTGGTAAAACAGGACTATGTTTTCGCTTTGTCTATCATTATTTCTACTCTGCGTAATAACTCTTTATCTATAATGAAATAGGAAAAAAGTAAAAAAAAGTAATGTAATTATGAAACCTTTGCTCATAATTTCATAAGACAAGAGATGAAAAAGACACATCAGCATGTGCAGTTAGGGTGAGAGTATTGATGACATATTTAAATGATCCGTAGCAGTCAAATTAAGTTAAAGTGGCTGAAGCTGTAAGTGGCATCAGATTACATTGTAATGTAATGTAATGTTCCATTACTTCACAGTACCAAGCCCATTTTTTGTTGTCTTCTATTACAACATATACGCCATGTGTTGCCTGTTATGGTCAAAATAATTAGATATTTTTGGATGTGGATCATTTTGGATGTGTTTGACTTTTCTGTGTTACTCTTTGCATGTTGTGTGTGTGCCCTTGGGTTTTGTGAACCACAGTTTAAAAGTTTTTTGATTATGTTTTAGCTATGGAAAAAAACTGTAATTTTCTCATACATGCTTCTGTAAAAGATTGTAGTAGCAGCACAGCACATCTCGCCTCATTTTAATGAAAACAAAAATACAAAGGTTTTGGAAGAAAACCTGTGCAAGAAAAATATAATCACAGTAATCAATACAATGTGTTACTGTAAACTTACAAAAACAAAATAATTGCACTGAAATTATAGTGCAGTGACTAAAACTAGTATTGTAAGGGAAGAGTTAGATGGTTTACAGATACGACCTTCTTTTAGTATCTGGTCACATCATTTCCATCAATGTCCTCTCCAAATAGAGGAACACTGGTGAAATTTCGCCTGGCTAGTCCTGTTCAACTCTGGACTGTATTTGTATTGCTGAGGGTCATACTCATTGGTGTTCAATTGGTATATAAGTATTTTCTTCTTTTCAGTGTCTCTCTGTAATCACATTTACCTTCCACTGAAAATTACCCACACTCTTACTGGCTGTAAGCAAAACTGGGCACTTTCTTCTGCACACTTATGTTTGTAACTGTGGCTTGTTTCTAAAATGAGTTATGTGTGTGTCCTGTGAAATATTTTTGACTCGCAATTATTGACAATAAGTTAAGCAATAAACTTTAAGAAAAAAATCATCCAAAGTCTGAATCCCTGTGGGTTTTTCTGTCCTTCATGCAATGTTTTGCCTTTGAAGGTTATTCAGCCATTTACGTTAGATGGAAGGTATTTGTGTTGTTGTGTGTCTAAGAGAGAGCTGTGTGTGCGTGTGTGTGTGTGTGTGTGGGTGTGTGTGTGTGTGTGTGTGCACAGCAAGTAGGTCCAGAGTGTGGAGCCTCTTATCTATTCTGAATAATGCAGTGGGCCCAGGGGCCACAGAGCAGTCAGAAATCTTTACACTTCAAACAATCACACATACACATACATAAACACATTCATAAATTAACATAATGAATGTACACACTCAGGTGATGATTTTGGCTGCACGTCATTTGAGAGGAGGCAGAGAAAAACAAGAAGTTAAGAGAGTTCATTTCTCTCACAGTGAGTTCATTTTACTTACTCTTTCCAAACTGACCTTTTCACTTCCTGCAAAACACAACTCCTGTGTAAGCAAGAGACCAAAATATGTTCAATGCAATTATCATTTTATCTGCAAAACCCAATTAGCAGCCTTAAATCATTGTTATAGTGCTAAGCACTGCGGTTGCTCTCGGAGCAGAGCAGAGTAGAGGGATAGTAAATGTGCTTGTGAGTCAAATTTCAGATCCACGAGCTCAGAACGTACATACAAAGGTGAAGAAAAAAAAAAAAAAAGAAAAGAACGTCTAATTTAGACAACATGCTTTCATCCCATTTGCCCTCTGATGCTCTATTGTCATGAATCAATGTCACGTGGAGCAAAGTGTAGTCAGTGGCAGCAGTTTGATCATAGCTCCCTGTAAATGGCTTTGTGAGAATAAATGTATTGATTTAATACCTTTCACATACAGTACATGCTTCTACACAACATAAGTGTCCTATTAACTCCATGTATCTCTCTGAGATCACACTGAGAGTAATGGCCTAACAGTAGACATACTATACTACAGTACTGTAGCTGTATTTTTAACACTTCACTGATGTCAATCTATGTCTTAATATGTGTGGTGTCTTTTGTGTTTCTTCTCTTGACATGTACTATGTCAGATGTTATAAGTTCTCCATTACTGATAACTGTTATTTAGATCACATCTTCATTCTTAGGGTTTCTTACCGTGAGCCATTTTGTTTTGTTTTGTTTTGTTTTGTTTTGTTTTGTTTTGTTTTGTTTTGTTTTGTTTTGTTTTGTTTTGTTTTGTTACTAAACTGCCACATGTTGTTGTGAGATGGGTTCTTTAGTTTGCCTTTGTTTACCTTACCATTTGTTTTTGGTTTATCAAAGTTTAACTAAATAGAATGAAAATCAAGAACATCAAATGAAGCCTGACTTCGTCAAGGCACAGGGGCCGTTTTGTGTTTGTGTAAATACAGGTAATGTCAGAATTAGCCAACAATAAACAATTTAAACTAGTTTCAAACTAGTATCTCAAATAGAATGAGAAAAGGCAAATTGATAAAAATGTGTTATAAGACGTGGCCTGAAAGACGACACTGACTCAGACAGATTTCCTCGAGCAGGTCATTCAGATCAAAAAAAAAGGTCAGGTCAGAAAAAAAGTGCATATGGAATTAAAAGATCGAATGTGTATGCCAGAGCTAGGCCATGTAAAGCTTCATAGGTAATCCTAAAATAAACAGCAAGCTAATGGAGAAAAGCAAGAGTGAGCACAATGTGGTTGAATCTCCCTGTTCTAGTCAATAACCAATATTCAATAGTCTTGTGTCTTGTGACACCTGAAATTACCATTCAGTTTTAGACTCACCACCTGTCTGTTTTACATACTGATTTGACAGGGCGAGAGGGCGTTCTGTTTGTTGAACGTACATCTTTATATATCACAGTAAAAAAATTTTCATTTATCAATCTTAGTGATGGGCTGGTTCACCACCGTGCAACAAAAAACATAGCAGAAAATGTCCATGAGATATTGTTTTGGTCTAAAAAGTAAATACTGTTAAATAATTTTAACTTTTTTGGTGAGGAAAAGAAGGCTGCACTGCATCCTTGAAACATATGTGGGCTTCAAGGTCGCTGCTTCTGTAAGTAGTTCAAGGTGCCACCGTGTGTGGATTACTTTCCTCTGAGTTCCCTCTTTGTCTTCATTTTAAATTAAACATTATTTCTCCATCTTATACATTAGCTTACATGTGCATGAGTGCTCATGACTACAGACCTTTTAGGAGTTTTTCCTCATTTTGTGATTTATTCATGCCCAATGGACAGAAAGAGAGAGTTAGAGTTGGTATTGGCACAAAACTGAATTCAAGTGCAGTACATGTCCCTCATGTTTTATAAATTAGAAAAATTTCCAGAAAAACAAACCAACCAGGGCTCTTTGCAGGTGCTTTCATGAAGAATGTTGTTTTTGAAGAAATCAAATCATGATCTGTCTTTTTAATTGAAGATATTTTCACGTTACAGTAGGAAAAACACAGGTTTAAATAATACAATAAATGATGACTGAACTCCATATAGCTGATTCTGTACTGTGCATGCAGAGTCATTGTTACACTGTCATCATGGCTTTCTGGGACACAGAGTCGTGTTACTGTGGTTAGTGACGCCTTTCCTTTCTGCTTTTCCTGCAATGGCATCAATCATCAAAAATCTAAATGGTAATAACGGAAAAACAGCCTATGCTTTTATCTATGGCTTTCTTACTCTACAATTTCTCCAGATATCATCAAGAGAAATAATAGCATCAGTCCCATCATATTCAGTTTACATTCTAGTGACCAAGTCCTTTTGAGGCTTATAGGAACTGTGACAGGAGCAAAGAGGAGAGTCCTTTGCACATCTTATGGATGGAAAAAGTATGGATGAGGAGCGGGTGAGTGGATGTATTGGTCAACAAAATGTTTAACACTGGGAACAGTTCCTCACATATTTTCAGATGTTTTGTCTTGTCAAGATGTTTAATGCTTCACGCATATATTAGTTGTTGACATGAAATTTCAGATTTTTTGATTACTTTCTAGCTTCAGGTTGACTGCCTTGTGTCAAAGTAGCAGAATAATTCAACATGTTGGGAAATATGTTATTCAATTTATAG
>JAUYWH010000001.1:14962833-14981460 GCA_034779795.1 Ctenopoma multispine
TTCACGTGGAATTCCAATAGAATTGATTCATGTTTGTGGTTGTAATGTGACAAAATGTGGAAAAGTTCAAGGGGGCCAGATACTTTTGCAAGGCACTGTATAAATGCATTTCCCAAAATGTTCCTATAAGTGCCATAACTAATATCAAAGCGGAACGCATTGTATAGGATTTGGTCTGGATTGTCTCTTCCTCTGCCAAGTCATATGTAACCTAAGTTAAAAAAAATAAAACCAATCAAATTCAAATGTATTATAAGTATCTATTTTATCAGATGGGGCTTAAATAAATATTTGGGTCAAACTGGGGGGTTGTGCCAGAAAAATATTCAGTAACCTTGTTTATCAAATAGCCTCTTCCGATGTTGACTTCATTTCCTATGTAATTGAAATCCGATGAGCTTCAACCTTCTGAATCGCTGTGCCAGCCTAAAGTCTTCAACACCTCCACTCAGCCATGTATAGTTGTTATTCACTGTTCCCTAGACAAAAAATATGCTGCATACCTGTCAGGCAAGACGCTCTGAGCAACGAGAGAATTCCAAGGGAATTCCCCACCACAGCTGTGTAGGAGGCAGATGGAAGAAGGGTACGGAAGTGGAGAGACGTAATTTATCTTCATAAGACCCTCATTTTTTCGAGGTCGGCACAAGCAGAGGAAGCCAAGGGAGAGGAAAATGAAGGATAGGAAGGAGGAGGGCAGAGAGTGATGTAGCTTATCTGTGAATGTTGCAGGCTGAGATATCTGTGGTGCTCTGCTCTAAGGTTGCATTCCTTGTCAGCTTGTGGTTCATCTCCATCCATAGGGATGGAGAGAAAAGGATGTGTGCTTGTAAGGAATGGTTGGGAAGAAACTGATGGATAAGGAAGGGGGAAATGAGAGACGCAGCAAGGAAGGCGGGGCCCATAGCTAGGGACAGATGCAAAATTTTCTTCAATTCAAGTCAACATTTGTATACTATATTGTCATTCCAAGACAACGCAACACAATAAATTACTGTAAAAGATAAAGTGTACATCAACACAGCGGTTTAAGGCTGCTCCCTGACCCAACTCATCTGCATTGTTATATCATGTGCAAGTAGAGTTTGGTGAGATGTTCCAACATATGCATTTCTTGGGGTAATGAAATAGACATTAGGGCATCATATTAATTAAAAAGAATGTTGCTCCAAACCCCAAGCCAGTGTGCAGTACATATTTGAGGCAGGTAAATGCATAGCTAATCATAACTTTAAGGGACCTTGGAGCCTACACAATATTTCATGCAGAGCTTGAGGAGCAAGTTATGAGTAGGACAACATACAATTTATCTCCAGTCAACACGAGATGATTTGTTTTTAAGTGTAATTCTATACATATTCATGTTAAGCACCAAAATAAAACCTTGACATACACTTCACGTCTCCCCCCCACAGCAGCTTATATGAAACAAGCTTCTGTATTTGTTTTGTTTTTTTCAAACCCAGAACTCCCATATGGGAAATGAAGGATCTAGCTGCTAGCAGCTGGCCAAAGGTTAATCCCCACCGCCCAGATGAGCAGGATATTTAGGCTTACAAGTCTTCAGGCAGTGTTGCTACCTGGGAAAAGCTTTATCCTTCCCTGTCAGTCGGCTCCTGTGATGGGAGATGGGAGACAAGAGCATGCTCTGAATAAACCCAGGTTCAAAGCGGCTGCACTCTGCTGTCACAGTCTAGAGAGAGATGGGAGAGAGAGAGAAACACGAGGCAAACAGTGAGGGAGAAGCAGAAGACAGAGATTTTTATTAAAACGAAAGGAAGTGAAAAAACTGAAATTGGCAGAGGTAAAGGATGGTAGAAAGAGAGAAGATGAAGAGAAAGAGAGAGAGTCATCAGTTTCACCACCCACTCACAGTCTGTTTATAAGAGTTTAATTTAAGGTAAGGCATGTTCAGCAAGTGAAGGACAAAAGATTAAAGTATATAATAGTGATCTAGTGCAGGCTATTATAATGAAGTAATCTGTTATGGACATGATCGTGTAGATCAGTAACTCAAAAGTGACTGAGGATGGTATTCTGCATGTTTTCACTCCATACAAACCAAGTGATTTCACTGATCAGTCTCTTCCTCTGCCGCTGGTCAAATGAGGACTAAATCAGCTGCATTGCTGAGCCATCAGCATCAGGTTTCACTGTGCTCTGTGGGCCTCTTGTGTATCTGCAATGCCAGTATTGACTTCACAGCTCACTACCTTCTTGCTAAGCACTGGATCAAATCCTGCCCTGAAGGGATACACACATTTCTATTCTGAAGTCTTTGGCTCCATCTTCTGGAAGTTAAGGAAAGTCAGCCTTTACAGCACAAAAGGCTAATACTGAAGAAGAAGTTTAAAATGTTAATAGACATGTTATGGGGGGAAAAAAGTCTCTATTTGTGTCTTAAGAAGGCCTTTTCATCACCACCTTTAAGACACTGTAAAGGAGCTGATGAAAAAGCCTTCATGGAGGGAGACGAGGACAATTTTAATAGATTTCTAGCTGAAGCCTCAGACTCATCTTCTCTGTCACCCTCCCCCTCGTCATCATCCAGACAAACAGACAGCACACCCATCCCAACATCTCCACAGTCATCACGCCACACCCGTCCAGTAATGAGTATAAGAGACTATCACCAAACCACAACCGTCATTGAGGACACGATGGAAAATTGGATCCAATGAAAACATTTCTAGACCCAGTAGAGTTTGCTTATCGCCCCCAGGTTATGTAGATGATGCCATCATATACATGCTCTGGACTACCTGGACAGAGCTCCTCAGTTGGATAGAGCAGGCAGCACTGTGAGGATCAGGTTTTCCACTTAACCAGTGCCTTTAATACAATCTTCTAAGACAGTTATTTAGCTTACCCTAAATACTAAAGCAATTATAACACCAATACTCATAGAACAAGTCTAATATTTGATCCATTATTTTGTTTCCACCAGGGGGAGAAATTGTTTCAGGGAAGTTGTCTTTGATTCATATTTTCCTTGGCAGACCTTTTCTTCTCTACAGAAGACTGAGCCCTGGTCGTTTATGTAACTTTACAATGCTCTCGTTAACACAGGAACCATATGTTGATGCCGGATTTAGCACATACCCCATTACACATTAAAATATTATATGAGAAGTGCGGCATGCGGCTTACAGTATGCACACAAACACAGTCCCACTCTGAGGTTTCCCACGGTTTTCTGTTGCTGGTAACGACAGGCAATACTTCTCTTCAATATTTAAAGAAAATAACACGCACACCTTTCCCCTTTCTTTCACTTCAAACACACACATAATGAGGTTCTCATATGTTTAACCTTTTCCACTGCAGCACAGAAACCAGTTTAATCACCCTGTCACTTGCACTCCTCACCCTCCTCTCTTTGGACATTACTTCTATGGCGTCTCAATTTCATGCTCCCATTTAGACAATTACATTGCAATTATTTAGAGAAAATTCTGTCCATGTATATATGTATTTTGTTGTTTATATAAGATCTTAGTAGTAGCTTGCTTCGTGTGACTTTAAAAGTGGTACAAGCTGAAATACCAGTGGTCTGTTTTTGTGTGAAATACCATACTGCCTGACTGCCAGAGCCCCATCGGGGCAGACCATACCAGGCAGCAGGGCCTTTGCTCACTCCTCCCCTTGAAAAAACAAACTCTCTTACCGTGAAACACCTGTTGTCCCCCTGCTTCTCCACAGTTCTCCTGCTGCCGTCTTACCTTCATGTCTTTGTTCTCGCTCTCTTGCCACCGCCGTACCTACTTTTATTCACTGTTCTTTCCTGTGCTTGTTTCCTGTGTTCATACATCAGCCTTTTCTCATAAAGCTGGGTTCCTCTTGATGTTTTCATGTGTCGTGTTACACCCAGTGTGTAACTCTCAGGTGAGAGGCCATGTGAGAGAAACAACACAATATTTGACTGGACTTAGTCTTTTATTATTAGACTGCATAGCACCTCAGTCAAAGTACTTCAACTGAACTCAAGTAAATCTTTTTCTTTTCCTCTACCTCATACTTCTACTGCTACAGCTTTGTACAGAATTTCCGGTTACTTAGACTTAGTAACTTACAATACTTTATTTATTTTATTTTACTCCTGGACGAAAATCTGTCTAACCAGCCTATAATACTGTATCTTTAATACTGGACTGTAACAGTTTTCGCTGTAGTTCTTTGTCTTAGAGCACGAACTGAATTGGATCTGTGCGTTACTGCTGAGTTTATAAGGCATATTATTGATCAACCATATGGGACGTTTGTGTGAAAACATCTGTAGTAACAGTTTATTCCTGGTCTTAATGTTAGGGTATTTTTTATTGTACCATTTGGGAAGCTCAGAAACACAAGAAGGCTAGTTTTAGACTGTTGAATCATTTTTCAATAGTGATTGGCTTCAGCACCACTGGGATAAGAGCTCACATAAGCAATAAAAAGAGGCATGTGCAAAAATAGTTTTGCCACATTTGTGTAAATGCGGCTTAACTGTACATAAAGTCCTTAAAACTAGCTACATATTATCCAGCTATAACAGTAAAATGTTGGTTATACTTTGCATTAATATTACCAATCTGATATTTTTTGATATGTTGAGTACATTTTGCTGATAATACTTCTGTACTTAAATACCTTGTACTGGAGTATTTGTATATTGTTGTACAAAATCAGATCAAGTTTTATAGCCAAATATCGCAAACAACATTTAACACCCTCCGTCCTTAGACCATTATAACTGATGAAGGGAAAAAAACTTAAAGCTTTAACTGGAAAAAAGAAAGAGCGCCAGAGGAGGGAACATCACCAAGACAGCAAATTCATACTGCAGACAATCAGTACACAGTAAATGAATAATATGATCAGAACCAGACCGTCTTTTGCAACATCCACTTGCCACCAACAGACACCAGTACTTTTACCTGAGTAATGGAGAACTTATGCCACTTGTGCTTTAATTTATCTAATTACATTATTATATAATTGAACCTCATTATGGCAAAACTGTAGTTTTGTCATAATAATAAGAGCTACAGCAAATCAGCCCGGTAGTGAATCTCATCTTAGAGCTATGTTTGGATAGAGTGGCTTAAAAAATGTAAGTTTTTAACACCCTGTTTAAATAAAGCAGATATTTCCAATTCATTATAAAAAATATTCACAAATCTTCGCACAGACAAATGCTTTTATACTGTAAATTGATTTCTTGAATAAAAATGACTTGACTAAGACTTGAACATCTTTATCAGACTGATTGTCTCTCGTTCAGCATCAGTTGTGAATCTGAAAAAAGAAGCAGTCACAGGATTTGTGGGACTCCCCATATACAGTGACATCAAAAGATTAAAATAGGTGGGCCATGACTTTGTCACGCCATTAGAGCAACAGCGCGGTATGACTGAGAGCTTCCTGGGGTGGTTTCCTTTTTCAGATTTAGAGTCATGACCCCAGTTCACAAGTAGCTGCAGTACAGATGAATATTGGTTGTCAAACAGGATCAACCAGAGTTTGATTTCTTTATAGACAAAGTAGATTCAAGGAAAGAAATTTGTGGTTGAAGATTAAAAATTGAAATTGATCCAATATTTTTATGACTTTGCCTTATAATTCAGTTGGAGTTTAGTTTGTAAGGTTTAGAAGAATAGTTATTTAATCTAACACCACTCTCACTCACTGACTTTCGTTCTTGGACTGCCAGTGATGCACAGGATAATGTATCAAAAACCCCTTTTAAAACTGAAGTAGTGTTGATCATTACCTCATAAACAAATCTCATCTCCCAGCACATCAGATAATCACACTCCTTGTGAGAAATTATTAAAGATTCAAAAAACTTCACTAATCCCACAGGGAATTTCTTTTGCCTTGTTACAGCTGCTCTTTGAAAATTAGATGTTTGGCTTTTTAAAATCTAAGCAAGAACTTTGCAGGTATATATGATCATTCATAGCAGGAACTTCCCTTTTAAACCTCTGCCTATCACATTTCTTCCATCAAAAGAGGTCTCTGTGTTAGTACAGGTGTGGCTGAAAACCTGTGGTTGAAAATGAGGACAGCAAAAAAAGGAGGAGGAGGAGGAGGAGGCCAACCCTCATATGAGCCGACCTTAAAACAACAATCCAAATTTCCAAATGATCATATCCTCATCATTCCCATGTCAGCACTATGTGGTTAGAAATAATAGAAACAGTCAGATCACCTGACTTCGGAGAGCAAAACAATCAACACTTACCTTTAAAAACTCTGGAAACGTGCCTTCCCAGATTATGATGGACTTCAACAAAGAAAGGTGTGTTCACTTTCTTTCAAGTGCTGTTATCGTGTTTAATAAACCGCTTTAATTTTCTGTCCTGGCACCTTCAGTGGACTGGAAAAACACAAGGAATTCCTCTCCCTTTTTTGCCCAGAGGTTGAGGTCTTATTAATGTTACCACGCTGTCTGGGCCAGCTGAATATATTTATTTAGTGTTAGGAGAGTGGTGGCCAACAGAGAAGGAATGTGCCTAAGTGTGACTGTTACATTTTAAAATTTAACCCATAAAATAAATACAGATTGGTCCTGGGATTTTTATGAATGGCTGCATTCGTTCCAAACTACCCCGTATAGGGGCCACGCCCACATGGAATGTCTGGCTGCCATCTGCACGCTGATTGGTTAGAATGGTCGGGATGGGCGGGAGCTCTCCGACGCTCACAGTGGGTATAAATAAAGTTTAGACAGAGATTATCCCGGCAGAAAAACAAAGACGAAGGTCTGAAGAGAGACAGAAACTCAGCGTGAGACTAATAATCACAGCGTGGAGGGTGACCTCAAGATATATTTTGTATTTATTTGTATTCTGTTCAAATTGTCATAGGCTAATCATGGCATTCCTGATCTATTTGAGTGTACTGACAACAGCCGTCATCTCACAGGTAAGATGTTATTTTCCTGACGGAAGCTCATGCAGCTGTGCCTGCTCTCAGAAAGTCTACTTAAATATGTAGATTACTGTAATGTGTAATCTGTTAATGTTAACGTTAATTTGCGAATAAAACGTGATTAAACCCCCCCTCTGTGCTAGGAACAGCATCAACACCATCTAGTGTTAAAGTATTTTTAGGAAGGCTTTCACACATCAGTCATCATTTATTTTCTCTTTTCCCAACATCAGATTGCTGAATATACATGATATAAGGTGTTCAGGTGGGGTTATCACAACAGTGAATACAGTCCTTCCTTGAGCGTGTCTACTCATGTCCACTTTTTTAAGCACAGTGACATGTTGATTCCAACATTGTGGAACAAGTTGGCTCTGGTGCTCAGCTATGACTCAAATCATAAGCCAGCAGGCGGCTAGGTACAAAACCTGAGGTGTCTAGACACTCAGAGATGACTGGCCAGCAGGGAGCGTGCAGCAGGGCTTTGTCTGTGGAACCATTCAAAATCAGCTACAAACTCTGAGATAATAAAGAATCGAATGTGAATGTGTAGGAGCTTCCTCACACTTTAATGTTTGAAGAAAAGCTCAAACTGCCGCACTGTGCACCCTTGCTGATGACAATAGTTTCCTGGTTGCATTCATGCAGATTTTAATCAAGTAGTCTGCGTGCAGCGTTGGTAGACAGGCAAAGAGTTGTGAATGTTTAATCTGAGCAAAGCTCTGGGGGGTCATATTCTCCAGTTTTGACATTTTTGTTTTAAAATATGTAGAAACTGCTGCATAACCCAGACATTAAATAGTTAAATGTCTCTTGACTTCTTTGCTCCTCCCATCATCCCCAGGTCACTGCTAGCTGTCCAGCAGTATGCGACTGCCCAGCAGACCCCCCGGTTTGTCCTCCTGGTGTAAGCACTGTGCCAGATGGATGTGGGTGCTGCAAGGTGTGTGCTGCACAGCTTAACCAGGACTGCAGCCTCATGAGACCTTGTGACCACCACAAAGGGCTTGAGTGTAATTATGGCAATGATGTGACCATAGCCTGGGGCATCTGTCGAGGTGAGGGAAGAAGAAACAATTTATATTTGGAGTGAAAAAAATAGCTGCCTTTTACAGATACACCATTTGTGCTACCCACAGGTCATATAATTAACACCCACCCAAATTTATATGTATGTACATGTAGTATTTAAAGTTAAACATATTTAAAAGTAATATGGGGAATGTGTCGTGCCATAAAGGCCAAGAGGTCCTGATTCCTGTCCGGTCTGAGAGACAGACATTCTTTCAAACTATCTCCCATAAAGACTTCCACAAAGCTAGCACAACTCAATAATGATCATGTAAACACCCACATCCTGGACAAGGAGACAAGGTATTTTAATGAGTATTAGATGTTTTATGACAGTAGAGTAGCAGTAGAGGGTTTCAAAGATAAAAATACACTTTCCATCTGCACCATGCCAGTGCGGGCCCACAGGCTATTAATAGCTGGTTCTTCCATGCTTTGGAAACTAGGAGTCTGACAGTTTGGGTCTCCTTATTTCTAGTGGCATTTTGATGGTAGTCATTGTGTGTGTTTTGGTAAAGTCAGGAGAAACATTGCATAACAGGGTTTATTTCAGCTGTTGAAATTGGACAATGTGGGGAAATCTTCTTAACATACCTGATGTAAACAGAGGCTCTTTCATTTGTCTCTTTAAAGCATGCCCCATCCTGTAGACAGACATGAACCTCTGAAATACCTAACCCATGTATTGTGCTCAGACTATCTTTGTTGCGCTGTCAGATTATGTGGCTTATGCATAACAGCCAGTTTGTGTATATGACCAGTTGGCAGTACAATTCCTTACATGTGACTTAGAAGTCAATACATTTAGATATTTGCATCTTTCCAGCTAAATCAGAGGGACGAACATGTGAGTACAATGGCAGGATCTACCAGAACGGCGAGAGTTTCCGTGCCGGCTGTAAACATCAGTGTACCTGCATTGACGGTGCTGTTGGCTGCGCTCCTCTCTGTGACAACAAGCTTCCACCAGCTTCACCAGATTGCCCCTACCCACGGCTGGTCAGGATTCCTGGACAGTGCTGCTTCAGTGTGGACTGCCATAATGGAACGTGGAGCCTCCCACCTAAGGTTTGTTTTTTTTCACATAATCATTTTGAGGAAACTGGTAAAATGTTTTGTTGAATTTCTTTACACCAAGGTTCCTCACAGTACCAAACTGTGGATGTGTAATTCATAACCTGCCACTGTGATTTTGTCTTTTGACAAACCAAAAAATAGCAGTAGCCCAATTATTAAGACATTTTTATAACTACCACAACCAGAAATTATTTTTGATGTTGATTAATCTCAATTATTTTCAACACTAATTCGTTTGGCCTAAAGAATTTAGGGAAACATGCATTTTTATAATCTATACTTCCATAGTGATATCACTGTAAAAAACAAACAAAGATATGTCTTTGGTACAGATTATGAATCCCCAACAAAAAGCACCATCTCATCTTATCTCTTATCAAAGGTACCACCACAACAACATCAGCCCAGACCTCATCATTACCATCCTGACTCACACCACCTTGAAAATACGCTGGATCTAAACAACAAGCTTACAGACATCAAGTCCAGTGGCTGGGAGAGTGAACACGGCTACAAACATCTGCCTAGTGAGAAAAAAACTTATGAGTGTTTGACAATTAAATGATGACTGTGTGTGTGCCTTTGTTTGTTTGTTTTTTGTTTTGACTTGGTGTTTGTTGGTTTGTTTTGTTTTTGTTAATTAAACAATTTTAGAATTTAGCTAATATTATACTGGTAATCATAAGATATATACAGACATATATGGATACAGCTCAAGTTAATATGTACAAAGTCACATTTATAGCCTAATGAAGTGGCCTCAATACTTTGGCTGATATAAAAAAAAAGAAAGAAAAATTAATTTCTCACAGTTTGCAATTGTCCAGTTTATGACAACTTAACCAAAGTCTAAACACTATTCCCTCACAGATTTGTGAAAACACTGTTCATCTGCTGTCTGCTAGCAGCTCTTAGGCTGTGAGCTAACATCAGTCTGCTGATACACTCGCAGTGACCTCACTAATATGTTGATCTTAAAGTTTACATCACCTTGTTTACCATCTTATCTTTTTTATCTTAATTGCTAATTAGCGTTAAATGCAAAATAAAGCGCGGGCTGATGGGAATGTAGATTTATATGTATTCAGTCAATAAAACTAATGGACAGATTTTTATCTGACGTTGATGCTAGATGAAAATTATGGGAATCATTGACGGAATAAGTATTCATTCTGGGAGGAACGTTATTGTTTTACCAAAGCCCATGGCTACCTATCCAATAGTTTTTGAATGGAAATATTTCAGTCTGGGCCTGCATAGTGAACTACTATTGAATAGCTATATAGCAAACAATGTATTTTCTTCTGCTTGTCCATTCTGTTAATCATCATGCCCCGTTGTTAGGGTCCCAGACTCCAGGCTGGGAACTACTGTTCTAATATAATAATCGTGTGTGATTTATTTATTTTTTCTTTGTTCCTCAGTGTGGAACTATCTGAGAAAGAAGACGTGTCAAGTTCAGACGACTGACTGGTCCCAGTGCTCACGCAGCTGTGGGATGGGCATTTCTTCTCGCATCACCAACAAGAACCCACAGTGCAAACTGGAGAGAGAGACAAGGATCTGTACCATACGGCCGTGCAATGCTCCAACTGACACAGCCAAGGTGAAGTAGACTGAACCTGATCTGA
The DNA here is from genome assembly GCA_034779795.1 of Ctenopoma multispine. Classification (NCBI taxonomy): domain Eukaryota; kingdom Metazoa; phylum Chordata; class Actinopteri; order Anabantiformes; family Anabantidae; genus Ctenopoma; species Ctenopoma multispine. The sequence continues at coordinate 14,973,528 of JAUYWH010000001.1, forward strand.
GCTAAATACAAGGGGCACAGTGAGCAAAGGTCAATTATCTAAATTACTGTCAATATAACTTCTTATACCAACTTATCTGTTACACAAAGAAGAATAAGGAATTATTTCTCTTATCTATCTCATGTCTGACTACTGGGAAAGAAATACCTGGCCATTTTAGTTCTGCTTCCTTATATCCCTTGTTCAACTAAAGAGCAAAGGCTGTATAATTTGGCACTACAAAGGACGAAAAATTAAATGTTCTCAGGCTCTTAGTACATATGCTAAAAATCATCTTTATCCCGAGCTTAAGAAAATGATGTTTGTGGTGTTTTCATGAAGGTTTCACATCCAGTGGGAACTGAGCAGTGCTGATTTACTAAGTGGTGTTTTTGTGGCAGGCAGGCGCCTTTTTTAAATAGTCTCCCACCCTCAGCATTCCTGCCAAGTCTCTGTCCAAAGCTAGCTTCTGTCTGTGTACACAGAGTGCAGGGAAGTGGTGTGTCTATATTAATCCACCATGTTGGTCACACACTAAGAGAGCTTTTATCTGCTCTACTGAGTTAAAAGATCTGGTGCCAAGAACGATCATAGGTGTCAGTGTGGTTTACAGTAAAGGGCCATCAAATGTTAAATCAATGTTTAATCTTTAAATAAATCACCTAAATCTAAAAATAATCCTCCTCTCTCAATCCCTGTTTTGGTCCTCTTAATGTGAAACTAATGACTTGGAGTGCAAAGCTGCTTAAATCTGCTGTTATGTAAAAGGATGCAGCAGATAAACATCAAAGCTTATTAGATTTCTTTTCATCATCATACGATTTGTTAGTTTTGCTGTTGAACCCAGTAAAGAATCAGCGACCATCATTATGCGGAATGTGACACTCATCTCTTCCTCTTCTTCATCTGTTGACCACAGCAAAGGAAGAAGTGCTCCCCGACACAAAAAGCCCCAGAGCCCATCCGCCTGTCTTATGGAGAGTGTGAGAGCGTCCGCCTCTTCCGGCCCAACTACTGTGGTGTGTGTACAGAGGGGCGATGCTGCTTGCCACGGCGCACGCGCACCATACCTGTGACCTTTGTCTGCCAGGATGGTGAGCGTTTCCAGAGGTCGGCCATGTTCATTCAGTCATGTAAATGCAGCGATGACTGTGGCCACCTCAATGAAGTGGCCCTCCCTCCACAATACTGGATGTATGGTGACACACACAAGTTCGTAGACTAGCGCGAGGAGGTTTCTCTGTTTTAATGTGATGAATTCAACTTTCTTGTTGAAAGAATACGCTTCAAGACAAGGGGCCATTTCTATCATCTGGCTCCAAATGAGTGAAGACCACAGGCATCCACCTGAATAAACAAAATTCAGGCAGCAGGGGCTGCCGCAGTTTTATTCACAATCATAAAGACAACCCTTATTGTAATTTGTGTGACCGGAGTGGATTGTACACTTGCCTGGCTGTTCAAATAGACATGGGACCCAAATTAGAGACCTGAAGCAGGGACTTCCCTCCTTTCTGCAGGATCTTGGGATAAAGATGGATCGGGAACAGGATTTTTTTTTAAATCATTGGGTCAGACTGAAGAGAAACACTACAAGAGCAAGAAAGCACTTTAGCACTGAAATGTAGTATGTAAAATTATGACAGCAGTGCACAAGAACCATCTCACATGCTGTGATGGTAATGACTCCATGCACTGTGACTTCTTAATGACAACCAGCAAGAAATATTTAGTTTTTTTTGCAAAAACTCCAAAAATATAACCTAGACAAAGACTTTTTAATTCATATTTAAAAATCTGCACATTATGAACGTAAACAAACTGCATTGTTGTTTTTTTGGTACGCCAACATGAAAAACATTTAAAAAATAAATTTACACACAGCAATAAGCATTTACCTTTTAACTCAACTGAATACTATCTGAATCTGGTTGTTTGTACTTTAAATTTAGCTTAGAGATATGTCTTACGCAAAGCTGTTTATGTTGACTTAATCAAGGATCAGACTGTGCTACCTAAATTCATATTTATTATGATTTAAGTCTGTACTATTGTCAAATCTTCTACTTCTGTAGATTGAAACACCACAGTGCAGCTGCCACAAGTTTCACCCATGTGATAAAGCTGGCTGCTAGGCTCAAGTTTCGTGTGAGGTTATATTTTAACTCAACTTGTTCAGTTTCAAATGATCTGCTTGGCAGCCAGTTCAAAGTGGCTGTCTCCAAACTATGACGACAGCACCTCCTGCTGGTGAGAATAATTACCCACAGTCAAAAGTGATGGACTATTGGTGTAATTTTATATTTAATGGTTGGACACACGCAAAATTAAATCCAGCACCACCAAACAAGGTATAAAAAAGTTTATTTCTTTAACCAAAACAATATATCCATGGTTTTAATAAGGAAAACACTAAAACAAACACCCCGCAAAGACACGACTTAATAAAATAAAATTAAACCCATCATTATGAACTTCTGAACATAGATGGTGGGAGAGATTATTTAAAGAAAATGTTGAGCTTCTTTTTCCTGCTTTCACCAAAATACAGCAACACCTGTAAGGTCACATACAACCTTCACTGGATACACCTCACGCTCATCTGGACTGTTCAACTGCAAAGAGAAAAAGGACAGGTTTTTAAATGCCAAGGAAAGAGGTGTTCTGTAACCAAATGAGATGTCACAGTGTAATGTATGTATGAACAGCAACAGCAATGTCTTTGTATAATAACTTTTTTAGCCAGATCAAGCAAAATTTTAACCACCAATCATTGACAAGATGTCACGCACACCATTATCCCAACCATGTTTTAAACACTGGAGGCATGTTCAGAACTTCTGAACACTGTTTCCTGTGTCTTGTTTGCCGACACAGAGTTATCAATTCCAGACAAACTTGTTTATTTCTTTCTACATGGCCATAGTTTAATCTTAACAGAATAAAAGCAAAGAGACTTAATGGATCCATTGTGTTAACAGTGAAGAGATATGTATACACACATACAAACAAAACTAAAAACACAAATATTGAAAAACATTAAAACTGATTCTGCATAATTCAAAAACTGTTACCAGGATGTTTGTGCACAAGAATCAAATGTTGTACAACAGCTACACAAGAACTTACTATAGGAGGAAATGTCAATCTCCTCTGGTAGCTCTGCTACATTGACCTCAAAGCGGTCTTGGACCTCATTCAGGGTCTTGGCATCTGTCTCATCTGACACAAAAGTGATGGCCAGGCCTTTGGTCCCAAACCTGCCAGCACGGGCCACCTGTTTCATAATAAATAACATTAGTTATTTCTGACACTACTGTGCATTTCTAAATGTTCTAGACTGCAAACATTCATTAAAGATTATCTCCTCAGTGAAGCAGATTTCTGTGTCCTTTAGTGCAAATGAAAGTGTCAACAGGTGCAGGACCTGATGCAGGACACCAGCCACTGACAGGAGCATGCTCAGACATTGTCATGGAATACAAACACATGAGGTCCATACACTGATGAAATTCACACAATGCAATCAAGATCTGCTGTATATTTTTTTGCTGTACTGACTCTGTGAAGGTATGTGTCAGAATCCTCTGGCATGTCATAGTTGAAGACAATGTTGACTCGCTCAATATCCATGCCTCGGCCAAACAGATTGGTTGCAACCAAAATCCTCCGTTGAAAGTCTTTAAATTGCTGGTACCGGGATAACCTGGGGGGGATGAGAAACAACAGGAAAAGGAATAAGTGAGATAATATTCTTAAATGAAAAAGACTAAACATATAAATGAATTAAATTAATTTCCCCAAAAGGATTAATTAAGTATAAATTATAATTATTTATAGAGAACAAGTTAATGAAATAAGAACTCTACTCTACACTTCTAAGAGTAAACAAAAAGACTACAGTTAAATAGTAATGCTAACAAATCAGCATGTACCTCTCCTCCTGTGCCATGCCCCGGTGTATGGCAATAGCAGGGAAGTTCTGCTCCACCAGCAGCTGGGATAGCGCCACACAGCGATGCACCGACTTCACAAAGATGACCACCTAAAAGAAACCAAAATAAAGGGCTTGCATATTTTTACTGGGAAAGACATTAACACATAACTGAAATTAACATTTCTCTCTCAAGTACTAGAATCAACAACTAACAAAACAAACTTTAAACTTTTGGAATTACTGCAATTTGCACATAACAGATTCTGACTCATCTTCTCTGGGACATTCTCATCCTACCTGGTTAAATTCAAGCACGTCAAGCAGGTCGAACAGTTTGCGATTCTTCTCACTGTCCTTCAACTTGCAGTAATATTGCTGTAAGCCGTGGAGTGTCAGCTTGGTCTCATCATCCACAAACACCTCCATAGGCTACAAAATGAGAAAAGAAGCTCACCATGAACGTTACATACATACACGTAAACAAAGCAGTACCGGTCACCAAGTGATAATCAGATACTCATAAAACATACTGATGTGCTTCAGACTCTACACAGATTTCTGTGCTTGCACCAAACAAATATAGATTGCCTAGTGGCCTATGAATTTGTTCTCCTGGGCTGCAGCAGGGCCAGGAGGAATGACTGTCCCGACCAAGCCAAATCTGCGGAGGAGGATCAGTTTGCCCCTCTGATATGGCCACTTATGACACTGACAGCCACAAGTGGGCAAAGCTACAAGGGGTTTTACTGCAAACACTGAACCACCTAAACTATCCCATTTATTCATTACACATAATATACTTTATGTTAAAACAGACATCAACTTAGTGAATAGGTTCTAATAATAATAATTATCCTGCAAGCCTTAACAGAAAAAGGTTAAGGTTTGGGGCTCAGTGTCTCGTCCACTAGCCATGTCCAGGGAGAACTTGGTTCAAACCACTAATATTTATTTAGCTAAAGAGACACAGGCACAGACACACAACTCTTTTAGAGGCCATTAATCAAGTGCTCACGGGCACCCCACTGACAGGAATAAGCTACTGAAACAGGAGACTAAATTAAAATTTACATTTTTAAAGAAAATCTTGCAGGTCCTTTTTTCCCCCAAAAAAGCTAAATTAATTGTAAAGATATTTTACGTATAACTGAAGGAAGTGTGTTCATTTTGAAACATCAGTGAATCTTGATAATAACTCACATCCTGCATGAACTTGCGGCAGACAGGGCGGATCTCTTTGCTTAGCGTTGCACTGAACATCATAACTTGCTTCTCGTGGGGTGTCAGCCTGAAGATTTCCTGGACGTCACGTCTCATGTCTGTAGCAAAAATCACATTCAATCTTTTATTTTAACGTTTCTAACATTCCACTATAACACTTCTGTTCCTGTCACTCACCCAGCTGTTCCAGCATCTTATCACACTCGTCAAGCACAAAGTGTTTAATGTTCTTCACACTGAGGGTCTTGTTTCGGATGAGGGCCAGGGTACGTCCCGGAGTTCCTACAACAATATGAGGACAGTTCTTCTTCAGGACTTCCTCGTCCTTCTTGATGGCCAGGCCACCAAAGAACACTGACACTTTGACACTGGGCATGTACTTGGAGAAGCGTTCATACTCTTTGCTGATCTGGAAGGCCAACTCTCGCGTGTGGCACATCACAAGGACAGAAACCTATAATATGAGAAATAACAATGTTTGTCTTAATAAATGTCAGTTAACATTTTTAAAGTTCCACCTCAGGCCAAGATTTATTGGAAATAGTCTCAGATTCCGAATTTCAAACCAACAAGCATAGTTATACACCCTTGGCTTCAGTAACTCCACACCGTGATGCAGAGAAAGAACTTGGCAATTAATGAATCTGCTGCTGAACCAGATAAACAGGGTGTTGCTTGCTTTTTCACAAAGACCACAAGAAGGATACCTTTATAGATTTCATGGCCTCTGAACAAACACAAAAGGGGCCATTTTAAGCCTGTAAGTAATTTCTGGCACAATAAACTGTGTAGAACAAATTGCTTGAAAAGTGTTTGTGTGTTACACATTAAGGTGAATACCTTCAATTTGTTCTTCCAAAATACTAACTTTTGTACAGTAACTATAGGGCATAACTACATGTTAAGTATCTTAATGCATATGCAAGATGTCTGAGAGGATCACAACCTAATCAGTCTACAGAAATATAGGCATCAGGATTCAGAATTACCATGCATTAGGAATAAGACAGTAATATAATAACCAACTCACCTGACCATCCACAGGTTCTATCTGCTGTAGAGTGGCTAACACAAACACTGCTGTCTTTCCCATACCAGACTTGGCCTGACACAAGATGTCCATGCCCAAGATAGCTTGAGGAATACACTCATGTTGGACTGAAAATGAAACAACATGAGTAAATATAAATTTGAGTGGAGATGTTTTTTTTGTGTAAAACCTGTTTTAATATGGGGGTTGTGTGCAGAAGCTTGTTTAGAACTTTCATCCACCTTCTGAGGGATGCTCAAAACCACAGTCGACAATGGCACGGAGCAGCTCTGGTTTGAGGAGAAAGTCTCTGAATCCTGAGCTGTGGATGGATACGTAGGACCCCTTCACCTCCTTCTTGTTTGCTGGGGTCCCACTCTCGGGGGCTCCCTGGGGCTCATCATCCTCCTCATAGTCCAGAAGTTCATTATCAACGTCGTTCTCAGCCATCTATGAAGACATGCATGTAAAAATCAGAGTTTGTTTGTTTATAACATGATTAAACATCACCCCATATGTCCTATGTGTGATAGCTCGTATTTTAAATTTAAAAAGAGATTTGAAAATGAACCATGTTAGAAGAAAGGTCGCCGGACACCCGGCTAACGTTAACATTAGCAGGCCGCAGTCCTGGTGTTCATAAAAATAGCTAAATCAGGTTTTTGAGATAAGGATGAAGCTAATATTAACTTACACTTACTATACCTTAAAGGCCAAAGCGATTATTGTGATCCTTCGAGCTAAAACAATTGCGCTGACTTAAATTATCGATTGGCGTCACCAATGAGACGACACACTGATAAACAATGGAATCCTCGTCCTTCTCCTTCATTCAAACGCCGGCTAGTTAGCATGCTAGCGGCTCGCAACTGAATGAGAGTCACGAACTACTTTTTACAAACACTGCAGCTACATTACTGACTTGTCTAACGTTACAATATTATGTATGTGGACAAATGATCATAAGCAAAAAATATCTACTCACCATATCTAAATGGCTAAAGCTAACTGTTTAACTCAGTTTGAAAATTAGCAAAATCAAGATAAAGCTAACATTAATGCTACAAGCATGTAAGCTACCTTAGCTCAAAACATCTGCTTTAGGAACGGCGACAATGCCTTAAAATATATCCGTCCTTAACAACTACATATGCCTATACAAAGGCGAATTTGATGTGAAAAGTAGGTTTAACGTACCTTGCTGTGATATTTTATAGTCCGACGAGGCCAATGTGCGTGTGTTACTAGCAAGTTAGCAAGTACTCACAGCACAGTGACCACACATGTACGCTGTGTTCAGGAACACCTCGGGGAAAAAATACGCTTTCGATGCAGCTGTAAAAATAATGTGTTAGGATGGTCTAATCAACAATGACTGAAATTAACCAAGCAATACATTATTACTGTTTTATAGAGATTTAGTTTTTACATCTCTTTATGTGGGTGGATATATAAACTTTGTCTGGTCTAAATTCTGTGCATCACTAGTTAGGTTAATAGTTTATCAAACTTACGGTATGTGTGACAACACCCAAATGCACCACTCACAGGCCAGCAGCGCTTGTAGCTGCATGGTCGAGCTTTCCATGGCTGTGAATAGACACCATCTTACAGGGAAGAGAAGTGTAGCTGACGTTTAATAGAATATTAGAACGAAAATGAATAGGAGGCAATGCTTTGCACCGGAGGCACCGCTAAACTGGCTTCTTTATTTATATCTTTTTCTTCCGTCAACGAGAATGCGGCTCGAACGGGAGAGAGAACCC
>JAUYWH010000001.1:14981917-14993139 GCA_034779795.1 Ctenopoma multispine
TTGGCGTGATGGGTTTAAGGTTCACGGGCGCAAGGTGGCAGGCACCTTCAAAGTTTCCCCAGGAACTTTTCTAGTTGTGTCTTATTATTCATATGAAACATGCGCCACAATAGTTTGACAGTGACTGTATTGTTCCGTGTTTCTTAGTGCAGATATATATTCAATTCAATTAAATTCAGCTTTATTAAACAGCGCCAATTCACAATTCAATATATATAACTTATCGGTAGGCAGTTTGCTGTTATTAGTTATAATCAAATCTATCTGACTGTCTTTAATTATGTACTGTGAAACCTGACAGAATCAAATGTTGTTACCAGCCATTTATGGGTTTTTAATGGCTCATAACCCAGGACGGATAATTGGTCATTGGGGCCTTGTCTTAAATAAAATAACTAAACTAAGACACCAAAGAACCACAAACAGATGTAAAACAATCCAAAATTACCACAAAGAGACACGGCAAACCAGATGTAAAACCTCCTCAGACATAAACAAAAGAATACAAAACAATCACAAAGAGAAATAAAATTACCATAAAGAGACACAACGCATTTGCAACATAGAACAAAAAGTAAAAAATAACTAAAAATATATATAATCAAAGACAGACAAAAGCATCACAAACAACATGGCAGCTAGGTTCAGGTCTCTTTCAGTGTGTGGGCCTTACTCCTATAGAATGCGTGTCCTTTTACTGCTGAGCCCAGGGGCCAATTGTCTCATCATTCATTTATGCCACAACCCTTGATTTATTTATTTAACTTAACTTAGCACAGAAGATGCTCCACCTTTATCGGATAAAGTAGATTAACTTAGATTTTATTCTTTTATAACTAGTTCCAATTTTAAAATTCCTTGTCTATTTTCTGTTGTCTAGAACTGACTTCCCGAAATGACTTACAAATGTTTTATTTTGACTATATTTTCATCATGTCATGTGTGGTTAAATTATAACATCTCACTCTGTTAATGATCCATTTTCCCACTCCTCTGCCATGTTCTTTTATTCCTCTTTCAGACTGTAAGCATAAGCTGTCTGCAACATTTCATGTCCTGCAGCTATATCATCCATACAAGCATATATGATATATACAGTATAAATGACATGTATGCATGCATGTACACACAAACACACACACACACACACAGACACACACACAGAGAGACACACGCGCACACATTCTCTCATTTCTGTCACAGAATATATTATTTATTTTCCATAAACAGAAATATAAATTTATGAGATAAATCCGCTAAAGCCGACACCACTAAATGACACCTGCAGACCCCGCCTTCTAGCAGAATTAAAGCTCCACGGTGATTGGCTCGATTTCTCGTCCTTTCAAAGAATCTTGCATTCCGGGCACGCCATTGGTTTGTGTCATGCCACTCACAGCTCATTCTGTAACCTGATTGGTTCGCCCCACCTCGTGCTCAATAGAAGGAATAGAACGCCAGCCATTCTGTGTTACCCCCTTATGATAGATGCTGTCGTTAATGCTGAATCCCCGTTGAATAGTGGCCAACATCTCGCGGCCGTCATGTTTATTTTAGTGGATTTCTACAGAAATCATTTCCTTCTTTAATTGGGCTCAAACATTCGAGCCCGTCCGCCTGCAGAGCCTCGCGACCAGCTGTGCGACGCGGCGCTGCCTACCGGTTGAACGGCGGCAGGAGGATGGCACTGCGCTGGACGGTCTCTCTGTGTTTGTCCTCCGTGGTCTATTAAGATTTTAATTAGCTGATTACATACGTTTGAGATTTACGACGGACTAGCGTGGGAGCCGCGACAAACGCACCACTCCAATGATGGAACAGGAGACCAGGTAAACATTTAGGCTTTTATTTTTACATCCTGAGATGTTTATTTATTTTTTTATTGGATATCAGTGTTACCGCGTGGAGCCTGTGTTGACGGGCCCACTAGCTCGTTAGTTTGTACCAGGTCCTTGTCTAAAATGAAAAATAAAACAAGAAACGGGTGCATAGCTTGTCACTGATGGTCCTGATAGTGAAGCCGCATCAAGAGCAGCTTCATCCGTCAGCTCCGTTTATCTCTGTAAAATTCCACTGTGCAGCATGTCAGCGGAGACGCGGCCCATTCATTAGCCTATAAACCATATTTATTGCTAAGATGGAGCGTCCTGCTTCGTGCCATGCCCATGTTGTCTTTCCTCATCGTCCCGTCCTTGTTTTTCACGTCGTTACACAACCTTGTTGTTGTGGGAAGCCGGGGCATTTGGTGCCGCAAAGAGGGGATGATGTGTCATATTGGCCACAGATGTTGATCCAGCCGAGCCATGAGTCGACTGCAGAGCATGTCGGCCTGTTTGTAGAGGCATCCTCAAGCAGCGACGGCAGCATCAGGTCGGCACTGACTGATATTAAGGACCTGTCATGTCCAGACAACCCTGTCGACAGGATTACTGGCTCTTCAAGTATGAAACTGCGGGACAAAGGATTACAGGAGTCACTCCTATCTTTCTTACGTAGCTGTTTTCTTCTGGAACAGAGGGTGGATGACAGAGTGGTTGCTATGTTGTATCCACGCATGTCTTTATCCAGGTGTTTGCTGTTGTCCTTGATCAAGAGTATAGACTCTGAACCCCTGCCTCTCCACTCACTAGTCACCTCAGATGCACTCTCATTAGTATTTTGACTCTCAGTCTAGCTACTTCATCTTTTCAGAGAAGAATATTCAGACAAATGGCATTAGCATTAACTGTGCTTGACTGGCATTGTCTGACAGAAAACCAGCTCTAATCTAAACCCTGAGGACCAAGACTGATAACTGCTCAGTTAGAAGAGCTAAATGACCCATATCTAGCGAGATGTCAACTAAATAGTGGATTCATTATATCTATGTATGATATAAAATGATATTACCTTCAGGCTTATTGGTAAAATCCTCTCACCATGCAAAAGGTATCACACACACGTCATTGTCAAGGAAACAGGTATCTGATTTTCACATCCTGGTGACCTTGTTTTTAAGAGCTGCACACACAAAACTTCTTCTTTATCTTACTCCGTGATCACACTTACACACACACACTCTCTCAGTAATGCGTCCTAAGTCTGTGACATGCACACCGTCCCAGCTAACCTTTTCCTCTGCATTCACTACTGCTGCTGCTGTCACATTATTTATCTGTGTGAGAGGTGGTAAGCTAATAGTCTCTGGACAGTGTTGTCAGGATAAACAGTCTCCGAGTTGTGCGTGCACATTCGATTCTGTGTATGTGTGCAAAGCCCCCAGTAATAACAGGAGAAGGGATATCATCTCACAGCATTTTCTGTGTACTGTACAACTTGTCAGCCTGATGCTGCTCGGGTTTATTTAATCCCTGCAATGATGTTAGGTTGTAGAAAAGGAATGTCTGTTTCAAAGAGGAGTCACACATCCAGGTAATAGCAAAGATGGACTGATTGATTTTCCTCACACTTAAAAAAGATTTACCTTTGATGAATTGTGTAAATAATATCACATCTAATATCCACTCTTCTAGAGGCAAGAAACCTGAGATGAGTAATCAAAGAGGGACGTTGTTGAACTGCAGTTGTAGTGTGTAATGTTATACTAAACGCAACATGTGCTCAACTTTATTTTCCAGCATCAGAATCGGTTCATATCGCTTGAACACGTAAGCAAGAAGAAAAGATTCTGTCTTGTTTTGTCCCTCCACACACGTAATGTGCTTCCTGGGAAGATTTCTGTTGCAGTGCCTGCAACTTTTTCTCATAGTATAAATCAAGTCTTTACTGATTCATGAGGTTAATGCAGATGTTTTCCTTAGTGGTGACTGGACTCTGACAAAGCCTATGAATGATGAAGGCTCTTAACTGAAGTTTAACAAAATCATTTAGGACTACAACTGAGAAATATTTATTCCAGTATTGACAAATTAGCATATATCTCAATTATCTGAGTAAACTGTTTGGTTTCTAAAATGTCTAGAATTGATGAAACGTACCCATCACTTTCAAGGCTTCAAATCCTGATTTTACCAACAATCTAAAAATCCAAGGAATTCAGTTTAGTATCAGAAAACATCCAGCAAATAAAAGCAGCAAATATTCACCTTCGGAACACGAAAACTCTCTAAAATAGTTAAGTGAATGAGTAGGAAGATCTTACCCACACAGCTTATCTTGTCTGTATCAGTGATTTCTAAATTGCAGCACATCTTGCGTTTCTTCCTGGCTGGCTTGCAAGTGGACTGTTGTGGTGCTAGCCGGGCCCCGTGCATGGCAGTGCACTTTATTTCCTCTGCTGACCCATGGAAATGGGGATCAGCTTGATGACCTGGCTGCTGAGGTTCGAGCTCACTACATCTGCAGCGACTTCACAGCTCTCCTCTCTCGACCCTATTGTTCTTGCAGGCTGCAGGTTTGTAACTGGATCTGTGGAGCCCTGCAGATTGTGACTGAATCAGACTCATTCTCACACTGCTGCATGTTGGATTTATTACAGTGTGCAATATGTGTTCATATAATGCAGCTGAAATATGAAATAGGAAGTGAATAGTGCCATTCTTTGTTCTTATTACTCACTGTTTCAATAGTGATGCGTCTTCATGCCCAACATTGTTTCTTTAGGTAAACTGACTAGTTATTACTAAACACCAGGGATCCATATGTCATAAGCATGTGGCATTACAGACACTGTGGTTTCTTAAACATGCACAAACATGCTGATTTTCTATCAGCGAAGTCAAGTTTCCATTAGTTGTTAAATGAACATGAAGAAATTATTTACTGCAGGATGAATCTGTGGGAGTATCATTAAAGACACAGACGTGTTACCGAGCGAGAGACGGAGGCATTTGGAACCTGTGTCGTCACAACTGATGATGATGATTATTCTTTTACGTTTCACTGTGTAAACTAATGTGTCCTGTGAGCTAATGGGACATTATGTGCTCTGGTGTGAACAATGTGGGAAAAGTTTTTGCAGCCTAAATTAGGTTTCACTGAAATGTCTTCACATTCTTATATTTCCAAAATAGATAAGCACGTGATTAGAAGCTGTTCCACTCTGTCTTATGATTTGTATACTTGTAAGACATTAAATAATCGGATCAGTTTAAATCCTAATACACCGACTGTTTAGTGGTAGAAAATATCAAAAAAGTCGTCTGCACTTGAGAGTAATTGATGGGTTGTTGTTACGACTATTTCTAGGAAATTTCCTCTCAGAGTGACTCTCAGGGGAACATAATCATCTGGAGAGGGATACTAACTAAATTTAGCAAAGGAATTCATTAGTCATACAAAGCGGTCAGTAGGTTTAGGGAAACATTAGGAAATCAGTGCCTCTTTGATTGCCCTGAATGTGTCTCCCCATCATTCAGGCTTTATGTCATGATCTCATTAATATATACAGTAAAATGTGGACATGAAGGCTGTTTTGAGAACAGACACGTTGATGTAATGTTGATGCTCTCTGGGCAGCCATCCTTCATACACAGAGGCATGAACACAAACACTGTGCTATTAATGCACAGATTCACTGAAGAATAACAGTAGTGGTGCCTCTCAGATGATTTACTTACATTTAAGTGATTTAAGGGCCACCATGACAAGCTGCTACACATTTTAATTACGTAAAAGTACAAATGTAATGGTCATAATGTATGTATGAAAAGATAAGTGCAGTACACATTATGCCCTTTCAATATTCCTTTATGATATTATACTATATTTCTGCAACAGAAATATAGTATAATATCTGGTTCATTGGTTTCCAGTTGCTGATTCGCTTAAATGTGGATGGAAAGAGCCTTGAGCAGCATGATTAGAAAAGAAACCTCTCGTCTTTACGATGGGACAATCTCTGAGCAGTGTAGAGCACAGCGGCAGTCACTAGGACAGTGGGTACAGGAGATGAATAGTGTGGAAGTGAGCAGCCCACGTGTCAGTAACCAAACATGAGCTCATGAATTGGAACAACAGCAAGTTATGGATTAACAAAGGGGTTGCTCTTAATGCCAGGACTGCAAGGACCCAGGGGCTAGACACAAATGCACAGATGAAGGCGGGAGGGTAAGAGGGAGAGTTGACACGTCAGCAAGGTCAGAGTTAGTATAGAAACTACACAGGGAAATGTATGAGAGAGCTGGTTATATAGCTGTGTGACTTTAATTTTGAATTTTTTATATTTCTCTTTTGAAAGAGAAATATATGGGTGGATCTGTCAGTGATGGGTGTGAAAAGATCAAAGTTATTTTTATACCTCCCTTTGCACTAAGGTTTGCATGTAACTCACAGATGCACCATTTGAAACATGGGGAGGCAAGGGGGATGTGGGTTCATGTTAGATAACTGGAGGTGGTGCGCTTGTGCGTGCGTGTGCGCGTGTGTGGAGGGAGGTTCATAGTAGGAAACAATAGCTCTGCTTGTTTCTGCAGGTCGGTGGGAGCTTAGTGAGGATGTGCTCAGACATATGGTTTGGTGTTGGTAAAATATCGGATAATGGCTTGGTGTTTCCAAATTCTTTCTTTCCAGTGTACAGCTATCGCACAGCATGACTCCTTCACAGATTACAACCCGACTGTGTTCATACATGGTAGCACAAGGCACGCTGAGGTTGAAGTTAAGTTAGGTTGAATATAAATATGGGCACAATGAACTTTGAGTAGACGTCAGTGCACATGCAAAATTTTAACCTTTTAAGACACACACACACACACACACACACAAACACACAAAGTGTGCTCAGAAACACAACTATAAATGGATTACAATGAACCCAGCCCCCTTTCTCTCTGTCTGCAGTTTCTCCCAAGTACACAGTGACATTAGAGCGAACCTGCTGTCATATTCACACAACAGCCAAGCTCAGGAAATCTGACTTGTTTGCTTTGTCAGAGACTTTCACAACGTCCTTCTGTTATTGTGCATGTGAGGCAGAGAGAAAAAGTCCCACTTTAGTATCGCTTTGCTGTATTCTTGTATGACTCACACTTTTTACAGTGTGCTCTGACCACGGTGACACAGCTGAAGGGCTCTCTGTGGTGCTGAAGCGTCTTCCTTCCTTCCTTTCCTTTGTGCTGTCATGACAGCAGTATTTTTTCATTGCGCTTTAAAATAATTCATTAACTAGGTACCAGTTTAAAATATCTCTCTCTTTTCCTCCTGTGTTTAGCACTATGTACCTGGTATCCACCGGTCAGCTCTGTGCCTTTGGTTTGCCGGTTTAGTCAGTCCAAAGACCTGCAGTTAGATTAACTGATGACTCTAAATTGTCCATGGATGTGAATGTGTGAGCGTGCATGTCTGTCTCTATATGTTGGCTTTGTGATGCGCTGGCAACGTGTCCAGGATGTGTCCTGCCTCTAACCCAGTGACAGTTTGGATCGGCAGAGTGGACTGCCTCAAAAAGCGTACAAATACTTTTTGTCCCCTGATTATGTAAGCTACTGACTTGTTATTAAAATATAAGATAAAGTGATCTGATTTGAGTGTTTGGAGAAATGCACATCCTGGTAGTAATGATAGTACTGATGTTGAAAGGTTGTCAGTAATAAAGGTCGCCTCAGTCTCACTGCTGGGCTTGAGGTAGAATTGTGATTGACATGATAGTCAGTGTTGTCTATGTTACTCACCCATCTGTAATATGACTTTGTATGAAAAGTGAAACTAACATTGTCAATTTTGGAATAAAATCATCTCCAAATGTTGCAGCTTTATCAGGTTAGCTTGAAGAAGTGCTGTAGTTTGGAATGCACATGATATGAAAAGGACATTGTTTGGAATCTGTTTTCTGTCCAAGCTCTTTTACAAATGTGACTTGTCTCATTGGCTTGTTAATGGCCCTTTTGATGAGGCTGGTTTGTGTGACTGAATGTTTTTCTTGTCTCCATGCAGTGTAGTCAAACTGTTGTGCTCCTCTCCTCTAGGCAACATTTCTGCTCCTCTCGTCTAGTAGGGTCATAGTGTTTCTCAACCCTGAAGGTTGATCACATGGCCAAAGTCAGTAATTCATTGTGTTGTTTCAGGGTTTTCTAAAACAAGGACAGTGTGGGGCGTTATATATGTTAACAGTTTGCTCTGTTTTGTCTCTGTGCATCTGTTGTGGACATTATACTGGTGATTTGTTTATTCTGCATAAGAGCATATAAATATATAATATTTATAAATTTTTTGTTATTACCGAGTGGAGAAAGCAGAGCTATGAGACTGGACTGTAGCTTTACATTCATCTTCCTATTACAGCACAGCAAGCCCTGGTTCTTAGCTCATTTTCTCCACTCACCAGAGAGATCCCTTCCATGAGTGCATCTCTGACAGCTTTCTGCAGAACACAGAGAAAAAAGAGAAAACAGTAGGTTTATATCACACTTTACACTTTAGAGCGGAGACTGTGAGCCAGGGCTTCTCGTCCAACATCAGTGCCTGACCTCACAAATGCTGATACACAGGATCCAGCACAACATTCTGGGATGTGTGATGGCAGTAATGCTGTGAGTAAGTAAAGCACAGTTTCACAGTACACTAGTTGAATAGAAGAAACTATTTGCAAAGCCTTTGATCTATACATATACTATACATTTAATATCAGACCAATTTTCTGCTCTTTCTGCTGTCTGAAAAGCTTTTACTGTGAAGTGACTCCTTCGCTTGGAACACAAGGGAAACAATTAAAAGCTCCCCCAACCATTCTGTTCATCGCCAGTGGCTTCAGCTCTTTTTAAGCTCTGTGACATCTGCCTTATCCCTCTGAATTCACTCAATTATTCATCAGATTTATTTAATTAGTCTAGTTTTAATAAATTCTCCAGCTGTTTGCGGTAATTTTGTAGCACCATTTCTGAATGCACCTTAATAGCACAGGAGGTGTGAGACCCGGGCTCAGTCCTTTTGAAAAGTGTTAAGTGTGATATTATTTGAATAACAGTGTAATAACTATTATTAGGTTATTACTGTAACAGTGTATTGGGTCATTAGTGAAAACTGCTCTGTGTGAATGTAATGCTTCTGACAGACGGGATCTCTCATTTAGCTGTGGTCAAGAGTTTAAACGGTCCACTGATCACTGATGTGGGTCGGTGGTTTGATCCTCAGTTTCTCCAGTTCACAGGTTGGAAGTGTCCTTCAGCAAGACACTGAACCCCAAGTTACTCCTGGTGTGTATGTTCCTCACTTGTAAGTCACACTAGATAAAAGCGTCGGCTAAATGTAAATTCAATTAATGTAATGCAGCACAGAAGTTATGAGTATTACTAGGATCAGAAACGTTAATTAATTTTTACTTCATCTGTCTGTCAAAACTATCTGAGAGCAGAGTTTGTCTGCAGTTATTGACCATGCTGTGACGAATCAGGATGATGTCATTTACAGTGACTAAGGGCCACTCCTTCACCACGGTTATATTAGCGAGGGTGTGGAAGGGACGTGACCGGCTTTTAATGTACATTGTGTTTTCAGTACATTTAGCCAAACATGACATCTTATATTTTTGCTCCACCTAAATAATTATAGAAGCATGCTATGTTATTACTTTGTTAATAGTTTTAGTTGCACGTTCTGGCTTTTGGTTGTTATTTTTCACTCTTCATTTCTCTTTTTACTCTCCAGTCACCCCAACCAGTCAAGGCAGACGGCCACTCTTCCATTAAAGGGAGCTTTTCTTTACCCCTGTCACCCAGTGCTTGATCAAGGGGGACTGTCAGATTTCTCTCTATATGACTCTAAGGTCTTGATCTTGATATGTAAATATGTCCCTTGAGACGATTCTCTTTTGATTTGGTTAATATGTAATAAAACTGAATTGAATTAAAGGATATATGTGTCACATCAGTTCTGACGTTGTAACTACTGTTTTCAATCTTGGGATCAGTCCTTTAATTCATCATTTTCTGCATCCATGACAGGTTTGTAGACCTCTGATCAACGGCCAGCCAGGTGGCCGATCAGGTGACAGCCAGGCTCGCTGAGGAGGGAGATCAGCAGTGAAACTGGGAGATCCTCTTACTGCACCCGCACTGCTTCACTCCTCCCACTCCATCGTCACCACCATGTCTATACCCAGCAGCAGCCCAGAAAGAGAGCTCTCTTGTGGGTCTGTCCCACAGCTAGAGTGTCCTTCCTCCCCTTCTGGCATGGACCCAGACCCATCATCAACGGGTAGTCCAGTGCTCAGCCCAGACTCATCTTCCCATGATGCAGCGCTGTCAGCACCAGCCGTTTCTCCAGCAGATTCAGAGAACCTCAGTCCTGATGAACTGGAGCTGCTGGCCAAGCTGGAGGAACAGAACAGGTGAGATCAGTCGCCTACTGTGTTTGACTGTTGGAATGTAAAGCAAAATGCTTACTGCAGTTCCACTATTGGATGGATGAATAGTTACTGCCAAAGGACATTTTTGGTGTTGTAGTAGCTATTACACTGAAAACACATGCAGAAGATAAAACATGCAAAAACACCTAAGCAGAAACATGTTACACTTTTACTACACACGACAGTTAAATCTGTTTTAATATGAAAAGCTATTTAATATGCAATATTCACATGTGTGCATATTGTGCTAAACTTGTGGGTGAAGTACTCCTGTTTTAATTGATGTTGATTTTACTTTAAACAATTTGAAACACATAATTGCCTAAATTCCCTATGGATGATGTGATTTTCTGCTTTAGAAGATAAATATGTTGTCATGCGTATCAACCACTGGTATTATTGTCCTCAGTTACTTTGCTATAAATAAACAAAACATTGCTAAACACCCACAAGTATGCTAAGCTGAAGGCTGTCCTTCATAACTTTCAGACGTTACAGCTCATACAAACATCAGACAGGTGGATAGCAGTGATATGAATGATGTAACAGTGTAGTGTAAAGTTCTCAGGGATCTTTTGATACATTTTCATTATGGATCCAAGTGGACTGCAACTGTGGACTGCAACTTTTTTTGTGTGTGTATTTTTTCAGTGAAGTTTATAATGTTGACAGTCCAGACGAACATAAACTAGTAAGTCTGAAGGAAATTTATAATTTGAAAACAAATGTTACAGTAACTACTGTATGAAGCCACATTAGCTACAGTATGTTTCCATCAGAGGAACACCTCAGTCCCTAAACCAAATAACCTCCAACTTAACTTAAGAGCAGGGATGGGAATTGATAGGATTTTTACGATTCCAATTCCATTTTCGATTCTGTTTAACGATTCGATTCTTTATCGATTCTCCTATCGATTCTTATTTTTAATAAAGGAGAA
>JAUYWH010000001.1:15003429-15029226 GCA_034779795.1 Ctenopoma multispine
GCATCAATAGCCCACTTAGAAATCCCCTTACTGATAAAAATGCTGATGTGTCAAATACTTATTTCCCCCGCTGTAAAACATTTAAAGTTTAATTTACAGCAACAAATGACAATCTTCATCACAATATGTTGTGATTTACTCTCCTCTCAGTATTATGTAAATTCAAACAAAACGAAAACCAAGCAAAAGATATCAAACAAGTGAATGTTACTTAACAAAATACAAGTCTTTGATTTAATATTTAGGCATCAAATAGTTCTACTATGACGAGTGATTTTATTCCAGCTCAGATTGCTGGTACCCGTCACCCACCAGAGTTCACACACCTCCAGACACTCAGACTCCTCTTTGATAATCAAGACTGAAATACCTGAAATGACTAATCGAGACTGATGTACTCACGCCATGTACTTGCCCAATTTCAAGCTTTTGTATTTTGCCTCGTCTGAAGGTATTTTTTCCACTCAACCCTGCTTTTCTGCTACTCTCGCACTCATAACTTTGCAGTTTCACTTTGATGTGGTGACATGAACATGTACAGTAGCTTTCTATTTTCTGACATCATTGTGAGTAAGTGGAGCAAGAGTGTCACCAACTTCATTACGTTGACCAGCTATTTTGAAGTTGGTTACTACTACTGGGCGTATGAGAAAAGAAAAAAACATGAGAGGATCATGAATTAGGGCCATGACACACGAAGCCAACATCAAAGATTTAGAGGAAACTTGAACCAATTGTTATGTTGTCTCACGTCGCTTTCATCTGGGCCATAAGGAACTCTCTATACCAGCAGGTGGCAGTAATCTGTATTTGTCATTCGAAAAGGGAAAGAAAATCCACGACTGCAGATAAACTGTATAAACCCTTAATAGAGCAGCGTCATTTGCTTACTATATTCACATCACTCTCTCTCACAGACGGTTTATAGCTACTTCTACTACTTCTAATCGAGAATATGTTTAATTGGTAGTTGTAAAAGCACTGAGATCCATAACTCTTCTTGTGCAGTGATTTTTCTAGGCTGCACAGCCACTCAGAGTGGTCTCCCTGACCGACAGGTCTGTCATCGGCTGAAAAGCTTGGTTAAATTGCCAGTATGTAACTGATATAATGTATTTATTACAGAAAGACAAGAAGGTAAAACACTGTAACTCTTATTTGATTTGTAGATGTAGCCAAGGTTTCCAACATATTCCTCGCAAATTTCCTGCTGCCTTTCCTTAAATATACCTTGTGTGTAGAAAACATTTTGTCCACAGTTAGACAAAGGTAGATGTGGAGAACAAACTAAGGTCATGCAAGGATTCAGAAGTCCACAACAGAAAATGCAAAAGAAACAGAAAGAGAAAGAGATACAACAGCAGCTTGTGGCAGGATTCACACCCATTGAGGCACTGCGGTCGTCCTTGCTGAGCCTAACCCCCAGTTGTGACAGACTCCATCATCTGTAGTTTCTGTTTTCTATGAAAACTGGGCCAAACAAGGTTCATCAACCTCTCTTTTCTCAATAGTTAGGAAATATAGCAACTCCCGAATCAACAAAATGATCAAAGTTGTTATGAGTGCTTCTGTGATCCGCTGTACAGGATGTCTGTGTAACACCAGTGATGTTTGTCTCAGTACACAGAACAGTTTGTGAGCAGTCTGCAGACCGAGTTGGAGCAGTCCAGACTGCGAGAGGCCGAGCTGCTTGGAGCACTGAAGGAAATGCAAGACAAGGTGCTCGATCTGGAGAAGGTGAGCTAACATAGTTCTGGGAAGATGTAGAAAACAAGGTGTGAAAAGTAAGCAGAGACACGTGTACGTTTGTGAATGTGTTAAAGATTTTTTACTGTAAATCGAAAGTGTATACCACTAAAAGTGTTAAGTTGATAAAACAATGACAAAAGTTGTGGTTTCAAGCTTTTGGTTTTATCTTATGAGGTGTTGGGATACAACAGCTTTATGTCCCCATGACGAGAAGAGACGATGTCTTTACTGTAATGTAAAACAGAAAGTTGAAGATGAGTCTGTCATTGTTTGCTTTTACGATTTGTTAATATCACCGGATTTCCTGTTTTTTGGTCACATAGTGACTCTATAGATGGCAGCGTTACTTTATTAGTTAGTTGGATTATTATGGTTTAATCTGCTGACATTATCAAACAGCAGAGAGCACTTCCTTCGTCATATCACAGTACACTCTCTCAGATCTGCTCTCTGTCCATGCAGAGGAGCAGTTGCCTTCCTGATGAGAGTAACATGGCCGTTCTGCAGGAGGAAGTGAAGCAGATGAAGCTGAGGGAGCTGGAGACACTGCGCTCATTCAGAGAGATGCAGGACACAGTTGCTGAGCTCAACCAGCGCTGGCAGGTAGCACAACTGTTGCTGTTTCTCTGTAAGCTATCTGCATGTGCATGTGCTGCACCTGTTCTGTCGCAGGAGAGTTCCACTGTTCACTCTGTGTTTTTGCAGCATCACATGTCCCGCGGCAGCAGCACAGGTGGTGGCGGTGGCCACTGGAAGGAATCCCCAAAGAAGAACGCCATGAACGAGCTGCAGGACAAACTGATGACTGTGAGACTGAGGGAGGCCCAGGCCCAGGCAGAGCTCCGAGAGCTCAAACTGAAAGCTCTGCAGCTGGAGAGCCAGGTCAGACAAAGCGTACAACTACTACTACTGTATACCTGGATGTGTGGGACAGACAGATGGTGCAAAGACAGTGCAGTTTATGTTTAATAGAGTGGAGTTTGTTTTAAGCATTTAATAAAGGTAGATCATCCCCATAGTGCCATAATTCAACAAACAGCGCTGTACATCACATGTTCTTCTCTCTAGGGCTAAAACGTTTTCTTAACTTTCAAATGGTTAATTCATGAAAGAGTATTAATCATTAACTCTCACACTTTCCTTCCTTCACTCTAGAATCAGATCCACAACAAGCTCATCGGTCGCCACGAGCAGGAACGCTCAGCCCTGCAAGACCGGCTCCAGATGCTGGCCAATCAGAACAAGGCTCTCCAGGCCCAACTCAATGAGATGAAAAGGAAGCAGGCTGAGTCTGACTGCAAGGTCTGGACGGAAAGTAGAGAAAAAAAAAGAAAAAATCAAATGAGTTAGCAAGTGAGGGGTGTAGAGGAACATGGGAGAAAGGCATAGTGCGTAAAAGTTATGACCAAGGGGATTTTTTTTAGATATAAAAGAAGCACAGATGCACTAAAAGAGATCTGGAATGAGAGAGAGGACTGACGTGTCCATAAAGGAAAATATAGTCTATAATCATTCCTAACATTTAGTATATTCCAGAACATTAACCTTTTCTCTCATCCTCCATCCCTCTACCTTCACACGTGTAGAGTAAAGAAGAGGTCATGGCGGTTCGACTGAGGGAAGCAGACAGCATGGCTGCTATGGCTGAACTCAGGCAGAAGATCGCTGAACTGGAGATACAGGTATGTACCTCGCTGTCTGTATCGATTGATTTGGCAGTACCTTAGCCTGAGCTGTGCACAATGTGTTTTTCAGAAGGAAGAGGGGCTGATCCAGGGCCAGCTGAATCACTCAGACTCCAGACAGTACATCACCCAGCTCCGGGACCAGATCTCTGAGCTCAAGAACGAGGTTAGAGACGCACACGGATAAGATGTTTTAACAGATGTCACAGAATGAACCACAAACTTAATTTCCCATTTGTTTGACGTTGTGATGATCTTAACTGATTTCTTGTCGGCATGTAGGCAGAGTCCTTATGTTTTGTTTTGCTGTGACCAGTTGGATGCGAGCACTGTTTCATTCGAGTTGACGCCATTTTCAGTTAACACCAAAGCTGTGGTAGCAGCTGTTAGGAGTTGCTAAAAGATTTTCAAACTGAAACGTGTCAACACGTGAGTTATTATATTTACTTACAGTAACTTATGCAGCTGCTTGTTGCGATGAATGTAGTTTGGTAGCTGTGTAGGAATATTGCATCCACTCTCTTAATCCTGGTTTTAAGCTCTGGCTGGTCGACTGAAATAGGCCCAACATTAGCTATACTTAATCTTATATTCTATTGCAGTGATACAGATGTGCTATAAAGCCTTGTCAGATTCATTTTGAAGTGTATGTGACTATAACTTACTAGTTTTAATAAGATAGCTGACGAACACAATGTTAATCACTCGGTTTCTGCAACAGCTTTAAAATGGCGTGCAAATATAAGACACACAGTGCATGAGTGTATATGTAATATACACGTAAGCAGATACCCTGCAGCTTTGCTAACCACCACAGAAAAAATCTTGTCATCTATGTGCAGCCTCACAACACACCACTTCCACCTTGACACACTCAATGTCGTGTGGATGTCTTTCTTGTAATAAGAGACCACTGCTCCTCCCCAGCAACTGGATTCTCATTTAGTTCTCAGTGAACTTTAATTCTGAAAGATGACTGAGTTTCAAAAGAATAAGTGCGTAACAGAATTTTTTTTTCCTGTCATAGGTGAGCCCACAGCTGTCTGACTTGTGTCTCACTCTGTTCCCATGGGGAGATAAAAAACATACACATTTTGATCAGTTTTTTTTTTTCATCTCCATATTTTAATTTCACCTGGAGGCTATTTATGGTTTGAGAAAATTCAGTGTCTTCTTGGGTTTCTGAAGATTTTTCCAACCTTGCTCTGGAGACAGTTCTCACCCAACACACGTTTGAGGTTTGTTCATTCAGAGAGTGGCAGTGCGTGACTAGTAGGGAAGTGTTTAAAGTGAGGGGGTGTGATGAGACTGCCCTGCCCTTTACCGCTCCTCTTCTCTCTTTCTTTGCCTCTCCCCACCTTTTTTTATCAGAGCAATGGTTTTATAAATGAGACTGAAACTTGCGTGAGTAGTGATGAGGAAGCAGTGAACCATTTAGAAAAATCTCAGTATAGTCGTCTAAGTGATCATCTCATGAGTGAGTAATATTGATACTGTAAATACATAATGGCAGACTCAGTATAATATAGCTGAAATTATTTTACACGTTATTTAGTGTAAATCAGTTTTTTATTCACTTAGCTTGGTAAGTTCTTCAGTATCTGTGCGTTGTGACAGTCGTCTAGTCATTTTGATATTTGTTAACCCGTTTCTATTGCACAAACAAAACGATAGAAAATGACCCAAAAAAAGCCAGGCTTGTGCTCTTTATTTTGCTGTAGCTTGACGAGCAGTCAGACACAGTCAAAACATTTCCATTGGTTAACCACTGGTTTCCCCCTCCCCCCCGCCCTTCAGTTAGTCTGGGTATATGTTAGGGGGAAAACAAAAACCTCTGAGATTTGTCATGAGTCACTGTGGTACATGCAAGGTTAACACGCAAAAAGCATGCATGTGTAGATAAATACATTCAGCAAGCAAAAAGAACCACCACGATCTGAAAGCTGGACGCAGCAGTTGAACAGAAACGTGCAAACATTTTTGTTAGTTTGCTTTTAACTTTAGACTTTTTCTGGTATTATTTTAATTTAGTTCTCCCATCTGACATGATAGTCAGGTGAGAAACCTCTGGTGCTCTGATTTAGATGTAAAGACCCCATTGCCTTATTTGCACAACCTCTAAATGGTAAGCAAGACACACATCAGTGGGTTTCACAAGCCTTTTTTTTCACACCCAACAACCTGTAAAAAAAAAAAAAAAATTCCCAGCACCTGACCTGTAATGCTTTTGCAAAGCCCTATTTGACAGATTTAACAAACTGTAGAGTTAATATTTGTGAATGTTTGTTATTTTTACTATTAACTAGAATTACCACATTGTGGTTATATTTTTTTCTGTTAACCAGTGAAGTTGCAGTTAACATGCACGTCTGTCCACACTCCTCTTTAAATACGTTTATACATGAATCCAAGTAGATGTTTGTGGCAGACGAAATGAGATTCCCTCCAAATGTTTCTGAGATATAGCATTGACTAGACTAGGCTGGGTCATACATGAGGTTATAGGGACCTTGACTGAACTTAATAATACCTTTGACTCTAGCTGGAAGGTATAACCAAAAGTCTATATCACGGGATTTTTCAAAGTTATGAAGGTTTCATGGTATTCCAAGGTATTTTTCCCCATGTATGAGTGGGTGTTAATCATATTAATCTCAAACTGATTGAGAGCTTCACAGCTTTAGTTTCAGAACGTCCTTTGTTCATTTTCACTGCTCAGAATCTGAAGGTGAAAAAGGTCCCCCCTTAAACTGTTTCGCATTGCACTACGCTCTGAAATTGTCACGGCTATTTAAACTGGTATTATAGTATAACAAAAATCCATATCATGA
This sequence comes from Ctenopoma multispine, assembly GCA_034779795.1. Classification (NCBI taxonomy): domain Eukaryota; kingdom Metazoa; phylum Chordata; class Actinopteri; order Anabantiformes; family Anabantidae; genus Ctenopoma; species Ctenopoma multispine. The sequence goes on from JAUYWH010000001.1 coordinate 15,009,695, forward strand.
CAAAAATAAAAACTGGTTTTCGGTATGAACCGGTATACTGCCCAGCACTACCTTTTACCATGCAGCTATAAATATCTGTCTGTAGAAACAAGGTGTTGTCACTGATGCACATACCCTGCTTAATAGACTAAATCAGACAAGAATTATATAAAACAATCACGTAATCAGTAAATGTTTCCTCTGTGCAACAGACTAATAACACTTTTGTTGGGATTAACAGATAAGAAATGTACATATTGTCAGCCTTTAAAATCCAGGTCGTTTTGATTTCAGTAGCAATAAATACTTCAAACACCACGGTATTATAGAAAACAGCCCCTCTGAAATCCACCTCCTCTGTATTCAGATCAGGGTGTTGAGAGGGCAGAAGCCGCTCTCCAGTTCCAGGGTCAACAGTGGAAGCGGAAGTACCAACTACCAGGATCTCTGCCTGGCCAGCCCGGCGTCTGTTGAGGGGGACTACCTGAGCTCAGATGATGACCTCCTTCCCAGCCCACTGCCTCCCAGCGCCCTCTACCCTGCCCTGTCCGGCCCGTGTCAACCGTCTGCTCACCTCGACAGTGAGGGCAGCACGGACAGCGAGGTGGAGGAGCGGGTGCGGACACACCCGGACCCTCAGCAGCTGTACGGCAGCATGGTGTGTGCAGAGGCGCTGGATAACTGAGACTTGGAGGGGGTGCAGAAATTTTTAGACTTAAAGAGACACAGGAGCTCTACAGGACAGAGCTGCTACTGTAAACTGGGACTGCAGTCCTCCTTCTGCTTTTCCAATGTTTACCTTTTACATAATGCGGACATAGTGGCATTGATTGGACCTCCTCCCATCATCACTACCTGTTGTCTCCACTCCTGTTACTGTCTCCACCGTGTTCCCTATGTGTGCCAGAAACTGTCCTTTAAAATACATATTCATCCAAATGAAAACATATGACAAAGAAACTAATGAAACTGACGGAAACTGGACCAGCAGTCGCTGCTTAAGATCTGGACCTGAACCTGTGATCATGACGAGGAGTGAAACATGGGTAGACAGACAGCGAGTAACTCCTCCCTCTCCCTGTAAACTGACTAATGGACACTTGACACACTGAATACTCTGTCTACCTTTGTATAAACCTCCTTCCCACTTGGTTCAGAGTCTAATGCATCTTTATCCTTTCTTTTCCCTTCTTACGCCTCCCTTTACGAAGACGCACATCCATTTTCACTGCCTTCAGGAAAAAAAAAAGTCTGTCATCCATTCCCCTCTGTGTAGACAAAGTGTTAGGAGGGAAATGCAAAAAGCAGATGAGTATGACTAAGGAGATGCAGTGTATGAATATGTACACACTCAACTATAGGGTTATCACAAGATTGCATTCATAAATGAGTCGTGAACACTTTGATGTACTAAATATGTGTGTTGTCTGTGTCTCTGGCTTGAGGGTCAAAAGAAGGCAAGCCAGTTAATAAAACAGCTCATGTCAAAACATATTCAGCATAGCTCACAAAAAAGAAGGAAGAAACTCAATATTGCCAAATCTTTATTTTTGTTTTTCTTAATTATTTATATGTTGTAATTTATTTTCATGTTTATTTATATATATATACATATATATCTATATGAAACTATAGAAGTGTAGAGATATCGACAGAGGCCAAACTTTCTCCAGCATCCTTTGTGCCAACTAGTCATCTGTAACAGGTTTACTGCAAAGATGTTTCAGAAACGGAAAATGTGCTGCTATGATTTTGGATTGACTTCTTCCATTTTGTTCTTCCTGATGTTTTTGATTTTATTTTATGTTTAATCTTTGTGAAGTGAACATGCAACCTCCTATCAACTCTGGCATATCATATATGAAAACTGAGCAGTTTGACTTGATACCTTCATTTCATTTATCAGTGACGGGAATCATGTTGTTTCCTTGAACACTACTCACTGTGTTTGGGTTATGTGTCATTTTGCCTTCTTTGGAAAGCTGTTTAATTGCTATCTTGCTGAAAGATGTGAAGATGAATACTTCTCTGTTATCTCTCTGCCATATGTGAAGCTACAGAGCATAGTTAGCTTAGCAGATAGCTTAGAAACAGTCCCGGTTTTACACTCCAGTCTTCTGTACAAATGAAAGCAAGACTATGTAAGTTTTGTTGAACATGGAACAAGTGATATATATATTGATAAATTACAAAAAAATAGTTAGTGCTATATGAAATGAGTCATAAAGTCTGTGAACTGACTCAGGAGTGTCTAGCTAATGTTTCTTAATATTATCTAACATTGTAGATATATATAAACGTAGGTACCACATCAAGCCTTCTGGAAGGCGTCTGTCATGCTGCCATATTTGATCAGAAACACAGCAATATTATGTATGATGTGCAACTGTTATTTAAACTGGAAAGAAAACAAATTTAAAGGAAGGAATGATTAATGCAGTAAGAACAAAATAAGAAGTCATATTTTATTATGGATAAAAAAATCTTATCATAATTATTATTATTATAATCTATAAAGAATTCTATATAATTTTTTCTATTTATTTAACTATCCAGTGTCATAAATACATTTCTGACTTTTGTAAAAACCCAACAGAGCGAAAATCGGATGTAAACATAGCAAATTATGAATACTAAAATTGTGGATAAAACCTTTCCTCCTTACACGTACATTATTAGGGGGCGTGAATTCCCTGGTCTAACATGGCAGCTGAATTGACCCATCGCCACCAACAGACAAAAGCAGGTCAGGTGGTATCTATGTGTATATATCTATGATCTAACATTAACTAAAGGAGTGTGTTTAATTTCCTTATTAATTAGATTCCTCTTTTAACAAACTTTAAGCTAACATATGTTAATTTGTGATTTTTATAGGTTCTCTAAGGTGCACGTCTTTGGACAGAACCAGACTAGCTGTTTCTCCTGTATCCAGGTTTTATGCTGAGCCAAGCTAACGTTCTCCAGGCTTCAAATTTAAATTCAAGAGACATCAGAGTTGTATCTGTCCCGTCATTTAACTGAAAACTATTCATTTAGTTATCTGTGTCTCATAAAAGCGTAAAAGGAAAAAATCTAAGTAACATCACTGATCATTTATGAACTCCTGTCCCTTTGTGATGGCTCAGACTTGTAACATGTGGGACAGTGAAAGTGGAGGGTGTAGTTCATACTGTAAGGCTGTCGTCTGGAGAGCACGTGGGTTAAAAATATTTTACATATCACAAATATATTCTGTTTAGAAAAAAATGTGCAAAATTTATGAAGGAATATGAAACACAGTAGGACCAGATCAAAAGTATATAGATAAAGTTTAAAGCTGCATCACCGTCAGTCAAGTCTTCCTGGTGATGGTGAGTAGTCTGTGTGTGTTGTTTATCAAACGGGGTGTCATGGAGAGCAAATGTCTGCGTTTTGCACTACACAGAACAAACTCTGCTCACGACACATGAGAGACGTGTAGATTAATCATGGTGGGGTCAGTTCGTATATACAGCTCTTCACAGGAACCAGATATGATCTGAGTACTTTGATTATTATACATTTTTTGTCAGAGTGATGTTAGAAGGTCCTCTCTAAAATAAAAGGCCCGCCATATGCATGACAGTGCTATTTTTGTGCAATACAAATGAAAGAAAGGTAAAGCAGAGAATTATTGCCATCTTGTCAGAAATAAGGAAATTGGATCTTCCAGTAATGGCCATCAAAGAGCTAAAGAGGATGTTGGTTTGTCCACCATGCTATTGCAAATAACAGCTCTTTAGTGGTCATTGGTGGGTGTAGCAACTGAAATCTCTACTCTGAAATCAGTGTTTGGATATCATCACACCAAATAAATGTTGTACTGATGGTTTGACTTCAGTTCCTTCTACTTCTTAGTATCTATAGAATGTAGACTGGCCTGTTGAGTGAAAAATGCTGAGAGAATTTCTCAATGAAATTTATGACACCGCAGATTTTGACATATTTTGTGGGTCCCCTATTCATTTCCTCTGAAGATCTCATTGTTACTAGCAGGGTCTGTCTTTGACTTGTAACATTTAAAACAATTCACAGGAAATTTACTGTGCGTGATGTAGAAGATATAAGTTGGTCATGAGTTCAGCATTACTGTGTCGGAAAGCAGTAAGCGGGTTTCCATCCATGATTTGAAAATAGATTGAACATGCATTGTGTTTCTTTTTTTTTTTCCTAAACAAAATGTTTTTACACTGGGCTGGCAAAATGGCTGTATTGATAAATGTAATGAAAAGGATTCACACAACATCATTGTTGCACATTGATACATGAAACACAAATATCACATTTCTTCAATATCCTCATTTCCCCCCCCACTGGTTTGAATGGTGCTCTTTTAATTACATCATCTTGTTGTGCCTTCCTCTTCTGCAGTGGTTTCATGGCACACCCTGACTGGAGAATTAGAGCAATAATTTGCACTCTCTTTACCTGGGAATGAAGTTGAAGTTGGTGCCACATTTGGATTGAAACCTGGCTATTGTTGACTGTCTTCTATAGTCTTCTTTATTAAAACATTGAGGCGCTAAATCCTCTTAGCCCATAATTTGATTGGCTGCACTGTAAACATGTGTATGCACAAATTGCTCTTATTATAAAGAAAACACTTACATTACCACCAGTAACTACATGTATTGCCAAATGTACCACAACAGAAATCTTAAGGATTATGACTTTAATGTTTTCAGTTGAGTCTAAGAATACACTAACAATTTGTATGCACTGCTGTCCAGTGATGGTGCTCTGATCTCACCACTGTCTAAACTCTACTGTGATGAAACGTTCTGATATGTTTGTAAATTATTTTTGAATTTTCTAGCTCTAATCCCTAATATTACTTTTATAATTACCATCAGTACTTCGGTTCCTCCTGTTTCACATCATTACATTAAATGATTATTAAATGAAATGATCATTATGTGCCATAAGAGTAGGTAGACAAACACAAATCTTAAGTGGCATCACGTATAACAGGTTCCATCAACAAGTCAGCCACTGCAGCCCTTCATTAAACAGCCATGTAATATAAAGTTAATTTTGTGTAGACTGAAATATGATCGCACTGTGTTGAAGATTTGTCATCTTCATAATGGGACACCCACCACATGTTTTCCCTGATTCGAAGCAGGAAATGAGATAATGCAGCACTTAACAATGAGGTTTTTCCTTGACAGTGTCTGTCCTGGTTCGTCAGGCATAGGATTTCTCAGTGTTATGTGCTGTTTGATATCCACAGCATCACACCCAGGAACCTTGTCTGCCTTCTCTCCTTTTCTCTTGCAATTCAACTGATGTTGTTGTCGAATATATTAAATAACAGTATAGATTATATAAATTCAAGTATGATGGGGAAAATACATTTCAGTGTTCTGTATCCTATGAATGATACAAAATAAACTTTGACATTGCACCTTTGCAAAGGCCTGATTGTGTTGTTGTTCATCACTAAGATGCAAATGTTTGTTCTTCTTTAACTGTTATATATACAGCAAAGCTAAATGTAGATTTTTATATTACTAAATTAAAACTTGTTGCGCCATAGAGACGTCTTTGCATCAAGATAAGTTGTTGTTTTATATTTAGACCCAGCAAGTGTCAACTGTTGTGTAGCTAACTAAACTAACAAAGCTAATGGTGCAAATATATTGTGATTTACATGGACATGTGAAAGAGAGAGTGTGAGAAATATTCACACTGACTAGCAAATACTGTCTTTAATGAGACGTTTAGAAAGGACCTCACACTCAAATTGTGTGATGACTTTTTGAATAGCAGGTGAACCTTTTCACTTTTGCCCAAATTCACCAGCTCTTCACATTTTAAATGATGTGTGTCTGTCACCAGAGAAACCTTTGCAATGAAGTTTTTTTTGTTATACAAGTACAACAAAGTTAGAGGATGAAGCTGACATCATATTATCAATATTTTTCCATCTGTCTACAATCCTATGAAATTATCAAAAACAACAATGCCTCAGTCAGTTATACAGCTCTTTCAGATTTCCCTGCTGTGTGTGGCACTGTGCCTGACGCACATTCAATCCTTTCAAAAAAGGGAAAAGTATATTAATTTATTTATGCTCAAAATATGGCACAGAGGAACAAGCAACAGTACACAGTTAAACGGGGAGTATTTATGATTCTGTATCGTATTTTTGTGTAAATTCTTGATAATATGAAATATATAGAATACTTCCTTAAATTAAAAATAATAATGGAAATCCCCAGAACACCCACACGTTTCTTGAATTTATTTCACAGAGATACAAATATATTCACATTTTCTTTCTCATTATCTTCTATACAGTATGTTTTCATTGAAAGCTAAAGAAAGAAATCTGCTGTTGCATCACCCAGCTTCTTTTAAACTTGACCTCAATGGTATATTTTGAAACCCGACTGTGTCGACATTGTGTGTCAACACTTTCTGGAGAATTTTCAGCACAATCTTCGTCCACCCTCTTCCTCTCGCATCATTTCATCTGACGCTGTATTTAGTTTGTGCACCACTTCAGCATCTCCAACGTGTAGAGTAGAGCTGGACAGCTTGTGCGCTGCTGCGACTGTGCAGTGTTTGGGTTTGTGTGTGAGGAAGCAGTGTGGTTAAAGTGTCAGCTCAGAGGTGTCAGAGCTGAAACACTTCCTTGTGCTTCTTTACTCTCATCACACCGACCTGCAGAGCAGAGAACATCCGCAGCTCCAAGTCCGTCTCAGAGAAGACTGGCCTCACATGTGACACACTGACCTTACGATAATATAAAACTCTTGAATTGTTAGTGTGAAGGTTAGTGTGACGTTAAGAGACACTGGGGGAATGTGAAATCTGGTGAGTATTTGCATATTCATTTATGGGAATTGTTTCTTGTTAAAAAAGAGATACTATATACCTCTGGTTTGTTTTGTTGATATTCATAAAAAAATGTATCATTCTCATGGGTGTTTGTTCAACGTACCCATTAGTAGAAACTAACAAGTTTAATACTTGAATACTTTAGGAACCAGTGATCTATTTAACAAATCTACTGTTCCTGAATATAGATAATGATCAACAAGTTTTGGGCATCATACCAACACTACAACATGAGATGCTGTTTTTAACATAGTTACTCAGTCAGTTAAGTCAGTTTATAGCTATACCAGAGTTTATAAAATAGCTATTACTAAAACAGCTCAAGCAACATACTGCACAAAGAGAGGTGAGAATTATGTTATCAATCTTACATAACTACATCAACCTTTCAGAAAATTGTTCCACATTCATGATTTTACAAATATAATTATATATGTATTATACTCCATACCTGTATGCACGACCGTGACCATCCCCAAAATGTTCAACTTCAGATAAATCAGATTTACAATTTTATTTAGTTACAATAAGACAAGACTTGAGTATAGATTCAGCTGATTAGACGGGATTAAACGGCTGTCTGTGCTGACCCACAAAGAAAAAGAAAATAGTGAGAAAAATAAATGAAAGTTCAGACACTGGAAAATCTGAACCGTCTTCCTTGAACCAGTCATTCATTCATACTGCGCATGACAGGGAATGCAAATTATGTTTGACTGTTCATAAGAAGCCAGTAATAGAATATGTGCATCATGCAGAAATAGGTATTATTGCTGCATTTTCCACCTAAAATGTGATTTAGCTTGTGAAATTAACTTTTTATCCAGTCACAATTGAATTTTTAGTTTAGTTGAATGTCCAGCATGTGTGTGATCCAACATCTGAGCAAGAACAAAGAACATGCATGCTGAAGCAAAATCTAGCAACCAAATTTTAGCAGAACATGCAAAACACCTCTAAGTTAAAAATAAGCAATAAAATATAATCTAACAAATATAAATATAAACTATAATCAGATGCGTATATTATACTGTACTTAATAACATGTAATTCACAGTGAAAGGTTTCTACAGCTTTCTGTGCCTCACCAAAAAAACTCTCAGGTAAGTTTTCAAGACACGAGAGCACAAAGACAAAATAGAGCTGCAAAATAAAATACATAAATATAAAAATAAAGCCAGTAGTTTCCAACCTTTGACAGTGACAACTTACAAAAAGTCGGTATATAGTTGTTAAACAACTGTTTTGTGCTCAAAAAGTTAGATGTGTCCAGTATTTTACAGAAAACAAAGACCAAAAGAAAATCTGAACATAGCGTCACACAACCTTTTCTCTTTTTTTGGTGCCATTTAATTGTCTCACGACCCTCCAGATTTATCCTAAAACATTTTCGAGTGGGCCCTAAACTACCTAAAGTCATCTGCAGTAGTTAAAACTAGTTCCACCTCCACCACTGTAACAATATAATGCTATCCGTACATTATACTGTTATTGAAATTGATACGTTTCAGTTGCAGGCACCATTTTCTTTTAACACAAACAATTGGGCAATAAATAAAAATAAAATAAATTTGATAGAATTGAATAATGGCTTTAAGTCAATTTAACACATTTGGTGCCACATACGGCAGGACCTACTAAGATGAGAGTAGATGGTGAGAGTGGAGGGAATATATTGTATGTAATTATATATGAAATATTAAGTTTTTTAAACATAAAAAAGCTTAAACATGCAAACAACATGTCACTTTTTTTCACTACGCTATGTGGTCTAACACTTTTTTGTCCTCAACTGAACGCCTCCATAGCAGCTTCAAGTGCGAGCACATAGTCATGAAATGTGTTGAAGCTAAGTGATAGTTGCAATTTTGATATGACTGTTTGTGTCACATTATCACAAAGAAGGTTCATAGGTTATTTGGGTCCGAAGTCAGATTAAGTCAGTTTCACGATGATTTCACTTGTGATCGTAGCCTGAGAACGTGAGAAGGCCAGCCAGAGGACAACATATCTCTCCAGCATTTGTTGTACTTACTGTTATTGTTGACACCTGACAGGTTTTCTTTTAACTAAACATGACTTGACGATGTGACTAAAATGCCAAGTGATCCTCAGGGGCTAATGAACTAGTAACAATGATCAGAACAACACAGTAAGCTCCATAACGGAAAATCTTGCTGTGCAGAGAGCACACACCGTCATATAGTCCTGACAATGACAAGACCAACCCAAAGCTGAAGTAAATTCAGGATCAGGATCAAGAGTTGAAACTCCCTTGATCTGCCTAAAAACATAAAGATCACACTTCTACATACAGTCACTAAATCAGAGGTTCTTAGGTATTTGTAGGTAACACTTGTACTTTCTGCACTTATTATACTGTATATTTAAATAACCTACAGTTTGATTTTTCAGATTAATTTATAATAACAAAATGAGGAAAAAGTGAAAGTATCACCAGAAATTATAACAAGTCCTCCCTGATGATACAGCTCAGACAGCACTGATGTATCTGAATGAATAAACTACTGAATGCATCCTTCTGCTGCCCTCTTCTGGGCACAGATATTCAGTGTAACATTAACTTTAATCGGTCTTTTTACTGACTGCCTTAAGTTACAGTGGATCAAGAAATTGTACAATATGCATAACTACTAACATTAAACATTTTTTTATTTTTAGAGGCTGTATTAATATGTGAAGAGTGAGATTCAGAACAGGAAATGAATGAACTGGTCTATATATCTATATTTAATTAAATGTAACTGTACATTTGATTGTCAATATTAACGCTGGCTTTACTGATTTTATTTTTCTAGATAACTTTGATTTCACGTGTAGAGCAGGTATCTTTCCTGCATGATGCCTCGTTCTTTTTTGGTGAAGCGAGGAGGGCTGCACCACGCTCGACCCCAAGCAAGAAGCCAGAGTCCTGGATTAGCGCCAGTAATATTCAGCCACCTAGAAGAAAAGACAGAGTCCTGGGATATATCCTTGGTGTACTCCCCATCAGAAACACCGGGTAATGAAGCATCATCCATAACATTATTGCAGCAGGATCTTCCTTCTACCAATCACTGTAATGGAAGTGGGCCTCTACAGACACAAAGTTCAGAATCATATGGTGGGTTATTAGTTGTTTCACGTTTGTACGGTCATTTTATTACACATTAAAACATTTTATTATATTTTATTACATTTCTAAGGACTTTAGAAAGTCAGAATGAACATATATAGATTATACTGTACAATTTTGTGATATCATACAATTATTCAAATATGTTGTAATAAAAATATTTAAGAGTGTATGAGTTCTAATTATGAGAAGCTCACCTATGTGTCTTTCCTCTAGACTCTAGACCTGCTGAGCCCCTGAGAACCTGCAGTCCTGTCACCTCAAATATTTTTAACCCCACAAAGAAAGTGAACTCTCATGCTCTGACACCAGTGGTGTGGGCCAGACCTCACGTGAGCCCAGGATATCCAGACAAACTGTCAGTAGGACTGGAAGACTTGACTCAGCACCATCCTATTCTGAGGGAGACCAGAAGCAGTGGCTACTTAAAGATTGGTGCTCCAAAGCAAGAGTGTCCACTCTGTAGCAAAGTACGCTGGCCAGTAAATTACATTTTTTTTGTAGACCAACAGCAGGTGTCAAGGATTAAGACAAAGTCACACTCCAGAGAAGCTAGAGGACACAACATGAGTTGGGTTAAATTAGCTTTACTGTCATAATGCAGTAAAAACGATATTCAGTACAACATGCTAAAACCATCATGTAACATATTCAAATACACAAAATTCTGTTAATATTAAATATAATATTTAAATATAAAAAATAAAATACATTTTAATTTGATTAAATAGAACACCAAAAAATTACAAAGAAATTTTTTTGCTAACAGACCAAGACCACAGCTATGCTAGCAGCTGTGTGATTGTACCGCCATCTTAATTGTGCAAATTTGTATGTTAAAATGTTAAAATGGTAAAATAAATTACCACAAAACACAAGAAATTAGTCATCAACCAAAATGAACATACTATATGTAGATTTTTTTTCTTTGTCTATAACTTACAGAATTGTTTTTATCAGATCCCGGGAAATACTGGATGAAAATCAACCCTAAGCATGTTCGGTCTTTCCTGGAAGTCAAACTTTTTTAACTGTAAGATATAAAATAAGGAGTTTGTTTCCAGTTAAAGTTGTAACTTTTGTCTCTTATGCATTAGTTTCAGCTGTAGCTAAGCTGACAAATATGTTGGCACAAACTTTCCACAACTGATATACTGATATAACTTCACAATAGCTTCCCTCAAAACTCCTTGGGATTTTGTAATCATTGATTTCCCTTAGAGTTTATAGTTATAGTGTTAACTGCTTTAATGGCAATTTCCAGCTTCCCCTGTCCTGAAGACTATGTAGACTGTAGTATTTTCTTTGTTAATCTGTACTTATCTTGTTCTTGCAGATATTTTCATGTCTGTCTAGTTTGAAGACTCACATATGCAAGAGTCATGGAAGCAGAGCACCTCTGTCAGCAGCACACATCAAGTCCAGCAGGACAAATACTGAGCAGTCACCATGCAGGGGCAAGGTCAGCGCCATGTTTCTGTTGTACTGAAATCTTTTTATGTGTTTGAGAAATTAAATGCCTAATGCTGTACAAAACTGCCTAATCTATAACCACAGTGGCTTATTTTAGGAGAGAACGTTTGGCTGCACAGTGTGTGGAAAAGTGTTCAAGCGCTCCTCCACTCTCTCCACCCACCTGCTCATACATTCAGACACACGGCCGTATCCCTGCCAGTACTGTGGCAAAAGGTTCCACCAGAAGTCAGACATGAAGAAACACACCTTCATACACACCGGTGGGTTTATGTGTAGCTTTAGGTTGTCTATGTCCAAGTCCATTCATATGAAGTTATTAAACTCAAAAACAGTTTAATGTTCCGTACATCACAAAAACTGTTCTGGAAACTAACACGTCCAGTACATACACACATCACAGCCTTGCATGTTAATTTAAATTAACAGTTTCATCTGTAGCACAAGTAAATGTGTTTATACTGTATTTTAATAGCATAGTAGTCAGCAGCTGACAGTCAACAGTGCTCACTACTCTACTCATGTAAACATATATAAAAATACATTTTTCAGTTTCATTTTCATGCTCGTAAATGAGTCATTAGGAGCCTGCCACAGTATACGTACACTATACAGTGTATGTATATCTGTGTCCTTCAGTACATCAGTACGCAGAGTGTAAATTAAATCCCATTTAAAATGTAACTAAATTGTATGAAGTAAAAGCCAAATTTTTATTAAGTACTATTCCACAATGTTAGACCAGCCTATTTAATTTATAGAGTTTGTACATTCAGTGATCCATCCACTCATGTGTTCCAGGAGAGAAGCCCCATGTGTGTCAAATTTGTGGGAAGGCATTCAGCCAGAGCTCCAACCTCATCACCCACAGCCGCAAACACAGGGACGACCGGCCCTACCGCTGCCCTCGCTGCCTGTACAGCTTCCAGCACAAAGTGGATCTGCGGCAGCACCAGGAGCACCACTGCACCTACCGCTGACTCTGACACTGCCGAGTCAACATCTGCAGCCTACGGTAGTTTACAGTTGTGAATATTTTAGATTTAACTGTCTACAGTGATTTAGTGGTGTCTTGCTAGGTGGGTATTGTAGCATCAATGAACTCAACCCTCCACTTCCTAAGACCACTACATAAATTCTTTCTATTACGACTATTTTAAAATAGTGTCATTTAATGTAGAATGTAACTATGTACATTTACTTAAGTACTGTACTATGCTTGTACTGCAAGTATAAATTAAAGTGTTTAAGTTTTTGTACTGTTGATTTGTTTTCACTTTGGCAAACTGGTGCTCCAACGTTCAGGACTTCTATCAAAGCTGCGGAAACGCCCCTTCCTGGTATCCCATGGACAAACATGAACCACAAAGGTGACGTCTGTGGTTCCCTCACAGTAGAGCAAACTTAGCACTTGCAACGTAAAGGTGCAGCTGTATCCCATTTGATCTGAAAAAAAAAAAAACATTACCATCCTTTTTAAAATGTCCTTAAATACTATTAAGTGAATTGCGTCTTAATAAGACACAGAGTCGCTGGAATCAGGTTCAGCTCTGTAGCTTGTTTATTTTCTTGCAGCAAGGAGGCAAGTCTGCATGAGCACACAGCTTCAGTACAAGGTTGTCTAAAGTATAGTAAGATTGCATGTCTCTTTATAGTTACTGTCTAAAAGGAGGTACATCAATGTGTTTATATCCTGTCAGCTACACATTAGATAAACATTTACATTGCCCCCCTATATGGAGCTGTTTTTCTCTTCCTGAGCAGGGAAATATGCAACGACGTGGTGCTAAAACACCTTACATACCATATACGGTAACAGTTATGAGAGCACATGACACACACAGGAAAAAGGGTTGACATTCCTTCATTAATATCTTATAAGCATTATTCTTGGTTACACAACACAACATATAAACATAAGTTACTCAAACACAATACTACAGAAATAAGAAAGCTAATACATATTTACATTTCACTGAGTGATTCAACATTGAGGCCCTCAGTCTCCAAAGACAAATTATATTTACTGAGCCCAGTTACCACAGTAATCATGTGTGGTTCTGCATTCTGAGAATTTCAGAGAGAATTTCATTCATGATTTTTACAATATAGATTTTTGTTGTGGACAGCTTCAGCTTTTAAAAACCTCCATTGTTTTTGTACCACTGAGCTCTGGCAACAACATCACTGGAGTAGTCTCCACCTGTTGTGTGGGCGTCCACACCATCATAGGAATGAACGTTTCCGTCCCCCATGTTGTAGGCCGCTATCCCTCCTGGGGAGACAAAAAAAATTTAGAACAAATCTAACAAGGTGTCAATGTACTGATTCAGTGAAACAAACCTTTCAGCTGCTGATCCCTGGTCCAGTCAGGAAATTTCTTCTGGATCCGTCCAATAAAATAAACCAAGATCTCTGTGGCTTGACGGAGGTGTTCCTCACTGTCCCACTCACCCCGTCGAATGTGTCCACCTCCTTGTGGATTAACATCAACCTGCAGAGGTTGGATTGAAATAGGAATTTTAATATGAAGCTATACCAATAGGATTTGAGTGAATCAGTAGTATTTGTTATGACCTGCATCAGGCCCCATGCGTTACCGAAGTCTCCCCAGCCATTCTGTAGTGTGTTTCCAGCTCTGGACTCTCTAGAGATGATGGCAGCAATGAGAGCTGGTTCAATTCCAAATTCATGTCCCACGCTGGTAATCATAGATCTGTACCTATTCATTCTGTCTATATCAGTCTGTGCCATAGTTTCTGATGCCCCCACACCTTTAAAGAGAAGTTCAACAGAGGAAAAGTTTATTGCAATGCACTCATTCTGTGAATCCAGCTTACTGTAGATTATTCTGCAGTGTTTACCTGAGTATCCCAGCTTGTCCTGCTGAGCAGTTATCTGTGAAGCTCCAGTAGTTTCCACCCTCATGATGTCTCCGTAACCTACAAAACTTCACTTAATTAGATATAGATATAGATTTCATCAGCACTTCTGCACATCAACATTAGCACAAAGTGGCTATGTTTAACATGTCTGCCACTAACACAGGTTAAAAACTAATCTAGACACAGTCTAGGTCTGTGTTACTACAGTATGTTAGATAATCTTAACAATAATAAAGTTACACTGTTGTTCCATGTGAGTTTCCTGTGTAAACACGTTCACAGCTGAAGGTCAACTTCTATCTACATTAAAACAACTCACACTCACCCACATTCATGTTTTCTCCTCTGATGGTCTGTTTAATACTAAAATTTAACAACCGTAAAACTGCTCGCAGTTGTACTTGTATGTTTTCTATCAGTTTCACTATGACTCACCACTCAGCCTGTCTGCTTGGTTTTTTTTGGGTGGGGGGAAGTTTCCCCTTCTTCTTCTTGGTGTTTATTGATGACTGGCAAAAAAAAACTGGTGCATTACCACCACCCACTGGTAAAGAGTGTGAATCAATGCACTAATACATACAATACACTGTATATACACATACTGTAAATAGTCTGCTATATAGACTCAATGTATATTACCAACATTTCTGTTTTCTTCATCTGTCACTCCTGTTATTTTCATTCTCTCTTTTAATTCCATTAAACCCCTTTTTATCACTCCCCACAGTTCACTAATACTACTGAGTTACACAATGTTCTCTGAAACTCTTTCTTTGCACTTGTTATTGTTCTCCCTACATTAGTCTGCAACTTTTTATATTCAGTCAAATTCTGAAAATGGTGATAATACTTTAAAAAAGCTTTATTTCAAGACTTAACACCACATTATCACATTCCTTTGTCCACCATTGCTTCTTCTTTCTGTATTCAGCTTCTGTTTCGCTGCCTCTAAAATCACTTCAGAAATACAACCCTTTAAATCAATAACACTCTGACTACCAGTAATGTAATTAAATTGGTCCTAGTCATAATTACTTCATGCTGTTTTATGTTCATTAAAATCATTAGTTTTCCTTTATAAAGCGATCTCATGTAGTGCTTCCACAGAAAGCTTCTTGCAGGGAAAAGAAATCTGTAAAAAATTATAATTTTATTATTTCCAGCTTTTCTCCAAATTTCAGCTATAATATTCTAAAGTTCTATACCTTTCCTCAGTGATCTGTAGTGCGTATTATAAATATTATACACCCCTCTTCACTTCCCTCCGCTCTGTATCTCCGTATACTATCATAGCCTTTAATAACAACATCTAATCTTGGTTTAAGCAACGTTTCCTTCATTGTAAAATTGTTCTATCACCTGGTTTGCCTGACTTCCATTCTGCTTCATGCCTTTTATCAGTATGTTCCCAGGAGAAATCTTTTATTGCCAAAAATGCCTCATCTCCCTTCACAATTATTTATTTATTCACGTCTTTTCCATCACCCTTTTTCTGACTTCACAACCTACATATGTCATTCTGATCTGACCACCACTGCTACATTTCTCCAGCACATCATTATGATAGCCTTATTTCTCTGTTCTTCTGTTTGACATGTTATCAATGAGCATCCATCCCTCAGAGTCTTGGCCATTTCCATCTCTCCTATCTTTTTTTTCTCCATCTAGTCAATGCTATTGGACTAAAGTTCAGTTTCAGTTTTCCTCTCTCACAGCCTTCTTGTAAAAAGCTCTTTTTACTTCCCTTACAAAATAAAAAATATACAAAATGTATGCTTAAGCAATGTTAAAGTATACTTCCCAGGAATACTAATGCCAATATACTTATATAGTACTTATTGTACTTAAATACTATATTTGTTAAATACTTTTTTAACACTTCTTGGGACTAAATCGGCCCACTTTTTACTTTATAAAGGGAACTTTAGGTATACTAAAAATAAGCTTTTACTTAAACTGTTAGTTTAGGGATGTGCTACTAATTGTCACGGTCTATGTGTTGTTGCATGGTCTCTTGTTCACTTGTGTCCTTGCTTTCTTTCCACTCTCACTCCCTGACTGTCCACAGTTGCAACTCATTTCTAATCAGTCCTCTCACTATTTAAGCCGCTACTTTCTGCCTTGCTTTGTCTGTTTGTCCTGCTGTGCATCTCATTGTTGTTCTCCTGGTTTAAAGTCCTTCTGCCGGTCACACCTGTCTTCAGATTCTCTCCTCACTCTTGTAAGTGGGTTTGGGTTCCGTCTTTGTTCAGTTTCTGTTCTGTCCCCTTGTTCTTGTCTTCTCCCTGCTTTCATATCGGTCTTCCAGTTCTCTCTCTCACTTTCTCTTTGTGTCTATTAGTGGTTTTTTTTTGGTTATTCAGGTTTTGCCGCCCCACCAGTCTCACATGAAGAAAAAGAGGAAGATAGAAAATTATAAAAATTTAAATAAATGATCTATATATTATATAGTACAGTGTATAATCTGCATTGAAGTGTAAAAATGTTCTCTCTCTCGTTTAGTGCAGTTGTGTCGTGTGGCATATTTCTCTTTCTTTAAATCTTTACCATACGAGGGGTCAACCTCAGCTCCGGGTGAAAATAATGTGTATAAATGGCAATTTAGGTTTATTTTACTTTATTTATAACCATTTATATACTTATTATTTTGGACATTAAGGAGATCTTGTAACATTAAAATGAAATGTGTTTACAGACAATGTATTTTTGTCCTTTCAAACTGTCCGGTCTACAACATTCTCTTGGTGTTATGAAACTATATATGCACAATCCTGTTTCCTAAAAATGTACACGTATTCAACTAAACTGCAATCCCAAGAAAGAACATAATTGTAACGTTCAAATTTAAATTCAAAGTCAAATTCAAATTTTATTTGTCACATACACAGTCATGCACAGTACGATATGCAGTGAAATGCTTATGCGACCGGTCAAGACCTTAAAGACCTTAAAATTGTAAAAGAAACATTAGCAAGTTAAATAGAGCAAAATAAAATAGAACAAAATATATAAACTATCTTAAAAGGAAAAATAAAACGAAATATATAAGAAATATATAAGTATGTAAGAAATATTAACAAAACTTATCTGTACAATGGATCTGTCTATACATGAGATGAAGTCTATTCAATATGAAAAATATGAGGATGAATCTACATGGAAATGTCCTTGAAGTGTGCAAACTTTGTACTGAAACGTATTTTTATTTATGAGTGACGTGCTACATTTATCAATGCAAGTCGATTTGTAAGCACTGACCTGCCAGAGGCCTGATTTCGACACCCTGTCCTCTGTGAGGTTGGGTTTAGGCAAGAAAAGTACTAAGGTTAGGGTTAGAAAAAAGATTGTGTTTTGCTTTCATTTGTAATGCAGACATTTTGTGCGTGAAGACACTGTATCAAATATTTTAGCGAACAAAAATATGTTGACTATGAACATATGATCAGTACATTAACAGAAAACGTTATTGGCTCTCAATTACGTTCTCTACAAAAACCTAATCTGGAATGCTGTTTAGTTGTACACAAACGTAATTTTTAGGAGACAGGGCTAATATGCGTTGTTTTCTCCATTTTAGGGATCGGCTGGTTTTGCAGCTGCAGATAAGTTTTATTTGGTAGGAAAAAGGCTCTTTTAATGCTCATGTGGCAAGAGTATGCAGGCAGTTCCTGAAGGATTTAAATTTAAAATCAAATTTCTTGGTTACTTCAAATTAATTTCCAATTGAGATCTGATGTATTTTCAAAATGTTCCTTAATTTGTTTAAGGAACATTTAAAAAAAGGAGTCGGTCCTAGAGGAGGGGATCCTGTCAGGTGAGCGAGTCAGGTGACCGTGAGGAAGACACAGGATTGGTTAGGACAAGGTACAAACTAAATAATGTCCCATCACCTGCTCCTCGCTCAGACATGCTTTTTCTGTCAGTGAGCATCCTACCTTTTCGATAGCATCAAACCTTCGCATCATCGCTCTCGTGATCCTTCCAGCACCTAGCTCTTCCAGTACCGTGAGTACTGAGCCCTTTTCCATCCTGTTTTATTGATACCTTGTTGATACCTTTCAGCTTCACTATAGACTTCTTCATTTTGTCAGCAGACCAGGGTGGTTTGTCAGTGAAGACACGAGAGGAAAGTACTAACATTTCCGCTCAGTGTAGGCCAGTGCTCCAAAGAGTCAGAAATTTATCTGATATACAGTCAGTCTGAATAAATGAATACAGCAGCTAGAAGATACAACTTGTCTTGAGTTAAATTGAATATCAAGCTTTCATTATGCGAAGTGAATGAATCACTGAACCAGTGCTTTCAAGATGCATATATGATACAGGATGTAACTGACTGTATATAAAATAATCTTTTCGTGCCACTATCTGTTTAATGTAAAGTATACAATTTGAACAACCAGTAACTTAACTTGTTTCTTTGGGGCATTTTATGCCTCTACTTCAGAACTATTCAGGTAGCGATCTAACTCAATTAAAGGTTTGTCAGCTTAGTGATAATAGAAAACTGGAGTTAAACCCAAAGATAACTGGATAAGACACTAATTTCTGTCTGTACTTTGTCATCTCAGTCATTTTCTTGTGTCCTAAATTTTTTCCATGCATTCTACCGTGATTATCTACTGGTTTCTGGACATGGGTCATTGTCTTGTTCCTGTGGTATTGTTTGAATTATATTAGACTGGCTGCATGATGCCGACCTTGATATGAAATCCACAGTGGCCTCGTGCTATCCCAGCATGACCTGTTCTTTATCTACTGAACATGAACTGTTTTATTTTCATAAAATCTGCTCGGCTCTTCATTTGCATGTGGGTTTAGCCTCTATGACACTACCCTGCTTAAAGGATTATTTTCATGAGATGACATGATAGTCACAGATTAGTATGATCAGAATTCACATTGAGCCAAATAAAACAAATCATGTCTGTTTTGGGTGTGCATTAAGTTTATTTTACTTAACATTTCACACAATCAAATGTCGTGGACACTTTTAGTTAACAAAATGTATTATTGTTTTTGTACCACTGAGCTCTGACAACAACATCACTGGAGTAGTCTCCATCTTTTGTGTATTCATCCGTGTGTTCATAGGAATGGACATTTTGAACGCCGATATTGTGGGCTGCTATTCCTCCTGCAGAGACAAATATAAATGAGAACAAAGCTAAACAAAAGTGTCAGAGCAATAA
>JAUYWH010000001.1:15032283-15071159 GCA_034779795.1 Ctenopoma multispine
GCATTTGGGTCCAGCACTTATAACAACCACACAATCTGACAGCTACACTGTAACTTAACTGCAGCTGGCTTCTCTTACCTAGTTTTATATTTGTGTATTTTCATTTGATTGTATGTGTTATATTTAATTTTTATCGATGTATTATCTCCTTTTTTTTTACTTCTATTTTTTTACTATGAACACTTTTGTTGTTCAAGTTCTCATATTTATTTATAATTTTTTTTGTAAAGCACATTGACTTGCCTCTGTGTTTGAAGTGTTCTTTATAAATATAAAAAACCTATATACACCTATGCACAAACGTTCCTTTTCCTTGATTGTTTAGTGTGAGGAACACACCGAGATTCAAAGCTGGTTTGACTGTTTTGACTAAATGTCCCCTAAAAATATCAGTGGTAATTTAGGGAAGCGGAGACAAACAACTTCCTCATATTAATTCACAGCTGAAAATCCCAAGATTGAAACTATTTGGAGGACACACAACCCCATGGTTGTCTGTTTCAATTTTCCACCAGGCTTTAATAATATGTTATCAGTTAATAACTTGCTTATATCTGTAGACTAGCAGCCAGTGGACATACTGGGAACAGGATTGTGGTGTGGAGCCAGGGTTGCAGTTGAATCATGTTTAGTTGTTTATTTGTGTGTTGTCACCCTCACATTGGGAGTTTTGTATTTCTTTTGAAGTAATTGCATGGAATTTTTCTCTATGCCCTCTTTTCTTTTTAAACCTTGTTTAGCAGAACCTGCAGATCATTTTATTAAACTTGTATTTGATATGTTGACAGCTGAGTTTGTTTAATTAAATGTACTAATGTATTTAATGTAATTATTTTATGTAAGTAAGGGTAACCCTTGTGTTTGAGTGTACTCAACACTGTATATACAAAGCATTTTTTAAACACAGAAATCATGTCTGGTGTTAATATGCATTATGTTTATTTTTACTTAATTCTTGTCAGAAAACACATTACAGAGATTTTCATTCATGATGTGTAGAGTTTTATTTAACTTATTACAGCTTTTAAAAACCTCCATTGTTTTTGTACCACTGAGCTCTGGCAACAACATCATTGGAGTAGTCTCCACCTGTCGTGTTGCCGTCCACACCATCATAAGAATGAACCTTTCCGTCCCCCTTGTTGTAGGCCGCTATCCCTCCTGGAGAGACAAATTAAAATCAGAACTAATCTAACAAAGTGTCAATGTACTACTTCAAACAAACCTTTCAGCTGCTGCTCTTTGGTCCAACCAGGGAATTTTGTGCTGATTCGTCCAATAAAATTAACCAAGATCTCTGTGCCTTGACTGAGGTGTTCCTCACTGTTCCAGGCGCCTCGTGGAGTGTGTCCACCGCCATGTGGATTAACATCAACCTACAGAGGTGGTAATGAAATTTAGTAAACACTGCTGTACTTATGTTTTAATGAGGCTCCTTT
The DNA here is from genome assembly GCA_034779795.1 of Ctenopoma multispine. NCBI lineage: Eukaryota > Metazoa > Chordata > Actinopteri > Anabantiformes > Anabantidae > Ctenopoma > Ctenopoma multispine. The sequence continues at coordinate 15,033,723 of JAUYWH010000001.1, forward strand.
GAAGTTACATTACTGGAGCGTCCTGATAGCTGATCGATGCATGCCACATAACCACATTATGCTTGGTTTGAGTCCGGATGGGGACCCTGTTGCACCACATCTCCCGCCTTGTGTTTCCTGTTCTCTGCACTCCACTCTATTAAATAAATGCAAAAATCTTGTAAATAAAAAAATTTTTGCTATTTGTTATTACCTGCATTAAACCCCAGGCGTTACTCGAGTCTCCCCAGCCATTTTTTAGTACATTTCCAGCCCTGGACTCTCTGGAGATGATGGCAGCAATGAGAGCTGGTTCGATTCCATACTTATGTCCCACTTTGTTGATAATAGATCTGTACTTTTCCATTCTGCCTGCATCAGTCTTTGCCATAGTTTGTGATGCTGGCACACCTTTTAGAAAGATATCAAAAAATCACACTTACACTGAAGGTGTGGATAGACACATAAAAACAATCATTCTTTCTATATTTCCTGTGGTGGTTTCTGATTTCTTCTCTTGTGTTTCTCTTTCTCTCTATGACAGTGTTTACCTGAGTATGTCAGCTTGTCCTGCTGAGCTGTTTTCTGTGAAGCTCCAGTAGTTTCCACCCTCATGATGTCTCCATAACCTATACAATTTCACTTAATTAGATTGTTTCTCATCATCTCACACACAGCATATCAGTATTCACATGCTGGAACACGAAGCATGAAAACATGAGTCATATGCAACCTATCCTCATAAATAAGAGCCAACTGAATCCCTGACTACGAGAGCTACAAAAATACATAAAAAAAACAGATACAGTTTAGGTTTTTGTTAAATTATGAACATTTCTGCCACAAAGTGATAAGTTGCATTATTTTTCTTCGTAAGTTTCTTCATCGTGAAGGTCTTGGTTGTGTCACAACATTCCCAGCTGAAAGTCAAACGTCTATTTACAGAGAAACAATGCAGAAACTTACCCATTTTTCTGTTTTTCCTTGAAACTGGAATGTGACCACAACTCGGCTGCTCTGCTTTTATCGGCTCTTTGGTGTAATGAATCGAGACGGTTTATTTGGAATAGTTTTACTTTTAGTTTCACTATGACTCTCTCCTATTGTCTGCTCTTCTGTTTTTTTTACTCGCAGGGATTATTTTTTAGCAGGGCAGGGCATCAGAAAATAAAATGACACCAAATCACAGGATCAACCTGAAGCAGGGTTGTAGTGATACTACATCACTAAACAACCACAACTCACCAAGGAAATAGCAAACACATAAGAACAGAACAACTAGAGGAACCTGAATAGACACAACATATCTCATTTATTTCAGGTATTTAAAGCATTGTTATACTTTACAGATCACATTCAGATATGAATAATAATGAACATAATGAGTAGTAGCTCTAAATTTATATCTTTCACATAAATCCAAGTGCTATAATATCTTACTTATACTTTAGGGTTTTATTTACTTAGGGTCATTGACTTGCTTTGATTTATGTCTGCCATCTTTCCTTTTCGTGAGTAAACACTAAAACAATTCTGCATCCACTTAGACCCCGGAGCCATGTTTCTAGCACCACATTAATTTGTCACTAGTTGATGTCACTTTCTTAATTAGCCGTATTGATTCTACAATTTCATAGCAACCCTTCATAGCAACAGCCACTAAAATGCCTTTAGCAAGTAATGGTGGCACATAAATCAATCACTGTTTGCGTGGTACACAAAAATTAAAGGACACCTCTTTTACTGATGTGTTTATATGTGTCTCTGTTGTTCCAGATTTAGCTGGCAATGAGTCATGTTGGTGGATGACTTGATGTAAGTGAACAAGACAGGCACTGGAAACATTCACATTTATTACAGTCCGCCAGTTTATTCTTCGCTGTTTGTTGGGTTCCTGTAAAATCTTAAGATAGAATATGATTATTAAACGGGACTGAATTATTTAAGGTGGTATGTTTGTCTTTATCTCTTCACTACTGATTTAGGATTCCCATAAATAAATGCTTTGTACTTGCATTTTGTTTCCCACCATTCAAAAGTAAAACTGAATTGAGAAGGATTTTATTGATGTGGAAAAGAAAAAGTCTGAGGTCTGCAGGATTAACACAAGATTCATTTTATACAACATAAACATAAACAGCAGAGTCAGTTATCATACTGTGAGGAGCTGTTCATGATGTTTAAAAAGTGGACATTCTGTCATTCTTCCCTGAAGTGGTCCCAGCTCCTTACTTCTGAAAACAAGGCATCTCCAGGGCAGCTGGTGTAGTTCACCACTTGTCTGTGACCATGGATGGTGAAGTTGGCAGCCAGTGCTCCTCCAGCTACTGCACATCGGGCCAGACGGTGGCGCAGGAGATCCATGGCATGGCGAGACGGCAGGGTGGCAGTGTAGTTTCCGATAATTGACACCCCAAACCCGACGTCATTGTGGCCCCTGGTGTGTCTGCCAACCTGGTACCAACCTCTGCCTTCATAGACGTAGCCGTCAGAGCCGACCACAAAGCTGAGGGGACAAGGTAGCAGAGCATATGGTTTGAAATATACTCAAAGACCTGTGCAAAAATCGGGCAGGTGGTGTTGAGATACAGAATAGTTCAAGACATTCAGTACTGAGAATATCCAATATGTGTGTATTTGCATAGATTAATCAATAGATCGTTTCTATTCTGAGGGAGAGATTTGTATTTTATGGGAAATACACTTATCTGCTTTCTTTCTTTTTGTCTGTGTTTTAGTAATTAGTACATGGTACAGTATATGTAGTTTAGAAAGTGCTAACCTGAGTCTATCAAAGCATTATTTTAAAATTAAACAAATATGAATACTAAATGGTGAGATTTATGTCCTAAAATAAATTTTTCCCTTTCCGCTTTGGCAATCATTAATGTATACCTGCTATTTCTTAATGTACAATTAAGAAATTAGTTATCTTCAGGCTAATCACCTCCTAAATCCAGCTCCATTCTGAATGCAGGGACATGAGAGTGGTATATATCTTCTCATTTAACTCTCATCAAGAAACATATTTCCTAATACATCAAACTAATCTTTTAATAGCTGATCACCTGTATCCTATGTCGTTCCAGCCACGGTCCTCCTGGTGGAAGCGCTGCATAGCTCTCATGTCGCGTGAGCACTTTGGGAAGGATAAACAGGGTGAGGACGGCTCATAGGTGTGGTGGACATACAGGTATTGGAGGGGTAGAGACAGTGGGATAGGTGTACCCCTGTAGGCCTTTGCCCCCCACTGACAGCGAGGGATGATTTGAGGGCAGTCTGGGGAAAAGAGGAGATAGTATGAGAGGTATGATAGTAAACTTATACTCTAAAGATTCAGGTCATACCTACAGGACAACCTTATATTCCCAGCAGAACTTGTGGCCAAAGGTATATATGTGCGTAGGCTATGGGTTTGAGGTGTTAGGGAATAATAAGATGCTCTGTTATGCTAGAAACAACCTTCTGAAATACTTAAAATTGTCTGATTCTGATGTCTGATTGTCTGAAGTATTTTTATTACTGACTAATCTTATTACAGAAGAACACACTCTGGGAACTTTTTTTTCTGCACTTCTGGTTAAATATTTCTCCTGTGCGTCAGTACAGTTTGGCATCAGTTTGTCAGTCTGGCATTCTTAAGGGAACCTTATCAAGAAAGTTTGTTCATGTAGAATAAAACATCAGCAGATTTATGGTCCTCTTATTCAGTCTGTTCCTCTGCCTCCTGACAGTTCCCTATCAAGCCTCTAGATGTCCCCAACTCCTAATCTAACCTAGTCTAATCACAGTACATTCACAATATAAAACAGCAACAATTATTTGGGAAATATTGTTTTTTTCTAGACAAAGACGTGGGTTATAATTTTTTTATAATTCATAACTCACCCCAGTACCTGTGCACAAATGCTTCCAAACCATCCTTCACTGCCTTTCCCACTTCAGTGTCCAGAGCAATCCATTCGGTATTCTCCAACTTCCAGACCAATGTGAGTGTTTCCATCACCTGGCTGTAAAGATCAAACGAGTCCAGAATGGATCTAGAGAGCTCTCTTCTCCTTGGGCTAATGTGGCTGGTCACTGCATCAAGGCCCTGTCCCTCATGCAGAACAAAATTATAGTATCCTTTTAAAATCTCACTGAGGGCCTGTGGCTGTTCAGATGCAGTCAGATTGCTGAGGTCCATGCCCAGTATGATTCCATCCATGCCCCCATTAATAACAGCATCAGTGGCTAGAGTGGCAGCCTGAGAAAGCTTGAACATCTTGGGTTGGTCAACACTGTCCCAGCACCCATTAGGCCCCAGTCGATGAGACGGTGGGAAGTCCTGGAGGCTGAGGAAGGTCAGACCCAGTGTCCTGCCTAAGGTGAGAGGGAAGATCCAAACATCTGGTGTCCCATCTATCTTGGCTCTCAGTCCCGATTCGATTCCTAGCAGTAGAGGTGCCAGGGCTACCGTGGTGCCATCTGGAGCAAGAACCACCCCTCGTTCCTCTCCGTGGTCGGTCACAATGTGGTGGATGGCCTTGTCAAAAAAGCTGAATGACGAGGTGCTGAGAATGGCTGTCTCTAGGATCTCGGCATCAGTAAGATTATGTGACGCTCCCAAGAAATGGATGGTCATCAAATCATCATGGCCAGCACTTCTCCGTAGGGCCCTGACCAGGGCAAGGGGGGACAGACAAGGGTTAGATTCTTCAATCTGTTTCACAGCATGGATGAAGCTGTCCATGTTACGCAGGTGGACAACTGCTAACAACCAAATTAAGAAAAAAAGGAGTGAAAGAAGAACAAGTTATTACATTTAGGGTCCCCTAGTGGACAAATGTTGCATGCCACATAATTTGGTTCCGGCTGGAGACCTTTGTTGCATGTCAAGCCCTCTCTCTATCGTCCCATAGAGACTTCCTGTCTGCCTAACTATAACTTAGTGTGAATAACGACAAAATGCCCAAAAATGTTAAATATTAATTACAGCAGTTGATGCTCTGGGGAGAACGATATGAAATCCATTCAAAATAAAACAAAATACCTTGACTTCTCTTCATCAGAAAGAAAGTCCTAAATATTAAACAATAAAATGCATGTTCTGCAGAGTAGCCAAAATGTTTTCTGATCTGACACCACTGTTGACAAGCTGACTGTGTCACTTTTGGGTTAGTTCAAACACAAAACCAACTTTTTTTTTCTTATCATGTGCACTTGAAACCACCTGTAGTCACACATGCATGAGGATACAATAAAATAACTTTAAAACTTCACATACATAAAAAAATAAATAAACTTTTTTCAAACCCAACCCCCCCCCCATTTCCACCATCACAGCTTTCATTCCGTCCCTTAACCTGGTGTGGTCGTATGGCAGATTTATTCTGCTTCTTTAGCAACGGATTTTATTGATGTGGAAAATAAATATACAAAAGGTAATGTTCAAATCTGAACAGCTCAAACAAAGAAATCAATCAGAACGTTTTAAGATATCTGGAGAATTTCTAAAATACTGATTTCAGATTCCAGGGAACTGGACAGTCACAGCATGACAGGTTGCCAAAAAATCCATGATAGCACACCATGAAAACACAATGCAACCTTGTGAAGAATTTAGCTCAAGATAAGACAGTCTTTACATATTCTGAATAACAGAGCTTACCTGTTGGCCTGCTGTAGACTATACAGAAGTCGAACAAAGCCAAAACCAGACACAACAGTCTGAATAAAGTCATGTTGAAATTCTTGGTTGTTGCCTCTTTTGTCTGTTGGCTCCAAAAAAAGGTTTGGTTTGTCTGTTAAATTAAATAAACAAACCTGAAAAGTATGAATTAATCAATAATACTTAATATGCAGAATTTCCAAAACTGTAACTCAGCAACACATGAGCAGTGCCACACATGTGTAGTATTTGTGTAAGTGTATGTGCATGACTGCAGTGTTGTGTCCTGACAGAAGAAAGTACACTTTGTACACTGATGGGTACAAATATTGATTTAACCTACAGTACATTTCTGCGTCACAGCAAAAAATCTGGAACCTCTAAGGTTCAACTGGCCACAGAAACATGTAGTCACGATAACACTAAATCAAGAAAATGCTCCCTTCTTGTGAGTTGTATGTACTTATGTTTTATGAATTATCACATTGCCGACAGTTGAGTAACTGCAAGTTTCATTGCAGGCTCTGCTAGAGGAAGTATATTTATGATTAGAAATTTCATTTCAAAACCATGCTATTGTATATGAATTCTGAGAGCTTTGTTTGTTTGTTTGCTTAAACCTATAAAGGTTAATAAGAGTTTAAGTGACTGAACCATTTAAAGCTTTTACTTTTTCTTTGTTTCCAAGAGTTTAACATTACCTTTTTACTTTTTATGATGTCAAAGTAAGTCAAAAGCTGGACTTTTAAAGCCAAAACCATAAAATATAAGAGGTTTGATTTGATGTGTTACAAATATATAAGTTATTATATCACAGTTCTGAGTCACTACATTTACATTTTTTCCCTCAATTTAGTCAAAATGCTCATTTACAAAGTCATAATTTTGCCATTTTTGTCACGGATTGTTCAGGTGTCATGTGACGCAGTGACGTTTACAGTCGGAACCGGAAGTAAAACGACAACATAAGCAGGTGAAGTAAGAGATCAAATTAACTCCGGTTGCAGTTTTAATGTGTTTTTGTCCAAGCTTGAAGACCAATACACATAAAAGTATGATCGCAGATGTTATTTGTTGAATTTAATGTTTGTTCCGAACATAGCTGCAGTAATTTGCTCTGGTTAGCATTAGCGTGTTAGCGTGAGGTTGTGTTTATAGCCTCTAATGTCTCTTTTCTTTCTCTCTGTGCTTCTGCAGCTGTTATAAAATGACTATGGAGACTCGCTTCACCAGAGGCAAGTCTGCTATATTGGAGCGGCCTCTGAGCCGACCTAAAACCGAGGTGAGTGTGAGCGCCTTCGCCCTGTTGTTCTCGGAGGTGGTGCAGTACTGTCAGAGCCGGGTGTACTCTGTGTCGGAGCTGCAGGCTCGTCTGGCGGAGCTGGGTCAGCAGGTGGGGGGCAGCTTGCTTGACGTGCTGGTGCTGAGAGAGAAGAACGGCAAGAGAGAGACCAAAGTCCTGAACATACTGCTGTTCATCAAGGTACACACACTGTGACTGTGGAGAACCATCACAGTCAATCATCATATTATGATGATGAGAATTTGTCATGTCAGCATATTGGTAATATAGTTTTGTTTAACAGCATGATGACTTGTTTATATCCACGCTGTAACTTGATCATGTCACATGTCATTTACAATTTGACTTAAAGAAATGTGAGAAATGTAAATAAATGCATACCAACAAAAATGTTTGTTCTACCACCTCAAACATAAACAAGATCATGGCAGATGAAAAAAAAAATTATTTAATGTGATGATAACGTGATGTTCATGGTTTCTTTTTCTCGGATTGCTTTAGGTGGTTGTACTATAAGCTGAAGTGCTACTATTGTGTGTGTACGTGTGTGTATTATCATTTATAACATTACTGCAAAGATGTAAAATATCATGATGTCTGCATTGCCTACCCCTAATTTGATTCCTAATTCCTAGTCAGTGTAGTAATAGTTGGTGTCATTTACTTTGTATTTCACAGGTTTCCGTTTGGAGGGCTCTGTTTGGCAAAGAGGCAGACAAGTTGGAGCAAGCCAATGACGATGACAAGACCTACTACATTATCGAAAAAGAGCCCCTCGTCAACACATACATCTCCGTTCCTAAAGAGAACAGCAGCTTGAACTGTGCGGCCTTCACTGGAGGCATCATAGAGGCCATCCTCACCCACAGTGGATTCCCTGCCAAGGTCACAGTCCACTGGCACAAGGGCACGACGCTTATGATCAAGTTTGATGAGGCGGTGATCGCCAGAGACAAAGCACTGGAAGGCAGATAGAGGAGAGGTTGAGAGGGTGTGTGTGGGTGGAGGTGGATTGTCTGTAACACTGCTGCAAACTGATGAAATTCATAAATTCAACAAACTAGCGAAATGCAAAGGAAAATAGCACTAAGTAATTTGCAGAGAATTGTTTTTCATATGTGAAGTATGTCTTCATGGCATTCACAAGTAAAAAAACTGGAGACCTTAAATTGGTGGTGCAGGAATGGAAACACTTAAGAATTTACTTGACAATTTTCAGGTTTTAAAACTTCTTCTGTATCAGAAATGACCTGATAGCTAATTCAACATACTAAGGGTCCAAGTTTCCATGTTATGAAACTTCTTTCATTACATCATCATAGCTTCCAATCCTGCACCATTTATGGTCTTATCTTGTAATTACGAGTTAGTAAGATTCAAATATAAGATAATGTCTCCATGTGCTTCCCTAATAAAGAAATAAAAAAAGAAAAGAGAAAAATGCCCACTATATTTTCCCAGAAAACTAGTTTAATTGCTTGTTTGTCTGATCAACCGGCTAAAACCTGATATTTTGTTTATTTTCATAGAAAAAAGCAGCAGCAGGAAGTATGAAATTTACAACATCAAATTTCTGTTTATTAGTCTAAATCTTGTGCTGGAAATGGTTCTTGTTTTTTTTTTTTTTGACAACATATTAGGCTGACGCCAACCATTTCTGAGGCAAACAGCTGATGGAAATTCTTAGATTTCCTCAAACTACTATGTTAGACAGAAAGCATAACACTGTAATGACAGCCCTAATTTCATACTAGCATATCCTTGTTAAAGTGTGTTTACATGTTCAGCACAGCGCTGTAACACAGTCCCACAGGGATGTATTTAAGAGGTGAACAGCTTTACTAGTGTGACATGTATTTATCCAAAATAATGTTTGTACCTGTGTTATTTCTCTGATGAAATGTAAATAAATAGATGAAGTTTTGAGTTTTTCTTGAACTATGCAAATAATTTAAATAACAAATGATTCATGTGAATGTTTCACCATATATGATTCTGCAACTGGAAAATTAAGAGAAAGGAAGGAGTGAATGTGACTCACCTTTACCTTTGTGTTGTCGTTGAATGCCACAAACGTGATGATAAGGTATTAGACTAATGCTAAGCTGATGTCAGTTGCATGAGAAGACATGTTTTTGCAGCTTTGTGATCAGTGATCAGAAAAATAGAAACAACTGTATAATGTAATCCAGTATAACAGTGGGGCAATGAGTACTGTCTGTAAAACTTAGTAAAGAGTGGTGGCATTGTGACCTCCAGGTTTAGAATAGGTTTAGAATAAAATTGCATCTGGATCTTTATCAAACAATAAATCCACATAAAAACCCATTGAGAGAGACAATCATATTAACTTTTGAAGAATAACTAAAACCTGGAATATTTGGAATTTGTACAAGGTCAAATTGTGCAAAATGTCATTGCTTTGCCATACATGTGCACTGCCATGTTTACCTACTGTAATTTAACAAGTGGGTAGGAGGGGTTGTCAGAGGTCAACAGCAAGGTGGATGCTTGTAGTTAAAACACCTGAGGTGTGTGCAGTAGTGATGTTTGCTCACAATTGTTGAATTACTGAGGTAGGGCATAAGTGGTAAATGGTGTAGCCCTAATTTTTTTCTGTTGTGTGTCCACTATTCATCTTTCATTTACCATCTGTATGCATTTGTGTGATATACTGACTACAGCTTGTATGTCTGAAATAAGTACATTTATTAATATACATCCCCCTAAGTACAAATTTAACATATTTCAAAGCCAATTTTATTTACATATTTATAACTCCACATTTATTAATCTGTCCATGCTGGAGCCTATCATATTGGGTGAGAGGCACGGACACCCTGAGCAGGTCACCAGTCAATCACAGAGGTGACATACAGACAAACATTTACCCTCATGTTGACACCTAGTGGCAATTTAGAGTAACCAGTTAATCTAACATGCATGTCTATGGACGGTGGGAGGAAGCTGGAGTACCCAGAGAAACTCCACACAGAACAGCTGACCTGTGGTTAGAAACCCAAGTCATTCTTGCTGTGAGGCAACAGTGATAACTACCGCACCACTGTGCTGCCCTTTCCATTCGTTATTTTTAAAAATGTATTTATTTTATTGTATTTACTGACTCAGATTTGAGAATATTGTTGCTCATATAAGCAACAAACATATTGAAAATAAAAACCACAGAGACGTGTTTTTTAATTTTCATTCAGTCAGTCAGATACATATGGAGTAAAAGTGAGTGGGGCGTCCTGGCTTGAGTTTTTCCCTCAGGGGGCTGAAGACCCCGGCTCGTGGTCACATGGTGCGAGTCACGTGACGACAGAGCGGAAGTGAGCGGACGGCAGCAGGGAGCAGCTCGGACGGGATGGTTTCTGTAAGAGCTATAAACGCTTAGTACTGCTGTAAAAACAGGTGGATACGTCCAGTTTTAGCTACATGATTCACATATTTAGTGACATTTAAACGCTTAACGCAATGGCTGCGCCAGGTCGCCGGGACTCCTCGGGTAATGTACAGCCGCTATTTAACTTTTAAAGTTACTGTTAAAGTTACTAAAGTTAGTCGTTTGTATTTTCACGAGTGGAGGGTATTTAGCCTATCAACAAACAGTAACTGCTTCTTAAGTAGTTTTAGAGCCTCATTTCAATGTCTGCATGAAGTGTTTTGGTCCTGATATCTGTAATTTATGTTCATGTGAGTAACAAAGGCATTTTCCCTCTGCGCTGCTGCAAGACCTGTGTGTTGATTCAGATCCTGCAGAGATGCAGCTGCAACAGTAACACACGACCTCCTTTTCTTTATCATTATTATTTATATCAGACATTCATAGACAAATTCAAACTTAGTTAGTTTCAACCTAGTTTTGTTTTTAGTGTGTTTACCTGCAAACTACATGTAATACAGACTATAATAATTTAATACAGCAGTTAATTCGAGTAGTTTAATATTAGTACTGACTGTGGAACTGTTGTACTACATCCTGATTCTCAGAGGTTGCAGTGATTGTGTGATTTCTTTGTCTGAACAAATCTACTGACTCAAGTACAGTAAATCTAAACAGCCCTGTTCCCGGTTCATTCATAATAGCTTCAACTCTGTTTTATAAGCTTCTCTCATGCATGGTTTGGTTTTTCGACTGTAATAAGTGACGGAAAGGTCAGTAAAAACTAGTAAGTGAACCTTGGGAGAAAATCTTTTGTACATCTTAAGAAGTTATATACCAGCTTGAATCTTTTTGTTTTCTTGAATCACACATGCAGACTAAGTCCTGCTTTATGTAGCATCACACACAATATGTGTTTATACAATTTATTATATAACAAGTAACTGTATTTTTCTGCCCACTCCTTGTAGTATCTAACTAGGCATATATCTGTTATTTTTCTGCCATACAAAAAAATATAGGGTTAAATAACTTTATGTGGCGATCGTAGACACAGAAGCTTTAGTAACACATCCCAAACTACCATTTGCTGTTGTGTGACGTGTGTGTCATTAACAGCCTGTGGCACCCCTCTTTGCATTCTGTTCATTATTTTGCTGCTGTTGCTGCACTTTACCTGTCAGTGCCTTAGTGGGTTGTTTTTGCATTATATTCTTTTGGGCATTTTGCGTCACATGCTTACCATTGCGTTCATCTATTGGTGTCTTGTTGTCTGTAAGCGGCTTGGTGCTGAAATCAGAGGGATTCATAAACTATCTATCTATATATTGGAATATATTTATTTTTAATTCAAACACATTAACAACAGTTTGGTTTAGGACCTCTCAGATTTAATTATTGAGTTATGTTTTGACATTAGCTGTCCCACTCAGTATACTACATCACTATTTTAAATTATCGTATTTTATCAAATAAAAAAAAAAAGAGATGTGTGTTTCCTATTGTGTTACTAGACTCGGTATAAATGTATAAAGCTGTGATAACAGTTCATATTATATGCTGTTAAGCCATCTCACAAATAAACATAAAATCAAGTTTGTCAAACCAGAGACTGCTGACATGACTGCTGTCAGCTTATACAACATGAGAAATGAGGGTGCATGGCTTATTAACATTCAGTTTATTGCATGTGAAAATGAGCAACTTAGCGTGAAGACAAAGCTCAACAAACAAAAGGTTTGAGGTGCGATATGTTCAGAGCAGTCTCTTGTCTTTGGCTTTCTTTTACTTTAACTTCTTGCTACTCTGCAATTTGCTTAAGTAGGTCTTGTGTTGAAAACAGATGCATGTAGAAAAGTGATGTTAAAAACAAAATTATGAATTTCTTTTCACAGTAAGTTTCACCTACTATCTTGAAAACTATTAACAACATGGTTATCAGTGTATCATTTTTTTGTTTAGGATCTCTCCTTTAACTCAGGTATAAGTTGTTGGGCTCTGTCGGTGGCCTTTTACTGTAGACTGCCAGACTAGATCCAGCCACTGATAAGTTGTTGTTGAGTTGTCAGATTTCCAGGATTGGCAGATTAGAGCTACATCAGTGTTCCTGCCACTGCTCCACATGCAACAGTGAACCAGAAGAGCCAGATATTTTCACTCATTTGTTCAACCTAAGAGGCTCCAAGTGTCAAACCTGGGCGCACAGTCAGCGGCCTGTTTGTCTTGTATCCAATTGCTGTCGCACCTATGATCTCCACAAAGTGTTTTTTCTCTGAGGCACACAACTCCTGTCAAAGCTCTAGTTTGAGGAGTCATCTCCTCCGTTTATGGCAAAATGAATGTAGATCCTGTCATTCTCTGCTTATTTTGTTGAAGTCAAAAGCTCTTCTGGATTTGGATGACAAGTTTTGGCAACTGGACTTCTTTCTTCTTCTTTCTTGTTTGGAAAAGTTTCACTACTCATCCAAGTAGCTTCTTCAGTCTCAGGACAGTTAAAGACACATTTATCCTCCAGGTTGTTTTCACTTCACACCTGCACTGAATAGGCTCATAGGTAAACAATGGAATGGGCAGATGAAACAGTCAAACATATGACAATCCCTCCTACCCGCTTTAAGCGGGTCGTTAAGTGTGGCCACCCTGGTGGAGGTTTGAATTGGGCCTGATGTTTCTGGGGATGGATGAAATGATGGCAGCGTGGTAGGTTGAAGATAGTTTATGTCTAAGGCCTCCACCTCTGTTGAGTGAGGGGTTATTTATTTGCACTTGCAAAGCTTCCTGCTCCTCTGGATGTTACTGATCTTACCTCAACAACTAGAAACTTTCACATGTTGACATCAGGTGTTGGTTAATGTAGGAAGCGATCACTGGTTTACAGCAGGAAAACACATGTGGTTATTAAAAAAATCTCAGGTTACAGCTTATTTTCTGTGATGAATCATTTACAGTAAGCATTCCAGTCAATTCTGGCTTATGTCAAGAAAAGTCAAGTAAGAATATAAAGACTAAAAGTAATCAAATGCTTGAATTTCAAAGATTAAATATATTTAAAATTCAAGCATTTGATAACTTTTAGTCTCTATATTACTGCGATGGCCAATTAATGTTACACCTAATTACAGGCATAATTGTTTGTCTTGCTTTGTTTTGTTTTTTTGTCTACTGTGTAGTTGTAAAATTGATTCTCCTACAAATTAAATCTTGTGTATTAAAGTAAATAAACACTGCATCATTTTTTTTAACTAGAAAACCTGAGAGACATTTGTCTTGATGTTTGATTGCAGTGCAGCAATGTGACACATGACAAATCTAGAGTTGTGCCAGTCCCAAACTTTTCAGTGTGGTATTTTTCTGTTGAACTTTTGTCTTATTTGCGGTTAGTGCTGACTAATATTGAACACCAGTGGTACATTCCTCCTTTTCACTTCTCATTTCCATTGGACTCTGCTAATCTGATGGTTTACTCTGCTGACTTAATGTGTCTGTTAAGTTCGGATTCGTCCTGACTCAGCAGTTTATCCGACCTTGCATGTGCTAACTCTCAGTGTGTAGTAACACTCAAATAAGTTTCCCAAAGTCATATTTATATGTCTAGTTTGAGTTTATTGCTATCTTCACTTTCCAATAAGCAATTTCTTTAATGATAAGTAATATAAAGCTGATTCTGATTCTGAAATGTGAGTGACACTGTTCATGATTGTTTCTTTAGAGGAGCTGAGTCTTGTGAGCTCAAAGCATGTGACAAAGATTAGCCATGATTAGCCCACTTTGTAATTTGTGGCTTTGCTATGACTTGTTGTCGAAAGACATGACACACTGACCAGCTTTGTGTCCAACTATAAATTGTCTGCTCTGACGTCCAGTTTAGTCATGTCTGACATTTTCAACACAGGTCAGTCTGCTTCAACTCTTTTCTCCCCACAAATTCAAGATTCATCGATTCGAGTAAAAAGCATGCAGAGCGTTTGACACAGTATTTGATGAATGGAATAGCTGGCTAAACTGTGCACAAGGATGTGGGTGTTTACAGTCTTAACTGTGCTTTGGTGATATAAAGTAGAAGTCATAGTATTGATTACAAAAGATTGGTAATTCCTCTAAAATGTCAATGATAAGCTTCTACAGCATTTCTCAGTCACCAAATTTGAACAGAGAAAGGAACTGAATGAAAAATGTACTCATTTGGTAAAAAATTCACCTGGGATCAGTTAGATCACTATTAGATCAGGAAAAAAATCAACCATTGGAAAGCACTGTGTTAGAGGTTCTTAATACTGCTTAAAAGCCCTTTTCATCACACTCAGGAGAATATAGATATATAGAGAGAGATATCTATCAGTGTTTCTCTGTTATGCATAAAAGATGAAGATGTAGTCTGTTTATGCATGTGTCATTGTCCCAGGGTGAAATACATTTACATAACCTAGAACTTCTCTATACTTAAAGAGAAAGTCTCACTACTCTCAGATTAGAAATGCAGCAGTGTTTTTGAATAACTCTACAGTCACCTGTCAAAATTACAGACTGGATTTTGTGCCATGCACTTTGGGCAACAGTCCTCAGCCACATTAATTTCCACTAATCCTTTTAGCTTTGAAGTTAAATCATACGTTAAGCACATGTTCACATTACCAAAGGGTCAGAGAGAAGGAAAACTGAGATGAAAATGGTGAAAGATGAAGACAGACACTTCAATGCTGTCTCTGGAAGGACTCTGTGTCAATGAGAAGACCGTGGAGTTACATTTAGCATGAAATGACCAGAAGTGGCCTCAGCACTTTGAGAGCTCAGCTCGGTTCATGTGATTGCTGACTTCCTTCTGAGAATAAACTTTAGGCTACACAGTAGAGGCTTTGTCCTGGAGCTCTACTCTACACTGTGTGTAAGCCTGCAAATAGCTGTGTGTGATGCAGTGCCAGTGTGTGTGTGTGTGTGTGTTCTCCATCTTAGTTTAACACAGTGAAGCAGAAGCAGATGTGAAAGTCAACACTTTTACAGAAATGGCTATGAACTAAAGTGCTGGACACATTTCAATTTGTACTTTTTTCTTACAGCGAAAATGAGAAAACAAATGTTGATTGTTTTTCTCTCTCATAGAACGAGAAGGCCTGTCCTGCTCAGTGGTTCACTACGGCTCCACAGACAGCAGCAGCAGCAGCAGCGGCGAGCATTACCCTCAGAGTAATCGCCATGGCAGCAACCATGACAGCCATCGTTTCCCCACCGTGGCTGCAGGTCACTGGGTCAGCGCTGATCAGGAAGACGAGGCCCTTCGCAGGAAGCTGAAATACTTCTTCATGAGCCCTTGTGATAAATATCACGCCAAGGGTCGTAAACCTTACAAGCTGGTCCTGCAGCTGCTTAAGATAGTGATCGTCACTGCACAGGTACACCATATGTTACATCGTCTTACAACAGTGCCTCTGTATTTCTCACATTATATCTTTATATTTACAGTACACTTTTTATAAATCTGTTCTTTTGATCAGGCAATTCCTGTTCTCTAATATTATTATAGGACAATTTAAGGTTGTAAAGAATGTTGTTTCATTAAACGTAGGTAATGTTATGTTACTGTCGATATTATAGACATAGTATCAGTGATTTAGTGAAATGTGTACTGTGGTAGTGGAAGAGGCAGCAATGCCCTTTTTTAATGTATTTAACAGGATCTGAATGCAGTTGTCATCTTTACTTAATGGGAGGGAGACTGTTAGTGATTTATGAGGTGCAAAACACTGTGATTAGTCAACAGACAAGTCATAAATAGTTTACAGTTCTTAAACACAAAGTCTGCCGTCAAATGCGTTGCCTCAGGGTTTTTTTTGGTCCTCACTCCTCCTTATGACACAAGTCGCTCTCTACTTTTTTAACACCCTCCCTTTTTTGCTTGCAGCTGGTGCTGTTTGGCCTCAGTAACCAGGTGGTGGTGACCTTCAAGGAGGAGAACACAATGACGTTTAAACATCTTTTCCTCAAAGACTATGATGAGTCCACAGGTGACTCCTTTGCTGTTTACACACAGAAGGATGTCTATGAACACATCTTCTATGCTGTGAAGCAGGTAAGCTCTAAGGAGGGTTAACATTAACATTAATTCCAACTGTTGTTTGCATCACAATTTATTGGGCTACAAATCCCCGTCAATGACAACATTAAAGCAACCAGATGCATTTTAATGTTGTGGTTGCTTGGTGTATAAGAAACCATTTGTTAAAAATGCTCCAATAATATAAAAATATAAGAAATGAAGTGAAATGTACTGCAAGAAACTGGTTTAACTGTATTATATCATGGCACCACAAGTACATTTTGCTAATTATTTGGTTTTCATTGAAATGTTTCTGCTCATGTGATCCTGATATAGTTAACTATATGTAATTGTCACTGTATTGTAATTTGTATTGACGTTATATAAATTAATTAGTTGATCAGCAGAAATTTAGTTGTACATTTGTTACATATGGAAGCCATCACTCAAAATGTGACTGTTACTGACTAATTGGTCTCGTTGATAATTTTGTCACAGAACAGTTTCACTTCCTGTTTCTGTCTTTCTGGATACACTTATTTCTATATTACAGGACTATCAATAAGACTAACATGCTCACAGCAACAGTTCTAACATGATTACAAGGTATAATGTTTACCATGTTTACCCCTTTAATATAAGGTGTTAACATTAACTAATTAGCTAAACTAAGAACCAGTGAGGTCATTAGTTTTTCTGTTTGGTCCTAAATCGAAGTATTGGACAAAATGACATTTTGACCTGATGATTATGCCAGAGGAAACATCTAAAGACTACCAGAGTTCAGTACAGTCTATTCTGTGTTCAACATGAATTTCTTTACCTACAGTCATGGTAATCCATCCAATATTCGACATTTCGCTCGGTCGAGGTGGTGCTGGAGCCCATCAAACAGTCAAGGGTTCACCGAAGATACCAAATGTACAATCCTTCTAATAGTTGTTCAGATATTTTAGTCTGAACCAAAGCAGCGGATCATTTGACGTTACCATTATTAGGTGAAGTTGTTGAAGTTGATGCTGGGATAAAGCTGTAAGAAAGGACAACAAAACAAAATCAAGGCATCAGACAAGATGTGTGTTGGAGAAGTGGTTGTTTGAGCGTGGTTTAATACCCCTACAAAAACAATCAGGTACCAGCACATCTTTAGTTCTTAGCCCCTGCTCAGCTAAAGCTCAGAAAGATCACTCACAGTGTGGCCCACTGCTCAGCGAGGCTGTAATTTACACCAGATTGGATGTTTACGCAACAACCGGTGAGATATCAAAGCCTGAATCAACACTTTAAACTCTAAAAAAGTGTAAATCAATAAAAAATAAAGATAACTTTATTGAATTCCTCTGTAAGCTTTGCAGGACTCACGCTATACACACTGGCACTACAAGTCACAGATACAAGCAAAGTTCAGACGGTGACCTGGACAATGCTGACACCACAAAATCTGAGTTTGTTGGGAAGACATATGAAAACAGTGAAGTGTCTCCGTGTTATTTTGGAAAGCGAAGCTTACTTTCTCCTTGCATCATTCACAGGAATTTGACCATTGGACTATTTGTCTAAATTTGTGCCAAACATCCAGGATGCCAACAGTACATGTTACCTATTCTAAAAGTGACTGTGGTCTGTGGAGTCTGTTCAGTTTTTAGTTTCCTCTCCTATGTGGATGTTTATGAAGCAAACTATTAAAGCTTTGTGATAGGCATTTTTACTCAAGTTGGCACAGTTTCAGTTCACATATTCTCCTCTCATCCTCTCCGCAGTACCTGGTCTTACCAGAGACCACTGTGGGACGCTACGCATATGTTTACGATGTCGGTGTGAACGGCAGCGCGCTCTCTCTCTGCCAACAGTACTACAAGAAGGGACACATTGACCCAGCCAACGATACCTTCATTATAGACCCTCACGTCATCACAGGTACATGAACTACAAAATACAATGTTAAAGAAGCATTGCTGACGTGTAATTATCATTAACATTTGTAACTGTGGTAGAAAGATGTTCTCTGCTCTGTAGTGCTGATGTGTGAACTTTTTATCTCTCTGACAAGTCGGTGGTCCTGTGAAATGACACTCGGCGGCTGTAGCCAGTATGGTTACCACACAATTTGAATTCAGTGGGAGCATTTGTGCCGCTGCATGTTAACCAGAGCAGTCGATAAATGGCGTCAAGGTTACTGAAAACACAAGTGCATGCTTCAATTATACACTAAAACAAACACGGGATATATGAAGCTAATGCTACAGAAACAGAACAGTTAAAGTAAAAATGGTTCCATGATGTGTGAGGAACACGTTTTGGGCAGAAGAACCATCTACTGTATCTTCAAGTGGAAGATCCCTACCTCAAAATAGTTGATCTCTTTACATGCTGCCCTTCACCCTTCCCCAGGACAATCACACGTCCACTCCTAACAATCCATTTATAGGGGTAGGAAAGGTTGTAGGAATTGTGACCATTAGATTTTAATGACTCTCATCTACTCACACCCTTTGTATTGTCCACCTAACAAGCCTATTCAGGTCAGGTGAGGAGTGAAACCACCATGGAGGATAAATTTGACATCTCCCACCAGCTTTCCTCAAACAGAAGAAGCTACTTGGATGAGTAGAGAAATGTTTCGTCCTAACAAGAAAGAAGTCCAATTGGCGTGACTCAACTACAAGATGCTTTCACGTAGTTTGGTTTTATAAAGCCAAAGGCCGGACACGGTACAATTATCTGCAGACTATCCAGGGTGACAGTTGTTTCCTGAGGAGGTAACACAAACAATGTGACAATATCTTTTATTACTTTCAACACAATGTCTGAGTAGGAGGAATTTGAGCTGACAGAAGTGGAGTTTGGATGGTATTATTATTATTGACTTCTACACAGAGCACACATTCATCTCTTGGGATTACTCCGACCTGCTGAAAGGCGATCTGTGTTTATTCAGGAAAAACAAAAACAGGACAGGACAGATACCAAATCATACTCAGAAATGCAGAGTGATTGAAAATGATTATAGCAGAAACTATAGAAATTTGTCCCTGCACCGTATTAAGTTTCAGAATATGATTGATTGCAAAACCTAGTGTAACATCTGATCACATAAATGCATTATTATTAGAAACAGTAGTCATAAGTACATAATCATCAGGATTTTCTTTGTTGAGAGCAATGTACGTCAACAGATCACATCTTTGCAGACGTCTATGTAGAAATGGGTAGAATAGTTTTCCAACTTATGTTTTTTTTTATTATGTTGTTGTCTCTTGATGAAATTTCAAGTGAAAGATTTCCCTTTTGATGAGAACGAAACTCATAAGTGTATTATTATTACCAGAGGTGATTATGATTACTATGTAACACTGTACTATAACCTCCTATTTAGCTTTTATAAGCAGTGTAAAAATATAAGTGCTTATATGTTTGTCAGCAATAACTTTAACTCCTCCTGTTCTACGTGGCTGCTGCTGTATAAAACAAACATGTCAGTCTGCATTATAGGGTGTTTAATAAATGTTTACACAGTGCTCATAAATGTTAAGTAGGGTTAAAGTGAGGTGTTTCCAATGACTTTGTTACCAACATGTTTGTACTTGTACCTTGTGTGTATCTGTATATATTACACCCACATTTCCAATCAGAGAGTATGTTGCATACTGTTAGTTTCTTATTTCCTCATTTGTGTTTCACTGAAATTTAACAACATTAAGAGGAAGTAAAATCAAAAGTGGAGATGACTTTTATGTTTTTGCAATCTACAATTGCACGACAGTTCCTGAGATTAGTAAATGTATTTATTTTCCCTTTTTGTTGAATTTAATTTTAACATAACCGTTCTCTGTTTCCTCCATTATCTTCAGACTGCGTAGGTGTGAACCCTCAGTCTGTCCCTCCGACATCATTCGACATCAGCTATAAAAACTTCACGCTCAAGTTCTACAAGTAAGGCTTCATTTTTCACATAACTCCATGTTTTCCTTGTTTGTCCTCCATTGGCACGATTATCTTTATAGTCTCTGATAATGAGAATGAAAAAGTAACTTATATCTTCTGCCCACACACAGTTAGCTACACTAAAACACACACAGATGCATCGTTTGTCATCCTGCTTCATGTGTATGTTGTCGATCAGTTTTAGTCATCTTGTTTTGTTTCTTTGTCTGCTTGCCTCCCTTCTTTTCTATCTGTCTGTTTCGTCTCTTTCAAGGCTCATTAACGTCACCATAGAGTTCCAGTTGAAAGCAATCAATTTACAAACTATCATCAACAATGAAATCCCAAACTGCTACACTTTTTACATAAGGGTGAGTAAAAATGAAAACTATTTCTTGATCCAGCTGCGATAGATGACAGGTCATTCAGAGAAGGACGTCTTGTTGTCAGACAGTCGATGGGTTATCTCTCAGCACTGCTGCTGACGAGCTATACGTTGAGATATCTTTAATATAAACCGTGCTGAACTCAACGAGGGGAATACAAATCCTAAATGCTGTGTCATCGTTATTTGTCACAATTATTATTCTACTTTCTCCATTTATTAATCATAAAGATTCTGAATAGGTACTTTCTGTTAACAATGCTGGTCGTGTGCTCATTGATTCTGTAGAAATGCGCTATAAAGTCATTATGTTAATCATATTATACATTAAATGACTAATGTATTTAAATGTAGTTCTCAAATGTAGTCTCATTTCCCGAGAACTTCATCACACTTAACATCGATACAGTTTATCCGGGTTGAAGCATTGTCATTGTGCGTAACATTTGATTATCGTTACACATAATGAAATAAAGCATATCAAGATGACAATGATTTATCTGACTTTATAAGCAAGTGTAATTATTACAATTCTATCAGCCTGTGCATGGTTTTACTTTCTGAAGTACATAGCTTCAAAGGGGATTAAATTCCCTGTTGGTCTCTCCTGCAGATAGTTATGGACAACAAGGCTCACAGTGGCAAGGTGAACATCCGGCTAGAAAACCAGGCATCAATAAAGGAGTGTAAAGACCCGAGCGTCTCTGGACACGGTGAGACACCAGACGAGTGGATGGTTGTAACTCTTGAACCACAGACAGAGCAGCAAGTACCATAAAACTCAAACTGCAGCGTAGTATTTACGCTAAAAAGCAGCAAGCAGAGAGTAAATACATTTGCACACCAGCAGAATTAAGCGAGATTCCATTTGAGCTTACAACAGTTTTTTCCTCTTTTTCAACCCCCAGCTGAAAGCTACTCACGTTTAGCTTTTGATGTCATTGTGGCTATGGTGTGTCTGGTGTCACTCATGCTCTGTGGACGCTCCATACTGCGAGGCATCTTACTGCAACAGGTAAGAAAAGACTACAACCAGACTACAAATAAAATCATGCTGTACATGGTAAGAATACTGAGCTAACATCAAGGGAGTAGTGAAAACACCATGTTTCACAGTATTAGTTATTGACTGTATATACATGTACAGTAAATCTTACTGCACATAACCACGTTTAGCTAATTCCTCTTACTCTCACTGTGTTTTGCAGGAATTTGTGCAGTACTTTAAGGAGAGTCTGGATCGCAAAGTTTGCTGGGCTGACCGCATGGAGTTCATTAACGGCTGGTACATCCTACTTATCATCAGTGATATCCTCACCATCACTGGCAGTATCATGAAAGTCGGCATTGAGTCTAAGGTGTGTCCTGCTTACTGCCACGTCATCCAAAGACCATATCTGCTACAGTAATTCTTAGAACTAGTTAACCACAAACTCAATATGTAAGGGCAACAACCAAGGCCAAGAACCACCCAAATGCAACACTGAGAGGTAATCTAAATATATCAAGTCACTCATGTAACCGTAAAACATTTTTTGTCTTTACATTTAAAATACATTTATGGAGGCTCATTGAACCACTATTTATACCTCTCTTTAGTTGTTGCAGCTCCAGTCTCTTTAACTGAGGCTCAACTGTCTAGCTGACTGTTTAGCTACAGTTTAATAATGACAAACACGTATGTCACAGGTGTTCAGTTAAACAGTCAAATTACTAAAAGGAAATCCAGAGTTTTCTTTGGTGTAAGTGATCATTTTAAATGTTTAGCAAAATTCTAACATGTAGATGAGGCCAATATGTTTTTTTTTTCTCTTGACAGAATATGTCCTCCTATGACCTCTGTGGCATCCTTTTGGGGACCTCCACACTCCTGGTATGGGTGGGAGTCATTCGCTACCTCACATTCTTCCAGAAATACAATGTAAGTCACAGACCCACTGGTGTGTATCAGCAGAACATAACTAATGGTGTGATGCGATGTAGTGAATGCAGCTCATCTGGTTTCTCTGCTGTCTGTTGTAATTTGATCTGTCCAATCTGTCCCAAAGATTCTGATCGTCACACTTCGAGTAGCTTTACCCAATGTGATTCGCTTCTGCCTCTGTGTGGCCGTCATCTATCTCGGTTACTGTTTCTGTGGCTGGATCGTCCTGGGACCATACCATGTAAAGGTGAATAAAACTTGAAGATGGGAATTTGATGATTTTATTTAATTCAATCATAGGCACATATCCCTGTTTTAACTTTAACAACAAATGTCTTCTTCTCTTACTTCAAACTACTCAGCTATTTTTAAAGATTCACCTTTTGATTGTATCATTTATTTCAGTCTGTAAGTAGTAACACAAACAACTTGTCACGAATTTACAAAAACAGCCAAAGGGCACTTACTCCCAAGAGACTGAGACCTATTGTGCCAAGGGACAAAAAAAAGAATTATACTACACTTTACTTTATCTGTACCAGTGATGCTTTTGATGCAACACCTTGATACTATTGGATTTTTATACATAAATGTTAAAAAAGAACACCAGAACACAGAAAACATATTCCTCATTCATCTGTAACTATTTAATCAGCAGGTAAACTATGTACAGCTTCAAATTAACTTACATTTGCTACACAAAGGACACAAGTTTGTTAATAATTTTTTTGTGGGTGTTTTGCCGTGATCTACTAAGACATTGACAACAGGTGCAAACAGGGTGGAGGCGGACATATTTAAATGAGGATTTTGTGCGTTTCACTGGTGTCTGTTATGGAGAGTTTAGAGAATTATCAGGTTAACTGCAAGAGGAAATTGGATCTGAAGCCATTAATAGGGGAGGCTGATAATCACTTTTAGATAATTACAGTTGGTAAAACTAAGACCACAGAAAACTTTAGTTTTTGTCCCTCTTCTCCTTCAGTTAACCTGCTAAGTTAGTGTATATGCAGAACTTTAAACTTACTACCACATGTGGAACATTGTATACTATTATGTATTGCATTGTACTCGCAATATACATTTGAATTAATCTTTAGTTCTTAGGATGTGCAGAGGTTTGATGTTCATTGCTTTCACTCCCTCAGTTCCGCTCTTTGGCCATGGTGTCAGAATGCCTGTTCTCCCTTATTAACGGGGACGACATGTTTGTGACGTTCGCGGAAATGCAGGAGAGCAGTACTCTGGTTTGGTTGTTTAGCCAAGTTTACCTGTATACCTTCATCTCACTCTTCATCTACATGGTGCTGTCCCTGTTTATCGCTCTCATCACAGGAGCCTATGAGACCATTAAGGTAGGACATTTGTCACTTCTGTTTTTCTGACTGCAGATTTGTACCAAACACATAGAACAGGAACAACTAATGTGTTTTTGTTTTCTATTTACACAGCACCAAATCCAAGAACCCATCCACATCACAGACCTACATGCCTTCATAGCAGAGTGTACAGATGCACCAAGCTCTGGGAAATTTAGAGGTCTGGAGACCTCACCATGCTCTTTTTTCTGCTGCTGTGACAGGTGAGGCAGGCAGACATGAGAGAAGATCAACAACACTGATTTCTCTCTGTTGACTCATCAGACACACAACCAATGATTGATCAACAAGAACTGAATTTTTTTTTGTTCGTATAATTAAATCTCAGTAAGTGTTCTGTTCCAAACCAAAAAAATGAAAAACATAATTACCAGGATTTTTTAAATAATGTTTGTATAAACTATGTTAAAATTAATCTTAATCAGGCCAAATGTAAGGAGAGCGAGGAATCCACACAATGGGCCATCAAACCTTGTGGCTTTTACTAACCTAAACTAAAATTAAGAACTAAACCAAAGAGAAACAAACATAGCTGTGAAAGTAAGACTACCATCACCAGAAATAAAGAAAAACGAAAGCAACTTAGGCTCCAGCTGCTTTTTCTGAGAACTGAAGGTGAATAGAGAGCCATGGTTCTCAGGCTTCTGTAACCAGGATGAACTGGGCACTGACACTGTGTAAGAGATACACCTTATGAGCAGCAGAGGAAACGCATAACAGAATCTAAACTAAACTGAATTGATAACAGATCGTAGACAGCTATGTTTCCAGCCTATATGTCCACTCTCACTATCAAAATAAAATATTGAAGTTAAAAGGTTTTCACCTGACAACATGACTTTTGTTAGGTAGAGATCAGTCCTAAAAACATGTTCTTACTGACGTTTGTGTTTAGGGGTTTCATTAAACAAAGGGTGTAAACACATTTCAGTAAATACCATCACTATGTGACTCTAAACAAGAATATACAGCTGAGATGTAAAATAGTAAAATATGTTGTTGGGTTGTTTAATGTTGTTAAATGTTCCACCTTTCTCCCATCTTACCCCCCAGAACTACAACATATGAGGACGTCCTGCTGGTTAACTGAAGTCAACATTGATGATCATAGTCTTGTCTAGCCCCCCCTGCTGACTACAGGGGCAGACTACACTCTCTTGTTTAGTGCCTCTGTACCAACACTGTGTATCTGGGTCAGATCTCAGCATCAGCTGGCCCGGCACTCTACAGAAGGAATATAAAACAACAGTCTTCTTATTAAACCTATAATTTCTTACTGGAACCAAGTCTGTGAAGAAGAAACTGGGGTTGATAAAAGACTGGACCGTCGCTCTGTATGAAGAGGACTCTGGAGCAACAAGAAAGAACAAGGCACAGACATTTCTCAATTCCTTTTTGGTTTTTAAAAACAAAAAACTGTATTTTTATATGTATTTAATTGTGCACAGTGCTGAACTAGGAACAGGACTTGTTCTCAGGATGCCAAGTGGGTACACGTGCCATGATGAGGACTGCAGTCGTCCGTAGGTGGTGCTGACTGTTTTTATTTTTGTTTTTTTACTTTTATAGTATTTCACTTACCTCTTGAAGGACATGTATCTTAAAAGAAGTTTCATACATTTACCAAACAACAGCTCCTCATACCTCTACTAAACTTACTGTCCCTGCAGAAATGACTTAGAGAAGACAAGACAGAACAGACATTAGAATCATTTAAGGGTGTTTAAATTAATACACAATGAGAGAAACAAATCCATCTGATCGTAGTCTCCTGTTTTACACATGCAGGTTGATAACAACATAGGCAGACAGACAGTATGAACTGACTTGTTTGCTTTCTGTGAGTGGCACATAGACTGCAAAGTTTCAAACAGCTTCTTTAGCTGCGATTCTGCTTTACAGGTATCACATTCCTTGCAGATGTTGCTGCTTGTTCTGTTTCTGTCTGTGCACTCTGTGATTGCCGTAGTAAATTATATTGCATTTATCTCAGTAATGATCGATACAATAGGATGTACTCAATCACTAATGAGGCATTCGGCATAGCCTGTGGTTACCTACAGTAGGAAAAGCTTTACTCCAGAGACACATCCATGTTTCTTCAAATGATGCCAAAGTATGTCAGTCGTTCAGAAGTTAGAAGTGGTACGCTTTTCCTCCATTTCTGGATAACACTGATGGCCTTCAACAAATTTTATGTGACTTTTTTTAAGGTAAAAAAATGCTTGAATTGCCTTACAAAATGGAGCAAAGTTGTTTAGGGTTTATAACAAGGACACTTAAAGGTAGCAGTGATCATGCCCTTCTATAGTGACGCCCATTACTCTGTGTTTGTTTGTTGTCATCATAATGATGTTTTGTCTAAGCTGTAGCTCAGTAACTGGATCTTTAGTGGAAACTTGAATTACTTAAAACACACAATAGTTAAAAGGACTCTCACAGTCTGGCCTCCAGAAGGTGGTTTTATAACAATAGTTTTATTAAAGAAAAATAATGTCAGGCCAGATTACAGTATTTTTTCACATCATCTTATATTCTGTCTAATAAGCAGTGTCATGGTTAAGCTACTTTGGATCTTATATGGCATTTGTGTGCCAAATGTTAATTTTAAATGGTATGTGTGTGTATATTATCTAGTATTACCTAGATATATTTTTGTTTTGTTTTGTTTAAAGTCTCCACTTATTCTTGCAAAAACAAATGTGAAGTCGTCTGCTGTCATAAATATGTTGCCAATCTGCTCATTAAAGTTTCCTGGATCATCTTTTATATTAAAATATCTAGTTTTATTTCATGATGTATCTTAATCTAACTTAAGGAGGCAACAGTTGATGATTTTAAAGAGCGGCATTCAAATGCAGTTGCTGTGAAAAATCAGCAGAGGGAGCAAGTAGTTAATGTGCCTGGATACTTAACCAACTCTGTACCAACAGACTACAAGTTTATTTTTTTGCTTTTTTGGCAAATTAAAATGAAGGAGTCAAACAGTAGCATGATTCTTGTTTGTTCTTGATCTTAAATTCTTAAGCTTTGAAGATGCATGATTCAGAGTAGACACAGCAGCACAGAGCTCTCAGAAAGAAAATTCAAATTTCTGATCTTTTTTTTTTCTTCTTTTTTTTCAGAACGGCCTGCAATGATGAGCTCATTTCCTGGTTATTGAGCTTCCCCTGTGAGTCTTGGCAGTTGATGTAGCACATCTTTGCTTTCCACGCACTTAACCTAATATGATCATACATTATGCACTGCTCTCACTGTGCCCTGATGGTTAGTGTCTGACTGTGTGAGAGAGAAGGACAGGTAGAAATAAGAGTTTAAAGCACCTCATAAGCATGGTCCAGTATATGTAGGACTATTTTAAAGCTTATGATGCACAATGAAAGCCCACAGGTAAAATCTCCCTAGAAGCTGCTAAGCTGTTGTATTTTGCTCGTCATGTGTTTGCCTTTTGTTGATTTTAGTTTGATCTTCAGTCAAAATGTGCTCGAGTTATTCAGCAGTGATCTGCTGCTCAACTTGAGATATTTTTATATTAACAAAACACCTTAGATCAAATATGCCATCCTGCAGCTGCAGCAGTTTCCTCTTCCTGCCTTATATCTTGTGTACTGAGTCAGTGAATCTGCAGCACTCTGAGTTTATGTTTGGTGTCTCTGTGTGTGTGTATAGTCGTGGTTATGCTGCGTGTGTTTAGTTCCACAAGTAGTATGTGCAGCTGTCTTTACTACGAGATGTTTGTGCAGATTGGTGACCAGACCACACCAGAGAAACTGATTTAAGTCAAGTCCGTGAGTTAAAGTCCCTTAGATTATCAGTCTATCCTAATTTTGTTAAGGATTTTTACCAGAGCCCATGCTGAGCCACACCCTTGTGTAACAACATTATGAAGCAATCTGAAATGGACGGGCAGGATGTGAGGGGATTTAGTAGCTTTTTGAACTCTGTGATATAATGACGGAAGCCATTAGCGCCTAGTTTAGTCAAATAAAAGATGGAGACTAAAATGGTTTCCTCACATTCTGGTGCATCCAAACTCAAGAACCGGCTTCCTGTCGCAACAAATTTAGATGTGGTTTATGTGATTGTTTTATTTTTTTTGTTAAGAAAAAAAATGTACGTCTTTATTGAATACCAGTTAAACCTGATTCTGTATTTGCTGAAGCAGCAAATTATTGCAGCGATGCAACGCCTTAGCAACAGTGAGTTTAAGCTGAAGAATTAGTGAAACTTGAGCGAGAGTTTTGGGTT
Source organism: Ctenopoma multispine (assembly GCA_034779795.1). Taxonomy (NCBI): domain Eukaryota; kingdom Metazoa; phylum Chordata; class Actinopteri; order Anabantiformes; family Anabantidae; genus Ctenopoma; species Ctenopoma multispine. Next base: position 15,061,931 of record JAUYWH010000001.1, read on the forward strand.
TTCCCCCTTACTTTGGCGCAGGGCCCCTTGCCGACTGGAAAGGCTGACAGGCTGCTGATGAAACAACTGCTCGAGTTTTGTACAGAGCGGGGATGGAGAGAAGCAGAGCTGAGACATGACCCGCACACTCTCTCTCTTTATTGAGGCATATTGAGAACGTGTGAGCTGACAAGCCTGTGTTTCATGATTTCTGGTAAGCCTTCATTCTTCCCTTCACTCCCAGAGTTTTGGATTTCTCTTTGTCCAAGGCTTTTTCTTTCAAATGTCTACATTCTTTCTCCTTGAAACCAACAGTTCATGTTTGATGTTTTAAACTATTCACTCTCCCTCTGTGAGTTGCAATAGTCTTTGTATGTCTTCTTCCTTTTCATTGATTTCTATTGTAATGCCTGCAGCTGCAACTCAACATAAAAAAAGCATTCAACATGCAGTTATTGTGGGCTTGTACTATAGAGAAGTGGACACTGTACTAAACTACAAACACAATAAAAACAATGTTACATTCAGAGTTTTATTAGCTTTATTCACACTCACAGCCATCCAAGTCACAGGAAAAATATTATAATATATTTAGAAGAAGAATATTATTTGTGCCTTTGCCTATGTCTTAAAGTTCATTTAAGTGCAGAGAATAAATGTGCGTGTGGAAAAAACAGGAGGAGTGTGTTTCTAGGGCCAGTTCAGTCACCGCTGTTGAGCTTTTCATGTGAAACAAATTCGTGGGAACTTCTGTTTAATGAGATTTCTCTTCCATCCTTTGTTGTCATTTGTTACAAAATGGGAGAGAATCCCCACATTTATTCACAATTGACCAAACATTTCAAAGCAGTGTTAGAAACACTGTAACCTCACTGCAGTAACTCGTGCAAATTAAAATACTTCTGGTTAAATGACTGCTGATTTCCATGTGAAATATCCCCTGAGTTAGTTTGTTGAAATTATCCACGTAGTTACACGGACGCAAATGTAGAACAAGGAAATGATGAAACTACTGAATTAGGATTAATCTAATGCTTATTTTTTCAACGAATCAGCAGTTCTTAAGTAGCCTAAAAGTAGAAGCTTAATGACTGTGAAATAAAATGAGAAAGCAAAGGATGGGACAGAGCAGGTGTAATGCTGTGAAGTGCCTGTTGCCTTGTGATCCACAGGAGGTGTTTTCCTTACTGAAAATAAAATGGAGAACATGAGTGAATGTACTTGGTTACTTTACAGCACAAAACAGAGCAGAATCAAACAGGACCTTTCCTCCCCACTTTCTGGTGGCTCCGCAGTAGGTGGTTTCGACCCCCCCGGAAACACAGACATCGAGCTCAGTTTGAGTGTGACGTCACTGCTGTTTTGCATAACCACCAGTCTCGCGCGTGTGATTGGACGGCTCGCGGGATTTAACCTACGTTCTGTTTTACGGCCACCACCACGCTTCTCCTCCAGTCCACAGCCCGACGCCTCGGTCACTCCCCCCGCCCGGCTCCATCCTTCATGTAGAGGAGGCAGCCTGCCGCCGCCGCCGCCTGTCGCTGCTCAAACGTGGAGGGAAGGACGCGGAGAGGGACGCTTGCCGCTGTCTGCGCGGCTGCATTGTTAGACCGGTGAAATTTACGGCTCCTTCGACGCATTTTGGCTGAGTGCTGTGAGGGAGGGAGCGCTTGTTTCTCCGGCAGTCGGCGGTTAAAGGTACGAAAGACTTCCCAACGTCTGTAGCGCGAGCGAAATTATTTAAGTTAACGTTACGGTGTGTTGTCGTTTTTTTGTGTGTTATTTTATCCATAAAGTGGCTCAGAATGCGATGCTTTGCTCGTAGAAGCACCTTCTTTCTTCTCAGTGTCTTGCAAATGAGCCAAACCTCATGTGTTTTGGACCCAGACGCCTTCATTGTAACGTGACCAGTTGTGTGATGATGGATGTGTAACGTTAGTTAGCATGGCACCGTGCGGCAGGTCGGTGGTTTCAGCGCGTGTTTAACACCGCTAGAAATATTTATTTGGGTGTACAGTGGTAAAACACCCAGCTGGCAGGATGTTAATGGTATCTGGTTCAATTTATTGACTGGCCTCATGTGTTTCTCCCACCGAGCTGTCCCGGCGTTCACCGCTATTGTTCTGTGAGGCTGACCCGGGCCTTTTGCTAAACCACGGAGAATTCAGTGTATTTGTTCCCAGAAACAAATGTGTTATTTAAGCTCGATTTGAGGCAAGGAGGGCGAAAAAAGCACCGAGAAACTCCCAACCTCCCAAATGGGCCTAAATTTGACGTCCTGGGGCCACCCAGGATCCCAGAACCACATTAGGAACAGTTACAGTTTTTTGAGATACTGGGCCCTGATGGAAAAATGAAATCTCCATGCTTTTAGTAACTGCATGTCATGTACTGATTGAAAATGACACTTTATGGTGCAGGAGTGTCTTTATCATTTGTGGTCAGGTGAAGTCTCTTTGCTAAAACTTTATAGAGTACTTTGCTCTTTGGCTGCACACTCAGTAACCCTGAGGCCTTCTCAGTTGTGGCATGCAAAGATAAGTATAATCTCTGTTTTCATATGTACATTCATGCACACATGGTTATCTTCGGATTGACTTGACAGACTGGTATGAGAGCAGATTTGCGCACAGGGAAACTAGACTGTCGGACAGCGTTGTGTCTGCAGATCTCAATGATAGAGGGATGCTGTTTATCATCCAGTTTTGGCTCTGAGTCGACATTACATAATCAGTGTGTTTTGCACTGATTGGGTGTGGTGGGCAGGGTTTGGGCGTAGCAGCAGTGACTCTATACTTGGCTTCAAAACGGTATTTGACATGTGCAAACTCCCTGGGTAGTGTCATCTTTTTAGGACCCCTGTGCTACTGCTACCAGGGTGTGTGCGTTATATCTGAGGTCCTTGATTTCACCAGGGTGTGAAACGTCTTCGTTTCGTCTTCGAAACGTTTCTCCCACCCTCCAATTGCAGGATCACTGTTTCAGTGTCACATTTCAGTGGTCAACTACTCTAAAATGTGCAAGTCCAAGTATGTCATACCAACAAGGTGACCAGGTAGTATAATTGTGCGTTGAGGCAATACTTGTTAATGAGATGGGGGTGTGAGTTGCTGGTGATCCATCATATGTGCTTCCAGTACTTTTTTATGTCTCTGAGTCTTTACTTTTTGTTAGATTGGCAGCCTCATTCCTCAAAAAATGGAAACAAAATGCAGAAGTGTTTTTTCCCTGTGTAGAATATAATTCCCAGTTGATATATAACATATGTTGGGGTCAGTCAGGACTCTAGAGAAGTCCAACTTTATATTTAGAAGAAGTACTGACACCAAATCCATCATATGTAACTATTTGTATAGCTTTATTTCTAAAACCTCAAACTTAAGTGTTTCATTTTCTGTGAGGTTAGCATGCTGTCATCTCCTCAAAATCATGTTAGTAAGCAATATTATGGAAATAATAATTTTATACGATGTCAAGTTTGTTGGGGTTTTTTGAGTCTTTAAAGAGTACTGTATTGTCCCCAGGCAGATAATTAAGGTTTATGGTCACAGAATAATTTAATGAACCTATAATTATTTTTCATTTTTCTTTCTTTACTGTTTGAGGCTAAACTCCTGTTTTTGGAAGAGCAGGCTCTATGGTAGACTTGCATCCTTTGCTAGATCTAGCCTCCAAATTGCAACACAGCCTTTGTTTTCATACATCACAACCCCTTACCCTGTACACACCTCTGTTTCCTTTTCCTCTACCTAAAGGCCAAAGCAAACAATAACACATTTCAGTAAATACTGTAACCTTGATAAGGTTCAAGGAATTTGATAGGTTTCGGTACGTTGCTCTGCTTTGTGAATTTAAAGCCTACTTTTGTGAGTCAGGCAGGTCTGTGGTGCCTGATTGAGGAGGGAATTGCACTTGTTTGCCTCAGGCATGGAGAGTAAAGACAAATGCAGGTGGTTGACGATGCAACATTTGTGGTGTTGTGACTTTGTGTGTTCTTTGTCTCTACTGAAATACTTAAGTACACTGAAAACCTTCTGGTCATTTACTATATCACTTGATAACCTCAGCATGCTAGTCTGTTTGTTTTAGTCTCAGAAAATGTTTGGACAGTGACAGAAACCGGGGGGGGGGGAAGCATTTTCTCAAATAATAAGTGGAAACATCATTCCTCTCCCTGCATGTGTCAAGCATGCAACTGTCTGAAGTTTTAGTGTAAGGCTGCAAGTAATTAGTATTTTCATTTTTGATGATGTGCCAATTTTGTATTAAATGTTTGGTTTATAAAATGTGAAATGGTGGAGGTGACATCTATTTTTTTTTTTGACTGTTAATAGCTCTTAAACCAGAATTTTTCTCTGTATTCAGTTTAAAAACATCCAGTCTTCACATTTGGGAGCCAGGAACCATGCAGTGTTTGCTTGAAAAAACTACAAAAAAATCTCAACCCATTGTACCTCTATTTTACTTGTGAAACTGGTTCAGGGTTGCAGCTATTGATTATTTACTAATGAATTTCTTAATTAAAAAATTTGCTCTATAAAATACCAGAACAAGTTGGCACATTTTGTAATGTTGCGTTGTCTATATTACCACCATGGGACTAATGAAAGCGTAAGGTATTCACATATGAGAAGCTAAAATCAAAATTTGTTTTTGCACTTGGTAGTGCTGCTGAATGGAAAACGCAACCCTTTTAGAGCTCAGAGAATTTGCATCTGCTTGGAAGTCAGCTGCTTTTACAGCCTGCAACCAGTGTCAGTCTGTCCCACACCAATGAAAATTTCAATCCCAGCTCCAGCCTCCCCTGCATCTAGTTATGAGGACATTCAGGGATAAATAGTTTGTCATTATTTCCTGTTCAGGTTTGTTGTTTATCTCCTGTATTGCTTTTGGCTTCTCAGCTGTGGGATGGTGTGGTTCTCTAACTCTCGTCAGTGTGGTTTGAAGACTGGCACTCTCCTGCCTGGTGGACGCTGGTGCAGCATTTTTAGACACTCTGTCTGGTACTGTGAAGCTGGGCTCAGTGCACTGTAATTATTGAAAGAGTAATTCAGCACTTTTTATATTCTGTTTGTTAGTTCACTTTGGTATCCTTGAATGCCATCCATATTTAACTTTCATAGTTCATAGCAGGCATGTGAATTTGTAATGGCACTTAGAGCAGTATTGTAGAACGTCATATTTGCAAGTAACGAGGGAGGAGTTGATGATGAAGCGTGTGTAGCAGCTGTATACAGTGAAAAGAGATGTTGCATATTGTTTACTTTACAATTTGCTGTATGTAGCAGCTGCTTATGTTGAAGCAGTGTTGTTTATATTTTGATCTAGGTAGTTATTGATCCAAGTCTAAGAGGAATCAAAGTGCACCGCCACTTTAAGAGTGTGTGTTTGTGTTGGTCAGGCTATATATTCTGTTATCATGCTCTGCTCTACCTTTTTATTGTGCATGAGACAGTCAGTCCTGTGTTTTCAGTGGTTGGTTTTGTATATTTCATACAGTTCAGGAGTGTGGCTCTCAGAAGCAGGCAAGCGAGGTATGGGGTCAATATCCTGAGTGACCTGAGATCATCCTACACAGTCAGAGGCATGGTAACTACTCTTGAGCTTTATATTAATTATCTGCCAGTTTTTTCTAAACCCAGTTGGCTTGTGAACAAGAGAAGCAATTAATAAGCCTTTAATATGTGATGTTGTAGCAAACTGTGTTACCTCTACAACCGTCCTTAAATTCAACATTAAAAAAGAAAATTAAACTTATGGTACTAAAATGTTCAAGATGGTTTTGTTTGAAAAAATGATAAAGGGTAGCATTTCTGTTTGTTTTCTTGTGCTTGCAGTCTTCTGCAGCCCCTAATAGTTGACAGCAGAAAAGCAATAGGAAATGTTAAAAGAACAGGAGGTAACACTGAACAAGGATCTTTGGGGAAACTGGAATGAGTTTTATAGTTCAATATACCTGGTCTAAATTCATTTTATAGCCATGGATTCATTTTATTGCCCCATCCCTGCCTTTGTTTACCATCAGCTTTTAGCTGTCCTTCAGCAGCCATCTTTTTTGGTCTATCACATGTCCTCAGATTGGAAAATTATTTGTTTAGTAAATGCTTTATTTCAGTGTTTATATTATGTAATGACTGTTCATTTATTGCAACAATGTGATATACTTGCCTCCTGTATAGATGTCACACACCCCTCCCTCTTTTACCCTGCAGCCTGTTCGATATCCCTGGGATATGTTGGTTGGGTTACCCATGCCAGCTGCTCCTCAACACTGTTGCATTAATTAATCCACCCAACACCCACCCCCACTACCTCAGGCACCATGAAGGAGGACATTACATGGTGCATAGTGCAAACAATAGTGCTTGTCTGCCCACCCTCTCCCTCATAGTCAGTCATGCACGCAAACGTTTAAGATGTTCATGTTGTTGTTGTTGTTTTGACCTCCAGCCCTGATCGCAGCAGGGCATGCTCTGTGCCTTCTGAAAAATCTGCCAGCTTTAGAACAGACTGTAACCCACTTCCCTGCAGCCTTTCAGACCACTGCACTGCCAGTAGCTGCAAGCCCAACCCTTTTTTACTGCCACTCCCTTAAAGGCCAACTGGCTTAGTCCATTTAACTTGTAGCCACACTTAACCACCTGCTCCTAATGGCCTTATTGAGTAGCTTACAGTCACTTAGCACATGTTAGTGTCCCGTATGGAATTGATTAGAATAAACTGCATGCTTACTCCTCACTCCTTATGAAAGTGTTTGTTTCTCTGCTTAGAGCATTGGCTGTTGTACCTCGGGACAGCCATAAGATCGGTTATGTTTTTAATCTGTTCAGACAGTGAACAGAAAATTATGATGCTTTCAGTTCCTTTGAAGCTTTCCTAATCCAATCTGATTAAATGTATAGTTATAAGCCATATCTCTCCCCTTTGTCTATATTATATTATGAGGGTTCACATGTTGCTAAGCTACAGTTCATATATTCTAGCCTTGCAGCTTTACAACATTCTTTTGATTTCGAAAGAATTAAGCATTATATGGTTATATTTAGTTGGATATCACCAAAGGCCCTTTTCCACAAGCACAAATGTAAATAACTTATAAACATGTGGTGGATTGTCTTATTACTGCTATATAGATATATATAGCAAGCAACAAAATCATTGAATTTTAATTTGATTGTATTTCTGCAACGAGGTACGTGGAGTGTCATTCATCTTCTTAACCATTTTCTGCTAGGGCCAAAGCAGGAACATGTTATGCAGTGTTGTGGCTTTATGTGATGTTTTAGGGGGGGGTTTGTTTATTTTTTTTAAATATCAAAGATCACTATGAAGTAATGCCTTAAAGATGCTCAGAGAAAACAGGTCGTCTAGTAGCTCTTACTATCTAATCCTTAAGAACATAAGCTTGAATTGTTGTGTGGTCTTTGCAAAATAATCTAATGTACACACAGTATGTGTTTCTGTGTTTTTGTTTTGATGAGACACTGTTTAAAGAATGCCAGTCGTGTCCCTCCTCATTTACAAGGTGTGTGTGTCTGTCCTGCGATCTTTCGTGAGATTAGGGTGTTGTAATGTAAGTGGTCATCTCTGGTTTTCTCAACTTATTAGTGTCTCATCTATGTAGTAGAACAGGTAGAGTAAAATGAGGTTAAACCAACAGTTGTACTTAAAAAGAGGCCACACTGGTCTAAATTACAGAAAACCAGAACAGAAGGGACAAGAAATCAATTTTGAAATAACTATTATTCAACTATAATAAAGTGTGTGTGTGTGTGTGTGGCAGGTGAACTTTAATCATCCTTCATTGGGTTTATGCTTATTGCTTGTTTCTAACCTCGTGCAAGCAGTCGTCATTGCTTCAAGAGCATGTGACAAAGCCAGACCTACTTTGCCCATTATCTATGCCGTTAAGGCCAAAAAAACTTTGAAAATGGATGCAACCAGGCAAAGACTAAGATCACTACCTATTACTAAAACTCAGCATCTGTTTGGATTAAAGCATCTGTCAAATGGCTAAATTTAATGGAGCAATAAAAGATAGTAGGGCTGAAAGAATCCTTGATCTCCAATAACTCATGGACTGCAAAACGGACGGCAAGAAAATAATGAGGGTCGATGCGAAGAGAGTAAAGTGCACAGTTTGTGTTGTATTGTCCGACTGCTCACTCTACAAGCCTAGATTATAAATATTGTACAACTTGAATGGGGTTTAAAGAGTTACTAATATAACACATGCTTAACTAGTGTTACATTAATGGGATCAGGTTAATCAATGGAATGCTTGATTTACTAAAATAATCAATAGCTGCAGCTCTAATGGATACTACCAGAGTCCCACAACCATAGAGGAACTGTACGGATAAAATATCCTTTTTGCGAGTTCAGGGATGGAGTGAACTATTCATCAGTGTGGTCTGTTGAGCTGTGTGGTCACATGGCTCCACTCTGCCTTTCCCATCAGCCTGCTACGAGATTTAGATGTTCCAAAAGCAGATTGAATTTCCTCCTTTTTTTCCTCTCTGTCACTTTGTATGTGTGTGAAGTAAATACTCACTTGGTGATACAGCAGAAACAGCGCTACTACCATGTATAGTCAAATGCAGCAGCTGCTTCCAACACACAACCTCTCAATCCTTGGAAACAATTTACATACCGCAGACATTTGCTTTTAGAGTCAGGGATCATTAAAGACTACATCTATGTAGTAGTAGTCAGGAAACCCTATTCTTTTCTTAAATGCTATTAAACCTTCTTGTTTGTGTTGTTGTTCCTCTCTTGTAGTTTGTTGTACACACACTTGCAGCAAACTCCGGCTGACCATTCCCTGTTTTCTTCCTGTGAACATATGTCCCGCAGACACATACCAGAGGAAAGCTGAACAAATACAGTGGATACAGATGTTTGTAAACATTAACCTACTCCACTCTCAGCTCTCCTACCTGTAAGCTTGGCCAGGTTCATCAGACCAGTTTTTGTTTATTTTAAATGTCTAAAGGTGTGGCTCTAGTAACAATATAGAGATAAAGAATGTGTTCCTGTAGTATTTAAATAATGCAGGAAGCAACAGAGCATTTTCATGTTGAGTGCACTTTTTCCGTCCTAAATTCATTTTATTCACTTCTCATACACTGCACATACATTATCTAGCCTCCGTGACCTTTTGCCTGTTGCTCGGTCACACACACACACACACACACACACACACACACACACACACACACACACACACACACACACACACACACACACA
>JAUYWH010000001.1:15072122-15137715 GCA_034779795.1 Ctenopoma multispine
ACACACACACACACACACACACACACACACACACACACACACACACACACACACACACACACACACACACACAGCCAGCTGTCACTGTGTAGCCCTTAGGAGTCTTGAGGAAGTCAGCAGAGCTGGAATGCGGATGGGTCAGAAGTGCTCTTGATAGCACTGCTGCTTCACTTTCTGCCACTAATCATCTCTAAGCTCATGCAGCATTGACAAGAAAGCTGTAGTAGAAACTTGACATCAGACAACTGAAGAAGCTAGTTGCCTGTTTTCATGCAAACCATACCTACAAAGCTGCACATTTTCATAACATTTAACAATTAGATCAGAGCAGTTCAACACCCAGAGTATTTATTTTTATTTCACATCTTTCAAGATGTGAAAATAAGAAGCAGGAGATGAGAAATGAGAATGTTTTCTTTAAACGGGACTTGATTAAGTAATAATGATTAATAATTATCAGTTCTCAAAATGGTTGCCACTTTTTCTGATATAAAAAAGCACATCATTTTTAAGTTGATTGGCTGAAATATGTTAATTGTGCTTCACTGAATTTGCATTTACCCAATAGTATAATCGGTCTGTTATACTGTTAAAGTGCATTGTCTGTTTTCTTGTGTATAATTGCAGCATTGTGACAGCAGTCTGGGGTAAATCTACTGGTGACATTAAACCCCAGCATCAGTATCAACAGCCCCCCTCAGCCACCTCCTCCAGCAGTCTGTACAATGCATTCCAGGCCCCTGCCAAGCTCTCAACACAGCTAAATCCCTCTCTGCTTGTATTGGACACAGTATTAAAAGTGACCTATTTTGTCAGGCACCACTACTAATATCTGGATGTGTTGAGAAAAAGACTGAGACATGAGATACAACAGATTAATTAAACTACATCAAGACAGAGGTCAGGGGTAAGATTTAATGACACATACGGCAATAATTCTTTATTACAAGTGGAATGTAAATACCACTGAGGCCACCAAGTTCTTTCTGTCTAGACTCCCTCTAACAAAATGATGGCTGAATTTATAAGCACACACTATTCTGCTGCTTGGACCAAGCATATAGTACAACGGTTTTTCAGCTTTCAGTCCTTTTGTTTTCATCATCACAGTTGTTGCAACCCACTGCGGTTGTTACCAGACATACCAGAGCCAAGCTGCTGCAAAAGAAGGGATGCTGATTCCTGGAGATGTGTTAAATCTTCAGTGAACCAGGATTTCCTATGCAAGTATGGACTGAGAGAATGCCAGGCAATTGATTTTCCTAAATGCTGAAGATATTCATTTTGACCACAGACAATTTAAAAAATGTTGCAGTCATTGTTTTACAAATCTGCAGCTCTTGTCCAGCATTTTTTTCAACTAACTGTTAATGTCTTGAAGGATCTCAAAAACTGAGTCTAGTAATGGTGTCAAGTGACATTTCCTGATGGATATCAAAACAAGGACCAATTCTGCATAGCAGAGATGAAGCATTTATTTGCACAGAAGAGTGTCATCACGTGAGGAATGTGATTCACGCTGCTGTCTGCTAAGCCCCTGGCATTAGTAGCTGGACTGGCAAAACTATGTTGTGCCAGTTGGACCAGCTCCTTCATGTCTGTATAAACTGGGTGTGGTTTATTTGCAAGAAGACTCACAACCAACCTGTTTGACATAATTCTAAATGGTTTTTACAGCACACTGTCGATGTTTTAAAAGATTTATCAGGTAGACAGCAGGTTTAAAAACTTAAGAACACCTTGTAATTTTACATGGGTGATCTGAAGGGTAGGGTTTAATTATTTCATACAAGTGACAAGGGGATTTCCAAGCTGTCCAAGGTGTGCCCTGCCTCTTGTTCAATGACAGCTGGGATTGGCTCCAGCACCCCTATGACCCTTAACAGGAAACAGTGATTAGGGTAATGGATGGATGGATTCACTAGGTGATTGCAATAGCTGTATACACAAGTGAGGGTGTGGGGAGGTGTGAACTTGTTTGATCAGTAGTTTCCGTACTAAACTGCCCAAACAAGTTATCCAAGAATTGGTTGAAATTGGTTCATTTATGCATTTGCTTTGCAATTACGGAATCTTTTTTTTTTTCTTTCATTTTTGTTAAGCTGATACCAAAGAGTAAAGACTTACAGAGACCTTTTGAAAAGCTTTAGGGAGAAAAGTACCATAGTATTGCATAACCTCAGATGTCAATGTGTACCTGGCAAGGAAATGGTTTCTGGACCTACACAAGAATGTGTGCTGCTTCTCCAAAAGACTTAATTCATCCTAATTTGTCAGTTGGTAAAGAAAACGGATGCTTTAAGTATCTACCTTTACCACTGTAAAGGTGAAACTATAGTTCTCTAATTATTTTATACTGTTTTGTCAATCCAGGCAGTTGTTGCATATCTGTGGGAAATTGCACTCAGTGGAACCATTTTTTTCTTAGATGTTTTTAGTTATAACTTAATAGCTTAATAGCATACGTAGTCTATGGCCATGCCTACATAAGAACCCAGTCTGATTTTTTTTTTTTTCCTGATTTGTTCAATCCTACTACTCCTACTTGTCTTACTTTGTACTAACAGTAAGCTGTCAACATATGTGTGTACTATTCTACTATTCACTGTGCTCCTTCCACTTTTATCAATCTCTTTAATTCTCCCTTTTAGGTCTGTGATTTGATTTCTATCCACCTAAATCTTTTATTTCCTTTTTAAGCCATGTCTTCGAAAATTCGTTTTCTGGCCCAAACACAGTTTAGACCCTCTGTGTAGCAGTTTACCTGAGATCTTAGCAGTGCGAATATGGGACCAAGGCTCAAAGAGAAACAAGTGGCTATATTAAAATGAGAGTACTCTGGAGGGGGCAGGAAGAAGCTTCTGTGATCAGAGGGACATAAGAGTGTGAGTGGAGAGAATGGTTTGGGCAGGGGTGTATACCATAATGATTCTGAGAAGTGTGCAGAGAGGAACTTGACTGAGGATAATGAGTTCAAAACCTATGTGACTCCACTCAATTACCATTACTGTCAGATTTGTCACTAGAACCTTTCTGCACACAGATTTCTTTAAGCCACCATGGGATGCCTTTGATTACCATCTGCATCTACTCAGCAAAAGGAAGACAGTGAATGACGAATGGGCCATTTGGTTTTTGTTTTCCTCCCCCTCCCTCTCCAAACTCTGTGGGCTGTATGTCTTTTGGCTTTTATTTCACCAAACCACAGCCATTCACTTTAAATTTGAAGGTGTTGGAAGCCACTCAGGGCTCAGTTATAAGTCATCAGGTTTTTTGTTTTGTTTTCTGGCCCATAAAATGTGCAGCAATCCACTGTTCTTTTATGGTGGTGTTTTAATATCGATTCTTGGATTATTTAAGTGCCACAGACATTATAATGCCTTGTTGTCATTTCTGGGTTAAAAGTGAATGGAGAGTAACTTTTAGAAAAAAAAAACTTTGTTGGCATGTTGGACTGCTTGCTTCCTGTTATTCAGACGCTCCTAAATTCCACGGAGGCCCCTTACCATAAATAGCATTTCCTTTGGCTGACAGTGACATTTTTACCATATGAGCAGTGGATTATGTTTGATTTGTGCCTTTTAAGAAGAGCTGTGCACAAAGAAAACAGCTGTGCACAAAGAAAACAATCTGTATGTAATCAGAACTGAGCCTGGAGATTAATTCTTGTTTTGTTGTGCTTCTACAGGAAATTAAAGTGTGAGAGTGATTGGCCATTCTGTAGAGTGTGAACCTCTGGACCTACTTATCGGCTGCAGCATCAGCATCCACACCTATAGGAGTAGGGAATGAAACCGGATGGGGTTACCATGGAAACCACAGAACCCACTGAAGCTGCAGGAGTATTGGAGCAGTTGTCATCGCAGGACAACATAACAGAGCAAGTCCCTTTGCAACTAGAAGAAGCTGCAAATCATGAAACGCCTGAAGCTGCTCCAAAGACCAATGGCAAGCCAACAGAAGCCGACCCCAAAGTAAAACCAAAAGCTTTGGGAACTAAAACACAGCCCACAGTAAAATCTACTGGGTCTTCTGGATCCATCTCACGACCAGGTCCTGCCTCGCATCGTATGATGAATGATGTCAAGTCCTCTAACAATGTTTCTGCAGTTGCAGTCAAGAAAACAACTACAGCAAAAACATCAGCAGCAGCAGCTGTACCTAAAAGACCGTTGGGTGTCGCAGCAGTTTCAACCACAGTCAAGAACCAAACTAGAGTGCCTGAAAAGAAGCCCACTGGACCTACCAGGACTACCTCTGTTGCTGCTGCCACAGTAACAAATGGTACCAAAACCACACCAGTGAATGGCACTCCTAAGAAGAAACCAGCAGCTGAGACTGTTAATGTATCTAAACCCAAAGCCACAGGTGAGTCTAAATGAAATGTTTCTCTAGTTTGCTACATTGTTTGAAATCAGTTTGTCAATTCAGTTTTCCTGTCCTGACATCTTGTTTTACTAATTTATTTGTTTGCTTTGTTTGTTAGGTACTACAAACAGATCACTGGCATCCACTGCTCCAAAACCCAGCACTTCAACCACAACAAAAGTTGGCAGTGCTGCCATTTCAAAGACCTCAAGGTATGCATGCCCATCACAAACAGGAAACTAGTGCATAAGAGACCTAATGACATGAGGTCTCCACATTGAAATGAAGTTATATGGTTGGAAACCGATTTTATTCTATACCCTTCTCGTTTCTTTATTGAGTTTCCATCTGTCTTTACACACATTTTTGTCCTCTCTGAGATCTGAACTTTGAAAGCCCTTTACAAACTAGTTGAGAGGGTGACTTTGTTTATCTTGATGCCCTGAAAGGGATGTCCATTGTGGTCTTTCGGCAGTTATTGAGTCAAGTTTCGCTTAGAGTGTGACTCATGCTGGCAGAAATAACCTGAGACAGAGGGCCTTAACAGAATTGGCGATACTGAAGAACTACTGCTTTGTCTCAAACAGACCCCCTGGTAGATACCAGCTTCACCTCCCCAGGGCATAGAGCTATTGACTTAGACCATAATCCCTCTCATACTGGGCCAAGTGGTTTGGATTGGCAGTGATCTAGTTATACTGAACTTGTTCAAAGTTCTGCTCTCAAATAATCATTTGGCTGTTGCAGAATTTCAGTGCTGCCTGTTACTGCCATTTCAACTAGAAAGCTTATTACCTTATTCAGATGAAATGTAAGCCTTTATAATCTGCTGGTAAACATAATTATTAACTGTGGACTTCAGTAGACACATCAGTTGTTTGTGAAAAATATGACAATATTTTTAACTTGATTAGTCCCATAGTCCTAAAATATAAATTGAGCAGTAAATCTGCCTTTAAACTCATATCTATAATGCACCAATTGAATGTTTCCACAGCATAAAGGATTCTGTTCTTAGAGGCCTCATGAAATTCTTCCTCCCTTCATCTTCCTTTAATGCTTTCTTATTAGATAAAGGAATAATGTGATCTGTTCTCTGGAACACCAGATGGCCTTTTCTACAAGAAATGAACATAATGGCCAGTTGTTTGTAACACCATGTTTTTTTACTTCAGTTCTATGTCTATGGCAGTATACGTGCACATATGGACATTCTGAGCTGTTGTAAAGTTCTGTTGTCAGGATAACTATGTTGGCTTTAACAAGAATGACCATAATCATTTTTATGAAATTAACAGTCGGGCTTGAGTGTGTGCGTGTGTGTGCGCACGTTTGAAATTAATTAGATTATGCATTTTAGATGTAGGATTATAGTAGCATGCTATTCGTATGTGACTCGGCTTCCACATCAGGCACCCACTTTTTAGCTTGAGACACATGATGCTTGTTGTATTTTGTGCTGTGTGTGTGCTAATAGTGTATTGAATCCTTTGTATAGCAACTATAGCAGTGGTGTGCATTTCAGTTAGCACTGGTGTTTGTGCTGCCTTTTTGGTTACGGCCTGACAGATCTTCTCCCAGCTCAGGTGGTGACTCGTGCCAATCATGGCACCAAGCACAATAGCACTAACCTTCCATAGCATCTCATGTAATAGAATTCAGAGGTGTTAAAGGCTTTGGCAAACTACCCACTGAAATTCAGTTGTAACACAATAGCTGCATCACCTCTCCTTTTTAATTTGGCAAGCACATCCTTGTTGTTCCCCATGTTGCTGAGACTACAGCAGTCATTGCTGCCCAAACTGTCACATAAGTCAAGTATTTGGAGGTAAATCTTGCGTAGACCTGTTGTGGTAAACTGAAAAGGCAATAAGGTCTAATAAAAGGGCAACAAACCCATGAAACTGTAGTAGCACACTCTGTCTGTTGGCCACTGTCTGTGGCCAATGGAAAACCAACCCCTCTCATGAAGTATTGATGTTTATTGGTCCAGTGGGAGGAATGACAGCATATTGGGCTTTTAAAAAAGGATTTATTTCTACCAGAGTCTTAATTATAAAGGGCAAATTAGATATTGTGAGCTCCTGGAAATATCTGTTTGGGAATAGTGGGAATAATATTTTAAAGGATTTCATAGAAAAAGCACCCAAATGCCAGACATGCTATAGTACACAGGCAGGGCTTTTTTAGCTGTGTGTTGACATAGTCTGTCTGAACAACAGGAGAATCCCTCTGTCCCTGTAGGTGACAAGAACCCTTGATAACTAATGTCAAAACCAAATGTAAAATATAGCACCTGAACTCCTATGATGATGTTATGCTGTCCTTGCAAGCATACTGAGCATTCTGGTTTGCACACACTACCCCCATTTTTCAATCTTCCTTATCTTCCCTCTCATCCCTCTTCCCTGCCGTCTGTGCATGTTCAGTGCTGGGCATTTGGCCAGGATCTCCCCAAGCCCTCCTTACAGCCAAATTATATCTTGTGTCCAAACTCATTCATTATTGAGCTGCATGCGGTGACTGCGAATTCAGCATGTGGTTGAGTATCGGTCAACTGAACTATCTATAAGTTGGTTCATATTCAAAGGGTCACAATTGGTACAGGACGCAACTATAGACAGACACTTTTTGGCTCTCAGATACAAAATTTACACAATGGGGCTGTGATACAGAATTGATCAAATTGCACAGAAATCAATGCATTGGTCTGACAAAAATAGTTTGGCTTTCTCAGTCTAGTCTTCCTATTTCTTCTATGTTATTCCATTGGGCATGAAACTGTCATTTCTTGGCAACAGTCTTGGCAGGGAGCAGGATTACTGTTCTAACAGAAAAGACCCATGACACACATCACATTGACAGCGGGTGTGCAGGACCTCATAAGACCACTTTCTGCTCTTGCTAGGCTGCAGCACTTTATCTAAAGTCTCCACTAAGCTGATTCAGTCCTCCACACCTTATTGAGGTGTAGAGGTGTATAGAAGCCAGAGTAGACAAATGTGTACTTAGACTGCGTTGATTTTTGATTAAAATGAAAAATAAAATTAATCTATAGGAACAGGTATGTTAAAGGAGGTCTGGTCTCCAAGCTGTGTTTTTAGAGGGAGGTGGAAATGGGGTGGGTCCTGTTTGAACATACTCCCTTGGTTTTTGGTCAAAACATAAACACTTAGGAATATTTACTACAAAGCAAAAAAATGCCATGTATATTGGTATCTCTTTGCTGACCTTTGCCTTTTTGGAAAACTGTTGGTCATTACATGTATTATACATTTTGGTTGTGTACTTGCTCTCATCCTCCCTCTGGACTGTTATTTGTATCGATTCCAACCCCTTGTTGGCAGCAAGAATAAAGTACAGGCATTGGTTTGTCTACTTCTGTCTGTGCTGTCCTTCTGGATGCAATTTTTGAGCTGTGACTCATCATGAAACTGGGGAGTAGGGGTTATCTGTGTCTGTTAACTCCCAGTACCCTCTTTATCCACATCCCATACTTATCTTTATTTCTCCCTGTCATTCGCCGTTTAGAGAAAGTAGTTCACTCAATTTTGTCTGCATCAACTCTGCTATAGTTGGTAGCAGTTAAGTGGTCACGTCAGTTCAGATTTAACCTTAATTATGTCTGCATCAACTCTGCTATAGTTGGTAGCAGTTAAGTGGTCACGTCAGTTCAGATTTAACCTTAATTAATGCGCCTTTTCCTACCCTCCACCTGCTTCTGTGACTTATTTTTTCCTTTTAAATTTTCAAAACTGTGTCTCTCACTTTGTATACTTTTCCTCGTATTTTTCCTCTCTTCATCTTTAGTTTAGGCTGCACTGTACAATCGGATTACAATTTAAACCTTCTGTCTGATCATAGCCAATTACAGTATCCCTTAGCTATGAGTCCATGTCTGTGCATCTCTGGAATACAAATGGTCATTGTAATGGTTATTGTATTGTGGGAGCGGCATCTGTGTGTAGGCAAGCTACTTCACTGAAAGCCATCAAAGTCAGTGTGTCTTTGTCTGCTAATAGGATGGATGACGTGGAGATGAACTGACAGAAGTCCATAAGAAGCCATACAGGAACTTTATCTGAAAGCGAGGCAATTTTGCAACCGCTATATCATCAGTTTTTAATAAGTTATATATACAGTACTCAGTAATGAGTCAAAGTACTGCATGGAGCCAACTACTCTCATTTAGCCTACTGACTTTGTGCTGCAGAGCACAGCTGCATTGAATAACATACAGAGTATGTCAAATTCTTGGGCCTGGCAATTAAATTGAATAGAGATTTCACAGAGCCTAGCATAACGTAGCATTCAGATTTTTTTTGTAGGGTTACTGCTCCTCATATCAATGGTCAGTAGTTGCATATTGGATCTTCATGTGGCCCTCCGCAAGGTTCTGAAATACATCACTGAATAATATCCCACATTAGTTTTGTCTCTGTAACATATAATACAACTGCACTATAGGTGATATGTAGCACAATGTAACAGATAAATTATTGATTGAAAGGGTTGGCAACCTCTATTGCAGTGTCTGTCTTGGTTGATACAAATTTTCTTGTAGTGTCATTGTTTTAATGTGTATCAATGACAACTTTTCATGCAGTTAAGGTATTTCATTATTTTTGCTTATCAAGTCGTACAAACAGAACAAGAATCTGATGTTCTAATTGTTTCAGTTTCCCTTAAATTAAAAACCATGACTGAATTGGCTCCAAGGTTTGAAAAGATATTTTCAGCTGTAGTGCCCAGCCCTAGTCTGACATAAACCTGATTGGTCATTACACTGGCCAGCATAATATTTGCTACCTGGGCAAAATTATGTTATTCTTATAGAATATGACATCCATTTTGTTGTACAGTAGTTTAAATGAAAATGATGTAGTTTTCTGTGCTTTTGGAGTAGAGTGAGTTGGTTGGTTGGTTGGTTGGTTTTGGTGCTTATCAGTATACTCCACCAAAAGAAAAGGATGGTGTATCAACCAGCTTACTAATTGGTTTTTTACATTGACAAACACGTGAACCACGATTACCTTATGTGATAGACGAATTCTGATTTCTCCATCATGTTTAGCGATTAAAGTTTAACGGAAATTTTGTTTTATTCAGGAAAAAAAATGTATTTAAAAATTTGTTGAACAGTGTTATAAAGTATGTTTAAAGGTTGTGGCATTTTGTAGTGAAACATTTGGGTTTACACTGATATCTGTAAGGTCTAGTGTGAAGAGGGACACAGTATAGCAAATATTTACATTAACACAATGAACAGTCAGTAATGAATAAAAGCAGTTTTGGCTTTTTGCAGCTGCAGTTGGAATGATCATTTCCTTCCTTCCTCGCCCACCTGCTGTATTTGTTCTTGGCTATTTTTTTCTCCCCCTCTTCTCTTTGATAATCTTTCTCTTTTACCTCATTTGTTTACTGCCCTCTTTTTTTTTTCCATTCACCACTTATTATGCATAGTTGTTATTAAGTTAATGCCAGCATGCTTTTAAACTAACCACAACATGTCTTTCTTTCTTTATCTGCCTCCAGACCCGCTACAGCTCCCTCAACATCTCGACTTGTAGCTACCACATCCAGACCCACTACAGCAACAACCAAGCCCTCCACCACTGCAGCTGCCAAAACCACTGCTTCCAGAGTTACCACAGCAACCTCTACTGGGAGGACCACAGTAGCACAGCCTCCAAAAACTGCTCCTGCCAAGAAAGGTTAGATTATTGTTCGTTGTTGTAACCAGCAGACTGAAGCCATACTCTGGAGCAGTGGAACAGTGAACACATTGGATGATGTGTTCAGTGTGATTCTGTAGTGGATGTATAAATATATGTAATGACTTGTCTCAGCTAAACTGAAGCGCAAACAAGGAAGGCCTGACTTTAGTCCCAACAGTATCTTAAAAACTATTGATCTCTGATAGGTGCCTGTGACCCAAATGCATAATGTGATTACTTTCATGTAATTAACTTTTCATGTCATGACTGTGATAACTGACAATCTGAGCTAAAATATCACAGTATTGAAAGTTAGATTGAGAGAACTGTTATTTATTGTTTGTCTCTTTGCACTAGATGTCAGTCGACCACCTTCTGCTGCAGTGGCTAAGAAACCTGCAACAGCTACATCATCAGCTGTACCCAAAAAACCTGAACCCTCTAAACCTGCAGCCACCGTAAAGCTAAACTCTGCCTCCAAATGGTCTGCAACAGCCAAGACAACAGACTCCAAGGTGTTTCAGTCCAAAACTCAACAGCCTGCAAAACTTCCCACAAAGAAACCCGCAGCTGCTGTTAAGCTCACTGGTCTTAACAAACCATTCCTTGGACGAACCCCGCCTTCCTCACCAGCCAACAAACGTGCAAATGGCAGCACCTCTCAGACAAAACGTGGAACCAAACCTACCCAGGCTGTCCCACCTTTTACTGCCGTCAAAAAGGCCGGGGGTTCAAATGATACCACACCTGCTGTAGAAGCACAAAGTGTTGCTAGTACAGCTGCAGCAGCTGCTACAGCACTGACTGTATTAGCAGAAACGCAGGCAGAGGCAACAGTGGCTTTGCCACAAGGGCCAGTCCTTGCTGCCTCTTTACCGGAAGAGGTCTCTACCACAGTCTTGTCTCAGGAGGTGGTACCCCAAGAGTCTGTGCAAAGCCAAGTATCTGCTCCCTCTCCTCCACAAAGCCCTGTCAGGATAGCCTTACCACAAACATCTCCACCCCAAGAGCAGCTAGAAAGCAGTGCTCCTTTGCTCACAGTGCAGGAGCAGATCCCTGAGCAGACATTAATACCTGTTGCCTCCCCTCCAAACCTATCTGAGGAGCCTGTTTACTTGTCAACTGACCAGACCCCATCTACATCTAAATCTCTCCCAGCAGCAGCAAATGCCAGCCTTCAGATAGTTCCTCCTACCAATTCAAATGAGGAAGAGGATGAAGAGGAGAGGGAAGGAAGTCAGCTTGTGTCTGTGTCTGAAATGAGTGGTACCACACAGCCAACGGAGGAGTCTCGTCCCGAGTCAGCTGGTCTAGTAAGTGGATCTGCTTGGCGAGCCGGTGGAGCCTTGCTCTCTGAGCTGGACTCTGAAGATGTAAGTGGTAGCCAGCAGGGAGCATCTGAATTAAGCGCCCCTGGTGTCCTGGAGGGCACAGAGAGCATGGATGATCTGGGAGATGGCAGCCTCAAAGGAGCTATTGATATGGAAGGAGCCTCTGCAGGTTCACCTGACTTTGAGAAGGTTCCTGACATACCAGTTAATGACTTTGATGAGGAGGAAGATGATGACGATGACAATGATCGGGTGTGTGATATGGATGTGGGCTCAGAACAGACGGATGAGCCGCAGAGACCCAGGCATGACAATGATGTGGATGAAGAGGAGGATGATGATGTGGAAATGGCTAGTGAGGGGGTGACAGAAAGTGGGCTGGAAAGCTATGGGAACGCAGATGAGGATGACTTTGCTGAGGATGAAAGGTTGGACAACTTGAACAGGGTGGTCCAGCCGCCACCTCCACCTCCTCTTCTGCCCTCTGCCCCAGCTGCTCAGTGGGACCAACCAAACCCTTTTGCTAATCCATGGGCAGAACCTCTTCAGCAGCAGCAGGCTCTTGAACACATCTTCCAGCCTGAACAGATTGCAGGAGCAGCTGCAGCAAGTGCTTCAGCAGAACCCTGGCAAGCAGACTCAGAGACCCCGACACAGAGTCCACCCCAAACCTGGCTAGAACTGAGTACTGCTCCTTGTGTTTCTAAAGATCAAGAAGTTCCCCATCATTCCTCTTGCAAGGATAAGCCACAAAATTTAGAAGACCAAATATTTTTTGATCAGTATAACCCAGTCCCAATGCAGACTATGGCCCCAGCTCACCTCTCTGCCCCAGGAATGTCTCTGTCAAGCACCCTGAGCAGTGAGACCAGCACACCTGAGGAACTTGGTGACTACAATCAAGTTGAGAAGTTTGAGGCTCAAGATTCCCAAGCTTCAGCCCTTTCTACCCATCCTGACCAGGTCTGTCAGAACTTGGAGAGTGGAGATGGGCAGAGAGAGGAAGAGGCAGAGACTAAGACCCTACATGCTGAAGTCCTGGGAGGCCCTGCAACTGCCCCCACTTCCAACCCCTCTTCATCCTCTGTTACTGAGGACGAGGCCAGCGACACGGAAGGAGAAGCTCAATTGAATGACTCCTTGGAGAGCTCAGCAGTCAGCAACATCACCTTTGACAACCAGGCTCCAGCCCAACGCTGCCTGTCCACTGTCGAAGAGGGAGAGGAGGCTGAAGAGGAGGATGTGGACTGCGGTGTAGGAGAAGACACTACCCCACCTTCGGCTACTTCGTTAGCATCTTACGGCTTTGACACAATGACCACAACTTCAAACTCCCATGCCCAGTCCACAGGGGAGAGCTGCATTAAGAGCCCTGGCATCTTCTCTCTGGAGGAGCTGCCTGAGGAGGCCAAGGAGCCCTGTCTCACTGCACAGCCTCACTTACAGCCTTGCCTCGCAGAACAACAGTACATAGAGTGTGGGAAGCAGGAAGCAGAATTAGTTGAGCATATCGGGGACGAAGCACCAGGGTCAGACGAAGCCCTGGAACATTCATCAACTTTGAGCGCTTCACAGCAACAAGAGGAAATAGCAGATGACATCCAGCCTCCTTACTATTCTGCTATCTGTGAAAAGACTGAGAACTTTTTTGCAGGTAATGTATAGCTCATCTTCCCCAATAATGTCCCTTAATTCCCTCCGGCCCTGCTCCTCTCAACAACATCTCAGTGTTGTAGTTCTTGTTGTCAACCTCTGGGGGTGGATGTAATCAAAATGAAAGAAAAACAGAGAGCAAAAATGGGAAGAAATTAAAAGGATAGTAGTGGCTCTTCCCTCTGATATAGTATTTCCATTATGAGTATATGGCTTAAATTCCTGTATGTGCAATAGCTACTACTATTTACTCCTAATGTGTGAGCGTGCCTGGGTTTTGGCTTCTATTTTATTTAACAAGATTATGTGGTTGCCCTGAACTGACATTGGATTTGACTTGTGTGTTTTGCAGCTCTTAAAGAGGGAAAACTAGAAAATTAAACATAACAAAAGAAATGTGGAATGAACTGTTTAATCTTTTTTCATGTGTATTTATCCTAATACTTTTTACTGAACAAAGCTGATCATTGAAAATGAGTTTTGATTGTATATTCATGTTTGATTTCACTCTCCTTATGATGCAAGCAATTGTCCTTATCCCCAATCACTCTCCATTTCTTCTTGCACTTTAAATTGTACCCCAGCTTTTTTTCGTGTTTCTCTTTTTTTTTTTTTTTGAGTAATAAACCTTAAAACTTTAAATAAAGATTAGACTTTTTACCATGATGTACTCTCACCATATAGTTTTATTGAAATGGGCACTTTTTGGGGATTTGGGATTTGAGTGCAAGACCTACCTACGCTCTGTCGACCACGTAGCCTGCCGTGAATACATAAACAAAGTTGTGGCCTTTATTTTGATAACTGGACATGATAAACCTACTCGGCCTCAAATATTTGGCTGGTTTGAAAGCCACATACCTGGTGTGAATTTGCTATGAACTGATTATCTACACCACCAGACCTTCTCGTCTCGTCTATGGATCAAACTTGAGAATCTCAAGCAGAGATCTCAAGAAGTATGAAATCTGATTGTGCAGCCTGAAGAAGGACCCAACGCTGCTCATTTTACTGCTACTTTAATTTCTCTCCAGTCCACTCTGCGTGTGTTGCTGTTGTAGCTTTTAGTTTAAGACCATTTAGCATTCTTGCTGCACTGTTCTACAGCACTATATTGGTAATGGAGCTTATGCATGTCACTATTGCACAATGACTTTCATCTCATTACTTTGGATTGGTCTGTTCAGGGTCAGCCAAATAGCTTCGCTCTAGGCTTGTCTTTGGGCTAGGGCTAAAATGTATTCCTTCTAAAGCCATGCTATTATTTCAGTTTTCTTGTGATGCGGAATGTGTGTAAATGCATGGAGAGCTTTTGCATGTATCACTGGTTGACTGACTAAACTCTCTCTTTCATGGATGATGACAGCATAGGCTCGCAATAAGCTTTTCTGTGGTTGTTTGTTTCACCTTATTTAATAGTGATTGCATATACAGGAAGTTGGCTGCTTTTTATTTTTTTACTTTTTTCCACAAGCTTTCTGGGTTTCATCTTTTAAAGATTACCTGAAGAGGGGGAAAGTCACTTCTAATTACTACAGTTGCTCTCTGTGCAATATTCTCTACCTTTGGCCCAGTCACCACCCCCAGTCACCTTATTTTGAGTCTATTTGGGACTGTTTTCTGGTGTGTTCACTGTTTCTACACAAATACTGTGGCACCACTGCGCTGAATAATTAGCAGGATATATGTGTTGCTGCTGCCATAGTTTAAAAAATTGTTCAAAGTAAAAAATTATAAAACAAAAAAAAACAACAACTGCTGAGCAGTTTGGTGCTGTAGGCTACTAGCTGATCTTTAGGATTGGTTCACAGTGCTTCCACTTTTTCTTAAGCAAGTATGAGCCTATGAGGCCAAACACACCCCACCCCCTTCCCTCTACATCCCTCTGCTTGTACTTACACTGCACTGCTGTCACTGTCCTGCTGCCCGCGACCTCTGTTTTATAACTTCTTGCTACTGTAATCTTCCTTCCCGCTTCCTCTCACACACAGGCTTCACTGCACTACCGCACCCTCACCGCCGTGATCACTCGGCACACCCAAGAACCTACTGTGACATCATCAAACCTCACAGCGCTCCTGTTGCAGCGCCAAAACTGACCTGTGCTGACCTTCCACCCAGGAGTCCTGGGCAGAAAGCGCTTAGCCCACAGCTCCGTAGGCTGGAGCAACATCAGAGACAGCTGCTGGAGCTGCAACAACGCAGGGAGCAACAGAGCAGACCACTTGAAGAGGCAGAACAGGAAAGGAAAAGGAGGGAGGAAGAGGAGCAGAGGAAGAAGAAAGAGGAAGCTGAAGAAGAAATAAAGAGGAATAAAGAAGAGGAGAGAAAGACGAGAGAGCAGGCAGAGCTGAAGAAAAAGGAAGAGGAGGAGAAAGGGAAGAAAGAAGAGGAGCTAAAGCAGAGGAGAGACCTTGAACTGCAACTACAGCAGCAACAACAGGAGCTGAAGCAAAGGCAGCAAATCACTCAGTGGCAACAGGAGCTGCAACAGTCTAACAAAGGTCAGACTGTGTTGCTCTCTCCTTCCTCTGGCCTCTGCACCATCTATGAAGCCCTGGAGACCAGTGAAGAGGAAGCTGAAGGTGAAGAAGAGGGATTAAACGAGCTGAACGCCACTAAACGCAAGAAAGTGCACAAGCGAGAGAGAAGTGAAACCATGATGTCGGATCTAGACAAACATCAAGACTCTCCAGCATACACTGAGAAGCTCCTTCCTCACCCATACTCCCCTCAGACACCCAACAACCCCTCTCAGGATGATGACAACTCCTCCCCCTGTCCTCCTGAGTCTCCAGAACGACCTCAACCCCTGGACCTGGAGTGGGGAAAGAAAGTGGACATAGTCCAGCAGCTGATCAATCAGACTCTGCTGCTGAACAGAGATGGCTGCTCATCCCTGCTACTGCTGCCAGGGGGTGCAGGAGGCACACTGAGCCCCCTGGAGAGCAGCCTATGGCCCAGCCTGCTGCCTCCACTCACTCCTCCCTCTGCCACCGTCACATCTGTTAGTAGTTTCTCCCCAGAGGCCACTGGGAGCTCCCCACAGGGGGAGTGGACAGTGGTAGAGTTGGAAACACACCACTAACACATGTTTGATTTCACCAAGGGCCAAGTGCTGTTTATACTTACAAAATAATATCTATATGCAGAGCAGCCTACATTTACTGAACTATGAAAATATATATACATAAGCAAATTAATACTGTGGAAAACAGCTATACTGACTCTTTGAATAAGATACTGGAAACGTCTTTGACATTCATACACATCATACTTAGCCCACTTATTAGATGTCCATGAAATAAATCAAAAATAGCTTTGTAGTTGATGGATCAGTGAAACAGTTAAAACAACATCGTCTGCTCAGTCCTGTATGTAGACTGACGTATGGTGCTGTAGATGAGTGGCTCTCAGTAAGGGAAAACCTAATTTCTGCTACACAATATTACGTTTTTTTTATTTTTCTCCTCTAATCTCTGTGGTACACCTTTTGAAAACCACTCTAATGCTGCAGTCTAAGAAGGAATAATCACTTTAATCAAACTGGTCACAACCTATAAACGGATAAAGCCTTTGAGCAAACATTTTAAAACCTTCTGCTAAAGATGAATTTGACAGGGATTTCTAACTGTACTGTAAAAACAAGCACAAACAAAACAAGGATGCTACAGTTAAACAGCATGTTTCCAGTTAATTGATGCGAAAAAAACATAATGGACAGTCTTGCCCTGAATTAGGACTCTCGGGTAATACTTATCTCCATGGTAATTACCACCCCAACCTAGAAAATAAGTTGTAGAATGTATAACTTGAACACTTTATTGACTCGTAGAAATACTAAGGTCATTAGATGTTTAAGTTAATTGGAATCTTCATATTCTATTCAGTTTGTGCATAATTTAACAATGTTTTCTTTTTTTAAAGCCCTTGCTCCTCTTTTAGGAGCAACTGGGGACCAAACATTAATTATATTGTATATTATATTAATATTTTTCTAGGCTTTAAATTAGTTCCTTTTAAACTTAGCATTTCTACACCTACTGGAACCAGTCTGTATAATTCAACTGTAGAATATCAACTTGCCAAACCACACAAATAAAATGGAAACCGACATAACCTCGCTCTTTTCAGTGTACCAATTCTGCCTGAGAGTCTGCACCCAGGGCAAGAAGTTTCAGTTGCCAGAAGAACTTGAGTCTCGTCTTAGCTACACAGAAATACAAAAAGAGCAACACGACACCACAGTGAAACTGTGCACCTCTCTTACCTCACACTCGACATCCTACACCACTGCAAACAGAAACATTACACACTATTGCATTACATTTCAGTTCTTTTATCCCGCACACCTGAAACTACGTGATTACAGACTCTCACGATGTATCCCTGGAAACAGGTTGGAACTCGACACTCTTATATGCCAAATCTTTGTGCCATGAGTGAACACGTGTACACACTGATGGTGCCAATGGCCCCTATCAGTCTAAGGTAAACTGACTGACTGGGTCTGTTCTACT
This sequence comes from Ctenopoma multispine, assembly GCA_034779795.1. NCBI lineage: Eukaryota > Metazoa > Chordata > Actinopteri > Anabantiformes > Anabantidae > Ctenopoma > Ctenopoma multispine. The sequence goes on from JAUYWH010000001.1 coordinate 15,089,712, forward strand.
TCGTGCTCCTCAAATTTATCCTCTTTCATTGAAGCCTCAGCTGTTTATACAAATATTAATTTCTTCTTATTAGTCTGAGAATACACTGGAAATGTCTTGCTACTGAAAAGTGATGCTACTGATTATATGAGCGTAATCAAATTCTGAGTGTGTCTTACAATGTGTATCAGTTCGAATATATTCATTATAGAAGCCATGACACTATGTCTAGGCAAAAATATAGCTCTTATCTTTTCCAACTTAGTTGCAAACGCAGGTCCAAGAAATCATCCGGGAAGAACTTTCTTTTTGTTTTTTTGAGTCATCGGTGTTGATGAGGCTTTAAGGTATGTGTGTGTTTATATGCAGAAAACTGTGTTAGCCATCAGAAATATTTAATAACTATTTTTTTTGCAGAAAATGTCTTCCTTAGGTTCTCATGGTCAAATTTTAGATGTTATTTCAGTCACAGACTACAGACAGACAATAGTTAAGATACAAGACTATCTGCACTGGTTAAGTCCAGTTCAGAGACTTGAACATTAGAAGACCACTTACTCTGGGTTAAAGCCGACACTGCTGTGAAATTCCCGGGTCACTGTATTACATCATTTTGGAGGGGGATGGTGGTGGTGTGTTATTAGAAGGAAGAGAATACTGTGAGGGCTGGATATCCGGTCATTATGTGAATTGTTTGAAACTGAAGAGCCACGTGATGGAAGTGTGCGTTGCTGTTTTATTTTAAATGTTCATCCCGGCGCTGTGTTTGTGAGTCTGTTGTCTGGATACTGTTTGTGTTGTTTAAGGCAGTTGTATTGCGCTTCACTAGTGCCGTACCGATTTAATGATGAGGGTATTCTTTAAGCCCATATTCCGTAATTTTTTAAACATTCCTTTAGATCTGACTGGAGAACACAGCAATCCTGTAACCGCCCGCTTTGTCCTCCAGTGTTAAACAGTATAAAGGCTGTATTGTTTATGAACTGAAGCTAAACATGAAGAGGTTTGGCTTCCAGTGCCATAACCTTATCTGATTTTTCAGTCTGATTCCTGGCCTTTTCCACGACTAGGTCCAAAATGTTCTCCTTACCTAGCTTCTCCACTCTATTATTAAAGCCTATGTGTTGAAGCTGAGAAGCAAACACATCTATGCTTAATGTATGTTTGTGTTCCTGCACATCCAGGCAGGTCACACAATGCTCACTGTATTTTTGACCAAGCTGGACTTTAAATGTGGTATCTGTCTGCGTAGTGTTTTTGTGTGTATGTCTGTGTTTAAAAAGACTGATCACTGTAATGAAGGGAAACTCCACTTTAGTTTTGTACTTTAGAGATTTAGAAGTATAGCAGCCCTGTCAGAGTCTTATATAGATTTTTACTGAGAATGAGATGATTGGAGAGTGAATGATGCTGGTTGCAAATGCAACATTTTAAACTTCAATATACGTAAAATGCCTTTCTTAGTGTCCAGAAAACAGAACTGATGTGCTGAATTGTTACAAGGTCAGACACTTAAACACACTTGGCTCAACAACTTAATTTGATACTTGGGCTTAAAATTGTTAAATCTCTCGTTTTAAAAATTAATTTATTAAAGATAAATTGAGGCATATGTGTACTAATTTAAATGGCTTGAACTTTTTGAAATGAAGTAAATGGGGTGTTCTCACATGTGGGGCCCACATCATGGCAGCTTATTTTAAAGGTTTTCTTATTGTCTTCGACTTTCTGAAAGACATAAATCTGTGATTGTGTGTAATTATTTCAATGCAATGTTTAATGTAAATAAAATGTTAGTGTTTTTTTTTTTTTTTTAAACGATGCTTCTGGGCTTCTTTGAAACACAACACAATGCTTTTAAAATGTGTAAACTATAAACTTTTTTTTTTATCAAATTTTTTTAAGATGTCAAACATTAACACTGTATTGACATAATGTGCATGAAACATCACATTAAAATGATTCTGATAAAAAAAATTCAGCATAAAACTTTTACATAAACTTACTGGTCACAGCATATTAAGAAAACATCTCTAAGTGTTATCTCTAAAGTCATGTTTCAGATAAACTCGTCTAGTCTCCACACATCTCAGCCACTAGTGTAATAACACACACATGCTCCTACAGGGCCTAACATCACTCTGTCTGCTGTGACAACAGCAGCTGCTGCAGGTAGTCTGTGGCACTGCAGCTGGACGGCTCTTCGCTGCCCAGAAACAGCAGCTTGTGATAGGTGGCCCGAGGAACCTCGCACATGATCCTGAAACACAGGAACACATGCAAACCTATACTGTATACTATAACATAAACAGGCTAAGATTATTTTTGAGTGATCTGACATACTGATGGTCAGCTAGGAAGCCAATTTAGACCTCTACCACGTTAAAGAGTTGATTTATTGTTCCTGACATTTTATGAGTGCATACAAATATCTATTTAAAACTATCTCAAATAACGAAAAGAAATTTGAAAAAGTACAGTAAGTCAGTATACCAGTCATAGATGTCCTCTGTGTTGGGGTCAGGATACACCTGCACCCACTGACCAATGGACCAAATCCTTATATTACAGTGAGAGACCCCATGGCTGCTCCCATCTGTGTCTGAGTGTATGTTAGGAGTATCCTCGTAGCACAGGAGGTAACTTTCAAGGGACACAAACAAACCAGATGAAAGAGTTCTTGGTAAGAAAACACTTAACTTTTGATCACAAAAGCTTTTACTGAGCATGAAATTGATAAATGAGAGAGGTACTGGAGAGTGGCGAAACTATATTGTCCAGACTCACTATTCTGTTTCTGTATTTCCCTCCTTGCTCTCTCCGCCATGCTCTTCATCTGTCTGCTGCTCATCTTGGAGCTTCTCCACATTCCAGCGCATGCGTTTGTACAAGCCAGTGTCGACCTGCGCCAGGTAAGGCATGGGCTGGCAGTAGTGGAATATGGTCAGCCTCAGTGGGCCGCACTGCCTCTGGCCAATGCAGAAGTGGGACACACTGGGAATGCAAAGGGGAGAGTGGAGAGAGTTAGACGGTATGAGAATATGAGAATGCACAGAACCCTGCAGAGAAACTATATGGTTATATCAGCAACAGTCACAGGATTATGTTTATGGACACTGTAAAACATTAAAGGGGAATATTAGCTTGTGCATACACCTCGGTATGTTAATTGTATTTCTTTAGTTGTTTCTCTGCTTGCGTGCATGACTGTGTGAGTACCTGTTAGGCTTGGCCTCGTCCAAACAGAGGAGTTTGTAGCTGGCATAGGTTAAAACCAGCTGCTCCAACTTGTCACACAGCTGCTGAGAGAAGTCCAACAGCTGCACACAAACACAAAGGTTACACTCAACATGCAATAGCCATAGTATGAAAGTAATCTTCTCATACAATACCAGATGTTGTTCACATAGAAAACTAACTGTAAGCTACACACAATTTAGGATGTTTGTCTATTAACAGATACTCTGTTTCATTAAACTTACATCTGCAGAACCCAAAACCACTATCAAATCCAATTTTCTTTTTCATTCATTTACCATTTCATCACCAGAACAGTCAGAATTTGTATATATTACAATAGAGAAAACTGTGTATGTACTTCAGTAATATGGGTAGAGCAACTGAATTTACCCTCGTGTAGATGTTAAAGGGCAGAGGGGTGTGCTGGGCTCTGGTGCTCCAAGCTGTGGATTCCAGGTAGTTAAAGTATGGTTGACAAGTGTACAAGAAGCTTGGTACTGCAGCAGCAAGAGCCTCTCTCTCTAGATCACCTTTCCTGGCAGATCGCACAGAAAAATGTCAGAAATGGCACAAATACTCAGAAAAAATCAGTGCATTATGACAAACTAGACCACTACCCAGTCACGAGGCAGTCGTGTAAGTCATCTGCTTTGTGCATGAAGAACTGGAGCTGCAGCTGCATGGAGTGGAGGCTCCTCTCCATCTCTCTGACCTCCAGACAGCTGCAGGCCGCAGAATCACCACGGTGGGGAGCCAGAGCAACGTCGGTCAACTGCGACACTGGCTCATCGTCCACCTCTGAAACATGTCATTATAACAACATCATACTTTAGTTTACAGCGAGAATATTGTGTTTTTAATTTACTACGTTTAAAAATACAAATACCCTTAACTTTAACGTATGTATTTTAAGCAGTTACTGAAAGTAAAGATATGGTATATTAAGTTTTTAAACTTTTAAATTTAGATACTAGTGAATAGATAGGATCCATAATTTGACCTGTTTGTCCACAGTGTTGAAGGCTCTCCCTGCAGTCTGGCTCCTTCCCACCGCCGCCCATCTCCTCATGCTGTGGGCTCCCAAGTGAATATTGTCCTAAAGGTACATTTTCGAGCTGGAGCTCAACCTTAACCTCAACATCTGACATGCTTACAGCTGGGGAGAAGTCGGTATTTCTTGGGACACCTACTGAATACACTGGCACTTGTTAGCTAACGACAATTAAGCCAGCTAGCGTTCGGCTAATCAACGTCAATGCTAGTCGCTAGCAGCACACGCAGATTTTAACAATAAAGAAACAATGTGAGAAAACGACTGTATGTTAGTGGTCCTATTAGGTTGATAATCGTGTTAACATTAATCCACAAGGTAATTACATATATTCCCGCTGCAGTCTCTTGGATATAGTGTTTTACATATTACAGATAACTTTAGCTAACGGTTCGTCATCATCAACGGTCTTGTGAAAGGTTAAAGGTCACCGTGTTGCCACGTAAAAAAGTCTGAATAACATTTATAACAAAACTACTTTTTGTCCTTAAGGTTGCTTTCTCCTGGATTAGCTATTCTTAATAATGAGAAAACACTGTCCACAACAATTTTGATAATCAAGTAGCTGACGTTTATGTTGTCATTTATCATGAAAAAATACTAAATATGGCATGTTTAAATTTTCTAATGTAATTTGTAATAAGTTTTTTAAAATTACATGTTTATTATATTTTATCATTATCACATTAGAAGGAAAAAATTCAAGTACTAACGCAAAAGTATATATTTGCTCTCAGTTGTACAAGAAAACCCTGGAAAATCCACTCAATTATCTCAAAACGTATTTTTTTAAAAAAATATTATTTGAAAATGTAAGTTAGTTATCAAGGACACCTGGTTAACTTATCATGAATCACTGCTGCCCTCTCAAAACCTGACATTTAGAGGTTGGATCAAATAGATGTGGATGCATGTGTAATGTACTTACAAAATCAAGTTGAATCATTCTAACTACTGACTGTAAATGACTCAGAGATTTCTATTTTATTGTTAGTTGTGACTGTACAGATGGAGGATTCAACTTCTTTTGTATAATCCTCCTGGCAAATTTTCATTTTGCATTTCAGTTATGCGAATATGGTCCAATTCAAATTCTCTATCAAACCTACTAAAGACGCCCACTCACATAGCCTAACATCATCTAACCCTATTAGAGGTTTTTTCCCTCTGACTCTTTTTTACTTCTCTATCCTCCACAGTAACACACACTTATGCACTTTGTAACATATTATATGTTTCTGTTAAATTAGATCAACCACAGTTGTACTTTTGATGATCTTTGCATTGACAAAAATGTACCATGTAGCGGACATTATGCTTGAAACCTTGATTTAACCTGATATTTTTTACAATGGAGCATTTAATTTAATGTATATAGTCCAGTTCACCAAATCACAAATTTGCCTCGTTCTATACAGAACATTAACATTGTCTGTCCTACACAGACTGGATAATCATCTACATGTGAGAAACAGAGGGTTACAGAGGACTACATGGACTCCACTGTACAAACAGACCCAAAGGGCCAGATTGGTAAAAGGTACACTCCCTGAAAATATCTAATTTGCAACTTGAAAGGAAAAATTAAAGAAACATAGACAGTCATTGCACAGCTGTAAAACTCGAATATGGTTGTGCCTGGTCATTAAGAGGATTTACCATCATCAGTGTGAATATCAGTACTAACAGCTTTGAAAGTCAAATGTTGAAAAGACCATTTAGACCAATAGTCTGATTAAAGACAGAAGCTGTCGTGCTACAGATTGTAAAGCAGATGCTCGTCTTTTACATTAGGTCAATTTGAATTGATATGATTTTATAAAGTTATTTAGTTTGTTTTAACACTGATGTGAAGCACCTTGAATTGTCATCGCGTGACTTCGTGTGAAGTTCAAGGACTTGCACGAGGACCTATGTGTCTAAGTGTCAGGAAAGCTAACAGGCACACAGGAGAACCTTGCATACAGGAAGTGTATGAGTATAAAGTACAACCAGGCTGTCGTAGCATTTTGTTCAGTTTAAAACAGGAAATAACATTTTTCTTATCAGCAAGTGAAAGACAAATTGATGTTTCAGGCCAAATGTAGACATTTAAAGGAAATCTCATCTGAGTTATTTGTTTTAGTCTTCTAAAACAGATGGGTTAAAGCCTCCTGTCAGAGTAGCTTTCAAATTGGCCATTGATGAGTCAGTTAACTGATCAGACAAGTACATTTACTCACGTATTGTACTTAAGTACCATCATAATCTATTTGTACTTTCAGTATTTAAAAACCTCAGTTATTATCTGGCTTCTCATTTAGCATCATCATCATTACTATGGCTTATTTCTTGGTTTGCTTAGTTTCTTTTAGTTGTTTATTTAGTCTAGTTTGTGATACATGACCAGCATGCACTGGGGCGTGTCATGCTTTTTCTCTCAGAGCTAGAGAGACGTGCATACAGGAGCCATGGTCTCTTTGTTCGTTTGCCTGCTTGTACAAGAAGAATAAATATTATAAAACACAAACTATCAGGAAGAACAATAGACATCTTTTACCTGTGTGCGTTATTATCTCTGAGCTACATCAGTGGCTGATTGATTTGTCAACGCATAACCACTGAATGCATTACTGAATGATTACTACATTTTGATGCTGAAAACACCTTTTGCACTCTGGACTTCTACTTATGTCTGACAACTACCTCCTCTACTTCTGTATTCAGCTCTGTGTTGTTGTTGTTGTAGTACAGTGTTCAACAGTTGGTTCATCAGTAGTTGACAAAGCTGCTGCTGCAGGTCACGTGACCGCCGCCCTGCTCTGGGCCAATCATCGCTCACCGGGCGGCATCGTCGGGAGCGCGCCTCAGGTTCTGGTTGTACCAGTGGTGCGTGTGCTCCTCCTCTGCCTCAGTTACACGCTGTGTGAGCGTGATGAGGGTGCTCTTCATCCATCCTGTGACCGCAGCGAAGTACGACATGTTTTTGTCTGTGCGTTTTTGACAACAGCAGCGGGATATTTCACGGAGGGATGATCAGTCTTTTGTTCTTCGCGTGGACTGTATGAGCAGCCTGTGAGGCACTGACAGGCGGCTTCTTGTGTGTGAGTGTGATAGAGAGACTGAGACGTGCTCATGATTCAGGGGTGTTACCGGGTACAGAGGACAGAGGAGAAGGGTCTCTCTCTCATGCTGTGTGTGTGTGTGTGGATGTGGCTTTATCCCGCTCGGGTCCGGCAGGACATGACGGAGGTGCCGCTGCTGCTGGATTCATGGGGCTGTCGCTAGCTGTTGAATGGCGGACACCCAAAGAATAAAGAGGAAACAATGACTGCGAACTCAACAGTTTCCTTTGGATGTTGTGATGCGATTGAGTCGAAAATAAAACGTGCAAACCTTTTTATTTTCGTGGAGTGAGGGCTAACGCTGCTCAGCCTCTCTGAGCTCGGGAGGATCGATTCAGGCGCGGCTCGGCGAGCCAACAATGCGGATTACCTCTCGACTGTTTGCCTTTGTGTCAACACAGAGTGTTTGAATAAAGTTGAGCTAACACTCGGGACCTGTAGGCAGCTATCGTTTCGTTTTATTGCTCGGGAGAGGAGACAGTGCGTTGATCTGAGGGACAGACCCCACATGTGCGCAGGTTGTCTGTGAAACTGCTCACACTGAAAGCAGCAGCAGAGGCAACGATGGCGAACGATTCCATACAAGTAAGTGTCCGAGGGTTGGATGTTCTGCAACCTGTTTGCATGGTCTGATTTAAATGTATTGTAAGCTTTTGTCTCTCACAGGGTCTTGGTTGGTCCTGTTGCAAGTTCTGTATGTGTGTGTAAGGCCCTGTGTGCTTGTGACCATTCTTCACATGACTTTAGTAGTTTAGCGCTTAGTTCTTCTCAGGTTTGATTTGAAATGTTTTTATTGGCTGGGGGGCTTTAAAGTATTAAAAGTATATCACTAACAAAGCGCCAAATCAAAGTAAATGATCTGGGCTCCTGAGCCACACGTTGTAGGTCACAGAAATAGACCATATATAAAATAAACATAAAAAAACTACAATTTAAAAGCAGATGTGCATGGTATTACAATGCTATGTAAATTACATTTCTGTATGTTTTGTGGTTAAGTAACCAAAAGGAGAAGATTGCAGCGCCTTTATAAAATGTAATAACATGCATTAGCTGTGAAATATTCCTGGTGTCCTAGGTGGAGTCCCAGGAGGCTGCTCAAGGACCTTTTGTGTCCTCGGGACTCCCGCTGTGAGGAACCACCAACCACTCAGTTGAACTAGAAATGCATATGTTTTGTTTTTAATAAAGTACCATGAAGCAGTCTTCATCTGGGCTTGGTCATCTTGGTGTATTTTCCTGTAGCTTTGTCTCTTCAGAGTGTTTTAGCTTAATTTAAAGTGTGTAGTTGCAGAGACTAACAGCAGATACACGTAATTACAATGGTAGTGTTTTTTATAAAACACCACACACACCGTTCCCAACTCCCACATGACATCTCCTGTTCATGAAGGCATTAGCCAGCAGGAAACCTGCTGCGTACCTAGCATTTTAAAGGGAATAGTTGTGTGATGAGGTAAAACACCGACAATTGAATCGTGAAGGAGAACAAGGAGGCAGACAGCTATTACAGAACTCATGCCATTGTACTAGTGTGCTGTTGTTCCAGTAGAACTTGTGACATATAAAGTTTAAACAAAAAAACTTGAAAACAAGCATCAGGTGTCCATTGACAAGCAGGTGTGGAATTCCATGCAGGTCAGAAATGCTGGTGCTGCAGGTGACTGTGTCTTATCTGTGTGTCAACTATTTGTTTAGCCGGTGCTCCTCTCTAAGACTAAAGGGTCTTTGTATGTAGCTAATATTTGTCTTTATGTCTTTTCATAGCCTTATTGCACTTTGAACTCATTAAATCATTAAATAGTCAACATAGAAATCATCAGACATTGTGATAATGTTGAGAATTGTGTATTTATAACATTCCCTGTGGATTTGTTGGTTTTTGTTTCTGTATAATATTATTGTAAGTCAAATCTCTTTGGAATGTGGATCGGAAAAGATGACTTTTAGAAAAGGATCGTTAGAAAAATACAACAGACATTCTTCACTATTCTCTGACACTGTGTAATACACGACTGAGAAAATAGTTAGCAGACTATTATTATTAATGAATACTTTTTTGCCATCCTACCGCATAGATCTTTAATATGTCACAGTAAACCTCTCATGACATTTTAAATTATCTTTTATCTGTTTTTTTTTTTACTTTTTATTTTGTGTCTGGAAGTTATAAACGCCAACATGCACTGGTAACAAAATGAGCCACAGTCTGTTTTTAAGTATGTGGCTTAAAAACAACATGCTATTTGATTGCTTCTAAAAACTTTGTGCAGGACTGGTTTGCCACTTCAACCCAGTCTAATTCCAGGCTTGCTGCCTTCATGTCCCCTGGATAGACAGCTTGGTTGCTAAACAAATGTAAAAGTGCCACTGCACTCGTTCAGTGTCAGAAACAATCAGGTTTGGAAAATGTACGCCCAAACACATACACCTAAATTTGGCCGTCCCTGCTCCACTGACAGAGATTTCTTACAAGTCTGAAATCCTTGGAGGATTTCAGCCTTGAAAATCCTCCAAGGATTTGGAGGAGGAACAATCAATGAAAAGAGTGAAATGGAGAGGAAAAGGTGGAGATATATTGGTCTCTCTTTGATCTTGGTCATAGGGGTTACAAGGAGAGAGAGAGAGAGTGCTCTCAGTGAACACTGCAAATCTTTATTCCACCTTTGTACACAGAAGCTTTCATAACAGTCCAGAAACAAGAGCAAAGATTTAGTTGTCACACAGTCAAAATGATGCTGTGACACTTTGTTCCAGTCAGGGAGTCAGTTTTAAGATGCCAAAGTCTGGCCTACAGTTTTTTAGATGTTAGGTGATGTTATTGGTTTTGAGAACTTCATTGTAGTTTGGTTATAAATGGGCTGTGCAGAACTTGGTGGAGCAGAGCAGATGATTGAAGAGTATATCGCGAGGCAGCAAGAAGCAGAGTGGGTTGATTTTGAGTATTCCTAGCAGTAGGTTTAGGTTGCATATTGTAGCTTTAGGTGTGTTTAGCAGAACTCCCTCTGGAGCCACATAACACAACTTTTTCTCACATATGCAGTAGAATTCCCCAGGAGCTGAAAAATAGAGTTTGATGTGTGAAATCAGTGGATTTTCCCTTAAAGCTTCCATTTTTGTAGATCTCAGGCAGATGGTGAAGCGCTACGCCCTTCCCATGGCGAGACATTTGTTTGGCCCCACAGGAAGATGATATTTAACAGCCCCGATAGAGGCTGAACCAAACTGCATCAGTCTTCCTCATTAAGGTTAGAAGCGATGTGGGAGGGGTGGGGGTACTTTCACTACACTCTACAATATGTGCAGGAGTCAGCTGTGGGCCTTGCACATGTGAAATGTTTCACACATGTGGGGGTAAAAAAAACTGAATAACTGAGACATAATCGAGTAGCTTCACAAAATGTACACAAGCACATTCGTTCATGCTCACAAAGGCGCACGTCTAACTACTGACTGACATACACATACAGAGTCAGACACTCCAGGGAATGCATACGACTACTTCCCATAAGCCTTACCATGACGTAAGGAGACAGCTATGCACACACAGTAGGACTTTCTCAGCGCTGCCCTGTGGTCATGTAAGCAGACTGAATCCACAGTGATGCGTCAGGAACAGTTGAGCAACTAGATACTTGGAAAGAGAGCTAATATTCTCAATGATGTTTCTGTCAGGTATCTCAGTGTGATAAAAGAATGTAGCCTAACAGGAGTCTGTACTCCACTCCATGTGATACAGCCTCACATGAATAATGCTTTATTTAAGGGCGTAACACGTGATCATAACCTCGTATTGACTCGACTGGCTGTGCGCTTTGCTCCGCCTGACTCTCAAACAAATAATAACCTTTAGAAAACATTTCTTAAAGCTGCTGATCATACAGAGGAGTGTAAGTACTGCTGTGAGCAACTGAACTGAATATAGCCAAGATAGAGATCCTCTCATTTCCCTCCTGCTCTGAAAGTGAGTGTGATTGGTCTACTGTTCTCTGATGGCTCTCTTCAGTGTCTCCATATGTTGCCCACAATACAGTAGCTCATCTGTGTCTCAGTCAGTCAGAGGTCCTTTCTCAGTGTGCTTACAGTTAACTCACTGCTAATATCACATCATATGCTTGTGTCAAGTTTAGGTTTATCTTCAGAACCAGTGAAGAAAACATCAGAACAATATTTATAAATCCTCTGAAGTTTATGGCTGAAATTGAAGTAGTCTTGAGGAAGGTGAATTTGCTGCAACAGTCATTCTTCAAACAAAATGGCAAACATTTGACAGGTCCAGCTTCTTACCTAGGGTGATGGCTACTTTGCATCTTCTCATGTTATAGTAAATTGAATATTTGGAGTTTAGTACTGCTGCTGTTTATCTAGCAATGACAGACATTTTTCAAATGACAGTTTTCTGTTATTTTATAGTCAGATTGACAAAACAAATCAGCAGTTTAATCAGTGACGACAATTGTCCTTAGTTGCAGCTTGATAGTTTCAGTTTCCTATTTCCTACTTTTTGGTCTTATTCTCAGTTCATTTGTATGTGTAGAGAAAGCGAGAGAAAGCGAGGTGTGTGGAGACTGAAGCAGGTGGTGTATTTTCACATGCACACTCAACTTAAGGCTAGTTAGATTATTTTTCATGCTGTGGCTGTAGAAGTGAGCCTGCTCGAGGGGAATATAACTCTAATGTGGTTTTGAATTTACACGTTTTTGAGCGTACCCCACCAATTTAGCATCTAATGCCATGCTTAGTGGCAGAAAATTCAAGCCGTCATACACAATGTTTTTCATACACAACAAGAACATGACATTTGTTAGTTGGACACTGACCTTTTTCCCCTGACACTTTTCCTCATGAGAGAAGTGCAGTTGTGCAGCACTGCTGAGCTGCTGTGCAGTTTGAAATGCACTACTCTAGCTGGATCTTTGTTTCCCTGATAAGACCGGTTCAGATGTGGTAAGGCTTTGTGAGGGCCTGAGGGTAGATGATTCAGGGTAGAGGGAAGGGGAGGTCTAAAGGGCATTATGCTGATGATGCGGCTCTACAGTCGAAACAGGACAATAGGTTGTATTGTCCAGCACTGGAGGCTCAGATCACATTCAGTTCACTGTGAGTTCATTTTCCTCTTCCTGACTGTAGCATGTTAGTGACCACACCCTCAGCAACCAACCCACCCGTTCAGCTGCCCACCTTCAGGCTGGATGGTAAAGCCCTATATATCTAGTGTGGGTAGTGTTTATGTTTCTGAGTGTAACTGTGTCTCCTCTATACTACGTTTGTGCTTCATAGTTGCTTTGCTCCCCAGCAGCTGTTACAATCTGGTGTAACTTTCCATGGAGTTTGCCCTGTTTTTTAGGTGTCTTTTTCATTTCCTCTTCCTTCTGTTCAAACATCCCATAATTCTCATGACCTCATAGCGATGTACCCATGCATTCCAGTGTCACATGGACCCCCCCTCCTCCCCAGATACAGACATGCACACACAGGGCCGCAACACTTTCCTCACAGAATCACCTATCGCAGTCAAGCAGTGAATCCCAGCAGTTTTCTGTGGGAGTGCTCAGGAGGATGTAAGAGAGCCTGTAGGTCAGGGTGGCTCTCTCAGTCAAAACATAAACGTAACAGATATTTTACTGCTCAGGCCTTTTTTTCATTCTGTGAGGCAGGACACATTAGGCTAGATGTTAAACAAATTTGATACCACTCACTTTTTTTCATTCTTTCAATTAAATTTTCTTTATGTAACAACAGTAATACCTTACTTTCTGGTTGACTTGGCAACACCAGCAGCGGTACACTCTGACATACTTTGACCTTTGACCCCTACTCATTATGGCAGCATGGACCCCCAAGGCCACAAACATCGATCCCAGCGCCACTGGACAGTGCTGCTGTGCTGTTTAAACACTCAGCTAGGTTAACTATCTTTGTTGGTGTATAAATTGACAGCTTAAAATGTGTGTTGGGAAATCTAGAAAGAGCCATTTATTTTACTAGAAAGTCAGAGAGGATGAAGAATTTACTGTTGCTTATTGGGATTCATGCTGAAAAAACTCATTTGATGCTCTTATGGAGATCCTTGCAGCTTGACCAGTAAATAAATAAAACTGTTTAGTCTGCCTGACAGTTAACTGTTACATGCTTTTGGTTCTTTCATCATAAGGTCAAAGATGTTTTTTAGCAGAACTTAATCGACAAAGAGCATTATGCTGTAATCTGTGGGAGGGGTTTTTCACTTTGGGGAATTGCACTCTTCCCCTAATAGGACAAGATATTTGAGGAAATAGAAGCTGATGCAATATTAGAGCTGTGGTGGTGGGTGTACTGGAGAAAAAAGTCAGGAAGCAGTATGTTATGATAAGGATTTAGTGTTAAGTATGTGCTGTTATATTCCATTGTTATTGCTTTGACAGAGTGTTGATGAACATCATGTTATACACATGGCTGAGACTTTTTCCCTCATACTGTAGCTTAAATCTAGGTTTTCATTTCTGATCACCCCCCCACGTCCCCACCCTTTATATGTGCTCATCCGTTTGCAAACATTATGTTGATTCAAGCATGGTGATTTCCCCCCCAGCAGGGGGTTAGCTGGTAAACAGTTAGTGAACAAAGCAACATCAACCATTATAATGGGATCAACTCGAAAGCATAGGAAATGTGTCAGCCTCATTTGGAAGTCAGCATGTTTCCTACATATTAAACCTAAAGATGGTTCATTTGACTATTTTATATGACCTGGTTAAAGATAATTGGTTACTCCAATTCTGCATTTGGGTTGTTAAGCTTTATTACTTGTATCACTTTATTGATTTAACAGATAATAAACCATACTTTCTCTCTTCTTTTCCTCTCCTTCTAACCCTCTCCTGCATGATGGTGATAGGCAAACATAGTTTTTAAATGATATTCCAAGCCTGAGTTCCAGATAAAACCAGCCTTAGTTTACCACAGAAAGACCCCGGTGGACTGAGCACATTTGATTTAACATGTGGTCTTAGACAGTAGTGTGTAGTGTTAAATTATGTTCTACAGTCTTGTGACTGTGCATAAAAAAAGATTACAGACTGATGATGGAGTTTCCCAGTGCTGTATTCTGGGATCCTTAGAAATTGTCTGTTGGTCTTAGAAATTCTGTGGTCTAACCATGTGGCGTGTCTGGTGTTAGGACGTGGCCTCAACTGTGACTAGATCTCACAGTGCAGCCAGAAAGCTTCCAAATTTTCTTTCTTTAACATTTCTAAGTAATATTGGTTGGCTGCAAATGTTTGCATGCATGGGCCTGTTTACATATATTTGTCATCATCTTAAGTTCACATGTATAATCTATGGAGTCATCATTTTTTATTTTGCAGTTGCAGTCTCTCACACATGGGTAGATAATGATCCAAAAAGTATAAATTTCCTCCTTCAACTACACTTATATGCTACACACTCTGTACTGAAACATAAAATATCTAGTTTTACTTAATAAACAAAGTACAGTTGTAGTAGTACAGTGTAGTATTGTTCTGTAGGCCTCTGTGTTAAAACCCAATCACCCTGTTATAAAAGGTTGTGCACCAGCAACAGTAACGAGTGTAAAGTGATCCACCGAGTTGTCCTCCTGTTATCTTGCCCCCCTCCTCTTTCTTCTGCTCTCTCCCACTATCTCCCCCTCCTGTCTAGGCTGCCCACCAGCTGCCACCCTCCCCCTCCAATTCCTCCTCCTCCTCCTCCACCTCTCTCATCTCCTTCAACAGCCCTCCCTCTTGTTTTCTTGGTCGGGTATGGTCGGACCTCAGAGGCTGTTCTCTGCTGGGGATAATTAGAAGGACGTTTGTTTTTATGTGATGTAGCAGCCAACAGCCAAACAGACTAAACACTTGCAGACTGAACATGGTAACTTTCTGAATAGTTTACTAAGTAGTTTCTTTCCTGTTTCGCACAAACCTGGTCTGTGAATATACTGTATATTGCTAAAGACTGTTGGTTGTTTGGTGTTTTTTCAACTGTCAGATATGTACAATTCAGAACACATCATTTTCAGACCTATATATGTATATACGGGTGTATGACTGCTTGAGTAAACAAATTTGAAGTAAAACATATGTTTTGACTGAGTCAAGTATGAAAATATAAGATCTTTTTTAAAAGTTGATATGTGTGGGGTTTGTGTCATACATAGAGGGTGTGACTTATGTAAGGTATAAATAGGCTCTGGGAGTTATTAAAGTTTCCCCACAAACAACCCCTTTCATTAGGAGGAGTTGGAGATCAAGTTACTCTGATAAACATTGGTCTCAGGCTGAAAACTGGATGGTTGGATGCTTAGATAGCCGGGTGGAGTTGCAGTCACATCACTGTAAATGAAATCAAGTCAAAATGTGAGAAGACATTTAACATCGGTGTATAAACACTAACTTTTTTACTAAGAAGAATTAATTAAAGTAATATTAAACTTGAAATTGAGTGCTGAAGTATTTACCTGTGTCATAACATTTACATGCATCAGGTGTCAGAGACTCTGTGTCACTGATCTGTCAAATTATGTCACTAGAGGAAGTGTAGGCCGGGGAATAGAAAGGAGGGAGGTTTGATAATGTTAAGAGTGCAAAGCTACATTAGTAGATACCCGTGCACTGGACAATTTTAAATTGTTGTGACTTTCTGAGGTTTTTCAGACTAAACAAGGTTTTAAAAGCATCTATTTAGCATTGTACTTGTCAAAATTCCTTCCCTTGGTAAAACCTCCCCTATCCACAGCTCAGTCGGAGCAAAAGGTGAGATGCAGAGATCTGAAAAACTCCCTTTTTTTTTTCTTTCAATTTAAAACTCATGAATTTAGGCAATATAAAGAGACCTAGAGCTGTAAAGTTCCCCTTAAGCTGTTAATAAAAGCAACACTGCTTCCTGTTTTGTAAGGAACAACTGTCCAGAGTTAGCGTCTTGTCAAAGAGAAGTCTTGTTAGCAGACTTTTCCAGGCTGAGGCGGTGCTGCAGAAACAGGCTTCTTTGAATGGTGCATGTTTGCAGATAGAACAAAGTGCTGGTTTATGGTCTCCTCGTGTGTACTCCCACCACCCTGCAGTGTAAATAAATGAACAATGTGAAGCGGGAACACACAAACTGTGTACCTTTCTCTACACCTCATCTCTCAGTTAGTGTGACGTCCAGCTTTCATCCAGCTCCTACATATTTGAATGTCAGCAAGCCTGAACACAGAGGGAGTGCTGGACAGACGGGTAGCTGAGGGGGGAGGAGCAGACAGGTGCTTCCTGGTGTATTACCTGGAGGCAGGGCTGTCATAGAAACAGCTGGCAACAGGATGAGGTCATAGATTTTCAACCTAATTATACACATAACCCCCTCCACCCCCCGTATATAAATCCACTGTCCACCAAGGTGAACTTCTTATTTAGGGAGTCTATGTGGTGTCAGTGTATAATGTGAGAACTTTTCATTTGTCTGTACAACAGAGTGTTTTCCTGCCAACACTATTTACATATCACTGCTTATTTTGGAAGCTTTAATGAGAGTGGACTCCCAGTGGACAATTAACTAAAAGAAGGCAGTAAAATTACATTTGGTGATATAATTGGAGATTGGATTGAAATGATTTTCCTCTCCTCATTTGATGAAACAAGTGCTTACATGAAGCTGTGGTTACTCAATCAGACTAGACCTTTCCATTATCCCTAAATGCTTTATATAACGTGACCCCCCCCCTCCCCCCAAAACAAACAAACCCTAACCTCGTCTGCTTTCAACCCAGTTCAACAGCTTCTACATCACTTATCAGGTAACACACCCATTTTCCTGTGAATGTATCTCTGTTATCTGCTGTCTCAAGGAAAGTGTTGCTGCCATGCACATGTCATTAGCCAAACTTTAAAAGTCACGGTCTGTTTCTCTGTGGAAGTCTTTGCAAAGCTGAGTGCTTTCAACATTATTAAACATGTGAATTTGGGCAGATTAATCTTCCATCAAATGATGTAACAGGTTAATGTTGAAATGAAAACAGCTGCTTGTTTATTTTACCCGGAAGTGCCCTAACCTAGATAACAGATGTTGATCTGTTATATCAGGTAATTTTGACCAAAATTTAATTAATTCACAAGTATTGCATCTCTTTAGATAACTACCAGGCTGGTCACTAAGTAAGCACCATCTATTCCCACCAGTGTGATACAAAATGTACATTAAATGTCATTTAATATCATTATATTTTTATCGTTTTATTTTTATACTCACAGGTACGCACCACTGATTTACTGCTGACGTGTAATTTGCCAAACGCAATGAACTTTATTACATAATTTAAAATTTTCCATGTCCAGAGTTAGCATTGTTTCACATAAACACTAGTGGTGAGGTGAACATGTTTCTGCAGGTTGTGTATGTGTGTACACACACACACACACACCAAACACACAGACCTGCCGTGCTGGTCTCTGCTGCCACACCTGAGCTCAACTGTCGTAACTGCTGAAGCTGTGACACACACACACACAGCCATGAATCCCTGAGGGTTTTCCTGTTGTATACATACTGTTAGATTCACAGTACATAGTCTCACTCTCCCCTGGGTGATCTCAAAATAAAAATGTTTTGTGATGGACTTGTAAAGTTTCCGTTCTCTACCCACATGCTCAGTTATACACACACACACACACACACACTGTGGTAAACGTACACACATTGTAACTTGCAGTCAGTCGTTAGTCATGACTTGGAGACAACTAGGTGAGAGACTTGAAGTTCAGGTGTGTTTGTAAGAGAGTTGATCTTATCATTAGTTTTATATTGAGATGAATCCTGTGAAGGATTTATAGCACTTTGTAGTGATGCATTGATCCATCAGCTGGAGATCAGAATGGGACAGTTTTCACATTTACAAACATGATGGTGAGAATTTCTCGGTCATCTAGCTGTTCACCTGCCTTGCTCCCCCACTCAGTGCCTCCATTTCGGCTGCAGGCTTGTGGTGTTAGCAGTACCGGAGTGAAACTGGTGCAGAACATAGGGAATTGTTGCCTCCTTCTTTTTTTTTTTTTTTTTTTTTTTGCAGCTGCTCTGCGTTCTTTCCGAAGGTCTGCTTTACTCACTGCTCTGTCACGCTCACAGATAAACTGACAGTACCATCACAGCCACACACACACACACACCACACATGTTGTCGATGTGGAAATTCATTACTGAGTGAAGGAGACACAAAGTTTACAATCTGTAATACCTGTGAGACCAAAGGAAGGAGTGGTGGAACAACCACACCTTGTTGTGTTATGTTTCTATTACCTGTTTCACCTGTTTACATCTGGATAAATACTGCACTTTATTCATACTCAGAGGTTTGTTTAAATACGAGTGAGAGAAAGATGGAAAATGTAAAGCAACTCCACTAATATCATGCAGAACATTGTGAACGTTATAGAAAGCTGTAGGCAAATTATACAGGCAGCATGCAACTCACAAGAAACATTACCGTCCCCACAGGAACTGTAAAACACAAAGTCCGCTGTTCTGACGACATACGGCAGATATACATCAGACGATGTGTATCAGTGCAGGTTGTCATATGATTTTGCTGTGGTTTTAGACTTTGTGTGTCTGGCTGTCAGACAGCTTAGTGTGTTAAGCTTCTCAGCTAAACCCACTGCTTCACCATCAACACTCCAGCTTCTTACACAGACACTCACACACTGTCATGATCTTATTTAATTTACCCTCATTTAAACCATGAGAAGTGCTCCTCTTAAGAAAGGCAGATAGCCACCCAAATGTGCCATCCCTAACATGCATTTAATCTCTTTAATATTTTCATACCTATACTGTTCTGCTGTTCTCCACATTGTTCTGTTGTTAGTTTCCAATTATCTATTTCAATATTCACATTGTAACACGTGTATACACACTGGAAACTGTGCCGCAGCCTCGACGTTATGCCTCACACGCAGCGAAGTATCTAACGCTAATTCCTCTTGCATAGTGCAGTTTAAAGTCAAACAGAAATTAGAATTATTCTGTTTTCTTGTGAAAAGATTACAATATATTAAAATATTATAGCCGTAACAAGTTTCCAGTATTACCCACAAGTTAGATAAAGAAATCACAGGGCTGTATATAGATTTTTAAATAAAACTATTTAACTTCGGTTTGGCACTAAGTGAACTAACCCATGACCTCATTTTTCCCTCTCCTCTCTCCCTTCTCCATTTCTCTGGCCGACTCCTGCACTCCAGCACACACACAGTGTGACTTGATTTTGCCTCGGGGCAGCAGGATGTCTGCAGGCTTAAGTCAAAAGTGTTTTTAAAAAGGCAACATTTTACAAGAACATTGATTCAAGTTTTTTAATCAAAACAAGGTGAAAAATTTCTTTGGTTACAAGAGCAGAAAACTCCGGTACTTTCTGGATTAGAAACTGGTTTTACTGTTTAGGACGCAGGTTTAGTGTGCAGGCTGGGATTGAGCACGCCAGACTAGTTTTCTGCTCTCAGTGAACTCTTCTCCATCCATGAACACAAGCTCTCTCTCTCTCCCTCTGTCTCTCTCTTATCCTCCTCCTTCCCCTCACGTGTCTGACGTCTGTGTGTTTGGCAGTGAGTCGGGCCTCCCAGCGTGTTCTCACATGCTCTTTTATCCATCGGTCGCCTCTGGCACAGTGAATCGACCTCTCTCTCTCTCTCTTCCCCCGCCACCTGCTTCTTTATGACTTTTTGCCTGACCATCCTTTCTCCCTCCTCCCATTCCTCCTGTCACTTTCTGTCTCCCTGTCCACCTCCTTCAGTCTCTTCTCAGAGGCTTTCAAGGCCTTTGTCCGTCTTGTGGAGAAAGACGGTGTGTGTGTGTGTGTGTGTGTCTTTTGTCCTCCCCTCTGCAGTGTCATCCCTCCCTCTGCTTTGAGAGCAAGATGAAAAGGAGGAGTGTCAGCAAGCGACCTGAGGTGGCTTGAATGAAAAGGGGGAAAATCTTCCCGCGAAAAAGACAGTTTTAGTATTATCACTGGGAACAAAACAGAAAGTTTTGTTTGTAGATTGTCTTTAATGTAATCATTTTACACAAGCTGTCCTGACCTCAATTATTGTCTGATCAACAATTAGCGCAGTAAGCGTCATCATCTGTTCTGTAAACTGAGCCTGTTGTGATTAAAGGGTGTTTTTAAGATAATTAAACCCTGCAGCGTTGTAAGACGTTATACAGTTTAATACAACATTAATCAAGTCATTATAAGCTCATTGAACTGGATTATGCAGAGAAATCATTGGTGTGTAAAAAAAAAATTCACAGATTCACAAATAATTCACATTCACAGACACTGTAATTCTACACATTGTTTTTATAGTTAAATTTAGCAACGATGAACAGGCAGCAGAACCCGTCAAGTTTCTCACAGTTGTAGGTGGCGGTGCTGCTCACATTCTTCTTTAGTGACACAGAGAGAAGCTTTATAAAGATCATTTTACAAAAGAATGTAGCAGGGTTTATGTGGGTTATTATTGTGGTTTCCAGTCAATAAATCTCAGTAGATGAGAGGTTTTAAAACAGTCGTGTTTTAAATGTGTTCAGTCTCATCCATGTGGAATTTAATGTCATACAAGTAGGAGGAGATTGATTTAGTGCACAGAGTGAAGTGAAGTGCGTTATTAGACCAAAAACTTTATCCCTTTGCTGCCTCTTTATGTCTCTCCCTGCTCTTTGTTTACCGTTCCCTTCATCCCTGTCTGCTCTCCGTCTTTCCTGCCAGGTTGGCTGTTGTCACCGCTCAGGCGTCTCAGGAATGCCTCCAGATGTTTTTCCTCTTATATGATTCAGCCAGCAACACAAACACGCACGCACACACACACACACACATTCATACACGCACACATACACATACATACGGTCTCTTGGACACACTTTCTTTTGCAAATAAACAACATGAAGCTCACATCCCATTGTTTTGACTTCAGGTGGAAATCTGCAGCTAAACTTTGCACTCAAATCCGTTTGAAGTGTACAGATCCAGGAACAGCTGGTTGGTGTCTCCTTTTTTCATGCTTTCTGTAAGGACAGCTGTGCAATTTCATTTCCGTCACATTACGACAGAGTTAACGCACAGGCACACACATAAAATACAGTGATATCTGTGTATCAGTGCTGTTCGTGCAGCTCTGCAGGGCCGACTTTCCGTGAAGAAAGGCAGATACCCCAGACCTGTCAGAGCAATTACCCACGCGTCTCTACTTGAGCTGCTCTCACACACGCACTTTTCATGCAGACTTCTTGCTAATGTAACTGTGCTACTTTCTATGGTCCTATGCTCTTTATACTCTATTTGATCAGTCGTTCTCATGTTGTTTAACACTTGTGATGCTGCGACAGTTTGTGCTCAGCAGTCTTTATCTGCACGCTGCTGGCTTGCAAGATTCAACACAATATGTGGGCTGACGAGTTGCTGGGAAGATTGTGTAATTTCATGTCAATAGTGTGTCTAGAAATAGAAGGAGAAAAACCTCTCAGAAGTGGTGTTTAGGGGGGAAAATGTGAGCTTAGGTGATACCCAATCAAACCCACGTAGAAGACATGCACATGTGAACTGTGAATCATTGGGGGTTTTTTGTCTGTATGTGTGGTCACTGTGCAAACATGGTGCAAGATCTCCAAAGCACAAGTAGTCGGTAGGTTGTAAGTTAGCCTGTGTGTACACTATGGTATGGCACTTACTTACCACAATTTGAACATTTTCTTAGATTAGATTAGATTAGATTAGATTAGATTCAACTTTATTGTCATTACACATGTACAAGTACAGGGCAACGAAATGCAGTTTAGGTCTAACCAGAAGTGCAATAAGCAGCAAGTGCAGGATAAGGTACACGGTATAAGTTATGTTATATGTACAGTAGTATGAAAAATAGTATACAGTATTAACTATGATCAGTGTATTTTACAAATGTGTCTGTCTAGTAGATATATACAATTACAAGTGGGTTCTTCTGTTGATGAGGCTTTTACTGCAGCCTCCTTCAGTTGTTGTTTGTTTTGGAGGGTTTCTCCCTTCAGTCGCCTCTTCAGCAGGTGAGACGCCACGACTGTCCCTTCACCGTGCTTCACAGATGAGCTTGTTTTGCCGGGACCATGAGCAGATCCTTTCTTCTTTTGTTGTTGAGTTTGTGGGTGATGTGACTGTTGTTTTGAGGGTTTCTTCACATCTTACCCACATGTCATCAGTTGTTGTTCTTCTCTTTGGGTAATATGGTTGCTGTTGCTCAGTACACCTTTGGTTTTTTTCTTTTTCAAGACATTTAACAGATGGAGGAGTATAAATCATGTGCCCTATAGATGCACATGACTTATTTCATTAATTTAAATTAGATTAAAAATTGATTGCGTAGTTCAGACATGATTGACAGGAAACGTCTGGACATAGTTGTGACTTAAAGGCTCTGCACACCCACAGTAAACCCACACATTGACTGATTAGACCTTTTTCTGGGGACCGTGTAAGTGTTCCGGGCCTTCAATAGATAAGCGAGGATACACAAAGATGATCCTTCATGGACGTGTTGGCTTCTTTTGTCCTTGCATCTCTCCATCAGGAGGTCAGGATGATGGAAGGGCAGAGACTTTGTTGAACTAGTCTTATTTTTCAGCATGCACTTGGACTAAGATAATTAGTAACTGAGGATGGTGTCTCAGTGCTAATATGAAGCTAATGACATGTGCTGGAACTAAACACATTGTATAGCTCCCTTGGTAGGACTGACTGATTACAGCTAACTAACTAACGCTGACACCAAGTCTCACAGGCAGCTAACTTTTATTCTTTATCACCCGATGTTGCACTCTTAATGTAATGTCTTCCTCCAGTGGCTTTGCTTATGTCAGTTGGACCATGTAAGCAATAATCCAGGTGGAAATCTGGGACTCCACCTAAGATTTGCATAACAAAACAGCAGTTTTGCACATGTCAGGGTGAGGAAGGGAAAGGGAGGAGGAAAAAGAGTTTGAAACGAAGCCTTCACATTTCCTTCCTTTTGCATTTTTGACCATCAGCAGATATCTGATGTGAAGGAGTTTTTCCCCCCTCGCTCTGTTATCTTACCCTTTATCTTGCTCTCTTACAGTTTTTCTCTAGAGGCTATGAAAAGGGGGCAAAGACCCAGTAAAACTCTAGATTGATAGAACAGAAAAAGTCACAAATAACTTGATGCAGCTGAAAGAGTTAGATTTCCTCCACAACTGCCAAGCTGACATATTCATGTGGACCTGTATTTGAGGAGTAAAGTGGCCAGAAGGCGGCGAGAACAATGGCTGTCAGGCTGAGCCAAGTTTATAAATAATATACCATTAAACATGACTGATCCTGCGCCAGAAACACAAAGATTGCTCGAGACATTTTTGTTTAGTGTGAGTTTTAGCCTTGAACTGGCATGAATTTCCTTTTGAGGGTGATTATAGGGACAAGCTGCAGATTACGGTGGAAACCTCCTTTAAACCGAGGGAGAGAGGAACCGATTGATTGAGTTTTTCAAATATATTTTTGTCTTTCTATGTCCATATGTAATATGAGAGTGAATATCTTTGAGCTTTAGGATTGATGAAACATACCAAGTAACAGTGATGATCATTTCTTTACGTGAAGACAGACGTGAAACAGGCTGAATGGTCATGTTCACATCTGAACATATCTTGTTCATGAGCTGCTTGAGCTACTTGAGGGGCACAGTTGGACGTTGTCGTTGTGGTTGCTGTTTTTCTGTTTCTGTTCTCTGCCCCATTTCCATCTTCTTCATTCGTTTCTCTGCTTATTTGTCTGTTCTGTCTGCTTCAACCCTCTGACCCTCTCAGCTGTGCCTCATCCGTCTCTCTCCTCCCTCTCTTCCTGTCCCCATGCTGCTCTCTCTTTGTTTGCCTCGTCTGACTTTCTCTCAGCCCCTCACTAACCACTTCTCTCTCTCTCTCTCTTTCTTTTTCATTAGCGTGCCTGGACAAACTGGCTTTTGCTGTTGCCAGTGTGTATTTTTTTCAGTCTTTGTTGCAGATGGTCGACTTACTAATGAGTGTCCATTCATACCAGTGTTTCTGTGCTGTTACAGACATGTACTGTGAACTAGTGGTGTATGTTTTGGCAACTTTTACCCAACACATAAATGCTTCTGTTAAACCCACCTTTTATCTGTAAAAGAATTAATAAATGTTTGTTTAGTTTTTTGTCCACTTTCTATTTCTGGCGATCACCCACTGTCTTATTTAGCCACGCTCGCTCTCCCCCAGCCTCTCTGCCATGCAGCCAGTCACAGTGACAAGACTAGGAAACAGTATTTCCCTTCTGCTCCTTTTCAGCAGAATAACACAAAGTGGCCCATGTGGCAGTTGCAGACATCTGTAGGAAATGATTTGCAAGTTGCTGTAATACCATTAGAGAAACCTTTGCAGACTCATGCTTCTGTCATACTGTACATGCTGGTGTGTGTTTGTGAGGGAAACCTGAGTTTCTACAGCTCTAGTGACGGACGCCAGGACGCCTCCTACTGTACAGACTGAAATGACATTTTGAATATTCATGGTTCCCAGTGAGTGTGAGTCATATTGACTTTGTTGATTCTCTGAATTTTTATTTAGTGCCATCGGGTAAAAAAATCAGGTAATAACAAGTAACAAAACATGTTTGGAGTACTGCTACAAATAGCAAGTTTTTATATAATCTACATCTCCAGATTAAAAAATGTTCTAAAAACGTTTCCAGACAGAGCCTGTTCAGCACCTTGTTGGTAGCTTAGATTGAGAAAGAGATGCTGGTAGTAAGTTCAGTATGTAGATACCTGCAGTTATCATCTATTTGAGCCTGAGTAAACAACGTAATAAAACAAAAAAATACGCTGGACGTGTAATCTAGTGTAAACATGAATATATTTTTGTTTGTGTAAACAAAAAAATTGAACTGGATATTTCTTCTTCCTCTTTTCCCCCCTCTGTTATTAGCTGTGACTTTGAGCACAGTGGGAGCATGCCTGTCCTTTCTCTGTCACAATAACACAAACGTCCACTCACAGTTAAAGTGGCATTTTCACCTTCCAGTGCACGCCGAAGTTGATTTTGGAACGAATGTGCTGGAGCCCCAAAAGAACACGGATCACACCTTCTAAAATAACACCGGCCTCTGTGAGAAATGGGCTGTGCTCTGTGGCCTCACTCCCTGAGAGACATGTCCTCATGTTTCACTGGAAAGTGAGAGGAGTGTGTGTGTGTGTGTGTGTTTATTCATTAAAAGTGAATAGACAGTATGCCCTCCTGTTTTTCTGTGTCTTGCATGCTTGCGCGACCACGCCTTACATGACCTTTTTGTGGACACTAACTGTGCTGAGTGGTCATTATCGCTCAATGGGAAAACTCCAGGCAGTGTCCTCACAGTGGAGGGGACACACACACCCGCACGCAGACACACAATTTTACCCATGTTCTGTCTTGAGCTTCTCTATCCAGCCCTAGGCTCATCTGTGCCGCGAACACAGTCTGATCAGATTAGTCTCGCTTTGGCGCCGCCGTTATCTATTGAATTAAACCATCATTACTTTCCTCGACACCGCTGCTGAATGTTCCTCCCCGGGCTAATTCACTAACAAGCTGCATAAGATGAGTCACTCATTCCCGTTAGCTGTCGCCATGTTTGTGACGCTACACAGAGTCAACAGCTAGAGGATGAAGTTAAGTGTGTCAGCTTTCTTTCTTTACCTACTGAGCTCTTTAGAAAATGTGTCAAGTTTATGAAAAGGGTCGGTTTCACTTATTTTGTCTGACTGCTGTGTTGCAGCTCTGTGCTGCATACGTACGTGTGTCGGAACATATTCTGCTGCTGTTAACACGTCTTAACACATGTTGTGTTGGAAGTGACAGCAGACGTGTTTCCACCAACTGGACAAGTGACACATCCTGAGGGACTGAATGAGTGTAACTGGACCATTGGCTGCTTCAGGGAGAGAGCAGAGAGTTTGTTCTTCTCTGTTTTCATTGTTTTGTAACTGGAAGAGGAAAGCTCGTTTCGATGAATCACTTGACAGAAACATGCTGTACAATGCAGCCACAGCCTTAAAGTCAGTCGGGGGGATAGTAATCACTGACTGACAGGTTCTTTTTTTAGTGGAGGTGGTAAAAGTGCATCGAGGCTGCATTTTCATTCAAGTTTAGAGAGAGTTTTGTTGGTTAAATTTATTTATATATCAAATAGTATATTTATAAACTTTTACAAAATATTTTGTAACAAATAAAATTATATTTGGTTTCACTCATTGTTTGTTGCCGTGCTACTGAACTCTGTGTGTTGTGTCCGTCTGTACCAGTTCAGTAACCATGAAATGATAATGATAACCATGATGCTGTAAGTAAACGTTTCACCAGTGTTTCTGACAGCAGCAGGTGTGGATCACATTTACACAGGAAGGTGACACACAGATGATGCTGAGAATATTTTAAAGGAAACTACCCTTAAAATATTCTCAAGACACAATGAGGGCAGTGCCAAAAAGGTCAAATTTAATTATTTCATGACATGTTTAGATCATTATAGTATTTTGTTTGTATTCCAGGGATATGATCATTTGTTGTCACTAATTTATAATGCATATAATTTAATGCAGTTACTCCACCATAAGGTATTTTTTATTGCCTATAATGATGGGTTTTTTTACCATTTGCACTCCTGCCGCCCCAGGTTGTCCACAATATTACACTTTAACATGTAGGAAAAAGCCAAAATAAACAGACATACGAAATGAAATATATCATTATTAGAGGTTTCGCCTCAATTGCTAATGATTGATGATCCATAATTATTTGAACAGCTCTGACATAGTGACAGCTGCGATTAACTTAGTACTGTCTGCTTGCTAATAGTCAGGCATACAGCAGGAGTCTGCTCACCTTACATCAACAGAGGCTCTGGTTGGTTCAGATGACAGGAAGTAAAACTCGCTCTGTGCTTATCTTGGTTTCCACAGATCTGCTGCGGAGCAGAAAGATACCAGTCAGTGTCATGCTGAAAGACGGACAAACCACAAAACTACAGATATAATTAGCCCACATGGAGTCCACTCATTCTCTTTTCATTCTTTCTATGACAAAAAAATGCATCGAAACTTTCCAACCAAGCTCAGACGTTGTCAGTGTTCGTGCTGCAGAGGTTTGATTCGCTGCATGTGATATTGATGTTCACAGAAATAAAAGTTTGAATGTGCAGATTATTTAGATGTTCCCGCCTTTCTGTCTATTTGTGGTCTTTAGTGATGTCACTGCCAGCTCCTTCATCTTCTCCCCCTGCTCTCTGACACCAGCTGCTTGTACTGTAGCTGTAGCACAACTAGCTGATAGCTATTAACCTCTTCCTGTATGTTTATTTGGAGGATAGCACCATCCACTCTAACACCCCATCTCTACATCATCATTTCTGATGACAGCAGTCCTCAGTAACACAGCCCCTCTATAGGGGAAGAGGAATCACCAGTGGGATTTTTAGATGTTTAACCCAAAGGTTATAAGAAGTCAAGCAGGCAGCAGAAATCCATCACGACCTCAGTGTCCGACTTTGATCCAGTGCTTAGAAAACGCATCCTTCCTTCGTTTCCGCCCTCAAGATTATATCACAGACCCAAATGAGAGCAAAGAGAAAAAAGGGCTAATAAGTGAGCACAAGCAGCTGGGGAAGACTTGACATCATGCAGACTTACTGCCACAGATCAGAGTATGATTTACAAAACCTTCAAGAGGGAGGATGTGTTTCTGATCTGTAGAGTCTCTGTCCCTCTCTTTGAGTCTCGCTCTCCACTGACAGCAGCAAAATCGCAGAGGAAACAGGAAAGGCCTGAGCAGCTTGGTGTTGGGACGGATATCCTCTTTCGGAGGCGTTCCCCCTCCTCCCTGACTTAACTCTCCCTGTCTTTATCTCTTTTTATCATTTCCCCTGCAGCCCAGTTTGCTTTCGTTGTGGCATTAATTGTTTGGCTGAGCTTGGGAGCGAACTAAAGATTTCAGTTTGTCCGTGGTTTTTTCGGGTCGTCGTATCTGAGTGAACTATGTGTTGGCATGGTGACGAGGAGGATGAGGACAGCTCAGAGGTGAAGTGTCGTTGGCTTGTTTGTTTGACTGATTTGTTCCTGTAATAGTGGCTGTGATTTCTTGTGATTAAAACATGCTCCGTTGTTTGGCCTGTGGAGTCTCCAGTTATCACTGTGTAGCCATTAGTTTTTTTTTTGGTAGAGGCTGATTTCTGCAGGATTAACTTTCTAGTTAGAAGAGCTCAGTTGTGTCCTGCTTCTCAAGTGTATAGTGTTTATCAGTTTAAGAAAAGACCTTAGGCGTTTAGAGAAAGGATGTTGGACAGCTCGGGACAGATTCGTAAATCACTTTGATGTTTGTGTCTGAGTGAGTTTTAGCTTTGAAATTGTACTTTAATGATACCCTTCAGTTGGAGGTTTCAATTTTGCTTTGAAATGTTATAAACAGTGGCTGAAGAAGACTGTTGTCGTCCCTCGCTGCTCCTTATTAGATGTCTGTCCCATTACTACCTCGTCCTTCACTCCGTCTCCTCCACACAGAGCTGTGGTAGAAACTCAGCCTTGTACTGCCATAATAAAGAATTTATTCTGTTCGTAATCTCATTTTCTAACTACTCTTTTTTGTTCCCCTATCCAGAGTGACCCAGGTGGGCTGTCAGTTCTGGAGCAGCTCGGTCTTGACCAGAACACAGATTTCTCAGACTCCAGTGTCCAGCAGCTTCTGGACGAGCAGCGTGAAAGGATCCGCAGGGAGATCCGCAAGGAGCTGAAGATCAAGGAAGGAGCTGAGAACCTGCGCAGGGCGACGACTGACAAGAGGAACGCTCAGCAGGTCAACCACAGTTACCCTTAGACCCTCTGCAGCAACATGTTCTCATCTCAATCTCATCTTTAGTAGAACTGAGTTTTCACACAGGTTTCCTGTTACTGGTAGCAGATCTGAAATATCCACAAGGAACACAGAGGCTGCTAATAGGACACAGCAGGGATCTAGACAAGTTATTTTATAGAAATGGAGAAACTCAGAAGAAATGGTTTATCACCTCAGACAAAACATCAGAAACAAACTGGACAGGAATAAAATGTTAAGATCATGGAAACACTGTGACGTAAAGTTGTAAAGCCATACTCACCATATCAGTATCACTGCAGGAAGCCAGTGTAATGACCGCTCTCTGGCTGGTGAATCAGACACTGGTATGTTAAGTTCTTATCCTGTTTGTCTTTACTGAAAAGTGGTACTTTCTGAAGGATGTTACTATTTTTTTTTTACTAATTCTCAGAGGAGTTAGTTCACTGAGCACAAATGTACACATTGTGCAGCAGGACATTCCCACAGTGCCTCACCATCACGCAGGCTCACACATTTACTTCCCAGAGCAGCGTCAGGATCTGTGTGTTGCTACAAGCGAGTAACAATATTCAATTCTCAGCTCATTGTTCCCTTCTATTAAAGGGTCTTTGGCCACTTTAGAAAAGTCATTATACAATTATTCACAGACAACACAGGAAGGTGATAATCTGTCTGAATCAAACGCTTCAAACGATTTTTAAGAAAGAATGGCGACAACAGGATAGGAGGATATACAGTATGGATTTAAGAAAATGTACTCAAATGATGTTTTCACACAGAAAATGAGTTGCGGTGCACCAGTGCCGTTCACCTAACAAGAAGTAGAATGGGTTTGTGCTGTGTGTTTGTCTACAGGTGGACAGTCAGTTGCGGTCGTCTAACCGCAGGCTGGACAACCTGCACGCTCAGCTACAGGAACTGGATGCCCACATTGTGGTGAAGGGAGGAGAGGAGAATAAAGGTATGTATGTGAGAAACTGTCACTCCTGTTGTTTTCCACCTCCTTCTGTTTCATTACTCTACTAAGACACTTTCAGGTTGATGGACAAGACTGACAGATGGAGGAATTTAGCAGTTTGGTGAAATACATTTATTTGTTATATGTTATTTTTGGTAAAAAAGGAAGATCAGAGTTTCAGGCCAGATTAGCGTGTGTCTATAAGCAGTGGGAAAATAAAATGACTTTGTCATCTAAGTGAGACTCTATTTGGAGAAGTCAAAGAGCTGCTACACACTTTGTGTCTGGCACCAGCTGATAAATACTATGACGGTTCTGTAATCATACAGACACGCAGATGTGTTTAGACTGCAACAATATCATTTGCATGAACTCCTCTAAAGCACATTATTTCAGAGCACAGCACGTGACCTCTCATTTAGATCATTTTTTCCTCCCTCCACAGATGAGTGTCCTCAGTCTCCCGGGGCCGAGAGCCGCACGTCAGCCCACAAGGAACGCATCGCTGCCCTGGAGAGGCAGCTCAACATTGAGCTCAAAGTCAAACAGGGAGTTGAGAACATGATCCCCATCTACGCCAACGGATCCACCAAGGTGCAAGACACTGACTCTGCCCACAAACACACATACACACATTCACACCCGAACACAGCTCGACAAGACAGCGTGTAAGTCACATAATTTTGAATCCAGACATGACATTTTGTAGGTTTTATGATCCCCATTTTTAATCTAAATGTGCAGTATATTTCTTAAACACTTTCCCCTCCTTCTGCTTCGTACATTCACCTTGCTGCTCTGGTTTTTGTGGAAAACAGATGCCGTCGTTCAAAAAACCTTTAGTGTACTATTCTATTAAATGTAATTATTATAACACTGAGTATTTGTATAGTAATGCATCATGTAATAAATCCTCATCCTGTTTCATTCAGGATAAGAAGATGCTACAGACGGCCCAGCAGATGCTGCAGGACAGTAAGACCAAGATTGACATCATCCGCATGCAAATTCGCAAAGCGGTGCAGGCCACCGAGCAAAATGACGACACACAGGGTAGGTCCGATTGTTGGCAAAGTCAATATAGACTAAATATGTTTGGCCTCTTTAACAAATTACTTAAAAGCGTTGAGCACTGTTGTGTTTTAAGACTCGTGACTGGTATTAACACAACAGCACCGTGCTCGCTGTTAGACTTGGTATTTACTCTTAAATCATAAAGTTGTTTCCTTGGATGTCCTCTACTATGTCCTAGTGATTTCAATTCAAACTTATTCTATTTTACATAAAGCTTGGAAAAGGGAGTGAAGTCACGTAATATTTTTAGAGGGGAGGAAGGTAGTTCAGCTGCTGCTTGAGGCCACTGATATTTTAATCTCAAGCGTTATACTTTGTGGTTTATAAGTGGTCAGCTGACATTGACAGGATGCTTTTTTCTGCATCTATTCAGCTTCAGTTCTTCCTGTTCCTGTCTTGCTTTATGTTTCTTTGCATGTCAAACATTTTGTGCTGAGCAACAGCTCTGGACAGCAGACACACAATCCCATAAACATCTCTCAGCCTTGTTGGAAAGAACACGAAAAGGGTAGTTAGAGGTGATATAGTCTGTGTGTGTGTGTGTGTGTGTGCGTGTGTGTGTGTGTGTGTGTGTGTGTGTGTGTGTGTGTGTGTGTGTGTGTGCGTGTGCGTGTGTGTCTGTGAACATATTCTAATATGATTTTGAGGACATTATCTTCACAACTTTAAAGGGTTGTTCGGGGGTTTCGAGTTGATTAAAGGATCAAGGATCAACAATGCCTGGCACATTAACACAATCAAACAAATTCACACACAGGTGTCCACAAAAAAATGTTCTCTTTCAACAAAAGAACAGGCACATGGAGTATTTCTTTCACGCACACACACACACACACAGTGCATAGTGAAAAGTGTTTTGTTGCTGTGTGAAGTATGATACATTACCTCTATTAACTGGTAAATGTTCTGTACTTATATAGTGCTTTTCTGTATTTTTTCTTTTTGTTATTGGTAGCCAAGGCACTTTATAGTGTTCACCCATTCACACACACTTGCATGCAGTGTAAGGTGCATTGCTTTGCTCGCCAGGACCAGCTTCAGTTCAGTTGTCTTTGACTTGACACTTGGACATGTGGCATTTGGAGGAACTCGACATTGAACCGCAGACGCTTGACAGACGACTGCTCTGCCTCCTGAACCACAGCTGCCCCTGTGTAATGTCACTTGAGTCTTCAAACTTCAGGTGTGAAAAAGGAATCTGTATCAGGGTGTGTGAGGCCACTGTAGTCTGCTTCTCATCTCTGCGTTAGACTCCACAAATGAAGAAACACTGTATCTCCGGTTCTACTGCATCTGTTATGCTTTTATTCTTAGAAACTTTTATTATGACTCTTCACACACAGTCATCACCCACACACACACACACACACACACACACACACACACACACACACACACACACACACACACACACACACACACACAGAGTTTTGTGTGTATAGAGTACACAGACAGTCTCCAGGCACCACACCCGGTGGAGAGGTCATCTAGCAAGGTCTGGACTCCAGGCAGAACACCTTATTAGGAGATAAAAGCATCCTCATCCTTCTCTACCCCTACCCCCGTCCTCTCCTTTCCTTCTCGTCCCCTCTCATGCAGCGTTCTGAGCCGTCATAAAAATTATTGTTAATACGTACGTACGTGTCCTTTTGTCCTTCCACCTCACTAACCAGAACATTTGAAAGTCAAATGCACTTCTCTGAATGCTGTTTGTTCATTCCTCTTCTTCCTTATCTCATGTGTCCTGTCTCCTCTCCTTGTATCTGTGTGCTCTGCTGTGGTTTTTTTGGCCGCTGTGAGAGGCTGCTGCTGCCATTAAGTTAACCACTTAGCTACAATTGGGCTTCACAGCTTCTACTCTCAGGCTGACCCCGTGTCTGCCCTTCTAATGTCAACGAGCTTGAGTACATTTTTCCCCTTTCCCTGACTGATTGGATCACACCTATCCCTGTGCTGAAGTCTACCACACTGTTAGCAGGTCTTTGCATTTAATGGGTGAAATAAGCTGTTGTCACAGTTTTTGTGAAAGGCAGTGATTACATTTTGAAGTGGCCATTAGTCATTAGTGGAAAAATGATATCAAACAATGAATATTTGTTCAACTTTGACCCTTTCTGTTGTCAGTATATGGTTTATTTATGTATTTCTTCTGTTTTTTCACATTTCCCACATTTTAGCAGAATTTATTTAATTTAACTGTTGACATCAACATGAGACAGCTGGACCTCTGTGTGTGTTTTAGTAGTATGAGATGGCTAACCTGAGGTAGCAATCAGCAAGCTCTAAAAGTAAAAATACTCTTTGCTTTCAAGGATGGGAGATGGGATGAGAAAGCCATTTAGAAACAGAGGTTGGAGCTAAAGTTAAAACTCCTTACCGCCCTCCAGGCGTTGCTAATGTTTTCTTTGTCTGACTCTTGTGTAATGCATGACATGCATTAAGGCAATAACCTAGCTTAGTGAACGCCTGGGAGTTCTCTAATACACACTGCTGCCAAGACAAGACTGTAACGAATTCCTGCTATAGAACAAATGATTCAGTACCACTAAATAAAAGGTGCAGCAGCATCTTCTGTGATCACACTGTGAAATGTCCCCTTTTTTAATCCACAGTAATGTTGTGTGTTCGTCCGTCCACTGCAGGTAACCAGGACCTCTGCGGCGTGCAGCTGCGTATTGAAGAACTGAGGCATCACTACAGGGTGGAACACGCCGTTGCCGAGGGGGCCAAAAATGTGCTTAGGCTCTTAGGGGCCAGCAAGGTCCAGGACAAGAAAGCTCTGTCTGAGGTAAGACTGGACACACACTCAAACAAACACATGCTGCACAGTTTCCTTTCACACGCTTTAATGGATACACGTACACAGCGTGTGGGAC
Organism: Ctenopoma multispine; assembly: GCA_034779795.1. NCBI lineage: Eukaryota > Metazoa > Chordata > Actinopteri > Anabantiformes > Anabantidae > Ctenopoma > Ctenopoma multispine. Next base: position 15,123,849 of record JAUYWH010000001.1, read on the forward strand.
TTTGTAAGACATCCTCTGTGTTAGTCAGTGATATAACACTAACACATGCACCTGTTGATCTTCACCTAATGTTACACATTAGCCTGCTAATTTTAATATGTCTGAGACAAACACATTTAATTCATATAATCTCCTTTTCTTTTTCCACCAGTTCAGACTTTTACCTGTAAAACAATGTTTTATGTCTAGTTTTATTACAAAGTTTGCACTGTGACATCCTAAGGAGTCTGAATGTGATTTTTTCTCTTTATGGTTCCAACAAACGGACAGCAGATACCAGAAGTAAAGTCAAAGTCAAATGTGTGACTGAGCAGCTTCAGCGTTCTTCCGTTGAAAACCACATTAGAGACACATGGTCAGATACTGGGACATGACTTACTGTATTGCACCACAACCAAAAGTTATACCTAGCATCTGTGCTAATGTTGAAAGGGTTTTTTATCAGCAGATCTTATTGCAGCTAATGAATGTGAACGTAAGCAGCAAAACCTTCATTCGCTCGATGTGCATCCTGCACTCCACATACGGCAGCTTTTCCTCGTTCCGCCTCTCTCTCGTCTTTCACCCGAGTGAAAGAGTAACTCAAGTAACTAGAGTTTAATGGTCTGTATCAATCACAGAAGCCGCTAACTCTCCCCACCACACCCAGCCACTCTTCCAACGAAACAAGTATCTGACAGAAATGTTTTTTTTACGTCAGACATGAACATCAATAAATGAATGTGTGTGAACTGAACTGAGCTAGGCCCTGTTAAATATGAACTTGCACAACAATGTTTATCAGCACCTGTGACCCAACCCTACTGTTGTTTCACCATGTGCTGAGATGTAAGACTACTTAACCCCATACTTCAGTCTGCAGTGTTATAGACCACAAACAGATGTGAGGCTGAAAAACAAATGCAAAGGTCGTGTTTTTTGCAGGATGGATTTTGTTGGCTGTAAGATTGTGTAGAGCTAATACTTGATGTGCACTCAACAATTTATACAATCAACCAGTGGCTGTAAATGTGCATTAAAGCTGCTGTGTGTCGATGCTCTGCAGGCGCAGTCTCGTCTGAGCGAGGCGTCTCAGAGGCTGGACCTGCTGAGGGACTCTCTGGACCGGCGTCTGGCAGATCTGCCCGAGGACCATCCCAAGGCCAGCGTCATCAAGGAGGAGCTGGTCCTGGCGTCCTCACCTGCCTTTAGCACTCGCCACGGCGCCCCCTACCTCCACAACCAGTATAGCACCCTCAGCAAGCCCTCGCCTCTCACTGGTACTTGATACAGAACAAAGCCACACAGGCGATCTTACACCACAGGCTGCTCAAGACATCAAAACAGAAACACAGATTTAAACAGTCAAACACTGAACGACCTCCTAGTTCAGAACTGCACAAAGATAACATGAAGCTGCCTAACAGATACACAGTAATAGTAGAACATAGAAAGTACTCTGCCATTGTAGAAACTACAAAGACGTGTCATTGAGACACGTTATTAAAGCTACTGTGTGATGAGGTTTTTCATGTTGTTGTTTGAAAAGATGAAACATTTGAATCAAAGCAGCTTTGAGTTCACAACGAAACTGATCCGTTTTCACTTGGTTTCAAAATCTAACTGTTGAGTACAGTACAAAAAATCTTTTTTGTGGTGATGTGGCTAACCCGTGTTGAAACATTTAACAAAGCACAGATGTGCTGCACCCACATTTACTCCTTTAACTATTTTTACATTCCTGTTCACTTTAGTCTATAGAGTAGAAGTACACACCAATGTGTATATGTACAAACGTAATTTTAAAATATTAACTGAGGCTAATACATTCATGAAGTAAAGGACTAAGAAAAAAAATGTTTTGGGACATTTTAATTTTATCAGAACACCATAGTAGGTAATAACTCAGTGTTTGTGCTAGTAAGCAAGTTTAAATACACTGACTGACCATAAAACACGTGTATGTCTGAGTAAATGGAAATTATAACACATGTCTATTCTATGTAGTAATCATTGATTACTGACCAAACCATCCATGTATAATGTGTACATTTAGCTTGTGTTCATACACACAGTTCAATAGTCCACAAAAGAAAACACATCTGTTGTTTGTGTTCACAGAGGCTTCTCATCCTGGTCCAGGTTTCTGGCCCCTGGTGTTTTCGGTTTATATTGGTTTTTATTTGAATAGTTTTCTTCTGTCCTCAGGTACCCTACAGGTGCAGCTGCTGGGCTGTGTGGGGTTGTTGGAAGTGGTCCCAGGCCGCAACAAGGGGACACCTCTCACACTGCCCTGCTATAGTCCCGGAGACACCAGGTCCTTCATGAGAGGCAGCAAGGGACTCTACGGACGGAGCGGCTCAGTCAGCGGGAAGACACCGAGCAAGACAGAGGAGCTCTCATGTCAGTGTTTGTCTTTTTTAAGAATGTTGTATTTTATTACAAATAATGTTTTTCCGGCACTTTCACCTTCAGTGCAACATAGCAGTGTAGCGGGTCCATATTAACTATATTAATATACATAGCCTGATTTTTATTTTCCTGTGGCAAGGCAGGCAGGAATATCTTCCTCCCTCCTAACTTTACATTTTTTATAGCGGCACAGCTCAGGTGCCAGATACTGTACAGAAATGTCACTTATGGAGGACTCTCTGTGTGTGTGCAGCTGAGGTGAGCGCAGTTATGAAGCTGGATAACTCCGTGGTGGGCCAGACTGCTTGGAGGACTGTGGGAGAACAGGCCTGGGACCAGACCTTCACAGTGGAGCTGGAAAGGGTCGGCACACGCACACACACACACACACACACACACAAATATATATGCACAGGCACAAAAGCTCCCACAGATAAAACCGACTGATGGGTGTCTGTGTGTGTTTCAGTCGAGGGAGATGGAAATTGCGGTTTACTGGAAGGATTACCGCTCGTTGTGTGCTCTGAAGTACTTGAAGCTGGAGGACTTCCTCGACAACCAGAAACACAGAGTTCAGCTGGAGTTAGAGCCACAGGGCCTGTTGCTGGCTGAGGTACCCCACCACACACACACACACACACTCCCCACACGAAAGCAACCTCAGTGTCCCTGCATACACGACACCCTTCTTTGTGTGTATTTATAGCACACCCAGATATTCAGATGTGTGCACATACACCTGCCCACACATACACACACAAAGTGTCACATGCACCTGTGCTGAAAAACCCTGCTTTGATATATCAAACGTGAAAGGTTCGACTGTCTGAGTGTGATGTCTGAAAATAAAAATGTGGGGGTGTAGTTTCCATTTTTCCATGTTTTGCTTTGTTGTGTTTTCCAGGTGACATTTTTTAACCCGGTCATTGAGAGAGTTCCTCGTCTTCAAAGGCAGAAGAAGGTCTTTTCCAAGCAGCAAGGTGAGGAGGAGACAGGATGTTATGAAACTATGTTCAGCTGGAAAAATGTTTGTTTTACAGCATTCAAAAGGTTTTTGTATTGAGACACTTCTGTGACAAAGATTTTATTTAAATTAGAAAATAAAGATGATCAGAGGAGAATCACACTGCTCAGTTGGAGTCAGTCCACTGAATTCAGTTTAGACCACAGCACCCTCTAGTGGTTCACTCAAGCAAGCTGTACAACAGTGAACAAAGAAATGAATCAAGTGGAAAATGAATTTAGCTAAAGCCTGGAAAGATCATTCAATAGAGTCACAAATAGACTCATATTAGTCAAACAGAGTCACATTAATGTAAGAGACACATCTGACCACAAATCTTATCCTGTATGAGTTTTTTTAAAATGTACTCCTAAAAGAAATGTAATTTCATTTAATGTAAGTTAATGATGAGGATCCACCGTGTGAGACGTGTATGTCTGACTCTGACACGTGCATTTCCAGGCAAGGCATTTCTTCGTGCTCGTCAGATGAACGTGGATATCGGGACGTGGGTGAGGCTGCTTCGAAACGCCATTCCTACTGTCAACAACTCAGGAACCTACAGTCCCAGTGCACACAGCCTAGCACTCAACTCCGGGTGAGACACGCACAGAAGATCACACACTTAATTCTGCTGCAGAAACAGTCAGTCAGTGTGATGTTTGATAGCTGTCACTCAAACTCTGCTATCAAACACAGCAGCCTTCCTTGAACCTTTTTCCTTGTGTTTCCCGGCAAAGAGTATCTCTGCCCCGTGTCTAACAACCCTTTTGTGTTGTCTCTGTTCACCTGTCTGTCTGCATCGTGTCGCTCTGTTTGTATGCGTCTGTGTTCCAGGGAGATCTCAGTGGAGAAGTTGAGTCTGGACAGCGACTCTCCAATTAGAGGCGATTACAAGAGAGACGTGGACATACACACTCCGGTGAGACAGGGCTGGGTGGAAAAAACAACTTTAAACTAGTGCAGTAGATCTGCTTTGTTAGTTGTGGTGACGTGAAGTCTCACAAGTTGTTATTGTTTTCACCAGAGTGGTGGATATTTGACATCAATAGGTATCCAATAAGGAGATTAGAACAAATGTGTTATTAATATTTATTGATTAACATGTTTTGTTTGGCTCACTCGTTCTAGCTCTTTATGCTCGTAGTGAATCCTGATGGCTGTTAATAAAATATATCAATTGTTAATATGTTAGTTACAGTATTAATAGGACAGACAACAGGTAACTTGAAGGACTGACAAAATGCTTTAAATAGCATGACCGCGGTGTCTCCAGGAACTGAACTGCTCATCAGGTTAAATACGGGAACGTCATTCTCACTGATTTGCTGCTTTTACGTCACATCCCAACTGCTTTCATCAAACTGTTTCATGTCTTATGTCAGTCTCTGCATGACTCTCTCTGTGTCTTCTCCTTTATGTCTTTTTCCTCGCATGTCCCCCATCAGGACCGACAGCCAGTCATCGAGCCCTTCTCCCCCCCAGACCTCACCCCCGAGTGTCCTGTCAGAACCCAGTCAGTTAGCAGGTACACACACACACACACACACTCACTGTACCTTAATACATTGTTTTTGTGGACATTCTTCTTTTTTAGTCTTGACTGTACACATTTCGTACTCTAACACTCATTATGTTGTCATGTTTTTTGAGAACTCAATAATTCAATTCAAACATCTCATTTCTGGTATTTTGGTATCTGCTATAAATCATCCTGCTGACTCTGTTTGTCTGTTTCTCTAGTAAGCAGAAGAAGGGCCCTCTGTCCCTGCAGGACTTCAGACTGATAGCTGTGTTGGGCAGAGGTCACTTTGGAAAGGTTTGTATTGTTTTTTTAATCTGTTAAACGTTTAACTCTGATCTTTTTCCACCAAAAATGATGGAAAGAGATCATTTAAAACGCAAAAAACAAAAGAGGAGGTTTTTCTAGTTTAAAATGCTCAGTGTGTACAAACACTACACATGTCAATGTATATTTAATCACATTTAATGTTACAAACTTAAATTGGCCGCTTGTTTTGATTGTTGTGTGTTCCTCAGGCAGCATAAAAAGGCTTTTTCTTGTGGTGTTTTTAATAAATGCATTTGGCTGCAGAAGCTTAAACATATAAAAGGAAGCTCTTCTTTTGTATATACTGAAAATTTTCTTATTCAATTTTATAAATCTCAATAAATAAAAAAAATAAATAAACATGCATGTGTAGAGAGGCTTTAAGTTTCACTCAGACTTTTTGTCCATGTTCAAGCTTATTTGTCTGTCTGCAGGTCTTGTTGTCAGAGTACAAGAAGACAGGCACAATGTACGCCATCAAAGCCCTGAAAAAAGGAGATATCGTAGCTCGGGATGAGGTGGAAAGGTGGGTTTTCCTGTGTTTGTGTGATTGGTTGGGTTTTTTTTGGTTTGGTTGTCTTAATTTGTACTGCTGTGACTTGAATCATAATGATTGTGCTTTAACTGTGGGCTGAGTGTGGATGTTTCATCGATCAAAATAAACACTCTATCTAATTATGTGTAAATGTGTCTCTTCTTCATGTCTTTCTTCTCTCCTCATCGCCCTTCTTCTCCTTTCCTCCTTTTCTCTCATCCCTCACCAGTTTGATGTGCGAGAAGCGCATCTTTGAGATCGTGAACATGTCCCATCATCCCTTCCTGGTCAACCTGTTTGCGTGCTTCCAGACACCAGAGCATGTGTGTTTTGTTATGGAGTACACAGCAGGAGGCGACCTGATGATGCACATCCACACTGACGTCTTCACAGAACCACGTGCCGTGTAAGTAACACGTGATGTATTTTTTTATTATTTGATTGTGTGATAAGTTTTTCAATACTCTTTGCATATAAGTTAGTTATACAGACAAAAGGAATCAGAAATCAATGTTTTTTAATGTAACCATTTATCAAATGACATCATAAAAACTATTTGTGTGAAGGGATCAACTCATATTACCTCATATTACTCATATGGACATTCTCTCAGCTTTGTGGAGCTTCATAGTGAAGTGATATTTACATACTTACATTTGTCAGGTTAATGAAAATAATACTTCAGTTGTTAGAAGTTACTAAAGATTCAAGAAGGTTTTGTGCTTATATAACATGTCAGTTGTATCCAGTACATCCAATAAACTCAATAATAATTTTGTTTTTAGGTTTTATGCAGCCTGTGTAGTTCTTGGACTTCAGTTCCTCCATGACCATAAGATTGTGTACAGGTGAGCGTACCTCATGCTAACCCGTTTTCAGCAGAATCAAAACAAGAATACATCTACCTGCTCTAATAATAAGCTATAACGCAACGTAAGCTTCCACTGCATAAAAACTGCAGCAAGATGTTGCCTGAAAATGAATGTTCTTAAATAATATTTACTGAGCTCTTGATTTTTGGATCTCTTTTAAACTCTTTATGTTCTCTCTGCTTGGTGAAACACTGATTCTCACCTTCCATCTGTTACAGAGACCTCAAGCTTGATAACCTGCTGCTAGACACAGATGGTTATGTGAAGATCGCTGATTTTGGACTATGTAAAGAAGGTAGATGACTGATGGGACTGTTTTATTTCTCATGTTACATTAGAGTCCAGTTTCCTTCCTGTCATAAAAGGTTTCATCTTTCTGCCGCTGTCTGTAGGAATGGGTTATGGGGATCGAACCAGCACATTCTGTGGGACTCCAGAGTTTTTGGCCCCAGAGGTCCTCACAGATACCTCCTACACCAGAGCAGTAGACTGGTGGGGGCTGGGGGTCCTTATATATGAAATGTTGGTGGGAGAGGTGAGAACTAATACATATCTGTGTCTTTGTGAACACACATTACAAACCTGTTAGGTTGTTATCACATTTTTTCACACTGTGCTTTCACAGCAGAGCTTGTTGGTGAGACAGTGTTCCTCTGGAGATATTAAGGATGAAATTGTTCACCTCCATTATGTGACATGTTTTTTAAGCTAACCAAACAAACGTTGAGAACGATGAGAGGAGCTAGATAAAAGACGACGTGTTCTGGTGACACTGGGATTGTGTAACAGCAGCATCCTTAACTTAAAGTTCGCCTGACGAAATTAATTGTTGTCAGACCCTGTGTTACTGCGTGTCTCCTCCTACTATCTCTCACTATATGTTATATAAATCAAATCAAACATTTAAAAACAGAAAAGAAATCATGAAGATTTAGTCTCAGTGGTTGTGAGTATATAGCGATCTGTGATATACAGTATATACAGTAGGTCACACGGTGGGTTCGTTGTCGTTTAAATCTGTAAAATGTGTGTGTGTGTGTGTGTGTGTGTGTGTGTGTTAGTCCCCGTTCCCAGGGGATGATGAAGAGGAGGTGTTTGACAGCATTGTGAATGATGAAGTTCGCTACCCACGCTTCCTCTCTACTGAGGCCATTGGCATCATGAGAAGGGTAAGAAAACACACACACTCTCCTTCTCACGCACACAGACACACACTTTCTCTTTCCTCTTGCTGACAAACCCACAAACTATAATGTGACAAACACTGGTCTTAGATGAAACATGAAACACTCACTCACCACCAGTTGACAAAATCCACTTACTCACTGTCACGGAGGTGATTTTGATGATTAACTCTAACGTCCACTTACAATTTCTTATTCTTGTGTGTGTTTGTGTGTTATCACGAGTAGCTGTTGAGGAGGAACCCAGAGAGAAGACTGGGATCTGGTGAGAAGGATGCAGAGGAGGTGAAGAAGCAGCCATTTTTCAGAGTGAGTACACTCGAGGAAGAGCAGCTGTGGCCGTTTAAGCTGTGCTGACACAGTACACAGTTACAGTTAAGGTCGGGACTCTCTGGTGGCCAATCCAGGTGTGAAAATGGTCTCGTGCTCCCTGAACCACCTTTTTTACAATTTAAGTCCAATGAATTCTGACATGGTCATCTTGGAATATGCCAGCGTTGTCAGGGAAGAAAACAAAATAGACATAATAATCACTGCAGTGATTATCCAATGGAAGCTTCTTACATACTCTTTAGCCAGGCAGTGTGTAAAGGATTTAAAGACACTGGCTGTTAGTAATCACAGAGAGCCACACACCACCTGGACTTTATGTCTCCTCATACAGAAGGAGGAAAAAAGGAAACATTCAAGGGAAATCTTTCCTTTAACATGCTCAAATATGCAAGAACTATGGGTGATAATAAAAAAAACAAGACTATTAGTGTCTAAAGGGTGTGTGAGAGTGTGTGTATACGAAGGGGTGGATGAGAGGTAAGTCGAACAGGCAAGTTCATTTTCCAAAGCAAATAAATACTTAGATAAACTCAACCCCAAACTACAAAGAATTATTTACTGAGAGGCAACAATATTCATCTGTCTTGACACTTGTCACTACTAAATTAAATACATACAGTGCAGTTATCAGACCAGTATGGTCACCTGCTTTCTCTATCTCCCTCCAGAATGTAGACTGGGAGGCGTTGTTGCAAAGAAAGGTGCCCCCTCCCTTCGTCCCTTCCATCGGCGGCAAAGAAGACGTCAGTAACTTTGATGAGGAGTTCACCACCGAACCTCCCACACTCACGCCTCCTCGCGAGGTTCGTGTTCTGTCTCGGAAAGACCAGGACAGCTTCAGGGACTTCGACTACGTCTCTGACCTCTGCTAGTGGGCTGGGGGCCTCACAGACCTCGAGGAACATTGACAGGTTTAGTGGATCAGAGGTCTCAGCTAACGTTTTGTCTTAGTTACACTGTGAATGAATGTGGAGAAAATGGAGAGAAGCCAGTCTGTTTTGTGTGTCTGCAGGGTTTTAAAGATAATAAAAGCGGGGGCAGAGTTCACGGGGGTTAAGTGTTTTGTCATGAATGAAGGACAGATGAAGACCCCCCCTGCCCCTCTCCAACCACTGTACAACACACCTGTGACTTGTGTTTCTCGCAGCATTAGCCTTTAAGACGCCTCCTCCCATCCTCTCTTCTGTATCTTGGAGCCGTGCAGCTGTGAGAGGGGGAGCTCCTCATGCTGTGGACTGTTCAGGAGGTTGCTCAGTGGCCTTACATTTGTACTGGTATTTGATCCACAGAAAAAGTTTTTTTTCCCCTTTTGTGGCCATTCATATACAGAAGGAGGATGAGTGATGCAACATGCTGCAGAAGTACTCAATGTTTTTTTTTAAGGTTTTACTAGTCACAGTGGAATTAGCAGCAATCAGTGTGACTTGTACTGAACATAAGATGATGATCGATGACAAATAATGAGTTAACTATGGGAAAGAACCACTGTCTGGGACTGAACTCTGGACACTTTCTTAGACTTCTACCTGCTTTATAAAACTTGTTAGGTTTGGATTTTAATTTCTCTGGCATATGTTTCGGCATCCATTTGTAGAGGAGTTATATCTCATGGCCATCGACTCCTCAGTGCTTTATTCAATACCCTGAACATGCTTTATGTGTTTTTTAATTATATTTTTAAGTATTACACATCATTTGATATAAATGTGTAGCAGACACAATCATCTTTACAGCGTGACAAACAGGTTATTTAATTTTTTACATTGAAAAAAAAAACACTAAGACATGATGTACATCAAGTTATCTACATGTTACTAGAGTTTTATGTACATGAATTCATTTCCCTCCGTGATAATTATATCTGCCTTTAAAGTCTTTGAAAACTGTAACTGTTGTTTTAATGTCTGTTTAATGAGACAGTTTAAAATCTGCTCATGGTCATTGAAGGGTTTTGTTTCCGTCATAGTGATATTGTTTCAGCCTGAACTGATATCTTACAATTTAGAAAATCTGAGTGGCACCAAAAGAACATCAAACCTCTATAGCCACATTTCCACAGAGGAACCAGTTAGAAAGCTGAATTTCTGAATGAAAAATAGGATTTGGGGAAAGTTAAAAAGATTGATACATGTAGTAAGAACATGACTTGATATAACACTCTACCATTTCTGAAAACACAGGAGGCTTGTTGTGAAGCTGGATGTTTGGTGGTGTCGATTTTACCCTTCTTGTGTATGACATAATACAAAGCCATGTGAGAGTATGAGTGGAGTTATTTTATTAAAAAAAAACCTGGTGTGTATATTCTGTCTGTTTATTGTTATCATAGCTGAAACAGAAGTTAGCAATAATTAATAATTAACATATTGCATATTTAGTATTTGTGGCTGCAGGTCAGGATTACTTTATTATTCAGACGTATGATTAATTAGTTATTGTGACACGTGAAAATGTAAAAAAAAAAAATTATTGGATTATGAACATTTTCTCATTGAAATACCAGTATTTTGAAATATTGACCTCTTTCTAAAGTTTGTAGATGAAGCTGTAGATCTTTATGGTTAATTAATCATTTATCACATTATTCCATTCTATTTATGAATGCTTAGTCGCTTAAACACCAGAAAAATGTTTTTAAAAGCCTCCATCACCATTTCCCGGAGTTCAAAGTCACTGATGTCCAAAATGTTTCATTCAATTTCTTGACATTCAGTCAAGAAGAGAAAAGCGACGCTGGCATCAGAAGATGTTTTGATTGGGATTTAAAAATTATTATAATGATATTAGGAGCTAATTAATTTTAACTGTTGTCAAACAGCATCAATGTAAAGGACACTTACCAGATAGTTCTGGAGCTTTTGGCTGTAACTCACAGATTCTTGGGTAACAGTGTTTCCACAATGTACGCACATCTGCAGATACATAAAAACTTACGCCTCCTCTGAAGAGATGGTCTTCAACACAACAGTCCACAACAGTTCCCAACATCATGAATCAACTGTCAGTATCAACTCTTTGATCGGTTATAAGAGTGTGAAAAATCCTCCTCTAGCCTGTTGATTAGAGAAAACCCTCCAAAGCACTGTTTGCATGTAAAATTACATCTGGACAGAAATCAGTTAATAAACTGCTCATTAACATTCAACTATTAACTGTGAACCAATGATTTATTAATATAACTGCAGGTGAGTCACTACCTTTAAATAATGATTCAAAAGACAGTGATCTTTATTAATATTATACTAAAGGTTATAAGTGTAAGTCTGATTACATATTAACAAGTAAAGAAACCTAAATACGTTTAAACAGCAATAGCTGGATAAAAACAAAATGTTACACATCACACTGGTTATCACAAATTTTTTAATACTATATGCATATGAATACATGCAAGCATGTGATTAGTCTGCAGTTACAAACATTAATGATTTAAAATAGGTGGTCAGAGGGGTATGGTCTCATCACTGCAGTGTGTGTGTGTCTGTGTGTGGGTCCAGTTGTCAGTCAGCGTGCTGCTGGCCCTGCCTGCTTGCCAGAGAGGGGAGTCGAGAGCTCTGCTGGGAACTACATGGTGCTCAATTTTTCAAGATGTCGTCGCTGGAACAGAGGCTGTCGCGAATCGAGGAGAAACTAAAGCAGGAAAACGAAGACGCTCGCCGGAGAATCGACCTCAACATCGACATGAGTCCGCAGCGATCACGTCCGAGGCCGAGTGAGTGTCCACCGGGGAGGACCGGGGAGTCGGTAACGGCCAGAATAGCAGGGGGAAAGATCGGAGAGGCGGAGGGAGGGAGGGAAGGAGTGGGGGTGTTGTGCTGATCCTAGCTACCACATGCTAACAGGCTAGCTACATAAACAAACACCGACTCAACTCGCTCGGTTCATTTTAGTGTGAAATCACTTACTTATCAACTGGGACATTTAAAGAAGGGAGCAAAACAAATAAAAAAAGCTGAAGCGCTGTCATGAAATATCTCGCTGTAGTCACGTACCGAAATCTGTTTTGATTCCGTCCTGTCAAACATGCTAGGCTAACCAGCTAGCAATCTCAGTGATAGTCGGTGGCAGGCCCAGCGTCAATCTGAAAATGTGTTGTCATTTTCAGTCTGCTTGTGGAATATTACAGACATGCCTTTTATCCTAAGTTTTTGTGTGGTTTCCTACAATTATCCACCCGTGTATTTGCTTGTGACTTTTGTGGCAAAATCAGTTTTCACCGTGATTTTTGGACCCTTGTCGAAACTGACGCTAATTTGTGCGAGCTATCGATCTAACTGCTAGCTAACGTTAACTGACGTTCAACATAAGTTGGTACGTTAACCATCGTTTGCTGTCCTTAAATGCTGTAAACACATTTCCCACTCAGTGGCACAGCGGTAAAATATCAATTTGCAGCAAACCAAAGTGAATAGAGTCCCTCAGAGTTTCCAGTGAATGTGAAGTCAGTGTTATAAGAAGTGTTGAGGCAGTAACGCTGGGCCTCTGACATGTCTGTGAAGGAAAAACCTCGACCAAACAGCCCGGTTAGTCCAGTGGGTTGATCTGCAACATGCACACCAGGTCAAATCCTGCACTGGTGCAGAAAAAACTCTTTTGCTTGCAGCAGTGTTAGAAACCCCTTTCACTCACTGATACGTAGACCAGTCTTTCTTACAGATCTCCACCTCTTGTCTATTCAATTAGATTCGCTGTCTATTAGAATGAGAGTGAATATCAGAGTGTTAATGAGTTAAAAGAAGGGCAGGTGGTGTTGTTATTGATAACATACCTCATGACAAACCCAACATTTAGTCATCCTAATCTATGATGAATTCAATCTGATGCCCCAAAACTAGAGATCCTCTGCTCAAATTTGTCACGTAGATACCACCACCTGTACTGACCTGACTAAGTAGACCAGCTGAAGACAATGTCATCACCATTTTACACTTTTACGTATTTCTACCTACACAATGTTAGCAGTACAGGTGGTACTGATAACACTGCTTAGTGCTGCGAATTACAGACATTCAAACCAAACCACAGAAAAACACACATTAAAAACATACATAGCTTTAAGCATTTGTTCTTCTTTGCTGTCTGACAGACTCTCTCTTGTTAATTTATTTACCCAGTGACAGCAAAACATGTTACATCAGAAACATCTGCAGATGAAGCTGAGATAGCGAAATGCTTTGAGAGCAAGACCTAAACTAATTCACTGAAACGTGAAACATTAAGACTGCAAGCAACCCATAATTCAACACTTTAGAAGAACTCTTTTCATTTTAAGATAATATCTAATGATATCTGGGCAAGCAATTGTCTAGTTAGTTCTCAAATATAAGAAATCTTTCAAACAGTATTTCCATAAAATTCCAATCTTATTTGGATCATTACGTTTGCCTCTACACTTAGGTAGAATAAGTGTAACAATATAGTGCTGCAACACCAGTTTATTTCTAACTGTGACAAGCCAAAGCATAGCTAGCTTCATGACAAATTAATTTAACATGAACATAATCTGCAAACTGATGAGGATGATTAATGACTTCAGTAGTAACCAGTGGCTTTAGGACTGAGATGCCAGAGACAGGGTAGGGATGTTAAAGAGTTTTGAGAGATACACTGATTCATTTATTGGTTTTGATCGTTTGAGAGGAACAAGAAAAATAACTCCAGGCTTATCTTCCAACATACACTGCTCAGAATTTTGTGCCATTTGTTTGAGTGTGTGAA